>OX375780.1:8257856-9471279 GCA_947359385.1 Chesias legatella | reverse complement strand
CCCCCCTCTTTATAATACAAATTGTGACGCTGCAGCAAAATTGGTGCGTGATATTAGTATTACAAGAAAATTTTTAGATTGTTTATTTTAGATTTTAATGTGCTTAATAGGTTTCCGCAAAAACAAAAAATTTTTATTTTGTTTTTAGACTTAGAAAATTTTCCATCAAAAAATTCTTGGACTTAGAAAAATTTCTGAAAATTTTTCTTGGACTTGGAAAATTTTCTAAAAAATTTTGACTTACAAAAATTGTTAAAAAATTACGCTTTATCAATTAGTTATAAGATTTGGACAAGAAAAATTGTGAAATATTTTTCCCCCTTTTGGGACTTAGAAATTTTTAAGGAAACTTTGATATAGAAGAATGTACATAGGTTTTTGACATAGATTATTTAATATTGAAATTCTGTTCAGACTTGAGGAATACCGTACCCTTCTTCACCAAACGCACATAGTCTAAAATTTTGACAAGAAAATTTTTGACTTAGGACTCGTAAGTGGCTTTACTTATAAATAAAAAATTTCATATACTTACCAGGACTCTGCAGAACAACACGGAGACTGTTGAACAGCACGTGGAACACGGAGAACCTGCAACAAAAATAATATTAATTAGGATATACATTTTACAATTTACAATTTACATTTTTACACGTGTTTACAACTTTTACAAACTTAAAATTATTTCTTTTATTTTATTTAAAATTGACACAGCCCTCTGACCATAATGTTCGGTCACAGAACTCCCACAAAAAGAGGCAGCACCGGCGAAAAAAGCCATGTAGAGATAGACAAAATCGAGGTCGTCTCAAAGGTCCGGAGAAGTATAGGAGAGTGGGAATCGGGACAGCAGGAGAAGCCTGCGAAACCCCGGAGCCCCACGAAGAAACCACCCACAGTGCCCACAACTACCAAGCCAAAGCCTCAGCCTTCACAGGACAAGGCCCCACCAAGAAGACCATCGGTGGAGCAGCCTAGTAGTCCTCCCCAAAAGCAGGAAGCCGCCAAGCAGGTCGACAGGCTCACGGAGGCGAGAGCCTGTCTCACAAAAGCCAAGCTACATTTGGGGAACTCTCGGAATTTGAAGGCGGAAATAAAAGAAGCAGTCCTACAGGCAATAGATAGGCTGTACCAGCTGGTAAAAGAGTCGGAGCTGGACAAGGGGAAAAAGCGGACGGAAGAAAAAGAGCCCATTATGACAAAAGAGCCAGAAAAATTACCAGTCAGTAATGAAAGCGAACTGATTAAGAAAATTGGCGAACACGCACTGCTGCTAAGGGACAATACCGAGAGAATTGAAAAACTCCAAGAGACCCTGGCCGCCAAAACCTATGCGAGTGTGGCGGCAGCGCCTCCTAGGAGGCAAGCTCCAGAGCAGGCTGCGCTACACTCGCTCGTGGTAACGGCCACGGACGAAATGGAGACCGGGGAAGATGTCCTGAACAGAATAAGAAAAGCAGTAAAAGCAAAGGAAGGAGGCATTGAAATAGAAAGAATAAGAAAAGCAAAGGATAGAAAAATCATAGTGGGCTGCCGAACAGAGGAGGAAAGAAAGAAAGTGAAAGAGAGGTTAAAAGATGAAAAAGAATTAAGGGTAGAAGATATAAAGAACAAAAATCCGCTGATAGTCTTCCGAAATGTCCTGCAATATAATAGCGATGAGGACATCCTGGCCGCATTGAGGAAACAAAATGGGGCTATCTTCAGCGGCCAGGACGAAAAGATTGAAATCGCATATAAAATGCGCACAAGAAATCCGCACACCGCCCATATGGTGGTGAGGGTCTCCCCGCAGCTGTGGCAGAAGCTGGTGGATGCAGGATCCGCATTGATAGACCTGCAGCGAGTCAGGGCAGAGGACCAGTCGCCATTAGTGCAATGTTCCCTCTGCCTTGGCTACGGCCACGGCAAGCGGTTCTGCACCGAAACCGTAGAGAAGTGCAGCCACTGCGGGGGCCCGCACAAAAAAGCGGAATGTGCAGATTGGTTGGCCGGCAGCACACCATCGTGCTGCAACTGCATACAGGCCAAGCAGGACCGCACAGAGCACAGCGCCTTCAGCAAAGAGTGCCCTGTGCGAAGAAAATGGGAAATGCTAGCAAGAGCCACTGTAGCGTACTGCTAAAGTGGCCCAGGGCACAATTTTAGATAATCACACCAGCACCACGGATACCGGGACACTGAATTTGCTGACCCCGGGACGGAAATCCGGTTTGGACGACGGCGGGGCGGGGGAAATTAAACACAACACACACACTAGATTCACAGTACACATCAAAATTAATAAAAAATCACATAATAAACGGAAAGCAAACTGGACCCCTTTTCATGAGAAAAGGGAACAGTTTCTAATGGAAAACACACACATACACAAATTACACAACAAACAAGGAACAAAACTCACCCGATCGTTGTTGTTTAACGAACCCGCCACGCTGAAAGATGAAGTCGCCACCGGAAAACTGGAAACTCGAGGTGCGGCGAGAGGTGTCCCGAGATCCAACACGCAGAACCTGCAAAACACAAAAATTAAATTCACAGTTAAAATCAAAATTAGCAATGAACACTTCTGTGGACAGTTTACGCGAACTACGAAATGGCAGTAGTAAATGGCTCGGGCCATGATAATCATGGCCCACTAGTATTACAGCAAGGCCGACTTTCGCCAAACAGTCATTCAGCAAAAAAGCTTGTCTGGTAAAGAAAGGTACATCCAGATAGATATAGGCTTATCACAACAGTTGTGATTATTGCGCACTCAGTTAGTTGTTAATCGTAACAAATAAAGTTGATAATAAAAAAAAAAAAAAAAAAAAAATTTATATAAATAAAATATGTTCCCATGTATATTGTATATATATAATGTGTGTAACATAATAAGCAAACAGATACCAAATTGTAAATAATAATATAATGTAATAAACTCAATAGATATTAAGATCAGGATAGTGTTAAAATAGTTAAATAGAAATTGTCAAAAATATTGTCTGATGGTAATACAGTTATTAAAATTGTTAATAAAAATTAAATTAGGAAACCAAACCATAGACATCAAAAATTGTAAAAATAAAAGAATTGTGCCCAAATTATTCACCCCCCAGAAACCCATATTACGGATAGGCAAAGCGGGATATAAATTAGGATACCCATAACAAAGATGTTAATTTCACTACTTTATAGAGAGTAAGGATCTTTTTTATAATAAAGAAAGTAAAAAAATGAAAAGAAAATAAAAAAAGACTCGGATTATGTCTGAGGGCTCCGGCGGCCCCCCATAAAGGGGGGCAAAAAAAAAAAAAAAAAAAAAAAAAAAAAAAAAAAAAAAAAAAAAACCTAACCTAACCTAACCTAACCTAACCTAACCTAACCTAACCTAACCTAACCTAACCTAACCTAACCTAACCTAACCTAACCTAACCTAACCTAACCTAACCTAACCTAACCTAACCTAACCTAACCTAACCTAACCTAACCTAACCTAACCTAACCTAACCTAACCTAACCTAACCTAACCTAACCTAACCTAACCTAACCTAACCTAACCTAACCTAACCTAACCTAACCTAACCTAACCTAACCTAACCTAACCTAACCTAACCTAACCTAACCTAACCTAACCTAACCTAACCTAACCTAACCTAACCTAACCTAACCTAACCTAACCTAACCTAACCTAACCTAACCTAACCTAACCTAACCTAACCTAACCTAACCTAACCTAACCTAACCTAACCTAACCTAACCTAACCTAACCTAACCTAACCTAACCTAACCTAACCTAACCTAACCTAACCTAACCTAACCTAACCTAACCTAACCTAACCTAACCTAACCTAACCTAACCTAACCTAACCTAACCTAACCTAACCTAACCTAACCTAACCTAACCTAACCTAACCTAACCTAACCTAACCTAACCTAACCTAACCTAACCTAACCTAACCTAACCTAACCTAACCTAACCTAACCTAACCTAACCTAACCTAACCTAACCTAACCTAACCTAACCTAACCTAACCTAACCTAACCTAACCTAACCTAACCTAACCTAACCTAACCTAACCTAACCTAACCTAACCTAACCTAACCTAACCTAACCTAACCTAACCTAACCTAACCTAACCTAACCTAACCTAACCTAACCTAACCTAACCTAACCTAACCTAACCTAACCTAACCTAACCTAACCTAACCTAACCTAACCTAACCTAACCTAACCTAACCTAACCTAACCTAACCTAACCTAACCTAACCTAACCTAACCTAACCTAACCTAACCTAACCTAACCTAACCTAACCTAACCTAACCTAACCTAACCTAACCTAACCTAACCTAACCTAACCTAACCTAACCTAACCTAACCTAACCTAACCTAACCTAACCTAACCTAACCTAACCTAACCTAACCTAACCTAACCTAACCTAACCTAACCTAACCTAACCTAACCTAACCTAACCTAACCTAACCTAACCTAACCTAACCTAACCTAACCTAACCTAACCTAACCTAACCTAACCTAACCTAACCTAACCTAACCTAACCTAACCTAACCTAACCTAACCTAACCTAACCTAACCTAACCTAACCTAACCTAACCTAACCTAACCTAACCTAACCTAACCTAACCTAACCTAACCTAACCTAACCTAACCTAACCTAACCTAACCTAACCTAACCTAACCTAACCTAACCTAACCTAACCTAACCTAACCTAACCTAACCTAACCTAACCTAACCTAACCTAACCTAACCTAACCTAACCTAACCTAACCTAACCTAACCTAACCTAACCTAACCTAACCTAACCTAACCTAACCTAACCTAACCTAACCTAACCTAACCTAACCTAACCTAACCTAACCTAACCTAACCTAACCTAACCTAACCTAACCTAACCTAACCTAACCTAACCTAACCTAACCTAACCTAACCTAACCTAACCTAACCTAACCTAACCTAACCTAACCTAACCTAACCTAACCTAACCTAACCTAACCTAACCTAACCTAACCTAACCTAACCTAACCTAACCTAACCTAACCTAACCTAACCTAACCTAACCTAACCTAACCTAACCTAACCTAACCTAACCTAACCTAACCTAACCTAACCTAACCTAACCTAACCTAACCTAACCTAACCTAACCTAACCTAACCTAACCTAACCTAACCTAACCTAACCTAACCTAACCTAACCTAACCTAACCTAACCTAACCTAACCTAACCTAACCTAACCTAACCTAACCTAACCTAACCTAACCTAACCTAACCTAACCTAACCTAACCTAACCTAACCTAACCTAACCTAACCTAACCTAACCTAACCTAACCTAACCTAACCTAACCTAACCTAACCTAACCTAACCTAACCTAACCTAACCTAACCTAACCTAACCTAACCTAACCTAACCTAACCTAACCTAACCTAACCTAACCTAACCTAACCTAACCTAACCTAACCTAACCTAACCTAACCTAACCTAACCTAACCTAACCTAACCTAACCTAACCTAACCTAACCTAACCTAACCTAACCTAACCTAACCTAACCTAACCTAACCTAACCTAACCTAACCTAACCTAACCTAACCTAACCTAACCTAACCTAACCTAACCTAACCTAACCTAACCTAACCTAACCTAACCTAACCTAACCTAACCTAACCTAACCTAACCTAACCTAACCTAACCTAACCTAACCTAACCTAACCTAACCTAACCTAACCTAACCTAACCTAACCTAACCTAACCTAACCTAACCTAACCTAACCTAACCTAACCTAACCTAACCTAACCTAACCTAACCTAACCTAACCTAACCTAACCTAACCTAACCTAACCTAACCTAACCTAACCTAACCTAACCTAACCTAACCTAACCTAACCTAACCTAACCTAACCTAACCTAACCTAACCTAACCTAACCTAACCTAACCTAACCTAACCTAACCTAACCTAACCTAACCTAACCTAACCTAACCTAACCTAACCTAACCTAACCTAACCTAACCTAACCTAACCTAACCTAACCTAACCTAACCTAACCTAACCTAACCTAACCTAACCTAACCTAACCTAACCTAACCTAACCTAACCTAACCTAACCTAACCTAACCTAACCTAACCTAACCTAACCTAACCTAACCTAACCTAACCTAACCTAACCTAACCTAACCTAACCTAACCTAACCTAACCTAACCTAACCTAACCTAACCTAACCTAACCTAACCTAACCTAACCTAACCTAACCTAACCTAACCTAACCTAACCTAACCTAACCTAACCTAACCTAACCTAACCTAACCTAACCTAACCTAACCTAACCTAACCTAACCTAACCTAACCTAACCTAACCTAACCTAACCTAACCTAACCTAACCTAACCTAACCTAACCTAACCTAACCTAACCTAACCTAACCTAACCTAACCTAACCTAACCTAACCTAACCTAACCTAACCTAACCTAACCTAACCTAACCTAACCTAACCTAACCTAACCTAACCTAACCTAACCTAACCTAACCTAACCTAACCTAACCTAACCTAACCTAACCTAACCTAACCTAACCTAACCTAACCTAACCTAACCTAACCTAACCTAACCTAACCTAACCTAACCTAACCTAACCTAACCTAACCTAACCTAACCTAACCTAACCTAACCTAACCTAACCTAACCTAACCTAACCTAACCTAACCTAACCTAACCTAACCTAACCTAACCTAACCTAACCTAACCTAACCTAACCTAACCTAACCTAACCTAACCTAACCTAACCTAACCTAACCTAACCTAACCTAACCTAACCTAACCTAACCTAACCTAACCTAACCTAACCTAACCTAACCTAACCTAACCTAACCTAACCTAACCTAACCTAACCTAACCTAACCTAACCTAACCTAACCTAACCTAACCTAACCTAACCTAACCTAACCTAACCTAACCTAACCTAACCTAACCTAACCTAACCTAACCTAACCTAACCTAACCTAACCTAACCTAACCTAACCTAACCTAACCTAACCTAACCTAACCTAACCTAACCTAACCTAACCTAACCTAACCTAACCTAACCTAACCTAACCTAACCTAACCTAACCTAACCTAACCTAACCTAACCTAACCTAACCTAACCTAACCTAACCTAACCTAACCTAACCTAACCTAACCTAACCTAACCTAACCTAACCTAACCTAACCTAACCTAACCTAACCTAACCTAACCTAACCTAACCTAACCTAACCTAACCTAACCTAACCTAACCTAACCTAACCTAACCTAACCTAACCTAACCTAACCTAACCTAACCTAACCTAACCTAACCTAACCTAACCTAACCTAACCTAACCTAACCTAACCTAACCTAACCTAACCTAACCTAACCTAACCTAACCTAACCTAACCTAACCTAACCTAACCTAACCTAACCTAACCTAACCTAACCTAACCTAACCTAACCTAACCTAACCTAACCTAACCTAACCTAACCTAACCTAACCTAACCTAACCTAACCTAACCTAACCTAACCTAACCTAACCTAACCTAACCTAACCTAACCTAACCTAACCTAACCTAACCTAACCTAACCTAACCTAACCTAACCTAACCTAACCTAACCTAACCTAACCTAACCTAACCTAACCTAACCTAACCTAACCTAACCTAACCTAACCTAACCTAACCTAACCTAACCTAACCTAACCTAACCTAACCTAACCTAACCTAACCTAACCTAACCTAACCTAACCTAACCTAACCTAACCTAACCTAACCTAACCTAACCTAACCTAACCTAACCTAACCTAACCTAACCTAACCTAACCTAACCTAACCTAACCTAACCTAACCTAACCTAACCTAACCTAACCTAACCTAACCTAACCTAACCTAACCTAACCTAACCTAACCTAACCTAACCTAACCTAACCTAACCTAACCTAACCTAACCTAACCTAACCTAACCTAACCTAACCTAACCTAACCTAACCTAACCTAACCTAACCTAACCTAACCTAACCTAACCTAACCTAACCTAACCTAACCTAACCTAACCTAACCTAACCTAACCTAACCTAACCTAACCTAACCTAACCTAACCTAACCTAACCTAACCTAACCTAACCTAACCTAACCTAACCTAACCTAACCTAACCTAACCTAACCTAACCTAACCTAACCTAACCTAACCTAACCTAACCTAACCTAACCTAACCTAACCTAACCTAACCTAACCTAACCTAACCTAACCTAACCTAACCTAACCTAACCTAACCTAACCTAACCTAACCTAACCTAACCTAACCTAACCTAACCTAACCTAACCTAACCTAACCTAACCTAACCTAACCTAACCTAACCTAACCTAACCTAACCTAACCTAACCTAACCTAACCTAACCTAACCTAACCTAACCTAACCTAACCTAACCTAACCTAACCTAACCTAACCTAACCTAACCTAACCTAACCTAACCTAACCTAACCTAACCTAACCTAACCTAACCTAACCTAACCTAACCTAACCTAACCTAACCTAACCTAACCTAACCTAACCTAACCTAACCTAACCTAACCTAACCTAACCTAACCTAACCTAACCTAACCTAACCTAACCTAACCTAACCTAACCTAACCTAACCTAACCTAACCTAACCTAACCTAACCAGTCGCGCACCAGCCGCAGACGCGAGTGCCACGTTTCTAAGCCGCTCCGCGCTCGAAAAATCGAAAAAATTTGAAAATTAGACCCGTTTTTGACGCAAGTGGCGTCAAAAGTTGCGGCGCGACGAGGCGAACCCGGGCGTGAAAAAATTTTTCCGCTCGGAGCATTTTTGAAGAAGTTTTCTTTGTTTGACGTGGATTTTGGAACGTTTTTTGGATTTTTCTCTGGATCTGCAGCGACGACCCACACGGTATTTAGTACCAAAAGAAGCGCCTCCAGGAGCTCTACACGCTGGTGTTTTCCGCGGGAAAATCCGACTTTTCCCCGAGGAGTTATCGAGCAGAAAAACAACATCCGGTTTTTCAAGTTGAGAAGGAGAGGAGTGGGACATCTGCTCGACCCACCAAAAGAAGCGGACACTCAGTGGCAGCCGGGAGGCACCTTCAAAATAGAAAAAAGTTAAGTTTAAGTGTCATTACCAAGTAGTTTTGTAAATTTGCGGTTGGCCTTATTTTTTCAAAATTTTTTATCTCGTTTTTGGCAGTGGGAACCCATATTTAATTTTATGCCCCCGGATAGTCCTAGGACTAGTCTACCCACTGCCAAAAAATTAGAACCTGTTTATACTTAAAAATTCCGAGTAATTAGCAAAAAAACAACACAAAATTTCAAAGGTCAACTGCAATACAAACTTAATTTTTTGGTTTTTATTAGGTTTGTCACTTAAAAGTTGCCAAATTGCAAAATTTTAAACTGTAACAATATAGAGAGGGTATAGGCCCACATATTCCTTATCGACACCCCCTACCCCAAACCATCCCCCACTTCAGAAATTCCAAATTAAAATTTATTAAAAACTTTGAAAACTTTATTGTACTTTCCCCGACTAACTTAAAATTATTTTAACACTTAAATTCACTCCCTGGACCCTTCTTCCTCCTTTTTGACATATTTAAACCCCCTCTTTATTGTGCAAAATTTGACGCGGCATCCTTTACTGGTGCGTGTATGTAATATTATAAGTTAATTTTAATTGTTTTATGTTATAATTTGTTGTCTGTATTCTTTTCCGTAACAAACAAAAAAATTTTTATTGTAAACTGGACTTAGAAAAATTTCGTCCAAAATTTTCTGGACTTAGAATAATTTCAAAAATTTCTTGGACTTAGAATAATTTTCTAAAAAATTTTGACCAAGAAAAATTTCGAAAAATTTGTCTTTTATGATAATAGCTATAGCTTTTAGACAGGAAAAACTGTGAAAAATTGTTTTCTAAATTTTTAGAACTTAGAATAATTTTAAGAATCTTGGACTTAGGAAATTTTCGATCAAAAGTTCTTGGACTTGGAAAATTTTCTAAAATTTTGGACCTATAAAAAATTGTTTGGAATATCGTTTTATTGAATTGTATTGAGTCTTTGGACATAGAAAAATTGAAAAAATTTGACCCCAAAAATTTTGGGACTTAGAATAATTTAAGCTTCTTGGACTTAGAAAAATTTCGGCAAAAAGTTCATAGACTTGGAAAATTTTCAAAATTTTTGACCAAGAAAAAATTTTTTGGAATATTGTTTTACTGATTTTATTGAATTGTATTTAGTCTTAAGACATAGAAAAAATTGTAAAAAATTGTTCCCAAAAATTCTGGGACTTAGAGAATTTAACAAAAATTTGGACTTAGAAAAATTTTAACATTTTTTGAAAATTTTTATTTTTGGATTTAATATTGTGACTTTGTTTAGACGTAAAAGACTTGATACCTTTCTTCACCAAACGTACACAGACAAAAATTTTTTGACACTTACCAGGACTCTGCAGACCAACACCAACCTGCTGCACGTGGATCGTTGACGGCACGTTGAACTCGGAGAACCTGCAACACAAAATAAAATTAGATTAGGATACACTTTACACTTTACACTTTTACATTTTACACCTTATTTACAACTTTTACAAATTTACTTTTATTTTAACATTGACACAGCCCTTTGACTCCCGAATATGTTCGGACACAGAACCCCCACGAAGAGAGGTAGCACCGGCGAAAAAAGCCAAGCAGCGACGGCGGATATAGATAAAATTGAAGTCATCTCAAAGGTCCGGAGAAGTATAGGTGAGTGGGAATCGGGACAGCAGGAGAAGCCTGCGAAACCCCGGAGTCCCACGAAGAAACCACCCACAGTGCCCACAGTTACCAAGCCAAAGCCTCAGCCTTCACAGGACAAGGCACCACCAAGAAGACCATCGGTGGAGCAGCCCAGTAGTCCTCCCCAAAAGCAGGAAGCCGCCAAGCAGGTCGACAGGCTCACGGAGGCGAGAGCCTGTCTCACAAAAGCCAAGCTACATTTGGGGAACTCTCGAAATTTGAAGGCGGAAATAAAAGAAGCAGTCCTACAGGCAATAGATAGGCTGTACCAGCTGGTAAAAGAGTCGGAGCTGGACAAGGGGAAAAAGCGGACGGAAGAAAAAGAGCCCATGATGACAAAAGAGCCAGAAAAATTAACAGTCAGTAAGGAAAGCGAACTGGTAAAGAAAATTGGCGAACATGCACTGCTATTAAAGGACAACACCGAGAAAATGGAAAAACTCCAAGAGACCCTGGCCGCCAAAACCTACGCGAGTGTGGTTGCAGCGCCTCCTAGGAGGCAAGCCCCAGAGCAAGCTGCGCTACACTCGCTCGTGGTAACGGCCACGGACGAAATGGAGACCGGGGAAGATGTCCTAAATAGAATTAGAAAAGCAGTTAAGGCAAAGGAAGGAGGCGTTGAAATAGAAAGAATAAGAAAAGCAAAGGATAGGAAAATCATAGTGGGCTGCCGAACAGAAGAGGAAAGAAAGAAAGTGAAAGAGAGACTGAAAGATGAGAAAGAACTCAGGGTAGAAGATATAAAAAATAAAAATCCGCTAATAGTCTTCCGAAATGTCCTGCAGTATAACAGCGATGAGGACATCCTGGCCGCACTGAGGAAACAGAATGGGGCAATCTTCAGCGGCCAGGACCAGATTGAGCTGGCGTACAAAATGCGCACCAGGAATCCGCACACCGCCCACATGGTGGTGAGGGTGTCCCCGCAGCTGTGGCAAAGGCTAGTGGACGCAGGATCTGCACTGATAGACCTGCAGCGGGTCAGGGCAGAGGATCAGTCGCCGTTAGTGCAGTGCTCCCTCTGCCTTGGCTACGGCCACGGCAAGCGGTTCTGCACTGAAACCACCGAGAAGTGCAGCCACTGCGGGGGCCCACACAAGAAAGCGGAGTGCGCAGATTGGTTGGCCGGCAGCACACCATCGTGCTGCAACTGCACACAGGCCAAGCAGGACCGCACAGAGCACAGCGCCTTCAGCAAAGAGTGCCCTGTGCGTAGAAAATGGGAAATGCTTGCTAGATCCACTGTAGCGTACTGCTAAAGTGGCCCAGGGCACAATTTCAGAACACCACACCAGCACCACGGATACCGGGACACTGAATTCGCGGACCCCGGGACGGAAATCCGGCTTGGACGACGGCGGGGCGGGGGAAATTAAACACAACACACACACAACAATCAGACTCACAGTACACAACAAAATTAATACAAAAGTTCACAATAAATGGAAAGCAAACTGGACCCCTTTTCATGAGAAAAGGGAACAGTTTCTAATGGATAACACACACATACACAAATTACACAACAAATTAGGAACTCAACTTACCCGACTGTTGTTGTTTAACGAACCCGCCACGCTGAAAGATGAAGTCGCCACCGGAAAATCGGAAACTCGAGGTGCGGCGAGAGGTGTCCCGAGATCCAACACGCAGAACCTGCAAAACACAATCAAATTAAAATCACACAACACACCACATCTGACACATGCGAATTACCATGGCAGTTATTGTAAATGGTTAGGGCCATGATAATCATGGTCCACTAATTACAGCAAAGCCGATTTTCGCAAAAATTAGTCATGCAGCAAGCAAGCTTTTTGGTTAAGAAAGGTACAGGCAGACCAGGCTTAGCTCTTATATCGCAGCAGCTATAAATTATTGTGCTCTCAGAGTGTACATTTTAAAAAATTGTAATAAACAAAGTAGATAACCAAATAGAATTCATATAAATAAAATATGTTTCCATATATATTGAGTATATATATAATGTGTAACATAAAAAATGTAAACAGATGGTAAATTGTAAATAAATAATTATATTGTAATAAAATCATAGATAATAAGAACAGGATATTGTTAAAATTGTAAAATTGAAAATAGTTAAAAATATTGTTTGATAGTAATATAGATATTAAATATTATTAATAAAAATTTATTAGGACATTAGAAACATTAGGCAAAATTTGTTAAATAAAAGAAATTGTGCCCATTTATTAAAACCCAAGAAACCCATATTACGGATAGGCAAAACGGGATGAAAATTAGGATATACCCATAACAAGCTGTAATTTCACTACTTTATAAGAGTAAGGATATCTTTTTTATAATAAAGAAAGTAAAAAATGAAAAGAAAAAAATAGATAAAGACTCGGATTATGTCTGAGGGCTCCGGCGGCCCCCCATAATGGGGGGCAAAAAAAAAAAAAAAAAAAAAAAAAAAAAAAAAAAAAACCTAACCTAACCTAACCTAACCTAACCTAACCTAACCTAACCTAACCTAACCTAACCTAACCTAACCTAACCTAACCTAACCTAACCTAACCTAACCTAACCTAACCTAACCTAACCTAACCTAACCTAACCTAACCTAACCTAACCTAACCTAACCTAACCTAACCTAACCTAACCTAACCTAACCTAACCTAACCTAACCTAACCTAACCTAACCTAACCTAACCTAACCTAACCTAACCTAACCTAACCTAACCTAACCTAACCTAACCTAACCTAACCTAACCTAACCTAACCTAACCTAACCTAACCTAACCTAACCTAACCTAACCTAACCTAACCTAACCTAACCTAACCTAACCTAACCTAACCTAACCTAACCTAACCTAACCTAACCTAACCTAACCTAACCTAACCTAACCTAACCTAACCTAACCTAACCTAACCTAACCTAACCTAACCTAACCTAACCTAACCTAACCTAACCTAACCTAACCTAACCTAACCTAACCTAACCTAACCTAACCTAACCTAACCTAACCTAACCTAACCTAACCTAACCTAACCTAACCTAACCTAACCTAACCTAACCTAACCTAACCTAACCTAACCTAACCTAACCTAACCTAACCTAACCTAACCTAACCTAACCTAACCTAACCTAACCTAACCTAACCTAACCTAACCTAACCTAACCTAACCTAACCTAACCTAACCTAACCTAACCTAACCTAACCTAACCTAACCTAACCTAACCTAACCTAACCTAACCTAACCTAACCTAACCTAACCTAACCTAACCTAACCTAACCTAACCTAACCTAACCTAACCTAACCTAACCTAACCTAACCTAACCTAACCTAACCTAACCTAACCTAACCTAACCTAACCTAACCTAACCTAACCTAACCTAACCTAACCTAACCTAACCTAACCTAACCTAACCTAACCTAACCTAACCTAACCTAACCTAACCTAACCTAACCTAACCTAACCTAACCTAACCTAACCTAACCTAACCTAACCTAACCTAACCTAACCTAACCTAACCTAACCTAACCTAACCTAACCTAACCTAACCTAACCTAACCTAACCTAACCTAACCTAACCTAACCTAACCTAACCTAACCTAACCTAACCTAACCTAACCTAACCTAACCTAACCTAACCTAACCTAACCTAACCTAACCTAACCTAACCTAACCTAACCTAACCTAACCTAACCTAACCTAACCTAACCTAACCTAACCTAACCTAACCTAACCTAACCTTTTTTTTTTTTTTTTTTTTTTTTTTTTTTTTTTTTTTTTTTTTTTTTTTTTTTTTTTTTTTTTTTTTTTTTTTTTTTTTTTTTTTTTTTTTTTTTTTTTTAACAATAGGAAATGCGTTTATGCATACCTCCCGTATTTCGGGGAATACGGGAGGTTATGTGGGACTCGCCCTTAACTGGAGGAAATACCCACTAAAAAAAACCTATTGGCGTTCCTTCGGGGCGCCTTGGAAACAAGGACAGCAGGTACGTTTTGTGACGACCTCCGCTGCCCTTGCAGCGCTTGTGCCCAGTGATGGGCCCTTCAAAACTGAGACGTTGGTCTCCTTACTTCTTGAGCTGACGTGCCGGAACACACAACACGTCATTCCACTCAGGGGCTACACTTTGTAGGTGACAGACTCCCCATGTCTGCCACCCAGTAGCCCAAATTAAGGGGGTAGACGGCGCTCGTGCGCCTCTCGCCTTCTCCCCATTCTTCTCCTTCTGATCGGATTAGAGATATCTTCTTCTCTAACCCGCTCAGCTTCCTCTTTATTGCGCATAACACGCTCACAAAATGTTTGCACTGCTTCCCATGACCTCTGACTGCCAACCATTGCAGACACAACAGTTGGGAGTGAGAGGTCTGAACCCACCAATGCTACGAGCTCAGCCCGCAAATCGCCCCATTCTGGACATACAGCAAAGGTGTGCTCTGCTGTGTCCTCTACGCACCCACACTGATGACATTCAGTGGTGGGTTCTCTCCTGGCGATATTGCACAAATACCTGCCAAAACAACCATGCCCTGACAGGATCTGCACCAATCGGAATGAGAGAACCCCATGCTTGCGACCCACCCAGCCATCGAGAACGGGTCGTATCGCCTGTATTGTTCGGTGGCCCGCACTAGGTGCCACTAAATTCTGCTTCCATTGCTGGAAAGCTGCCATCTGGTCTTCTTTCTTCCATCGCCTCTGTACCTCGGAGGGAGGAAACGTACCCTCAGCCTTATATGTGGCCATACGACGGTAAGATTTTGCCAACACTTGTGCATCGAGGTCCCAGGGAATGGTCCCGGCCATGACACACGCTGCTTCGTACGAGATCGTACGGTACCCTCTGATTGCCCTGACTGCAATGACTCTCTGCGGTCTTCGAAGGAGAGTTCTGTTATGGGCAGTCAGGGAGTCCACCCAGATCGGGGCACCGTACAGCGCCATCGACCGAACAACCCCAGTGTACAAGCGTCGACAACTATTGCTTGGTCCACCCAAGTTTGGAAGCAGTCC
Source organism: Chesias legatella (assembly GCA_947359385.1). Taxonomy (NCBI): domain Eukaryota; kingdom Metazoa; phylum Arthropoda; class Insecta; order Lepidoptera; family Geometridae; genus Chesias; species Chesias legatella. The sequence continues at coordinate 9,455,467 of OX375780.1, read as the reverse complement.
TCCTAGCGCTGATGCTGTCTTAATCAGTTTGGGAGCCAGTTGTTTGAAGTGCTCCCTAAAACTCCATCGGCCGTCGAGGACAAGTCCTAAATACTTCATCGTCGACCCGACGGCGATGGAGACACCGCCCACGATAAGACAAGCATCAGGCGGTGGCTTATTCCGGGGCCCGTGGAAACACAGAGCCTCGGATTTGTTTAGAGCCACTTTCAAACCAAGCCTTCTGATGCGACCCACTACCTGAGCAACTCCTGCTGTTGCCAGAACAGACACCGCCCTGAAATTGGCCCCACGTGCTATGACCAATGTGTCGTCCGCATAGCAGACGAGACTGATGCCTTTCAAATTTGCGCCACGCAGAACTGAGTCATACCCTATGTTCCACAGGAGTGGCCCTAAAACCGACCCCTGCGGGACACCGCGCGACACCTCCTGCCTACTCCATCCTTCTTGCCCGGGATACGAAATGTATCTCTCCGAGAGATACGCATCGACAATCTGGCGAAGGTAGAGGGGTACCCGATGGTAAAGTAGCGCCTCCCTTATACAGTTCCAGGGGAGGGTATTAAAGGCATTGGCGATATCTAGAGACACCGCCAAGGCAACCTCTCCCCGGGACACGGCTCCTTCCGCTAGGGCCCTCACCCGTGATATCGCATCCACGGTGGACCTGCCCCTGCGGAAGCCGTACTGGCTGTCAGCCAAGTTAGGGCCAACATTCTCCAAGTGCGCAACTAGGCGGTAAGCGATGACGCGTTCGAAGAGCTTGCCCGCTTCATCGAGGAGCACAATAGGCCGGTATGCCGACGGCGAATCAGTGGGACGCCCATCCTTCCTCAACAGGACCAGTTTCCCAGTTTTCCACCTACGGGGAAAAATACCCTGCTGGAGGCACGCGTTTAGTACGTCTTTAAATCGTTCCTCAAGGGCCTCATTGATGGTTAGCACCAGAGCTCGCCCGGGGATCCCATCGGGACCTGGGGCCGTGTTCTTGGCCCGCAGACGCATTACAGCCGCTCCCAGTTCCCCATCAGAGACATGGGGTACATCGTCCTCATTTCTCTGTCCTCCAGAGATCTGCGCCGATGCCGGTTGTGTATCCTCTGCTCTCGGGAAAAGAGTAGCCACTACTTCCTCCAGGAATTGTGGCTGGAGACTCTGTGTGAGCGGAGGGGCCCAGGTGCGGAGTTTGCTCCGGACCATTTTATAGGGCCTTCCCCAAGGGTCGTTATTCAGAGTCTCCAGCATTTCGTTCCAGCTATTTGATTTGGCCTCCGTGATAGCGATCTTGAGGGATTTAGCCGCGTCTCTGTATAATGCATAGAGCTCGGCCTCCCTCTCAAGATCTCTTTGCCTTCTTCGGCGGTAGTGGGTATACTGGCGCCTCGCTGCAACGCATGCCTGTCGAAGCGCGGCAATCTCCGCCGACCACCAGTACACTCTCCGTCGAGGCGGTAGTGGTTTGCATCTGGGCATGGACGCGTCGCACACCTGCGACACAGATTTGCAGAACCATTCCGCCTCTTCTTCGGCCTCCAGTGGCCCTTCTGGTCTTGGGAGCCATGATTGGACAAGAGCAGCCTCGATCAGCACTTCCCTGTCCAGGCATTTGAGAGCCCAACGTGGATTACCCCCGTTCGAGGACCGGTTCGGACTTCTCAGAATCCCAGAAGGAGGGGAGACATCAAACCGGATGTAACGATGATCCGACAATGTCTCCACCTCCTCCAGTACCTTCCAGCCCTGGACACGGCGTGAAAGCACCGGGGTTGCGAACGTTATGTCCACAACGGAACCCCCCTGTTGTCGCACGCACGTGTTTGCCGTCCCTCGATTAAGCACTACGAGCCCAATCGCTACCGCCCACTCTTCAAGCATCTCACCACGTGCATCTGCAACGGCTGATCCCCACGTTGCAGACTTTGCATTGAAATCACCGGCAATCAGCACGTGGTGAGGGCGACTCCATGCAATCAGTGACTCGACCTCGCCCAGAAAAGCCTCGAATTCTGGAAGACTTCTGTTTGGCGAGAAGTACACGCCGATAATGGCTGTGTCTCCTATAACAGCCGCGACACATCCGTGACCCATTGCTACTTTCTCAATGGGCGGGGATCCAGCTGAAACCTGCGAGATCACGGCCACAGAGCCATCACGGTCCCCTACCCAATTGTCCCGAGTGGGAACATGATATGGCTCAGCGACCACTGCTATGTCTATCATCCACTCCGCCATGCTCTGCATCAGCAGATCCTGAGCCCTGGCGGAGTGATTAAGATTTGTTTGCAGTATTTTTGAGGCCATTAATGTACCTCCATATGATCCTCCGTTTCCCGCATCTGCGGGTCAGTGGGCTGAGGCTGGGCCTTAGCCGCAGCGAAAGCTCTTCTGCCATTCTTCTTTGGGGGTGGAGCACACGCTTTTGCCCCAATCCTGTGATCAGCGGGTTTGCCAGCCGCCGCACATAATGAACAGTGCGGTGCAGCTGAGCACTCTGCCGCCTTGTGCCCGGGTTGACAGCAGCAGTAGCAAAGGCTACTACGGTCGACTTCGGAGGTACACTGCACACCGACATGACCCGGTTGCAGACAGCGATAACATTTCAGGGGTTTTGGGGTCATCAGCTTAACACTGGCTGAGACCCACCCCACAAGGAGCCGGCCGCTGCTTACCACCTTTTTGGCTGCTGCCACTGGGCATTTCGTCACAGTAGCGCCGAGGCCTGTGAAGTTTCGACGGATTTCACCTGTCTTCACAGCCTCTACTGGACATCCACCTATCTTGGCTACTGCCGCTGAAACTTCCTCCATTGTGACGGAGTCATCCAGGCCTGAGATGCGCAGTTCCGCACACTTGGTGGGCCTGGAGACGAGGATGTCCTCAGTATTGAGGACTTCTCTCAGTTTCCCCGCCAGGGTGTCCGCCTTATCGCCACTGGTAGCGCCTGGCACCTCGAGTATGCGTGCTCCAGTGGCTGCTGTCCGGAATCTTAGAGACGGGATTCCCAGGCCAGCGAGGTCTATGTTTCGCTTTGCCTGGGCTATTACGTCGGCGTAGGACGCGCCTTTCTCTGCAGCCCCCGGTTTCAGGGCAATGACGATTGCTGCCGATGTGGGAACTCTAAGTTTGGCAGGTTTCTCCTTCCGCGATTGCTGGTTTCGCTGTGCTTCAGGCTGTTTTTGTTGCTGGGGTCGCGTTACTTGCTTTCCCGCAGCTGCCTTCTTTTTACTTCCGCGTTTAGTGACCGTCACCCAGGCCTCATCCATGTTAGATGGGGCCGGAGGTAGCGGCTGAGACTCCCGTTGGGATGCCGATTGCACGGCTCCCTTTTTTCCCTTCTTTTTCTTCGTCTTCTCTTTTGGAGCCGCAGGTGCCGCGCGTGCGTGGCTGGGCCCAACAAAAACATCTCTTGATGTTCCTGGCTGCGGCTCCAGTTCGATGGAGGCCAAAGCCTTCCGCCTATCTGCAGCGAGCGGGGGACGAAGGCGCTTTTCGGGCAGAAGTCTGTCCTCGAAGGCTCCCATCCTTGCATTCACCATGTTGCCCACTTCCAGCATGATGGCACGTGACCAGTCCTCAACCTGGGCCCCCTCCGGTGCTTTCTCTCTCGCGGTAGCAGTAGAAGAGCGGGGCACGGTAAGGTGGCTCACTTTTTCCTGGAGCTCCGCAAGTTGGTTGCGAAGCTCTGTTACTTCCTTCTGCAGGCGGTTGTTGGCCGCCTGCAGCTTCCGAGTCTCCTCCGTGGACGTCCTGTTTTGCAGCGTGTCCACTACCACTTTTATGGTGCTCGCTGAGTCCTTCAGAGCACGTTGGAAGGTGCCCTTAAGGTGGCTGGATTTAGTGGCCACCTTTTCAATCATGGCCACGCATTCTCGGGCCTTCTTGTTGAGGTCCGAAGCCGTGGCTGAGGCAACGTCGCATTGTTCTTCGTCTTCCAGAGTCGAAGAATCTGAGAGACGCGTTGTCCGTCGGAACTTCTGGGCCATCTGAGCTACTTCTTGCTCGGCCCTCAGCTCCAACTCCTCGCGCTCTAACGCCAAGTATGCAGCTTTGGCCTTGGCCAAACCGATGTACTGGCCTGTAGTCGGCCTTCCCCTGCCTCTTTTGGCTGCACTTCCTGCAGCGACAGGGCTGGTGTAAAGTCCAGACGCACTGTCGCTGTCACTACCTTCCTCCCGAGACCTGTCCCGTTTGCCTGGGTTCCAGAACGGAGACAACACAGCTGGCATAGTCTCCATACTGCATGCCGAATCGTAGTCAACTGACTTCCTCCCTGTCTCCTCACATGACAAAAACTCCTTGTCCCTTCCCTTTTCCTGACTTCCACTCATGTCCAGCCTCTCGACCAGTACTCTGGCCTTACCAATCTTCTCCTGTTCCACCGCTAAAGCGGCCTTCGATCGCGTAGAAACGCGCTCCTTACTCCCCTCTTCCATAACGTCATCATTTTTTGTGTTTATGTTTATTTGTTCCATACTTAAATCCCACGAGTATGGGGGATATAAAAGGTCCACCCGGTTGGTGCCCCCTGTAACCGGGTAAGCCTAACGTAACCCGCAAGGAGATTCGGCCGGTACTCCCGCGGGGAACGCGCTAAGAACTGTGCTCCCCCACAGCCATGAGCACCCTCTCGCCACGCGACGCAGCTTAGGGTGGGGGTAATTTTTTAGAGAGGTTTTCTTCCTCGCGGCCCGGGCGGTAAAGCCAAGGCCCTCGGCCCCCCATCAAGACACGAGACGTGATCCGCACCTAACAGGGGGGTTACGATTTGTGGACGGTGGCCCGAAGGCCTGTCCGGAGGCAGGGTTAGTGCACACCGAACCCGTCCCGCTTCGCATCGCCGCTACTCAGCATATGGCTGAGACGCCGACCAAGCTCCACCTACATAGCCACTTACTGGCTCCTCCGATTTGCCCGACAGGGTAGCCGAGTTGACCAGCCCTGCCGCGCCGCAGACCTTGCAGGCCCGCCGTCCCACGACTCGAAAGTCCGCTGAGCCCTGAAAAGGGCTCCGGAAAGTGTCCCTCTGGACCCTATTCCAACTATTTATGAGCCCTGAAAAGGGCTACTCTACCTCCTCAGGAGAAAACGTCATCCGCTGTGCCCAATAGGGGACACGCGGAGAGGCTCTCCTCCAGATTTATGAGCCCTGAAAAGGGCTACTCTACCAGTCCCACTGGACTTTTCCTCCTGCGGAGAGGCTCTACCTCCACAACCCGACTACCCCACCCAACAACTAAATCCCCCCCAAACCCACACGCGGCGCCTGGTGGTTTCAGTAACGCCCCGCCTCTGAAGGAGGCGAGACTAATAGGCATGGTGAACCTCGGAAAGGATCTCCACCAGACTTGCCTTGAGGATCGTCACGACCTGCGCTACCCTCAAGACCTCACCCCCTATCCATCACGGGATGGATAGGTAGGCCTGGACTTATCCAATGCGCCGAACAGCCGTTAGGCTGCCGCTGGAGTCTCGGAACGCTCCATTAATGGATAAACCCAGACCCGCCCAACCTAACCTAACCTAACCTAACCTAACCTAACCTAACCTAACCTAACCTAACCTAACCTAACCTAACCTAACCTAACCTAACCTAACCTAACCTAACCTAACCTAACCTAACCTAACCTAACCTAACCTAACCTAACCTAACCTAACCTAACCTAACCTAACCTAACCTAACCTAACCTAACCTAACCTAACCTAACCTAACCTAACCTAACCTAACCTAACCTAACCTAACCTAACCTAACCTAACCTAACCTAACCTAACCTAACCTAACCTAACCTAACCAAATCTAGCTCAGAATCGTATCTGGTCGCCCAAGCCAATTTACAAAGGAAGGCCTTGGCTACACATGAGTTGATGCTCGAGGCCACGGAAAGAAAGATAGCCTTTGCGTTGCTCCAGGAGCCGTATGTGGGAGGAATAGGGCAAATGAGGGACTACAGGGGAGTGAGAATCTTTCAGTGCATTAACCCGGGGAGCGACGTCGTTAAGTCAGCTATCGCCGTTTTCGACGATGACATCGATGTCGTTCAACGGCCGGAATTAACCACGACAAATATTGTTGTGGTTAAACTAAGAACTAGTGCCTGGGAGATAGTAGTCGCCTCACTGTACTTTGAACCCGATAAACCAATTGAGCCATACCTGGAGCAGCTAAAGGCTATAAAGGAGAAAATTGGCCCAAGCGAAATGATAATCGGGGGAGACCTGAACGCAAAGAGCGCATGGTGGGGAAGCCCCAGTGAGGACCAGAGGGGGAAGGAAATGGCGGGAGCGATTGAGGAATTAGAACTGCAGGTACTCAACGTAGGCAGCATCCCTACCTATGACACAATAAGGGGCAATACGAGATACACCAGCTACGTTGACGTTACGGCCTGCACAGAGGATCTGCTTCCCCTTGTGGAAGACTGGAGCGTGGAAGAAGGAATAACTAGTTCAGACCACAACACGGTAATTTTCAAAATTAGACTTCAAAAATCTAAAGGAATTAGCATCAGTAGAACGACAAGAATTTACAACACTAAAAAAGTAGACTGGAGCCAATTTCGTGAGAAAATGACCCAGTTGCTAGAGGAGGAAAATATTAGTAAAAATAAAATTGAAGTAACAAATAACACACTAGAGTTAGAGAATTTATTAGAAGCATACACAAATATCATAACACAAACATGTAATATAATACCTAAACATAACAAAAAAGATAGACTTACCTTGCCGTGGATGTCGGATGAACTCGCCGCGATGAAGAGAGAAGTCGCCACCAGGAAGCGCCGGATCCGCTGTGCAGCACAAATACGTAGGCCCAAGGTGGTGGAAGAGTACCTGAAAATAAAAGAAGATTATGAGTTGGCAGTAAAAAGTGCTCAGACGAATAGTTGGAAGGAGTTCTGTGGGAAACAGGACAGGGAAGGAATGTGGGACTCTATATATAGAGTCATAGGAAGGACAACAAAGAGGCATGAAGATCTGCCGCTGATCAGACAGGGACAACTATTGGGATCTAGGGAATCTGCGGAGTACCTGGCAGACATCTTTTATCCGGAGGATAAATTGGAGGATGACAACGAGGTACATAAGCGGATAAGGAGGGAAGCTAAAGAGGTAAACATCCGAGACGATGATGAGCATGACCCGCCGTTTACCCTACAAGAGCTGAAATCTGCAGCGACCAGTTTCAACCCGAAGAAGGCCCCGGGTCCCGATGGTTTTACCGCAGACATCTGCGCACAGGCCATTAATAGCGACCCCGAGACTTTCCTAGCACTGGCTAACAAATGCTTGACCTTGGGATATTTCCCAAAGAGGTGGAAAGAGGCAACTGTAATAGTTTTGAGGAAGCCAGGCAAAGCCAACTACACAGAAGCCAAATCCTACCGACCGATAGGTTTGTTGCCAGTGCTGGGGAAGATCCTGGAGAAGATGTTGGTTGGGCGGATCAAGTGGCACGTACTCCCTCGGATTAGTACTCGCCAGTATGGTTTTATGCCCCAGAAGAGCACCGAAGACTCCCTCTATGACCTGATACATTACATACGAGCAAAACTCACTCAGAGGAAACTTGTTGTAATGATATCCTTGGACATAGAGGGAGCCTTCGATAGCGCCTGGTGGCCAAAAATCAGAACCAGACTGGCTGAGGAAAGGTGTCCGATAAACATCAGGAGAGTCGTGGATAGCTACCTCCAAGATAGGAAAGTGAGACTTAGATACGCCGGAGAGGAGGCCGAAAGATCCACAACAATGGGCTGCGTACAGGGATCCATAGGAGGGCCTATCCTCTGGAACGTGCTACTAGACCCGCTATTACGCCAACTGGAGGGGCGAGGAAACTATTGCCAAGCGTTCGCCGATGACGTGGTCATTGTATTTGACGCGGATGCTGCGCTTGAGTTGCAACAGCAGGCAAATGACGCTCTCGCCTATATCCAGGACTGGGGTACTGAGAACAGGCTTAGGTTTGCTCCTCATAAAACGAATGCAATGTTGTTGACGAGAAAACTTAAGTTTGATACCCCGGTCCTGAGTATGGGCGGAATCGACATAAAAATGTCAAAAGAGGTGAAGATCCTGGGGCTCACGATAGACAGTAAGCTTACATTTAACAGCCACGCAGCAAATGCAAGCACAAAGGCGTTAAACTTTTATAAGCAACTGTCGAGAGCCGCCAAGGTAAGCTGGGGTCTAAATCCTGAAATTGTGCGAACAATTTATGTCGCAGTGGTAGAGCCGATTGTCATGTACGCGGCCGGTGCATGGGCTTCCGCCACTAAAAAACTGGGCATTCAAAAGAGCCTGAATGCGGTCCAAAGAGGATTTGCCCAAAAAATTTGCAAAGCCTACCGCACCACCTCCCTGAACTCGGCTTTGGTGCTGGCCGGGCTACTCCCCCTCGACCTCAGAATACAGGAGGCAGGTGCCCTGTATGAGGTCAAGAGGGGAGTGGCACGGCCAACATCGGGAGACGGGGAGCTGGAGCGGATGACCAAATTCAGGGACTCGCCCCATCCAGCCAAATATATGGAACGGGAATTCGTGTGCCTGGAAGACCAAAAGATGGTAGATGCTTTCAAGACCCAAGCAGTACAAATATACACGGACGGCAGCAAAATTGACGGCAAGGTGGGGGCCTCATTGTCTCTCTGGAGCAATGGGGAGGAAATCGGTTGCAAGAAATTGAAGCTGTCGTCCTACTGCACGGTCTTTCAGGCGGAATTGCTGGCCGTATGCAAAGCTACGCGGGAGATCACGAAACGCTCAGAAACTACCTTTGGTGTGTATAGTGACTCGCGGTCGTCACTCGAAGTAGTCACAAGGAACCATTCGTTTCACCCCTTAGCCATGGAAATACGGCGTAATCTGGAGGAGTGCAACCTTCAAGGTAAGACGGTGGCACTCTTTTGGATTAAGGCTCACGCCGGCTTAGAGGGCAACGAAAGAGCCGACGAACTTGCCAAAGACGCTGCGCAGACGAAAAAGACGAGACCTGACTATGACTTGTGTCCGGTTTCATTTGTCAAGCGACAAATCCGCTTGGATTCGCTTGACAAATGGAATCGGAGATATAAGACCGAAGAGACTGCAACGACTACAAAATTGTTTTTACCAGACGCAATCAAGGCGTATAAAATTGTATGCGACATAAAGCCGCAAGGAATAATGACCCAAGTAATGACGGGACACGGTGGGTTCTCCGCATACCTGAATCGTTTCAAGTGTAAGGAGAGCCCATCGTGCACCTGCGAACCAGATCAGGATGAAACTGTTGAACACCTGTTAGTGGAATGCCCTGTTTTTGGTGTAAAGAGATACGAAGCAGAGCATTTCATTAACATGGAAATAAAAATGGAAAATATCAGTGCCATAATGGCAGATAAATATACTAGACATAAGTTTATTGATTTTTGTAAAAATGTAGCTCAAAGGGTGATAAACAGAAACAAATAGCAAATAAGTATGATTATTGTATATATTGTGTATATGTAAAAACTAGATTGTAACTAAAGTAAGCTGGTACACTAGGGCACATTAAAGTAAAGCGCTGAAAAACTTATTATACCCTAAAACCCACATGGATTAGAAATTAGGAAAGAATGTATAGATAGGAAATATAAAAAAGAACTGAAAAAATTATTAGCCCCACACAACCCACCTTTTAAATAGTAAAAAGAGTAAAAGAGTCAAAACTAAAAAAAAGAATGAATAAAGACTCTGATTATGTCAGAGGGACGCTTCGGCCCTCAAAAAGAGGGCAAAAAAAAAAAAAAAAAAAAAAAAAAAAAAAAAAAAAAAACCTAACCTAACCTAACCTAACCTAACCTAACCTAACCTAACCTAACCTAACCTAACCTAACCTAACCTAACCTAACCTAACCTAACCTAACCTTTTTTTTTTTTTTTTGGCATGGGGAAATGCTTTTACGCATTCCCGCTCGCTGGGGGGAAGCAAGCGGGATATGTCGGGCTCGACGCTATTAGTAAAAATAGATATAGCCCGCGCGTCACTACCGACTAAAACCCCATGGTGTTCCTTCTCGTGCAGCTGCAGCAGGGCAGCGGGCCCATTGTTCATATGCTCCGCTAACCCTGCCTACGCCGTTGTCCGCTGTGTCGGCTTCAGCGGACTCAAATCTGGAGGGATGAACGTCCTCCAATAACAACACATACACATAACAAATAACATGAGTAAAAACAAAAACACAACAAATAATAAAATAAGTTAACAACTAGGGTGATGCCCGGGAACACTTGGGCATCAACACCTCATGAAGGCAAATGATGTGGAACGCCAGACACCCCCGCGTCCAGCGCTCCAAGCCCTCCACTACGCCATATCAAGCCATCTCCATAGCCGCCTGCTCCTCATTAGAGCGAGCTGGCTTAGGCTCCGTTACTCCCGGTTTTCGTCTTACCCCTGTCTTAGACGGGGGCTTGGCGCAAGCCTTGCCCCCGGAGAGGTGGTCTGCAGGCTTGCCCGCGGCTGCACATATAGTGCAGTGAGGGGCAGCAGAACAATCGCTGGACATGTGGCCCGGTTTGCCGCAGCGGTAGCACTCACCACTGCGGTCCACATCCGACTTACATTGGGCCCCGACGTGGCCCACTTCCAAGCACCTGTAGCAGCGGCGCGGCCTGGCATCAAGGATGCGAACCTGCGCCGCTACCCATCCAACGAACAGGCGGGAGCCGATCTTCTGGGCGGCCTCCACAGGGCAGCGGACGAAGACGGTGCCCATACCTGCCGGACCTTTCTTTATGGTCCCGACTTTGACTGAGGCCACAGCACATCCTCCTGCTTTCACTATGGCATCAGTCAGCTCGTAGGGACCAATGGAGTCATCCAGGCCGCTCACCCGCATGTCCGCAGAGACAAATGGCCTGGAGACTTTAACTCCCTCCACTGCTTGAAAGACTTCCCTGAGCTTTTCAGCCAGGGAGTCCGCTTTCTCCGCCTGCTCAGCACCAGAGACCTCCAGAATGCGAGCCCCGGTGGCCGCAGACCTTATCGTCAGTGGAGGTACACCGAGTGCACCAAGGTCGATACGGTCCTTGGCTCTGCCCAGCACTTTGGCGTAGGTGAAACCCTTCTCCACTGCGTTGGGTTGCAGCGTAATCACCACAGCCGCAGTGCTGGGAGTGCGGGGCTTACGCACTTTCTTCTCGGGCTTTTTTGGAGCCGTTCTGCTTGGGTCAGTGGGCTTGCTCTTCTTGGAGCCCTTCCTGACCACTGTGCTCCACGACTCTGCCTGCGGAGCAGGAGGCGTTGGTCGCGCGTCTGGCAACACAGATTGCAGATCCACCTCTGATGCGGGTACTGGTTTCCCCTTGCCTTTACCCTTACCCTTCTTCGGAGCTTTGGAGGACAAGGGCACAGGTGCATCTAACGCCGATGTACTGGCTGCAGGTGTTTCTGCACCTCTCCGACTGTCAGCAGCTAAGGGTGGCCTGCGACGTTTCTCGGGGAGAAGCCTCTCCTCAAGTCCCTCAAAACGGGCATTGATCATGGTGCCCACCTGCACCATGACCGTCCGCAACACCTCTTCCAGGGCTGGGGCCTGGATTGCAGCTGGAGCCCGAGTCAGAGCTTGAGCCGGTTCCACTCGAGCAGCTCGCAAAGCTTCCAACTCATGACGGAGCTGTTTCAGCTCTGCCGTCAGTTTTTTGTTGGCACTGACCAGCAGAGCCACCTCCTCATCCATTGTACGCATTCGCGTCTCACGGAAGGATGCTTTGATCACATCCGCAGCATCTTTCAGGGCCCTTACGTAGGTACCCTTTAAGTTCTTAGACTTTGTGGCAATCTTGGTAATTGTGTCCACAGAGTCCATTACCATCACTTCGAGTTGGGCCGCATCACGGTTTTCCACCTCTCTGGCATCAGTTGATGGCTCCTTCTTGAAGTAAGCAGCTGTTACCTGCTGTCTTCGCTGCAGATCTTCCGCCAACTCTCTTTCAGCGATAAGACGCAGCTCCTCCTCTTTGGCCTTATTTAGTTCGGCCACGGCTTTGGCCAAACCAACATACTGCCCCGTGGTGGGCGGTCGTCCACGCCCACGCCGAGCGGGAGAGACTCCGGCCAACGACGAAGCGTCGTCCGAAGCCTCTCCTTCCTCTTCACCTCTCAGGCGTTTGCGCCTTGAAGATGACCTCCCTGAGGCCACCGAACCAATACTCATGTCAGAGTCTGACTCCGACAAGTCTACACACCTCGACCCTGCGATAAGGTCCACGTCTTCTGGGAGCCTCTCTACCAAGACCACGGCCCTCCCAACTTTCTTCTTGTCTCCTCCCGCCGAAGCGGCTTTCGACTGCGCTGAAGCGCATTCCAAACTCCCATCATCATTAAGGTTTTTGTTTTTAGTATCCATAATAGTTCCCACGAGTATGGGGGATGTAAAAAGTCCACCCGATCAGTGCCCCCTGTGACCGGGTAAGCCTAACGTAACCCGCTAAGGAGATTCGGCCGGTACTCCCGCGGGGACCGCGCTTGGAACTGTGCTCCCCCACAGCCATGAACACCCCATCGCCACGCGTCGCAGCTTAGGGTGGGGGTGATTTTTTATAGAGGTTTTCTTCCTCACGGCCCGGGCGGTAAAGCCAAGACCCTCGGCCCCCCATCAAGACACGAGACGTGATCCGCATCTAACAGGGGGGTTACGATTTGTCGACGGTGACCCGAAGGCCTGTCCGGAGGCAGGGTTAGTGCACACCGAACCCGTCGCGCTTCGCATCGCCGCTACCCAGCATAAGGCTGAGACGCCGACCAAGCTCCACCGGTTTGCCCGACAGGGTAGCCGAGTTGACCAGCCCTGCCGCGCCGCAGACCTCGCAGGCCCGCCATCCCACGACTCGAAAGTCCGCTGAGCCCTGAAAAGGGCTCCGGAAGGTGTCCCACTGGACCCTAACCCAACTATTTATGAGCCCTGAAAAGGGCTACTCTACAGTCCCACTGGACTACCTCCTCTGGAGCAAACATCATCCGCTGCGCCCAATAGGGGACACGCGGAGAGGCCCTACTCCAAACCCGACTACCCCACCCAACAACTAAATCCCCCCCAAACCCACACGCGGCGCCTGGTGGTTTCAGTAACGCCCCGCCTCTGAAGGAGGCGAGACTAATAGGCATGGTGAACCTCGGAAAGGATCTCCACCAGACTTGCCTTGAGGATCGTCACGACCTGCGCTACCCTCAAGACCTCACCCCCTATCCATCACGGGATGGATAGGTAGGCCTGGACTTATCCAATGCGCCGAACAGCCGTTAGGCTGCCGCTGGAGTCTCGGAACGCTCCATTAATGGATAAACCCAGACCCGCCCAACCTAACCTAACCTTTTTTTTTTTTTTTTTTTTTTTTATATGGGGAAATGCCTTTACGCATTCCCGCTCGCTTCGGGGGAAGCAAGCGGGATATGTCGGGCTAGACGCTATTAAAACAATAGTTATAGCCCGCGCGCCACTACCGACTAAAACCCCATAGTGTTCCTTCTATCATAGCAACGAGCGGGGGGAGCGGGTCCGTTTTCACATTCTCCGCCACCCCCCGTTCATGCTGGTGTCCGCTGCGTCGGTTCAGCGGACCCACCTCTGGAAGAATAGATATCCTCCAATAAAACTAATCAACAAGTGTATAAATAAAAACAACAACAACAAGGGAGGTGCCCGGGAACACTTGGGCACCTACACCTCACGAGGGCCTATGTTGCGGAACGCCGGACGCCCCCGCATCCAACGCCCCAGGCCCTCCAAGCGGAGACGGGGTGCGAGCTCGGTTAGCTCGCCTCCGTGTCCGCGCTCTCCGGAGCGGAAGAGAGAGAGGATCTTTCTCTCTCTCCCGCTCTTCTTCTTCCCTTCTTGAGATGACTTTCTCACAGAAGGCAACCATCTCATTCCATGACCTTTCGTTGTCGATCATCTTAAAAATGATGTTAGACAGCAAAAGGTCTACTCCCATGACCGCAATCAATGAACGCCGCGGTTCCACCTCTGCAGGACATACCTCCAGCGCATGCTGGGCGGTGTCCTCTGCGCAACCACAACGATGGCACACCGGCGTCGCCTCCCTCTTGGCCACATTACACAGGTACCTCCCGAAACAACCGTGTCCCGAGAGTACCTGCGTTAGTCGGAAGGTAAGCGCGCCATGCTTACGATGGACCCACTCTAATAATACAGCCCTCATCGCTTCAAGAAGCCTAAGGGCTCCAGCTCCCCTCTGAACAGGCCCCGTGAGAAGCCGTTCTTTCCAGGCATTGAGAGCCACTATCCTTGCTTCTCGCCGCCAGGAAACCACCTCCTGCGGTAGAGGGCGGAGATCTTGCTCACGCGCTCTCACCCTGCGCCTGAACACATCCGACAGAACCTGAGCTTCGAGGTCCCACGGAAGAGACCCAGCGAGGACACAAGCCACCTCGTGTGAGAGCGTGCGATATCCCCTACACACTCTCACTGCCATTACTCTTTGTGGTCTTAAGAGCAAAGCCGTCTCCCTTGAGTTCAGTGACCCGGCCCATATAGGGGCACCGTAAAGGGCCATTGACCTCACTACCGCCATGTAAAGGTGGCGGCAGCTCGCGTTTACTCCTCCAAGATTTGGGAGGAGACGGCTTAGAGCAGCCACAGTTCCCATAAGTTTGGGTGACAGACGCGTCAAATGAGCCCCAAACCTCCATTTGCTGTCAAGTACGACGCCAAGGTATTTTAGCGTCGACCCAACAGCAATCGGCGTACCTCCCACCACAATGTTGGAGCCTGCAGGGGGCCCTGACCGAGGACCATGAAAACAAATGGCCTCGGATTTATGGAGGGCCACCTGTAAGCCCAAACGCCGGACTCTTGCCACAACGGCTGCAACTCCAGCCGTGGCCAATATTGATGCCTCCCTGTAGCTCCGTCCCCGGGCAGTAACCAAAGTGTCGTCAGCATAACAAACGATGCCGACTCCACGGAGGTTAGCGCCCCGAAGGACCCAATCATACCCAACGTTCCACAGGAGAGGGCCCAAAGCGGACCCCTGCGGAACGCCACGCGTCATAGGCCTGCGACCCAATCCTTCGCTCGTCGGGAAGACTACCTCTCTATCGGAGAGATAATCCCCAACGAGACGTAAGAGATACTGGGGTACTTTATGGTACCTCAATCCCTCCAGGATCGTGCTCCACGGCAGCGTATTAAAAGCATTGGCGATGTCTAAAGACACCGCCAACATAACGCCGCCACTGGAGCACGCTTCTTCATAAAGGTTGCGCAAACAGGATATGGCATCCAGGGTCGAGCGACCTCTACGAAAACCGAACTGAGTGTTGGCCAAATCCGGCCCGACTCTCTCGAGGTGCTCAACGAGGCGAGAAACAATGATGCGCTCCAGCATCTTCCCCGCCTCGTCAAGTAGCACAATTGGGCGATACCCCGCCGGTTCGTCTAATGGGCGACCCTCTTTACGTAGGAGGACAAGTTTACCCCTCTTCCAACATTTCGGAAACTTCCCCTCCCGCAAGCAGCGGTCAAACAAACACTTCAAGCGGGAATCCATGCTGTCCAGGGCGAGAGCCCACACACGACCGGGTATTCCGTCGGGTCCTGGCGCCGTGTTTTTCGTCTTCATCCGAAGCACGGCTGCACCCAGTTCTCCGTCCGTTATTTCAGGGGGGGTGTCGGGAGAGCCACTTTCCACCTCATGACGATGTTCCCTCTGTATAACTGCTGTTGTAGGAGGGATAAATTCCCTCCCGGGTGCACTGGGAAACAGTCCTTCTACCACCCGTTGTAATACAGCAGGTTCAAGCGTTCTGGTAACGGGGGGAGCCCACGGGCGCAATTTTTGACGCGCCAATCTATACGGGCGACCCCATGGGTCTAACTCCAGAGTCTCCAATAGTTGCCGCCATGCTTGCGCTTTGGCTTCACCAATTTCCGCGCGCAGGGTCTTAGATGCCTCTCTGTAGGCTGCGTAGAGAGCATCAGACTCAGCTGCATCCTGATGTCTCCTCCTCCGGTATCTTTGGTACCGTCGACGCCTCGCAACGCATTGGTGACGAAGTTGGGCAATTTCTTCCGACCACCAGTAAACCTGGCGTTTGGATGGAACAGCCCTCGCGCGAGGCATTGAGGTGTCGCATATTTCCTGCATCGACTTACACAATACTACTGCTTGCGTATCCAAGTCCACCGCATCGGAGGAAGGAACATTCCACGACTGAACGATGGCTGCCTCCTTCAACAGCTCTACGTTCAACCGCTTGAGGACCCACCGTGGCCAGGGTTCGGGTAACCTTCGTCCATTCCATTCTGTCAGAGACAGGGAGATGTTGAACCGTATATAACGGTGATCGGAGAGAGTCTCCTCATCTACCAACACCTCCCAGTCCCTGACTCGTCGCGCCAGTTCTGGGGTGGCAAATGTCACATCGACCACCGATCCCCCTTGCTGTCTCACGCAAGTCTGTTCTGTACCTCTATTGAGGACGCACATGCCAACCTCAGCCAACCATTCATCCACTGTTCTTCCTCGAGCGTCAGTCGTCGGGGACCCCCACGCCGCAGATTTAGCGTTTAGGTCTCCGGCGATAACAACGGGCAGTGGACGGCTCCGGCCAACCAAAGTCTCCAGTTCGTCAAGGAGGGTTTCCAATTCATAGAGGGGAGCATTGGGAGATATATACACACCAATGACAACCATTTGACCAACTCTGGCTGCGACAAAGCCTCTGCCTCTCACAACTCCTTCTAGAGAAGGCGATTGAGTTGGCGACTGCGTGGTAATTGCGACCAAGCCGTCGAGGTCCCCGATCCAATCTGACCTCTGTGGGACCGCATACGGCTCCGCGATCACTGCGACCTGGATCTCTCGCTCTGCCAGGCACTGGAGTAGGAGGTCCTGGGCCCGGACAGAGTGATTGATGTTCGCCTGCAGGAATTTAGCAGCCATCCTATGCCAATTCCATGGAATCCACCTGCTCCGCGCTAGAGCGAATCGGCTGTGACTTGGCGTTTGCCTCAGTCACAGCTGGTTTCCGCTTGGCCTCTTTCTTGGACGGGGGCTTGGCGCATGCCTTGCCCCCGCAGAGGTGATCCGCAGGCTTATCCGCAGCTGCACATAGAGTGCAGTGGGGGGCGGCGGAACAATCACGAGCCATGTGGCCCTTTTGACCGCAGCGATGGCAGTCATTACTGCGGTCTACTTCTGACTTGCATTGGACCCCGACATGACCCAATGCAAAGCACCTGTAGCAGCGGCGTGGCCTGGCGTCGAGGACGCGGACCTGCGCCGCTACCCATCCGACAAGCAGACGGCTGCCAATCTTTTGTGCGGCCTCCAGGGGACAGCGGACAAAAGCAGTGCCCATTCCTGCTGGTCCCTTCCTGATATCGCCGACTTTTAACGCTGCTAGAGCGCATCCTCCAGTTTTGGCGAGAGCTTCGGCCAGTTCTTGAGGGCAAACTGAGTCGTCCAGGCCGCTCACCCGCAAGTCTGCAGTGATGACTGGCCGGGACACTCGTACTTCCTCCACTTCCTGGAATACCTCCCTGAGCTTATCGGCCAGGGAGTCTGCCTTTTGGTCCTTCTCGGTGCCAGGAACCTCTAGGATCCGAGCCCCTGTAGCCGCAGTCCTCATTCTCAAGGGAGGAACCCCGAGAGCTTCGAGGTCGATCCGACCCTTGGCCTCTGCCAGCACTTTGGCATACGTTATCCCTTTTCCCGCCGCTTCTGGCTGCAGGGTAATAACGACGGCTGCAGTGCGTGGTGGGCGAGGTTTGGCCACTCTCTTCTCGGACTTCGAAGCCTTTGACTTCTGGGCCTGGCCACGCCCAGGAGGGTTGGACCTCGATTTGGCTGCCCCAGCTGCATTGCTCTTTTTGGCGCCCCTCTTAACCACAGTTACCCAAGACTCTTGCACTGGAGTAGTTGGGTGGAGCTCCATTGGCTTGGAGATGGGCTCCGCTTCTACGAGGGTGGCGCTAGGAGGGACCGCCTTTCCCTTGCCTTTCTTTTCTCTTCCAGTTTTCCCAGTTTTGGGGACCGGCTCTCCAGATGTAGAAGGCGCAAGAGGGGCCGTACTCGCCGTGGCTGCTCTTGACACCTCTTTCTCCCGGCGTCTGTCGGCGGCTAGAGGTGGCCTTAGGCGCTTCTCAGGAAGAAGTCTTTCCTCTAGACCCTCGAATCGGGCATTGATCATGGTGCCCACCTGCACCATGACCGTCCGCATCACATCTTCCAAGGCAGGGGCTTGGGGCTGGGCCTGAGCCAAAGCTCGAACTGGTACCGCCTGCGCAGCTCTCAACTCTTCCAACTCACGGCGGAGTTGTTTAAGCTCCTCCGTAAGCTGACGGTTGGCACTGACCAATAAGGCCACCTCCTCGGGCATCGAACGCTCCCTTGACACCTGGAACGAGGCCTTAATGATGTCAGCGGCTTCTTTTAGGGCCCTGACATAAGTCCCCTTCAGATTTTTGGACTTGGTGGCAATCTTGCTGATTGTGTCCACCGAGTCCAACACCATTGTCTCCAGTTGGGCCGCATCGCGGTCCTCAACTTCGGAGGTAGTCGTCGAACGGGCTTTTTTAAAGAAAGCCTTCGTTCTCTCCTTTTTGTGCTGCAATTCCTCTGCCAGCTCTCTCTCGGCGATGAGGCGCAGCTCTTCCTCTCTGGCTTTGTTGAGCTCATCTTTGGCTTTAGCCAGGCCGACATATTGCCCAGAAGTGGGCGGGCGTCCACGCCCTCGTCGCGCAGGAGAAACTTTGGGCAACGGTGAAGCGTCGTCCGAGTTGTCTCCCTCATCATTGCACTCACTCCTTAAGCGTTTACGCCAAGTGCTCGCCGACGACCTGTCAGATATTACCGACTCAAAACTCATGTCAGAGTCTGACTCTGACAAGTTTACACTCCTCGACCTTGCAATAAGGTCATCGTCTGAGAGTCTATCTAGTACGACAACGGCCTTCCCAGATTTTCTCCCATCTACCATCTTTTTTGCGCTTAGCGCCTCCTCCCTTTCTTCGGTTTTGTTTTTGGTTGTTTGTAAAGATTCCATTTTTATTCCCACGAGTAGTGGCCGAAAAAATGGTCCACCCCGGTAACGGCCATCCCAAGGTAACGGTACATACTGACGGAGGTCCCGTGGTATCCGCAGGGTGTTAACGTGTTTTCCTTCACGGGTTTAACTCGGGTTTTCCTTCCCGCAGGCCGGCCAATTAAGGCAAGCCCGCCATCGACACCGCCATGCCGCGACGTACCCCCTTATGCCACAACGGGGGTCGTTGAAGACAACACAGCAGTATCGGAGGGAGAAATGGCACAGTTTCTCCCAATGACGGTGGCAAGGATGCCTGCCCAACGGTAGTGTAAGTACACGTCAGGCCCGTCTACTATCATCCACCTCGACGGTGACGGAACACCGTGACAACGTTGCCCGACAGGGTAGCCGAGTTGACCAGCCCTGCCGCGCCGCAGACCTCGCAGGCCCGCCATCCCACGACTCGAAAGTCCGCTGAGCCCTGAAAAGGGCTCCGGAAGGTGTCCCACTGGACTCTATCCAAACTCACAATATGAGCCCTGAAAAGGGCTACTCTACAGTCCCACTGGACTACCTCCTCAGGAGCAAACGTCATCCGCTGCGCCCAATAGGGGACACGCGGAGAGGCCCTACTCCCATAACCCGACTACCCCACCCAACAACTAAATCCCCCCCAAACCCACACGCGGCGCCTGATGGTTTCAGTAACGCCCCGCCTCTGAAGGAGGCGAGACTAATAGGCATGGTGAACCTCGGAAAGGATCTCCACCAGACTTGCCTTGAGGATCGTCACGACCTGCGCTACCCTCAAGACCTCACCCCCTATCCATCACGGGATGGATAGGTAGGCCTGGACTTATCCAATGCGCCGAACAGCCGTTAGGCTGCCGCTGGAGTCTCGGAACGCTCCATTAATGGATAAACCCAGACCCGCCCAACCTTTTTTTTTTTTTTTTTTTTTTTTTTTTTTTTTTTTTTTTTTTTACATCAGGAAATACATTTACGTATACCCCCCGTACTTGAGGAGTACGAGAGGTTATGTGGGACTCGCCCTCAACGAAGCTAGTAAATGCGAGGGAATACCCACTAAAACCTGATGGTGTTGCGTCTCTTTGCCTTTTAATACTGGGGGCCTAGGTACGTAGATTACCACCTCCACGACCCCAGCGGCAGTCAGTCCAAATCTGGACCACGTCTTGTGGACTTCAAGTCCATACTTCGCCAAAATGGCGTGTCGGGAAACGGACACGCCTTACTACTCTGGGGACCTCATCCTTTGGGCAGCGGATTCCCCTTCTCCACCGCCCGGAGGTCCTTCTATGGTGGAAGGTTACGCTCATGCGCCTGTCTCCTACGACCCATCCTGCGTCGCCTTATCTCGTGAGGGCTTTCTTCCTCTCTCGTCCTCTCAGCCGCCTCCTTCTGCGACATTACCTCCTCGCAGAAAGCCCGCACTGCCTCCCAGGATCTCTCATCGCCAACCATGGACGAAACTATGGTCGGCAACGAGAGATCGTTACCCACAACCGCGACGAGACTCGCCCGCGGTTCCTCCCAAGCGGAGCACGTCACCAGTGTATGCTGAGCCGTATCCTCGGCGCAGCCACAGTGGTGACACTCCGTCGTTTGTTCTCTCCTCGCAACGTTGCACAGGTACCTGCCGAAACATCCGTGTCCCGACAGAACCTGCGCCAGTCGAAAGGAGAGAACACCGTGCTTCCTTTCTAACCATCCGCTCAGGACGGGTCGAATGGCTCCGATGGTCCAGTGACCGGCACTCGGCTCTTCCAGCCGTTCTGCCCAGCGCTGAATGACTTCCTGGTGGGCATCCCTCCTCCACCGCGTCACGGCCTCAGGAGGAACGAAAGTCCCCCGATCTCGACGCTCCGCAACGCGATGATAGATCTGGGACAACATCATCGCCTCCAGATCCCAAGGAGGAGTCCCCGCCAAAACGCATGCCGCCTCAAAAGAGATGGTGCGATAACCTCTTATTACCCTGACTGCTATGACTCTCTGCGGTCTCCGCAATTGAGCCCTGTTGAAGGCAGTCAGGGTATCCGCCCATATAGGGGCACCGTAAAGCGCCATGGATCGCACCACCATCGAGTAGAGGCGGCGGCATCCCACGTTTGGTCCACCTGAGTTCGGAAGCAGCCTTCCCAAAGCTGACGCAGCTCCGATGAGTTTCGGAGCCAGCGCCCGGAAGTGCTCCCGGAAGTTCCATCTGCTGTCGAGGACAAGGCCTAAATAACGCATCGTCGACCCGACAGCGATGGAGACTCCACCTACGACTAGCGCAGCTCCGGCTGGTGGTCCTCTTCGTGGCCCGTGGAAGCACAGCGCCTCGGACTTGTCGAGGGCCACCTCCAAACCCAGTCGTCTAATTCGGCCTACAATTTGGGCCACACCCGCTGTGGCTAGAATTGCCGCCTCTCTGTACCGGTGTCCGCGGGCCGTCACCAGCGTGTCATCAGCGTAACAAATGACGCCGATGCCACGCAGGTTCGCACCCCGCAACACCCAGTCGTACCCGATGTTCCACAGAAGTGGGCCAAGAACCGACCCCTGTGGGACACCACACGACATCTGCCGTCTACCCCAACCACCTTGCCCGGGGAAGGCCACAAACCTCTCAGAGAAGTAGGCCTCCACTATTCGGCTTAGGTAGTGGGGTACCCCGTGAAACCTTAAGGCCTCCTTAATGCATTCCCAGGGAAGGGAGTTAAAGGCATTGGCGATGTCAAGAGACACCGCCAAAACGACCTCTCCCCTGGAAACAGCCTCCTCTGCAAGGGCCCTCACCTTCGATATGGCATCGATGGTGGACCTGCCCCTGCGGAAGCCGTACTGGCAGTCTGCCAAGTTTGGGCCCGTAGTCTCAAGGTGGTCTATAAGGCGGGAAGCAATAACCCGCTCAAAAAGCTTTCCCGCCTCATTGAGCAGCACTATGGGCCTGTACGCCGACGGCGATTCCACCGGACGTCCCTCCTTCCTCAGCAGGACCAGCTTTCCCGTCTTCCACCTACTCGGGAAGTGACCCCGCTGAAGGCATGCGTCCAGGAGCTCCCTGAAGCGAGGCTCCAGTTCCTCCAGAGCTAACACCCACACACGCCCAGGGATTCCGTCCAATCCTGGGGCGGTATTCTTGGCCTTAAGCCGCAACACTGCCGCTCCGAACTCTGAAGCCGATACCGCGGGCACCTCATTCTCCTCATCATTTTGCTGGGCCCGTGGAGCCATCCGAGGTGGTGAAAACACGCCGGTGCTCGGAAACAGCTTTCCCACTACCTCTTCAAGGAGTTGTGGCTGGAGACTCTGCGTTAGTGGGGGGGCCCAAGTACGGAGCTTGTTCCGGACTTGCTTGTAAGGCCTTCCCCACGGATCGAAACTGAGCGTCTCCAACATCTCATTCCAGGATGAGGATTTAGCCTCAGCTATGGCTATCTGGAGAGCTCGATTTGCCTCTCTATAAAGGCCATACAGGCGACTCTCCGTCTCTTCATCCCGACGTCTTCTTCGACGGTGGTGCGAATACTTCCGCCTCGCCGCTACGCACGCGGAACGCAGTGCAGCGATTTGCGCTGACCACCAGTAGACGCACCGACGTGGTGGCCGCTTACCGCACCGAGGCATCGAGGCATCGCAGACTTGCGTCAGTGCCGTGTGGAACCAGTCCGCCTCAGCCTCTACTTCCACCGTCCCCTCAGGCTTCGGGAGCCAGGCTTGGACCAAGGCAGCTTCCACCAGAGCTTCTCGGTCTAGGCTCTTCAGTGCCCAGCGTGGGCCCCCCTCGTTCGAGGTCCGGCTTTGGCCGCTCGGGATCCCTGGGTGTGCAGAAACATCAAACCGGATGTACCTGTGATCCGACAACGTCTCCACACACTCCAGTACTTCCCAGCCTTGAACACGGCGTGCTAGAGCAGGGCTCGCGAACGTTACGTCCACGACTGAACCACCCTGCCGTCGCACACACGTGTTTACCGTCCCTCGGTTTAACACCGAGAGCCCAGCTGCTATCGCCCACTCTTCGAGCACCTCACCACGTGCATCCGTGACGGCGGATCCCCAAGTTACCGACTTGGCGTTGAAGTCGCCAGCAACTAGCACATGGTGAGGGTGACTCCACCTAATGAGGGACTCTACCTCCGAGAGGAATACCTCAAATTCGGCGAGGCTTCTATTTGGGGAAAAATACCCCCCAATAACCACCGTACCTCGAAACAAGACCGCGACGCAGCCCTTGCCCTTCCTGACCTTCTCAAACGTCGGCGCGCCCGCCGAGGTTTGCGACACGATTGCCACGACTCCTTCATCATCGCCTGCCCAGTTATCCCGGGAAGGGATAAGATATGGCTCTGCCACTACAGCGATATGAATCAACCACTCCGCCATGCTCTGGGCCAGAAGATCCTGAGCCCTGGCGCAGTGGTTGAGATTTACCTGGAGGTACTTTTGGGCCGTATTAACCATTGGTGTCCATCTCCACCGTCTCTGCCCTTACTTCGACGTTAGCCGATGGGTTGGCTGGCTGCGAGGCTCTATTTGCCCCGAGCACAGCTCGCCTCCTCTTGTTACTGGCCCTGCGGGAAGCACAAGACTTGCTCCCCAACTTGTGGTCAGCTCTCTTGCTAGCTGCTGCACATACACTACAATGAGCAGCGTCCGTGCATTGGCTAGCCTTGTGGCCGCTCTTCCCGCACTGATAGCACTCGGTGCTGCGGTCAGTTCCCGAGGTACAAACCGCACTAACATGGCCCGCCTCTAAACACCGGAAGCAACGCATCGGTCTGGGTTCAAGAAGCTGAACTCGTGCGGCTACCCATCCTATCAGGATTCTGCCGCTCTTAGCCAACTTCTTCGCAGCCGTCACCGGGCAACGAACCCATGCCGTGCCGAGACCTGATGGACCAGGACGGATTTCGCCGGGTTTTATTGTTTCAGCTGGACACTCGCCGAATCGAGCCACAGCTGCCACCAACTCCTCAGAAGACACCGAGTCATCCAAACCCGACACCCGCAATTCAGCCATCTTAGTGGGCCTAAAGACTCTGATGTCTTCTGCCGCCATTGACTCCCTCAGCTTCTCAGCAAGAGTGTCCGCTTTGCCACCACTTAAAGCTCCTGGCACCTCCAAAATTCGGGCACCAGTAGCCGCCTGCCGGATGCGAAGAGCTGGTATTCCGAGGCCGGCGAGATCGATCTTGCTCTTTGCCTCGGATATCACTTTCGCGTATGAAACGCCTCTTTCCACGGCACCAGGCTGCAGTGTGACAACTACTGCCGCGGATGTAGGTGACCTCAGCTTGGCTGGTTTTCTGGCTTTGGGCAACTGCTTCGCTGGCTTGTTTGCCGCCTGCGCCACACCTTGCTGGTTTGGTTGACCACCTTTGGGCTTTTTCCCCCTCTTGACTACAGTAGTCCAAGCTTCCTCCATGGGCTTTGCGGGAGCTACCACAGGGCGAGACTGCTGTGGAGTTTCATCTCTGGCAACCTCCTTCTTGCCCTTTTTACCCTTCGCCTTTTTCTGCGCCTTAGAGACGGGTTGAGCGACACTGGGTCCAACCAATACAGCACTTGATGGCCCAGGCTGTACTTTGGTGGCGACCACAGTGTTACGCTTGTCTGCAGCTAACGGAGGGCGGAGCCTCTTTTCCGGAAGAAGCCTGTCCTCCAACGCTTCCATCCTAGCGTTCACCATGCTACCGACTTGTAACATGATGGAGCGCGTCACCTCATCCACCTGGATTTCCCCGGTCGCCGTCTCCCTGTTAAGAGAGGAGGGAGTGGGACGAGTGGCGAGGTGGCCTACTCTTTCCTGAAGCTCCGCTAATTGCTTGCGGAGCTCCTCTACCTCTTTCTGCAGACGCGTATTGTCCGCCTGCAGTTTTCGGGTTTCTTCTGTGGAGGACCGGTTGTGCAGCGCCTCCACTGTCACCTTGATGGTGCTCGCCGCGTCTTTCAGAGCACGCTGAAATGTGCCCTTTAAGTGGCTTGACTTAGTGGCTACCTTTTCTATAGTAGCCACACAAGTTTGGACCTTCTGCTTGAGGTCTAACGCCGTGCCAGACCCGATCTGCCCGTCATCCCCGTCATTAAATGAAGAGTCCGACAGGTTTTCCGTCCTCATGTAACTGCGGCGCATTTGCGCCACCTCCTGTTCCGCCATAAGCTCCATCTCTTCTCTTTGTGCCGCAACTAATGCAGCCTTAGCCTTGGCTAGTCCGACGTACTGTCCTGTAGTGGCCGGCCGTCCTCTGCCTCTCAAGGCAGTGGTTACTTTGGCGACAGGACCTGCATGAATGTTTGATTCATCGTCGCTGTCACTGTACTCCTGTAATGTCGAGCGCGAGCGCTTCCTGTCTCTCCAAAATGTTGGTGACTGCACCTGAGACGACACAGTCATCATACTGGCTGCCGAATCTGATCCAGAGCATCTTCCTAACTCCGACGCCGAATTGTAATCATCTTTGTTCTGGACATGTAAATTGTCCAAACTAGAATGACTACTCAGGTCAAGCCGTTCTAACACGACAACAGCCTTACGAGCCTTGGCCTTTAAGACCCCATCCTCGATCGCCTCCGAAACCGGTGACGAACCCCTGACATCCACATCTCCTACACAGTTATTATTTTGGTTTGTTTTGTTTATATCCATAATTAAATCCCACGAGTATGGGGGAAAAACGGTCCGCCCAGTCAGTGCCCCCTGTGACTGGGTAAGCCTAATGTAACCCGCAAGAAGATTCGGCCGGTACTCCCGCGGGGACCGCGCTAGGAACTGTGCTCCCCCACAGCCATGAACACCCTCTCGCCACGCGTCGCAGCTTAGGGTGGGGGTAATTTTTTAGAGAGGTTTTCTTCCTCGCGGCCCGGGCAGTTAAGCCAAGACCCTCGGCCCCCCTTCAAGACACGAGACGTGATCCGCATCTAACGGGGGGGTTACGATTTGTGGACGGTGGCCCGAAGGCCTGTTCGGAGGCAGGGTAAGTGCACACCGAACCCGTCCCGCTCGCATCGCCGCTACTCAGCATATGGCTGAGACGCCGACCAAGCTCCACCTACATAGCCATTACTGGCTCCTCCGGTTTGCCCGACAGGGTAGCCGAGTTGACCAGCCCTGCCGCGCCGCAGACCTTGCAGGCCCGCCATCCCACGACTCGAAAGTCCGCTGAGCCCTGAAAAGGGCTCCGGAAGGTGTCCCACTGGACCCTAACCCACCTATTTATGAGCCCTGAAAAGGGCTACTCTACCTCCTCGGGAGCTAACATCATCCACTGTGCCCTAAGCTCAGTCTTAGGGACACGCGGAGAGGCCCTACTCCCATACCCCGACTACCCCACCCAACAACTAAATCCCCCCAAACCCACACGCGGCGCCTGGTGGTTTCAGTAACGCCCCGCCTCTGAAGGAGGCGAGACTAATAGGCATGGTGAACCTCGGAAAGGATCTCCACCAGACTTGCCTTGAGGATCATCACGACCTGCGCTACCCTCAAGACCTCACCCCCTATCCATCACGGGATGGATAGGTAGGCCTGGACTTATCCAATGCGCCGAACAGCCGTTAGGCTGCCGCTGGAGTCTCGGAACGCTCCATTAATGGATAAACCCAGACCCGCCCAGACCCGCCCAACCTTTTTTTTTTTTTTTTTTTTTTTTTTTTTTTTTTTTTTTTTTTTTTTTTTTTTTTTTTTTTTTTTTTTTTTTTTTTTTTTTTTTTTTTTTTTTTTTTTTTTTTTTTTTTTTTTTTTTTTTACAACAGGAAATGCCTTTATGCATACCTCTCGCATACCTCACCCCCTTTTAAAGTAAAGGGTTATGGAGGGAATACCCACTAAAACCTGTTGGTGTTCCTTCTTGCACTGGAAGTGCTGGGGACTGCAGGAACGTTTCTCATTCTACCACAGCCTCCAGCAGTGCTGGTCACGAGGACCCCATCTCTTGTCGAATCTTCGACAGGTGCTTCTAAGAGGAGCGCATGCGAACACACCATGCGCTTCCGCCTTGGGTCTTAATTTACTGGACGACAGGCTCCCGATCCTGCCGCCCTAAGGCCGTTGTTATGGGGGTTGGAGAGAGCCATATGCTCTCCTCCTTCGCCCTGTTCTTCTACTACGGGACGGGACTAAACTCATCGCCTCCCTTTCCCTCTCTGCTATCTCCTTTAGCAACATAACTTCATTGCAGAACTCTTTCATGGCATTCCACGACCTGTCACTTTCAACCATACGTTTAACTACGGTTGGAAGCGAGAGGTCATTCCCCAAAATATCTTGCAGCGCATCTCGCTGAACCGCCCACGCCGGACATGACTCTAAAGTGTGCTGAGCCGTGTCCTCATCGCAGTTTACGCAGTGGTGGCAGCGTGGAGTGTCTTCCCTCCCGACAATCCGACACAGATACTTACCAAAGCACCCATGTCCTGAAAGTACCTGTGTCAGACGGAAAGTTAGAACTCCAAAGTCTCTATCCAACCATTGTTGCAAAACAGGCCGCACTGCCTCAATCGTTCTCAGGCCGGCAGTGGGGTTTTGTAACCTCACCTCCCAATCTTCAATGAAGGCTTGGCGAAATTCGAGCCGCCGTACTTCAATTTCCCTCCCAGCAGGACGCTCTCCCCTATCCAGTGCCTCTTGGCGCCAGAAGTATATAGCTGCAAGGGCTCGAGCGTCTAGATCCCATGGTAGTGAGCCCGAAAGCACACATGCTGCCTCGTAGGAAATCGTGCGATATCCCCTAATAATTCTTATCGCCAACGCCCGTTGTGGCTTTCTCAATACAGAGGTATTCTTCCTGTTGAGCATGTTGGCCCAAATAGGTGCACCGTAGAGCACCATTGAGCGAACAACACCCATGTAGAGGCGTCTACAAGATACATTTGCCCCGTTTAAGTTGGGCAGTATGCTTCCTAGCGCCGCAGCCGTTCTCGTGATTTTTGGTGCCAATCGAATGAAGTGTGCTTCAAAATTCCATTTGCTGTCGAGGACGAGTCCTAAGTACTTCATCGTCGACTCGACAGCAATGCGAGCACCTCCCACCTCTATGCAAGACCCCCTTGGTGGCGCCTTCCTTGGCCCATGAAAGCATAATGCCTCTGATTTATGAAGGGCCACCTTAAGTCCCAGCTTTCTTATTCGGCTAACCACCTGAGCCATTCCAGCCTTAGCAAGCATTGCCGCTTCTCGGTAGGTTTTCCCTTTAGCCGTAACAAGCGTGTCATCAGCGTAGCATGTCACGTTCACCCCTCGAAGCGTGGCCCCTCTTAGCACCCAGTCGTAACCGATGTTCCACAGGAGTGGTCCAAGGACAGACCCCTGTGGGACACCGCACGACATTTGATGTTGTTTCCATCCATCGCGTCCTGGATAAGTGATGTATCTGGCGGAAAGGTAGTCTCCTACCAGTCTACATAGGTATTTTGGGACTCTGTGAAATTTTAAAGCCTCCTTGATACAGCTCCAGGGCATGGTGTTGAAGGCGTTTGCGATATCAATGGATACCGCCAAAACAACCTCGCCTCTGAATACTGCTTCCTCCACCAAGGTCTTTATCCGCAGTATTGCACCTACTGTTGACCGGCCCCTGCGGAAACCAAACTGGTTGTCGTTCAGGTCCGGTCCAACAGAATTTAGGTGGTCAATGAGGCGGGCAGCTATTATACGCTCAAAAAGCTTGCCCACCTCATCGAGCAGTACAATAGGGCGATAAGCGGAGGTAGACTCCGTAGGCCTTCCATCTTTCTTGAGCAAGACTAACCGGCCGGTCTTCCATTGTGCAGGGAATTTCCCTCTTTCAAAGCACAACTCGTACAAGCCTCGCAACTTGGGCCCGAGTGCTTTAAGTGCTATTGCCCATGCAAGTCCAGGGATTCCATCCGGCCCAGGTGCCGTGTTTTTCGCCTTCATTCGCATTATGGCTACCCGTAGTTCGGGTTCTGACACTTGCGGTATTTCAGCATCAGCTGTGTCCTCCTCTTCTGGGGGTGGTGCCATACGTGGTGGCTCAAACTGTTCAGATGTTGGGAACAGCGTTGAGACCACCTCCTGCAAGAGCCGTGGTTCTAAACTCTGTGTTAATGGAGGAGCCCAGGGCCGTAGTTTTCCCCTGACCATTCTGTATGGACGCCCCCAAGGGTCACCATTCAAGGACTCGAGCAGCTCTTCACGAGCCTGATTCTTCGCTTGACGAATGGCATTTTGCAGTATTTCTTTTGCCGCTTTGTAGGTGTTGTATAGTTCACCTTCCAGCTCTAAATCGCGATTTCGCCTTCTGCGGTGACGAGTGTACTGGCGTCTGGTTTTTATACACTTTTTCCGCAGCTCTGCAATTTCAGTCGACCACCAGTACACTTGGCGCCTGGGAGGAACCTTGCCAACTCTGGGCATTGCCGCGTCGCATATTGACGTCAAAGCTTCCTTGAACCACTCCACTTCAGGTTCGACTTCAGAGGACACTGGTGTGGACGAAGAAACCCACGCTTGAACAATGGAAGCCTCTTCCAGTACTTCTCGATCAACTCGCTTTAATGCCCATCTCGGGTGAGCCGCGGTTGATGGCTGGTTTTGTTGACCGCTCGCAATCGTTAATGAGGTGGAGACGTCAAACCTGATATACCGATGATCAGATAGCGTCTCCACCTCTTCTAAGACGTGCCAACCTTGAACACGACTTATCAATGCTGTGCTGGCGAAAGATAAGTCAATGATTGAACCGCCTTGCTGCCTTACACAGGTTTCAACTGACCCCTGGTTCAGAACCGCGAGGCCGTGCGACAATGCCCATGCTTCCAACTCCACAGACGGCACGAATGGCCATTTCTTTGACTTTCGTCATCATATTAGCCTGACTGAGCTCGCTAGGCTCTGTCGTGGCTTCAGCATTGACCGCAGCGCGGGGACTGGGCACTAATTAAGCTTTGCGACGTTGAGCTACCACCAGGCTCGTCTACGTCGCGGCTTCCTCCGAAAGTAGTTTTACAACTAACTTCAATTTGGGACTTACGGTTGTAAGCCGTAAGTCGCCCCTTTTGAAGGGTGATCTAGCACAGCTCACCCTTCACCACTGTCTCACTGCGTAAGACCCGCCCAACCTAACCTAACCTTTTTTTTTTTTTTTTTTTTTTTTTTTTTGACATGGGGAAATGCCTTTACGCATTCCCGCTCGCTTCGGGGGAAGCAAGCGGGATATGTCGGACTAGACGCTATTAGTAAAAATAGATATAGCCCGCGCGCCACTACCGACTAAAACCCCATAGTGTTCCGTCTCTGTAGCAACAAACGGGGGGAGCGGGTCCGTTTTCACATTCTCCGCCACCCCCGTTCATGCTGGTGTCCGCTGCGTCGGTTCAGCGGACCCACCTCTGGAAGGATTAATGCCCTCCGATAAAACAACTCAACAAGTGTAAAAAATAACAAATGTAAATAATAACAAATGTAAAAATAACAACAAGGGAGGTGCCCGGGAACACTTGGGCACCTACACCTCACGAGGGCCTATGTTGCGGAACGCCGGACGCCCCCGCATCCAACGCCCCAGGCCCTCCAAGCGGAGACGGGGTGCGAGCTCGGTTAGCTCGCCTCCGTGTCCGTGCTCTCCGGAGCGGAAGAGAGAGAGGATCTTTCTCTCTCTCCCGCTCTTCTTCTTCCCTTCGCGAAATCACCGTTTCGCAGAAGGCGATCACTGCGCTCCAAGACCTTTCATCATCAACCATCTTTGAAATGATGGTTGACAAGGAAAGGTCCATACCCACTACTGCAATTAATGCATGCCGCGGATCCTCCTCACCAGGACACTCTTCCAACGCATGTTGGGCGGTGTCTTCTGCGCAGCCACAACTGTGGCACACTGGGGTCGCCTCCCTTTTGGCTACGTTACACAGGTACCTCCCGAAACAACCGTGTCCCGAGAGTACCTGTGTAAGCCGATAAGTCAGCGCACCGTGTTTCCGCTGTACCCACTCCAAAAGTACAGGCTGTATTGCCTGCAAGAGCCTGATAGCTCCAGCTCCCCTCTGTGCAGGTCCCGTGAGAAGCCGTTCTCTCCAGGCACTCAAGGCCACTGACCTGGCATCTCGCCGCCAGCTAACCACCTCCTGTGGTAATGGACGGAGGTCCTGTTCACGGCCCCTCACTAAGCGACTGTACACGTCTGCCAGGATGTCGGCTTCCAAGTCCCATGGAAGGGACCCGGCTATGACGCAGGCCACCTCGTGCGAAAGCGTGCGATATCCTCTGCACACTCTCACAGCCATCACCCTTTGCGCCCTGTGGAGCAAGGCTGTCTCTCGGGAGTTTAGGGTCCCAGCCCATATAGGGGCACCATACAGGGCCATCGATCTCACCACCGCCATGTAAAGGTGGCGGCAGCTCGAATTTCCCCCTCCGAGATTAGGGAGAAGACGGCTTAGTGCAGCAGCGGTCCCCATGAGTTTGGGTGACAAACGCTGCAGGTGTTCTCCAAACCTCCACCTGCTGTCGAGCACAACACCGAGGTATTTAAGCGTCGACCCGACAGCTATTGGCGTACCGCCCACCACGATGTTGGAGCCTGCAGGAGGCCCTAACCGAGGACCATGAAAACAGATGGCCTCGGATTTACGAAGAGCCACCTCCAGGCCCAGCCGCCGGACTCTGGCCACGACCGCTGCGACTCCGGCCGTAGCCAGTATCGACGTCTCTCTGTAGGTCTTCCCCCGAGCGGTGACCAGTGTGTCGTCGGCATAACAAATGATGCCGACGCCACGGAGGTTAGCGCCCCGGAGGACCCAGTCATATCCGACGTTCCACAGGAGAGGGCCTAAAGCGGACCCCTGCGGAACACCACGCGTCATGGGACATCTTCCCTCACCTTCTCTCGTTGGGAAGACTACCTCTCTGTCGGAGAGATAATCCCCAACAAGCTTTTGGAGGTACTGAGGCACACAGTGGTACCTCAGTCCCTCCAATATCGTGCTCCACGGCAGCGTATTAAAAGCATTGGCGATGTCTAAAGACACCGCCAACATAACGCCGCCACTGGAGCACGCCTCCTCGTAGAGGTTGCGCAAGCAGGAAATTGCGTCCAGGGTCGAGCGACCTCTACGGAACCCAAACTGGACATTGGCTAGGTCCGGCCCGACACCCTCGAGATGTTCGACGAGGCGAGCAGCGACAACACGCTCCAACATCTTCCCAGCCTCGTCCAGCAGTACGATCGGGCGGTATCCCGCTGGTTCGTCCGACGGGCGCCCGTTCTTACGGAGGAGGACAAGTCTGCCCCGTTTCCACCGCTTCGGGAATCTCCCCTCCCGCAGGCAGCGGTCAAAGAGGGCCTTCAGGCGGGTAGCCAGCGCATCTTGAGCGAGAGCCCACGCACGACCAGGTATGCCATCGGGTCCTGGCGCAGTGTTCCTCGCCTTCATACGGAGTATGGCTGCACCCAGCTCACCATCGGTTACTGGAGGGGGAGTGTCTCCTTCCACCTCTGCAAAACCTTCCCTCTGTGGAATCACTGAGGCGGGAGGGAAGAATTCCCCTCCAGGAGCACCTGGGAACAGTCCCTCGACCACCCGTCGCAGGACTTCAGGCTGCAAAGTGCTGGAGGCAGGTGGAGACCAGGGGCGGAGCTTTTGCCGCGCCAACCTGTACGGCCGACCCCATGGGTCATGCTCCAATGTCTCCAGCAATTGGCGCCATGCTTGTGCCTTGGCCTCGCCGATGGCAAAGCGAAGAGCCTTAGACGCCTCTCTGTATGCAGCGTACAGGGCTTCCAGCTGAGCTGCTTCCTGACGCCTCCTCCTCCGGTATCTCTGGTACTGCCGGCGTCTCGTCACGCATTGTTGACGGATCTCACCAATTTCGGCCGACCACCAGTAGACCTGGCGCTTGGGTGGAGGTGCCCGTGCGCGAGGCATTGCTGCATCGCAGACGCGCATCATCGCCGCACACAATTCGTCGGCCTCTGCGTCCAACTCTACCGGCTCGGACGGTGAGGCATTCCACGCCTGAACAATTGCCGCCTCCTGCAGCAGGTCTAGGTTCAGACGTTTAAGAACCCACCGTGGCCCTGTTTCAGGTAACCTCTGCCTAATCTGTTCTGCTTGAGACACAGATACGCTGAACTGGATGTAGCGGTGGTCGGATAGGGTCTCTTCATCCACTAACACCTTCCAGTCCCGGATCCGACGTGCCACTTCAGGGGTGGCGAAGGTCACATCGACCACCGACCCACCCAGCTGACGCACGCATGTCTGCACTGACCCTCTATTAAGGACGCACAGGCCGATCTCCGCAAGCCACTCAGCGACTATTCTTCCCCGTGCGTCAGTCGTCGGGGATCCCCACGCCGAGGATTTGGCGTTGAGGTCTCCGAGGACAACGACAGGCAGAGGACGACTCCGGCCAACCAATATTCCCAGCTCATCGAGGAGGGTTTCGAGCTCGTGGAGGGGAGCATTGGGGGAGTGATACACCCCAACGACAACCATATGTCCAGCTCGCGCTGCAACATACCCTCTACCTCTCCCGACTTCTTCTAAAGATGGCGTCTGCATTGGTGATTGCGTGGTGATTGCGACCACGCCGCACAGATCCCCTATCCAATCTGACCGGGGTGGAACCCGGTACGGCTCTGTAATCACGCCGACCTGGATCGACCGCTCTGCCAGGCACTGGAGTAAAAGGTCCTGGGCCCGGGCAGAGTGGTTGATATTCGCCTGGAGGAATGTTACAGCCATACTAGCTTTCCTCCATGCGATCCGCCTGCTCCGTTTCAGGGTGAGTCGGCTGTGACTTGGCGTTGGCCTCAGTCACAGCTGACCTCCGCTTGGCCCCTTTCTTAGTCGGGGGCTTGGCGCATGCCTTGCCCCCGAAGAGGTGGTCCGCTGGTTTACCCGCTGCTGTACAAAGAGGGCAGTGGGGGGCGGCAGAACATTCGCTGGCCATGTGGCCCTGTTGACCGCAGCGGTAACAATCCTTGCTGCGATCAACCTCCGACTTGCACTGGGCCCCTAAGTGACCCAATTCGAAGCACCTGTAGCATCGACGAGGCCTAGCATCAAGGATGCGAACCTGCGCCGATACCCATCCGACTAGAAGTCGGTTGCCATTCCCCGCAATCTTTTTTGCAGCCTCCATGGGGCAGCGGACAAATGCGGTGCCCATTCCCGCTTGTCCTTTTTTAATTGCCCCGGCTTTGATTGCTTGTGGAGAGCATCCACCGGCTTTGGCAAGAGCCTCCACTAGCTCTTCGGGGCTTATGGAGTCATCCAGACCGCTCACCCTCAAGTCTGTTGAGATGACCGGCCTGGACACTCGTACATCCTCTACGTCTTGGAATACCTCCTTGAGCTTTGCAGCCAAGGAGTCCGCTTTTCCTGCCTTCTCAGAACCCGCGATCTCGAGGATTCGTGCACCGTTAGCCGCAGTCCTAATTCTTAGAGGTGGCACCCCTAGGGCTCCAAGGTCTATCCGGCCCTTCGCCTCCGCCAGCACCTTGGCATAGGTTATGCCTCTCTCCGCGGCCTCCGGCTGCAGGGCGATAACTACAGCTGCAGTGCTAGGAAGGCGGAGTTTCGCAGCCTTATTCTCCGTCTTTTTTGAAGTGGCCTGGGACCTTCGGACTTCAGCTCTCTCGGGTGGGAAGGACCTAGTTTTTGTTCTGCTAGGTGCCTTGCTCGTTTTTGAGCCCCGCTTAACCACCGTTACCCACGTCTCTTTCAACGGAGCTGACGGGCGTATCTCTGGCTGCTCAGAGTCCAGCTCAACCTCGGCAGAGCCGGCAGCAGCAGGAATAGTTTTTCCTTTACCTTTCTTCGCCCCCTTTTTAGGTTTAACCTTTTTGGGTTCCAGCCCTCTGGAGGTAGAAGGCGCAGGCGTTACTGACGCCAAACTACTGGCCGTAGCTGACACCAACGCAGCTTCTTCTCTCCGTCTATCAGCAGCCAGAGGCGGCCTGAGACGTTTCTCCGGGAGTAGTCTCTCCTCCAGACCCTCGAACCGTGCGTTAATCATGGTGCCCACCTGTACCATGACTTTTTGCAGGACTACGTCCAGGGCTGGGGCCTGGATTGGAGCTGGAGCAGGAGCTGGGTGAGCCTGAGCAGCACGCAGCTCTTCCATTTCCCGGCGAAGTTGTTTTAACTCCCCAGTCAGCTGTTGGTTGGCTCTTACCAATAAAGCCATCTCCTCTGGCATCGAACGCGTCCGTGACTCTTGAAAGGAGGCCTTGATGATTTCTGCAGCTTCCTTCAGAGCCCGAACGTACGTGCCCTTCAAGTTTTTGGACTTCGTGGCTATCTTAGCTATGGTGTTCACGGAGTCCATCACCATGGTTTCTAATTGGGCCGCATCGCGGCCCTCCACCTCAGGCATAGCAGACGACTGCGATTTTTTAAAATACGCACTTGTCGTCGCTTGCTTTCTTCGCATCTCCTCTGCGAATTCTTGCTCGGCGATAAGCCTGAGCTCTTCTTCTCTGGCCTTATTCAGCTCCGCTTTGGCTTTTGCGAGCCCTACGTACTCTCCAGTACTTGGGGGACGTCCACGCCCACGCCGAGCCGCAGAAACCTTCGGCAACGGCGAGGCATCGTCCGAGCTGTTCTCCTCTTCCCCACTACGGGGTCGTTTTCTCCACAAGCTGGAAGTCGACTTCTCCGAAACCACCGACTCAAAACTCACGTCAGAGTCTGACTCTGACAGGTTTACACACCTCGACCTTGCAAGGTCATCGTCTGAAAGTCTATCTAGTAAGACAACGGCCTTCCCAGATTTTCTCCCATCTAACATCTTTTTTGCGCATAGCGCCTCCTCCCTTTCTTCGGTTTTGTTTTTTGTTTTTAAAGATTCCATTTTTATTCCCACGAGTAGTGGCCGAAATAATGGTCCACCCCGGTAACGGCCATCCCAAGGTAACGGTACATACTGACGGAGGTCCCGTGGTATCCGCAGGGTGTTAACGTGTTTTCCTTCACGGGTTTAACTCGGGTTTTCCTTCCCGCAGGCCGGCCAATTAAGGCAAGCCCGCCATCGACACCGCCATGCCGCGACGTACCCCCTTATGCCACAACGGGGGTCGTTGAAGACAACACAGCAGTATCGGAGAGAGAAATGGCACAGTTTCTCCCAATGACGGTGGCAAGGATGCCTGCCCAACGGTAGTGTAAGTACACGTCAGGCCCGTCTACTATCCACCTCTACGGTGACAGAACACCGTGACAACGTTGCCCGACAGGGTGGCCGAGTTGACCGTTCCCTGCCGCGCCGCAGGCCTTGCAGGCCCGCCATCCCACGACTCGAAAGTCCGCTGAGCCCTGAAAAGGGCTCCGGAAGGTGTCCTTCTGGACCCTACCCCAACGATTATGAGCCCTGAAAAGGGCTACTCTACAGTCCCACTGGACTTTGCCGCCTCTGTAGTGCCATCCATCCGCTGCGCCCAATAGGGGACACGCGGAGAGGCCCAACTCCATTACCCCGACTACCCCACCCAACAACTAAATCCCCCCCAAACCCCACACGCGGCGCCTGGTGGTTTCAGTAACGCCCCGCCTCTGAAGGAGGCGAGACTAATAGGCATGGTGAACCTCGGAAAGGATCTCCACCAGACTTGCCTTGAGGATCATCACGACCTGCGCTACCCTCAAGACCTCACCCCCTATCCATCACGGGATGGATAGGTAGGCCTGGACTTATCCAATGCGCCGAACAGCCGTTAGGCTGCCGCTGGAGTCTCGGAACGCTCCATTAATGGATAAACCCAGACCCGCCCAACCTAACCTTTTTTTTTTTTTTTTTTTTTTTTTTTTTTTTTTATATGGGGAAATGCCTTTACGCATTCCCGCTCGCTTCGGGGGAAGCAAGCGGGATATGTCGGGCTAGACGCTATTAAAACAATAGTTACAGCCCGCGCGCCACTACCGACTAAAACCCCATAGTGTTCCTTCTAATTCAGCAACAAACGGGGGGAGCGGGTCCGTTTTCACATTCTCCGCCACCCCCGTTCATGCTGGTGTCCGCTGCGTCGGTTCAGCGGACCCGTCTCTGGAGAGATTGACTTTCTCCAATAAAACTACTCAACAAATGTAAAAAAATAACAAATGTAAAATATAACAAAAGTAAAAATAACAACAAGGGAGGTGCCCGGGAACACTTGGGCACCTACACCTCACGAGGGTCTATGTTGCGGAACGCCGGACGCCCCCGCATCCAACGCCCCAGGCCCTCCAAGCGGAGACGGGGTGCGAGCTCGGTTAGCTCGCCTCCGTGTCCGTGCTCTCCGGAGCGGAAGAGAGAGAGGATCTTTCTCTCTCTCCCGCTCTTCTTCTTCCCTTCGTGAGATGATTGTCTCGCAAAAGGCAACCATCTCATTCCATGACCTTTCGTTGTCGATCATCTTAGAAATGATGTTAGACAGCGAAAGGTCTACTCCCACGACCGCAACCAAAGAACGCCGCGGTTCCACCTCTGCAGGACATACCTCCAGCGCATGCTGGGCGGTGTCTTCTGCGCAACCACAACGATGGCACACCGGCGTCGCCTCCCTCTTGGCCACGTTACACAAGTACCTCCCGAAACAACCGTGTCCCGAGAGTACCTGTGTTAGCCGATAGGTAAGCGCGCCGTGCTTACGATGGACCCACTCTAATAAAACTGCCCTCATCGCTTGAAGAAGCCTTAGAGCTCCAGCTCCCCTCTGAACAGGCCCCGTGAGAAGCCGTTCCTTCCAGGCATTGAGAGCCACTATCCTCGCCTCTCGCCGCCAGCATACCACCTCCTGCGGTAGAGGACGGAGATCTTGCTCTCGCGCTCTCACCCTGCGCCAGAACACATCCGACAGAACCTGTGCTTCGAGGTCCCACGGAAGTGACCCAGCGAGGACACAAGCCACCTCGTGTGAGAGTGTGCGATATCCCCTACACACTCTCACAGCCATTACCCTTTGTGGTCTTAAGAGCAAAGCCGTCTCCCTTGAGTTCAGCGACCCGGCCCATATAGGGGCACCGTAGAGGGCCATTGACCTCACTACCGCCATGTAAAGGTGGCGGCAGCTCACATTTACTCCTCCAAGATTTGGAAGGAGACGGCTTAGAGCAGCCGCAGTTCCCATAAGTTTGGGTGACAGGCGCATTAGATGAGCCCCAAACCTCCATTTGCTGTCGAGTACAACGCCAAGGTATTTTAGCGTCGACCCAACAGCAATCGGTGTCCCTCCTACTACTATGTTGGAGCCTGCAGGGGGCCCTGACCGAGGACCATGAAAACAAATGGCCTCGGATTTATGGAGGGCCACCTGTAAGCCCAAACGCCGGACTCTTGCCACAACGGCTGCAACTCCAGCCGTGGCCAATATCGATGCCTCCCTGTAGCTCCGTCCCCGGGCAGTAACCAACGTGTCGTCAGCATAACAAACGATGCCGACTCCACGGAGGTTAGCGCCCCGAAGGACCCAATCGTACCCAATGTTCCACAGGAGTGGGCCTAAAGCAGACCCCTGCGGAACGCCACGTGTCATGGGACACCGTCCTTCCCCATTTTTTGTTGGGAAAACTACCTCTCTGTCTGAGAGATAGTCCCCAACAATACGTTGGAGGTACGGAGGTACACTGTGGTATTTCAGTCCCTCCATGATCGTGCTCCACGGCAGCGTATTAAAAGCATTGGCGATGTCTAAAGACACCGCCAACATAACGCCGCCACTGGAGCACGCTTTCTCGTAGAGGCTGCGCAAGTAGGATATCGCATCCAGCGTCGAGCGACCTCTACGGAACCCAAATTGGGTGTTGGCCAGATCCGGGCCAACTCCTTCGAGGTGGGCGACAAGGCGGGCACTGATAATACGTTCCAGCATTTTCCCAGCCTCATCTAGCAACACAATTGGGCGATAACCTGTAGGCTCATCCGCTGGGCGCCCCTCCTTTCGGAGAAGGACGAGTTTACCCGATTTCCATCGTTTTGGGAATCTCCCTTCACATAAACACCTGTTAAATAGTGCCTTAAGGCGAGGCTCCAGAGCGTCACAGGCAAGGACCCACGCACGACCTGGTATACCGTCAGGCCCTGGGGCCGTGTTCCTTGCCCGCATCCGCAGAACAGTTGCTCCCAATTCTCCATCTGATATTTCAGGGGGAGTGTTGGAGGCAGCTCCCTCCACCCCACCACTGGTTTCCCTTTGTAGAGCAACAGCAGCGGGAGGGAAGAATTCACTCCCTGGTGCCTCAGGGAACAACCCTTGGACCACCCGATTTAGGACCACAGGTTCCAGCGTGCTAGTGACAGCGGGAGCCCAGGGGCGGAGCTTTTGTCTCGCCAACCTGTAAGGCCGGCCCCATGGGTCAAGCTCTAAAGTCTCTAGCAGCTGCCGCCAGGCCTGCGCCTTTGCCTCACCAATAGCCACACGGAGAGCCTTTGAAGCTTCTCTATAAGTCGCATAGAGAGCATCCAATTCCATTGGCTCCTGTCTCCTCCTTCTCCGGTACCTCTGGTAGCATCGGCGTCTCACTACGCACTGGCGACGAAGCGCAGCAATTTCATCAGACCACCAATAAACTTGCCGCTTGGATGGAGGTGCCCTCGCTCGAGGCATTGCAGCGTCGCATACATGAACCATGGCTTCGCACAATTCATTGGCCTCATTATCCAGCTCAGTTGGCTCAGTTGATGGAGCATTCCAAGCCTGAACTATTGCCGCCTCCTTCAGCAATTCAAGATTGAGTCGCTTGAGAACCCATCTTGGCCCAAGTTCATGTGACCTTTGCCTTAACAGATCTGATGGGGACAGGGATATGCTAAACCGTATGTAACGGTGGTCGGAGAGGGTCTCCTCATCGACCAGCACCTCCCAGTCCCAGACCTGGCGTGCAAGCTCCGGGGTGGCAAAGGTCACATCGACCACCGATCCACCCTGTTGCCGCACACATGTCTGCTCAGTGCCCCTGTTGAGGATACACAAGCCAGTCTCTGTTAACCACTCAGCTACTGCTCTTCCCTGAGGGTTAGTCGACGATGATCCCCACGCTGTAGATTTGGCGTTGAGATCCCCGAGGACAGCAACGGGCAGAGGACGGCTTCTGCCTACAACTGTCGCCAACTCACTGAGAAGGGTTTCCAGATCATGTAGGGGAGCGTTGGGGGAGTGGTACACCCCAACGACAACCATACGGCCAACTCGGGCTGCAACGTAACCTCTGCCTCTTGCAAATTCATCAAGAGACGGAGAGCGCGCTGGCGATTGCGTTGTTATTGCAACCAGGCCGTCTAGGTCCCCAACCCAGTCAGACCTGGAAGGGACAACGTACGGCTCTGCAATAACTGCAGCCTGAATCGATCGCTCTGCCAGGCACTGGAGCAAGAGGTCCTGAGCGCGGGCAGAGTGGTTAATATTGGCTTGGAGGAATGAAATTGCCATATCAACTCGTTTCCATATTTACCGCCTGCTCTGATACAGAGCTTGCCGGCTGTGACTTGGCTTTAGCCTCAGTCACAGCTGGCTTCCGTCTCCCCCCTGTCTTATTCGGGGACTTGGCACATGCCTTGCCCCCGGAGAGGTGACCCGCAGGCTTACCCGCAGCTGCACATGGAGTACAGTGAGGGGCTGCAGAGCAATCACGGGCCTTGTGGCCGAGTTGGCCGCAACGATGGCAGTCGTTGCTACGGTCCACCTCCGACTTACATTGGGCCCCAACGTGGTCCAGTGCAAGGCACCTGTAGCAGCGGCGCGGCCTGGCATCAAGGATGCGAACCTGCGCCGCTACCCAACCGACCAGCAGACGGCCACTCTCCTTAATCTTGATGGCCGCTACTGTAGGACACCGAACAAAGGCGGTGCCCATCCCTGCCGGGCCTGTCCTGATCGGCCCGGCTTTGATGGCATCCGCAGAGCACCCGCCGGCTTTGGCAATAGCCTCCACCAACTCTTCAGGGCCCACAGAGTCATCAAGACCGCTCACTCTCAAGTCTGTAGAGACGACTGGCCTCGAAATCCTAACTTCCTCCACTTCTTGAAATACCTCCCTGAGCTTTGCAGCTAGGGAGTCAGCCCTTTCAGCCTTCTCAGCACCAGGTACTTCAAGTAATCGGGCCCCAGTAGCTGCGGTCCTTATTCTCAAAGGGGGAACTCCGAGCACCCCAAGATCTATACGGCCTTTAGCCTCCGCCAACACTTTGGCATAAGTGATGCCCTTGGCTGCTGCTTCTGGTTGCAGCGAGATCACTACAGCCGCAGTGCGTGGTGTTCGCAGTTTGACCTCCTTCTTTTTTGTTTTCGAGGA
Source organism: Chesias legatella (assembly GCA_947359385.1). Classification (NCBI taxonomy): domain Eukaryota; kingdom Metazoa; phylum Arthropoda; class Insecta; order Lepidoptera; family Geometridae; genus Chesias; species Chesias legatella. Next base: position 9,414,203 of record OX375780.1, on the reverse strand, counting down.
CCCAGTTGCCTTCGATTTCAGAGCCTGGACTCGCTTGGGAGGCAAAGTCCTGGATTTCCCAGCCTCAGTTGGCTTGCTCTTTTTAGAGCTCCGCTTGGCCACTGTCACCCAAGCCTCCTGCAATGGAGCTGATGGGCGAGGTTCTGATGGCCTCAAGATAGGTACTTCCTCAGTAGGATTAGGAGCAGTAGGAACCGCTTTACCCTTCCCTGTCTTCTTCCTCTTTTGCGCTTTCCCACTCTTGGGTTCCGAAGCTCCTGAAGACTCCGGCAGATCAAGCACAGACGAATTGTCCAGAGCTGACCTTGAAGTCGCTTCATCTCTTCGTCTGTCAGCAGCTAGAGGTGGCCTGAGGCGCTTCTCAGGGAGAAGTCTTTCCTCGAGACCCTCGAATCGGGCATTGATCATGGTGCCCACCTGCACCATGACCGTCCGCATCACATCCTCCAAGGCAGGGGCTTGAGGCTGGGCCTGAGCCAAAGCTGGAACTGGTACCGCCTGCGCAGCTCTCAGCTCTTCCAACTCACGGCGGAGTTGTTTAAGCTCCTCCGTAAGTTGACGGTTGGCACTGACCAACAAGGCCACCTCCTCGGGCATCGAACGCTCCCTTGTCACCTGGAACGAGGCCCTAATGATCTCAGCGGCCTCTTTTAGGGCCCTGACATAAGTCCCCTTCAGATTTTTGGACTTGGTGGCAATCTTGCTGATTGTGGCCACCGAGTCCAACACCATTGTCTCCAGTTGAGCCGCATCGCGGTCCTCAACCTCGGAGGTAGTCGCCGAATGGGCTTTCTTAAAGAAAGCCTTTGTTCTCTCCTTTTTTTGCTGCAATTCCTCTGCCAGCTCTCTCTCGGCAATGAGGCGCAGCTCTTCCTCTCTGGCTTTGTTGAGTTCTTCTTTGGCCTTAGCCAAGCCAACATATTGCCCAGAAGTGGGCGGGCGTCCACGCCCTCGTCGCGCAGGAGAAACTTTGGGCAACGGCGAGGCGTCGTCCGAGTTGTCTCCCTCCTCATCGCACTCACTCCTTAGGCGTTTACGCCAAGGGCTTGCCAATGACCTGTCAGATACCACCGACTCAAAACTCATGTCAGAGTCTGACTCTGACAAGTCTACACTCCTCGACCTTGCAATAAGGTCATCGTCTGAGAGTCTTTCTAGCAAGACAACGGCCTTCCCAGATTTCTTCCCAACTACTACGTTTTTTGCGCATAGCGCCTCCTCCTTTTCTACAGTTTTGTTTTTTGTTTTAATAGATTCCATAATAAGTCCCACGAGTATGGGGGATATAAATGGTCCACCCGGTTGGTGCCCCCTGTAACCGGGTAAGCCTAACGTAACCCGCAAGGAGATTCGGCCGGTACTCCCGCGGGGACCGCGCTTGGAACTGTGCTCCCCCACAGCCATGAACACCCCATCGCCACGCGTCGCAGCTTAGGGTGGGGGTAATTTTTTAGAGAGGTTTTCTTCCTCGCGGCCCGGGCGGTTAAGCCAAGACCCTCGGCCCCCCTTCAAGATACGAGACGTGATCCGCACCTAACAGGGGGGTTACGATTTGTGGACGGTGGCCCGAAGGCCTGTCCGGAGGCAGGGTAAGTGCGCACCGAACCCGTCCCGCTCGCATCGCCGCTACTCAGCATATGGCTGAGACGCCGACCAAGCTCCACCTACATAGCCATTACTGGCTCCTCCGGTTTGCCCGACAGGGTAGCCGAGTTGACCAGCCCTGCCGCGCCGCAGACCTTGCAGGCCCGCCATCCCACGACTCGAAAGTCCGCTGAGCCCTGAAAAGGGCTCCGGAAGGTGTCCCACTGGACCCTAACCCAACTATTTATGAGCCCTGAAAAGGGCTACTCTACAGTCCCACTGGACTACCTCCTCTGGAGCAAACATCATCCGCTGCGCCCAATAGGGGACACGCGGAGAGGCCCTACTCCAAACCCGACTACCCCACCCAACAACTAAATCCCCCCCAAACCCACACGCGGCGCCTGGTGGTTTCAGTAACGCCCCGCCTCTGAAGGAGGCGAGACTAATAGGCATGGTGAACCTCGGAAAGGATCTCCACCAGACTTGCCTTGAGGATCGTCACGACCCGCCCAACCTAACCTAACCTTTTTTTTTTTTTTTTTTTTTAACAATAGGAAATGCGTTTATGCATACCTCCCGTATTTCGGGGAATACGGGAGGTTATGTGGGACTCGCCCTCCTTAACTGGAGGAAATACCCACTAAAACCTATTGGCGTTCCTTCGGGGCGCCTTGGAAACAAGGACAGCAGGTACGTTTTGTGACGACCTCCGCTGCCCTTGCAGCGCTTGTGCCCAGTGATGGGCCCTTCAAAACTGAGACGTTGGTCTCCTTACTTCTTGAGCTGACGTGCCGGAACACACAACACGTCATTCCACTCAGGGGCTACACTTTGTAGGTGACAGACTCCCCATGTCTGCCACCCAGTAGCCCAAATTAAGGGGGTAGACGGCGCTCGTGCGCCTCTCGCCTTCTCCCCATTCTTCTCCTTCTGATCGGATTAGAGATATCTTCTTCTCTAACCCGCTCAGCTTCCTCTTTATTGCGCATAACACGCTCACAAAATGTTTGCACTGCTTCCCATGACCTCTGACTGCCAACCATTGCAGACACAACAGTTGGGAGTGAGAGGTCTGAACCCACCAATGCTACGAGCTCAGCCCGCAAATCGCCCCATTCTGGACATACAGCAAAGGTGTGCTCTGCTGTGTCCTCTACGCACCCACACTGATGACATTCAGTGGTGGGTTCTCTCCTGGCGATATTGCACAAATACCTGCCAAAACAACCATGCCCTGACAGGATCTGCACCAATCGGAATGAGAGAACCCCATGCTTGCGACCCACCCAGCCATCGAGAACGGGTCGTATCGCCTGTATTGTTCGGTGGCCCGCACTAGGTGCCACTAAATTCTGCTTCCATTGCTGGAAAGCTGCCATCTGGTCTTCTTTCTTCCATCGCCTCTGTACCTCGGAGGGAGGAAACGTACCCTCAGCCTTATATGTGGCCATACGACGGTAAGATTTTGCCAACACTTGTGCATCGAGGTCCCAGGGAATGGTCCCGGCCATGACACACGCTGCTTCGTACGAGATCGTACGGTACCCTCTGATTGCCCTGACTGCAATGACTCTCTGCGGTCTTCGAAGGAGAGTTCTGTTATGGGCAGTCAGGGAGTCCACCCAGATCGGGGCACCGTACAGCGCCATCGACCGAACAACCCCAGTGTACAAGCGTCGACAACTATTGCTTGGTCCACCCAAGTTTGGAAGCAGTCCTCCTAGCGCTGATGCTGTCTTAATCAGTTTGGGAGCCAGTTGTTTGAAGTGCTCCCTAAAACTCCATCGGCCGTCGAGGACAAGTCCTAAATACTTCATCGTCGACCCGACGGCGATGGAGACACCGCCCACGATAAGACAAGCATCAGGCGGTGGCTTATTCCGGGGCCCGTGGAAACACAGAGCCTCGGATTTGTTTAGAGCCACTTTCAAACCAAGCCTTCTGATGCGACCCACTACCTGAGCAACTCCTGCTGTTGCCAGAACAGACACCGCCCTGAAATTGGCCCCACGTGCTATGACCAATGTGTCGTCCGCATAGCAGACGAGACTGATGCCTTTCAAATTTGCGCCACGCAGAACTGAGTCATACCCTATGTTCCACAGGAGTGGCCCTAAAACCGACCCCTGCGGGACACCGCGCGACACCTCCTGCCTACTCCATCCTTCTTGCCCGGGATACGAAATGTACCTCTCCGAGAGATACGCATCGACAATCTGGCGAAGGTAGAGGGGTACCCGATGGTAAAGTAGCGCCTCCCTTATACAGTTCCAGGGGAGGGTATTAAAGGCATTGGCGATATCTAGAGACACCGCCAAGGCAACCTCTCCCCGGGACACGGCTCCTTCCGCTAGGGCCCTCACCCGTGATATCGCATCCACGGTGGACCTGCCCCTGCGGAAGCCGTACTGGCTGTCAGCCAAGTTAGGGCCAACATTCTCCAAGTGCGCAACTAGGCGGTAAGCGATGACGCGTTCGAAGAGCTTGCCCGCTTCATCGAGGAGCACAATAGGCCGGTATGCCGACGGCGAATCAGTGGGACGCCCATCCTTCCTCAACAGGACCAGTTTCCCAGTTTTCCACCTACGGGGAAAAATACCCTGCTGGAGGCACGCGTTTAGTACGTCTTTAAATCGTTCCTCAAGGGCCTCATTGATGGTTAGCACCAGAGCTCGCCCGGGGATCCCATCGGGACCTGGGGCCGTGTTCTTGGCCCGCAGACGCATTACAGCCGCTCCCAGTTCCCCATCAGAGACATGGGGTACATCGTCCTCATTTCTCTGTCCTCCAGAGATCTGCGCCGATGCCGGTTGTGTATCCTCTGCTCTCGGGAAAAGAGTAGCCACTACTTCCTCCAGGAATTGTGGCTGGAGACTCTGTGTGAGCGGAGGGGCCCAGGTGCGGAGTTTGCTCCGGACCATTTTATAGGGCCTTCCCCAAGGGTCGTTATTCAGAGTCTCCAGCATTTCGTTCCAGCTATTTGATTTGGCCTCCGTGATAGCGATCTTGAGGGATTTAGCCGCGTCTCTGTATAATGCATAGAGCTCGGCCTCCCTCTCAAGATCTCTTTGCCTTCTTCGGCGGTAGTGGGTATACTGGCGCCTCGCTGCAACGCATGCCTGTCGAAGCGCGGCAATCTCCGCCGACCACCAGTACACTCTCCGTCGAGGCGGTAGTGGTTTGCATCTGGGCATGGACGCGTCGCACACCTGCGACACAGATTTGCAGAACCATTCCGCCTCTTCTTCGGCCTCCAGTGGCCCTTCTGGTCTTGGGAGCCATGATTGGACAAGAGCAGCCTCGATCAGCACTTCCCTGTCCAGGCATTTGAGAGCCCAACGTGGATTACCCCCGTTCGAGGACCGGTTCGGACTTCTCAGAATCCCAGAAGGAGGGGAGACATCAAACCGGATGTAACGATGATCCGACAATGTCTCCACCTCCTCCAGTACCTTCCAGCCCTGGACACGGCGTGAAAGCACCGGGGTTGCGAACGTTATGTCCACAACGGAACCCCCCTGTTGTCGCACGCACGTGTTTGCCGTCCCTCGATTAAGCACTACGAGCCCAATCGCTACCGCCCACTCTTCAAGCATCTCACCACGTGCATCTGCAACGGCTGATCCCCACGTTGCAGACTTTGCATTGAAATCACCGGCAATCAGCACGTGGTGAGGGCGACTCCATGCAATCAGTGACTCGACCTCGCCCAGAAAAGCCTCGAATTCTGGAAGACTTCTGTTTGGCGAGAAGTACACGCCGATAATGGCTGTGTCTCCTATAACAGCCGCGACACATCCGTGACCCATTGCTACTTTCTCAATGGGCGGGGATCCAGCTGAAACCTGCGAGATCACGGCCACAGAGCCATCACGGTCCCCTACCCAATTGTCCCGAGTGGGAACATGATATGGCTCAGCGACCACTGCTATGTCTATCATCCACTCCGCCATGCTCTGCATCAGCAGATCCTGAGCCCTGGCGGAGTGATTAAGATTTGTTTGCAGTATTTTTGAGGCCATTAATGTACCTCCATATGATCCTCCGTTTCCCGCATCTGCGGGTCAGTGGGCTGAGGCTGGGCCTTAGCCGCAGCGAAAGCTCTTCTGCCATTCTTCTTTGGGGGTGGAGCACACGCTTTTGCCCCAATCCTGTGATCAGCGGGTTTGCCAGCCGCCGCACATAATGAACAGTGCGGTGCAGCTGAGCACTCTGCCGCCTTGTGCCCGGGTTGACAGCAGCAGTAGCAAAGGCTACTACGGTCGACTTCGGAGGTACACTGCACACCGACATGACCCGGTTGCAGACAGCGATAACATTTCAGGGGTTTTGGGGTCATCAGCTTAACACTGGCTGAGACCCACCCCACAAGGAGCCGGCCGCTGCTTACCACCTTTTTGGCTGCTGCCACTGGGCATTTCGTCACAGTAGCGCCGAGGCCTGTGAAGTTTCGACGGATTTCACCTGTCTTCACAGCCTCTACTGGACATCCACCTATCTTGGCTACTGCCGCTGAAACTTCCTCCATTGTGACGGAGTCATCCAGGCCTGAGATGCGCAGTTCCGCACACTTGGTGGGCCTGGAGACGAGGATGTCCTCAGTATTGAGGACTTCTCTCAGTTTCCCCGCCAGGGTGTCCGCCTTATCGCCACTGGTAGCGCCTGGCACCTCGAGTATGCGTGCTCCAGTGGCTGCTGTCCGGAATCTTAGAGACGGGATTCCCAGGCCAGCGAGGTCTATGTTTCGCTTTGCCTGAGCTATTACGTCGGCGTAGGACGCGCCTTTCTCTGCAGCCCCCGGTTTCAGGGCAATGACGATTGCTGCCGATGTGGGAACTCTAAGTTTGGCAGGTTTCTCCTTCCGCGATTGCTGGTTTCGCTGTGCTTCAGGCTGTTTTTGTTGCTGGGGTCGCGTTACTTGCTTTCCCGCAGCTGCCTTCTTTTTACTTCCGCGTTTAGTGACCGTCACCCAGGCCTCATCCATGTTAGATGGGGCCGGAGGTAGCGGCTGAGACTCCCGTTGGGATGCCGATTGCACGGCTCCCTTTTTTCCCTTCTTTTTCTTCGTCTTCTCTTTTGGAGCCGCAGGTGCCGCGCGTGCGTGGCTGGGCCCAACAAAAACATCTCTTGATGTTCCTGGCTGCGGCTCCAGTTCGATGGAGGCCAAAGCCTTCCGCCTATCTGCAGCGAGCGGGGGACGAAGGCGCTTTTCGGGCAGAAGTCTGTCCTCGAAGGCTCCCATCCTTGCATTCACCATGTTGCCCACTTCCAGCATGATGGCACGTGACCAGTCCTCAACCTGGGCCCCCTCCGGTGCTTTCTCTCTCGCGGTAGCAGTAGAAGAGCGGGGCACGGTAAGGTGGCTCACTTTTTCCTGGAGCTCCGCAAGTTGGTTGCGAAGCTCTGTTACTTCCTTCTGCAGGCGGTTGTTGGCCGCCTGCAGCTTCCGAGTCTCCTCCGTGGACGTCCTGTTTTGCAGCGTGTCCACTACCACTTTTATGGTGCTCGCTGAGTCCTTCAGAGCACGTTGGAAGGTGCCCTTAAGGTGGCTGGATTTAGTGGCCACCTTTTCAATCATGGCCACGCATTCTCGGGCCTTCTTGTTGAGGTCCGAAGCCGTGGCTGAGGCAACGTCGCATTGTTCTTCGTCTTCCAGAGTCGAAGAATCTGAGAGACGCGTTGTCCGTCGGAACTTCTGGGCCATCTGAGCTACTTCTTGCTCGGCCCTCAGCTCCAACTCCTCGCGCTCTAACGCCAAGTATGCAGCTTTGGCCTTGGCCAAACCGATGTACTGGCCTGTAGTCGGCCTTCCCCTGCCTCTTTTGGCTGCACTTCCTGCAGCGACAGGGCTGGTGTAAAGTCCAGACGCACTGTCGCTGTCACTACCTTCCTCCCGAGACCTGTCCCGTTTGCCTGGGTTCCAGAACGGAGACAACACAGCTGGCATAGTCTCCATACTGCATGCCGAATCGTAGTCAACTGACTTCCTCCCTGTCTCCTCACATGACAAAAACTCCTTGTCCCTTCCCTTTTCCTGACTTCCACTCATGTCCAGCCTCTCGACCAGTACTCTGGCCTTACCAATCTTCTCCTGTTCCACCGCTAAAGCGGCCTTCGATCGCGTAGAAACGCGCTCCTTACTCCCCTCTTCCATAACGTCATCATTTTTTGTGTTTATGTTTATTTGTTCCATACTTAAATCCCACGAGTATGGGGGATATAAAAGGTCCACCCGGTTGGTGCCCCCTGTAACCGGGTAAGCCTAACGTAACCCGCAAGGAGATTCGGCCGGTACTCCCGCGGGGAACGCGCTAAGAACTGTGCTCCCCCACAGCCATGAGCACCCTCTCGCCACGCGACGCAGCTTAGGGTGGGGGTAATTTTTTAGAGAGGTTTTCTTCCTCGCGGCCCGGGCGGTAAAGCCAAGGCCCTCGGCCCCCCATCAAGACACGAGACGTGATCCGCACCTAACAGGGGGGTTACGATTTGTGGACGGTGGCCCGAAGGCCTGTCCGGAGGCAGGGTTAGTGCACACCGAACCCGTCCCGCTTCGCATCGCCGCTACTCAGCATATGGCTGAGACGCCGACCAAGCTCCACCTACATAGCCACTTACTGGCTCCTCCGATTTGCCCGACAGGGTAGCCGAGTTGACCAGCCCTGCCGCGCCGCAGACCTTGCAGGCCCGCCGTCCCACGACTCGAAAGTCCGCTGAGCCCTGAAAAGGGCTCCGGAAAGTGTCCCTCTGGACCCTATTCCAACTATTTATGAGCCCTGAAAAGGGCTACTCTACCTCCTCAGGAGAAAACGTCATCCGCTGTGCCCAATAGGGGACACGCGGAGAGGCTCTCCTCCAGATTTATGAGCCCTGAAAAGGGCTACTCTACCAGTCCCACTGGACTTTTCCTCCTCTGGAGCTATCATCCGCTGTGCCCAATAGGGGACACGCGGAGAGGCTCTACCTCCACAACCCGACTACCCCACCCAACAACTAAATCCCCCCCAAACCCACACGCGGCGCCTGGTGGTTTCAGTAACGCCCCGCCTCTGAAGGAGGCGAGACTAATAGGCATGGTGAACCTCGGAAAGGATCTCCACCAGACTTGCCTTGAGGATCGTCACGACCTGCGCTACCCTCAAGACCTCACCCCCTATCCATCACGGGATGGATAGGTAGGCCTGGACTTATCCAATGCGCCGAACAGCCGTTAGGCTGCCGCTGGAGTCTCGGAACGCTCCATTAATGGATAAACCCAGACCCGCCCAACCTTTTTTTTTTTTTTTTTTTTTTTTTTACAATAGGAAATGCGTTTATGCATACCTCCCGTATTTATGGGGAATACGGGAGGTTATGTGGGACTCGCCCTCCAAATTGGAGGAAATACCCACTAAAACCTATTGGCGTTCCTTCGAGGCGCTTTGTGCACAAGGATAGCAGGTACGTTGTGCTACGACCACTGCGACCCTTGCAGCGCTTGCCCGGTGACGGGCCCTTCAAAATTGAGACATTGGTCTCGTACCTTCTTGAGACGACGTGTTGGAACACACAACACGTCATTCCGCTGAGGGGCTACACTTTGTAGGTGACAGACTCCCCATGTCTGCCACCCAGTGGCCCAAATTAAGGGGGTAGACGGCGCTCGTGCGCCTCTCGCCTTCTCCCCAATCTTCTCCTTCTGATTGGATTAGAGATATCCTCTTCTCTAATCCGCTCAGCTTCCTCTTTCATGCACATAACGTGCTCGCTGAATGTCTGCACAGCTTCCCATGACCTCTGACTGCCAACCATTGCAGACACAACAGTTGGGAGTGAGAGGTCTGAGCCCACCAAGGCTACGAGCTCAGCCCGCGAATCGCTCCACTCTGGACATACAGCAAAGGTGTGCTCTGCTGTGTCTTCCATACACCCACACTGATGACATTCAGTGGTGGGTTCTCTCCTGGCGATATTGCACAAATACCTGCCAAAACAACCATGCCCTGACAGGATCTGCACCAATCGAAATGAGAGAACCCCATGCTTGCGAGCCACCCAGCCATCGAGGACGGGACGTATCGCCTCTATTGTTCGGTGGCCCGCACTAGGCGCCACTAAACGCTGTTTCCATTGATGGAAGGCCTCCATCTGGTCCTCTTTCTTCCACCGCTTCTGTACCCCAGAAGGAGGAAACGTTCCCTCGGCCTTATATAAGGCCATGCGATGGTAACCTTTTGCCAACACTTGTGCATCGAGGTCCCAAGGAATGGTTCCGGCCATGACGCACGCTGCTTCGTACGAGATCGTACGGTACCCTCTGATTGCCCTAACTGCAATGACTCTCTGTGGTCTCCGAAGGAGAGTCCTGTTATGGGCAGTCAGGGAGTCCACCCAGATTGGGGCACCGTACAGCGCCATCGACCGGACAACCCCAGTGTACAAGCGCCGACAACTGCCGTTTGGTCCTCCTAAATTCGGAAGCAATCCTCCTAGCGCTGATGCTGTCTTAATCAGTTTGGGAGCCAGTTGTTTGAAGTGCTCCCTAAAACTCCATCGGCCGTCGAGGACAAGTCCCAAATACTTCATCGTCGACCCGACGGCGATGGAGACGCCGCCCACGATAAGACGAGCATCAGACGGAGGCTTGTTCCTAGGCCCATGGAAAAACAAAGCCTCAGACTTGTTCAAAGCCACGGTTAAACCAAGCCTCCTTATTCGGCCAACAACCTGGGCAACACCTGCCGTTGCTACGAGAGACACTGCCCTATAATTTGCCCCGCGAGCCGTTACTAGTGTGTCGTCAGCATAGCACACAAGGCTGATACCCTTCAGGTTGGCGCCACGCAGGACCCAATCGTATCCTATATTCCACAAGAGTGGCCCTAGAACCGACCCCTGTGGAACACCGCGCGACATCTCCTGCTGACTCCATCCCTCTCGCCCCGGGTACGTAACATACCTGTCTGAAAGGTACGCCTCGACAATTCGGCGTAAATAGAGGGGTACCCGATGGTAGAAGAGTGCCTCTTTTATACAGTTCCAGGGGAGGGTATTAAAGGCATTGGCGATGTCAAGTGACACTGCCAAGACAACCTCTCCCCTGGACACGGCTTCTTCCGCTAGGGCCCTCACCCGTGAAATCGCATCCACGGTGGACCTGCCCCTGCGAAAACCGTACTGACTGTCAGCCAGATTAGGACCTACACTGTCCAGGTGCGTGACGAGGCGGTAAGCGATGACACGCTCGAAGAGTTTCCCCGCCTCGTCGAGGAGTACAATGGGCCGATAGGCCGCCGGCGAATCTGCAGGGCGCCCCTCCTTTTTCAGCAGGACCAGTTTTCCGGATTTCCACTTGGAAGGGAAGACCCCCTGAGCAAAGCACACATCAAGTAGGTCCTTAAATCGGGCCTCGAGAGCCTCATTGATGGCTATTGCGAGCACCCGCCCGGGTATCCCATCAGGTCCTGGGGCCGTGTTTTTGGCCCGCATTCGCAACACAGCGGCTCCTAATTCCCCATCGGTGACCTGTGGTACCTCCTCATCATTGACCTGATCCTCAGAAGACTGCCGAATTGTCAATGGTCTGTACTCTTCTGCATGCGGAAACAGCGTGGCCACCACTTCCTCCAAGAACTGTGGCTGGAGACTCTGTGTGAGTGGGGGACCCCAGGTACGGAGCTTCTTCCGGACCATTTTGTAGGGCCTTCCCCATGGGTCGTTACTCAGAGTCTCCAGCATTTCATTCCAGCCGGTTGTCTTGGCCTCAGCTATCGCGACCTTGAGAGATCTTGCAGCTTCTCTGTAAGAGGCATAGAGCTCTGCTTCCCTCTCAGAATCTCTTAGCCTCCTTCGACGATGGCGGGTGTACTGGCGCCTCGCCGCAACGCACGCCTCGCGAAGCGCGGCAATCTCTGAAGACCACCAATACACTCTGCGCCGAGGCGGAAATGGTTTGCATCTGGGCATGGACGCATCGCACGCCTGCGACACCGATCTGCAGAACCATTCCGCCTCTTCTTCGGCCTCCACTGGCCCTTCTGGCCTTGGGAGCCATGACTGGACAAGAGCAGCCTCAACCAGCACTTCCCTGTCCAGGCGTTTAAGGGCCCAGCGTCGATTGTCCCCGCTCAAAGGTCTGATTGGACCTCTAGGAACCCCTGGAAGAGGGGAGACATCAAACCGAATGTATCGATGATCCGATAATGTCTCCACCTCCTCCAGTACCTTCCAACCATGAACACGGCGCGCAAGCACGGGGGTTGCGAACGTTATATCCACAACGGAGCCCCCCTGCTGACGCACGCACGTGTTTACTGTCCCTCGGTTAAGCACCACGAGCCCAGCCGCTAATGCCCATTCCTCTAGCACCTCACCACGTGCATCTGTAACGGCGGATCCCCACGTTACAGACTTGGCATTGAGATCGCCAGCAATCAGTACATGGTGAGGGCGACTCCAAACAAGCAATGAATCCACTTCAGTGAGAAAAACCTCAAATTCCGCGAGACTTCTATTCGGGGAGAAGTACACGCCAATGACCACTGTGTCTCCAATCAAGGCTGCGACGCACCCAGGGCCACTCACTACTCTTTCGATTGGCGGGGAGTCAGCAGCAACCTGCGAGATCACAACTACAGAACTGTCACGGTCCCCTACCCAGTTATCCCGAGAGGGTACGTGGTAGGGCTCCGCGACTACTGCTACGTGTATCAAGCACTCCGCCATGCTCTGCATCAACAGATCCTGAGCCCTGGCGGAGTGGTTGAGGTTCGTTTGGAGAATACGGAGAGCCATTACTGATGGACGTCCATACGATCCTCCGGTTCCCGCACAGGGTTAGTGGGCTCTTGCTGGGTCTTGGCCGCAGCAACAACTCTTCTGCCATTCTTTTTAGTGGGTGGAGCACAAGTTTTTGCCCCAATCCTATGATCGGCGGGTTTGCCAGCCGCCGCACATAATGCGCAGTGCGGCGCAGCTGAGCACTCTGCAGCCTTGTGCCCGAGTTGACCGCAACGGTAGCAAATGCCGCTACGGTCAACTTCGGAGGTGCATTGCACACCAACATGCCCTGTTTGTAGACAGCGGTAGCATCTCAGGGGTTTCGGAGCCATCAGCTTTACACTGGCTGAGACCCACCCCACAAGTAGCCGACCGCTGCTTACCACATTTTTGGCCGCGGCCACTGGACACTTCGTCACAGTAGCACCAAGGCCTGTGAAGTTTCGGCGAATTTCTCCTGTCTTCACAGCCTCTACTGGGCATCCCCCTATCTTGGCTACTGCTGCTGAAACTTCCTCCACTGTGACGGAGTCATCTAGGCCTGAGATGCGCAGCTCAGCAGTCTTAGTCGGCCTGGAGACGAGGATGTCATCAGTATTGAGGACTTCTCTCAGTTTCCCCGCCAGGGTATCCGCCTTATCGCCACTGGTAGCGCCTGGCACCTCAAGGATGCGTGCACCAGTGGCTGCAGTCCGGAATCTGAGCGCCGGAATTCCCAGGCTAGCAAGGTCTATGCTTCGTTTTGCCTGGGCTATTACGTCGGCGTATGATGCACCCTTCTCTGATGCCCCCGGCTTTAGCGCAATGACAATTGCCGCTGAGGTGGGGGCTCGAAGCTTAGGAGACTTCTTCTTCTGTGGTTGCTGGCTTTTCTGTGCTGTGGCCTTCTTTGGTAGCTGCTGCTGGGATTGCGACACCTTTTTCCCCGAAGCACTTTTACTACCACGTTTAACCACCGTCACCCAGCCTTCCTCCATGTTAGCTGGGGCAGGGGGTAGCGGCTGAGACTCCTGCTGGGATGCCGATTGCACGACTCCCTTTTTCCCCTTCTTTTTCTTCCTCTTCTCTTTTTCTTTTGGAGCCACAGGTGCTGCACGTGCGCGGCTGGGCCCAACAAAAACATCTCTTGATGTTCCTGGCTGCGGCTCCTGTTCGATGGACGCCAAAGCCTTCCGCCTGTCTGCAGCGAGCGGGGGACGAAGGCGCTTTTCGGGCAGAAGCCTGTCCTCAAAGGCTCCCATCCTTGCGTTCACCATGTTGCCTACTTCCAACATGATGGCGCGTGACCAGTCCTCAACCTGGGTCCCCTCCGGTACTTTCTCTTTCGCGGTAGCAGTAGAAGAGCGAGGCACGGTAAGGTGGCTCACTCTTTCCTGGAGCTCTGCAAGTTGGTTGCGAAGCTCCGTTACTTCCTTCTGCAGGCGGTTGTTGGCCGACTGCAGCTTCCGAGTCTCCTCCGTGGACGTTCTATTTTGCAGCGTGTCCACTACCACTTTAATGGTGTTCGCTGAATCCTTTAGAGCACGTTGGAAGGTGCCCTTGAGGTGGCTGGATTTAGTGGCCACCTTTTCAATCATGGCCACGCATTCCCGGGCCTTCTTGTTGAGGTCCGAAGCCGTGGCTGAGGCGACGTCGCATTCTTCTTCGTCTTCGAGAGTCGAAGAGTCTGAGAGACGCGTTGTCCGTCGGAACTTCTGGGCCATCTGAGCTACTTCTTGCTCGGCCCTCAGCTCCAACTCCTCGCGCTCTACCGCCAAGTATGCCGCTTTGGCCTTGGCCAGACCGATGTACTGGCCTGTAGTATGCGGCCTGCCTCTTTTGGCTGCACTGCCTGTAGCGACAGGCCTGGTGTAAAGTCCAGATGCACTGTCGCTGTCACTTCCTTCCTCTCGAGACCTGTCACGTTTACCAGGGCTCCAGAACACAGATGGCACAGGTGATGATACAGTCTGCATACTGTACGCCGAATCTGAGTCGTTGCCCGACTTCCTACCTGTCTCATCACAAGACATAAAATCTCTCTCCTTCTCTTTCGTCTCTTTACTCATGTCGAGCTTTTCGAGCACAACTTTGGCATTTCCGAGTTTCCTCTTCTCCTCCACAGCGACCGCTAAAGCGGCCTTCGACCGCGTACAAACGCGCTCTACACTCCCTTCATCTAAGACGTCATCAGTTTTGTTTTTGTTTATGTTTATTTGTTCCATACTTAAATCCCACGAGTATGGGGGATATAAAAGGTCCACCCGGTTGGTGCCCCCTGTAACCGGGTAAGCCTAAACGTGACCCGCTAAGGAGATTCGGCCGGTACTCCCGCGGGGAACGCGCTAGGGACTGTGCTCCCCCACAGCCATGAACACCCTCTCGCCACGCGTCGCAGCTTAGGGTGGGGGTAATTTTTTAGAGAGGTTTTCTTCCTCGCGGCCCGGGCGGTTAAGCCAAGACCCTCGGCCCCCCTTCAAGACACGAGACGTGATCCGCATCTAACAGGGGGGTTACGATTTGTCGACGGTGACCCGAAGGTCTGTCCGGAGGCAGGGTTAGTGCACACCGAACCCGTCACGCTTCGCATCGCCGCTACCCAGCATAAGGCTGAGACGCCGACCAAGCTCCACCGGTTTGCCCGACAGGGTAGCCGAGTTGACCAGCCCTGCCGCGCCGCAGACCTCGCAGGCCCGCCATCCCACGACTCGAAAGTCCGCTGAGCCCTGAAAAGGGCTCCGGAAGGTGTCCCACTGGACCCTAACCCAACTATTTATGAGCCCTGAAAAGGGCTACTCTACAGTCCCACTGGACTACCTCCTCAGGAGCAAACGTCATCCGCTGTGTCCAATAGGGGACACGCGGAGAGGCCCTACTCCAAACCCGACTACCCCACCCAACAACTAAATCCCCCCCAAACCCACACGCGGCGCCTGGTGGTTTCAGTAACGCCCCGCCTCTGAAGGAGGCGAGACTAATAGGCATGGTGAACCTCGGAAAGGATCTCCACCAGACTTGCCTTGAGGATCGTCACGACCTGCGCTACCCTCAAGACCTCACCCCCTATCCATCACGGGATGGATAGGTAGGCCTGGACTTATCCAATGCGCCGAACAGCCGTTAGGCTGCCGCTGGAGTCTCGGAACGCTCCATTAATGGATAAACCCAGACCCGCCCCAGACCCGCCCAACCTAACCTTTTTTTTTTTTTTTTTTTTTTTGACATGGGGAAATGCCTTTACGCATTCCCGCTCGCTGGGGGGAAGCAAGCGGGATATGTCGGGCTCGACGCTATTAGTAAAAATAGATATAGCCCGCGCGTCACTACCGACTAAAACCCCATGGTGTTCCATCTCGTGCAGCTGCAGCAGGGCAGCGGGCCCATTATTCATATGCTCCGCTAACCCTGCCTACGCCGTTGTCCGCTGTGTCGGCTTCAGCGGACTCAAATCTGGAGGGATGGACGTCCTCCAATAACAACACATACACATAACAAATAACATGAGTAAAAACAAAACACAACAAATAATAAAATAAGTTAACAACTAGGGTGACGCCCGGGAACACTTGGGCATCAACACCTCATGAAGGCAAATGATGTGGAACGCCAGACACCCCCGCGTCCAGCGCTCCATGCCCTCCACTACGCCATATCAAGCCATCTCCATAGCCGCCTGCTCCTCATTAGAGCGAGCTGGCTTAGGCTCCGTTACTCCCGGTTTTCGTCTTACCCCTGTCTTAGACGGGGGCTTGGCGCAAGCCTTGCCCCCGGAGAGGTGGTCTGCAGGCTTGCCCGCGGCTGCACATATAGTGCAGTGAGGGGCAGCAGAACAATCGCTGGACATGTGGCCCGGTTTGCCGCAGCGGTAGCACTCACCACTGCGGTCCACATCCGACTTACATTGGGCCCCGACGTGGCCCACTTCCAAGCACCTGTAGCAGCGGCGCGGCCTGGCATCAAGGATGCGAACCTGCGCCGCTACCCATCCAACGAACAGGCGGGAGCCGATCTTCTGGGCGGCCTCCACAGGGCAGCGGACGAAGACGGTGCCCATACCTGCCGGACCTTTCTTTATGGTCCCGACTTTGACTGAGGCCACAGCACATCCTCCTGCTTTCACTATGGCATCAGTCAGCTCGTAGGGACCAATGGAGTCATCCAGGCCGCTCACCCGCATGTCCGCAGAGACAAATGGCCTGGAGACTTTAACTCCCTCCACTGCTTGAAAGACTTCCCTGAGCTTTTCAGCCAGGGAGTCCGCTTTCTCCGCCTGCTCAGCACCAGAGACCTCCAGAATGCGAGCCCCGGTGGCCGCAGACCTTATCGTCAGTGGAGGTACACCGAGTGCACCAAGGTCGATACGGTCCTTGGCTCTGCCCAGCACTTTGGCGTAGGTGAAACCCTTCTCCACTGCGTTGGGTTGCAGCGTAATCACCACAGCCGCAGTGCTGGGAGTGCGGGGCTTACGCACTTTCTTCTCGGGCTTTTTTGGAGCCGTTCTGCTTGGGTCAGTGGGCTTGCTCTTCTTGGAGCCCTTCCTGACCACTGTGCTCCACGACTCTGCCTGCGGAGCAGGAGGCGTTGGTCGCGCGTCTGGCAACACAGATTGCAGATCCACCTCTGATGCGGGTACTGGTTTCCCCTTGCCTTTACCCTTACCCTTCTTCGGAGCTTTGGAGGACAAGGGCACAGGTGCATCTAACGCCGATGTACTGGCTGCAGGTGTTTCTGCACCTCTCCGACTGTCAGCAGCTAAGGGTGGCCTGCGACGTTTCTCGGGGAGAAGCCTCTCCTCAAGTCCCTCAAAACGGGCATTGATCATGGTGCCCACCTGCACCATGACCGTCCGCAACACCTCTTCCAGGGCTGGGGCCTGGATTGCAGCTGGAGCCCGAGTCAGAGCTTGAGCCGGTTCCACTCGAGCAGCTCGCAAAGCTTCCAACTCATGACGGAGCTGTTTCAGCTCTGCCGTCAGTTTTTTGTTGGCACTGACCAGCAGAGCCACCTCCTCATCCATTGTACGCATTCGCGTCTCACGGAAGGATGCTTTGATCACATCCGCAGCATCTTTCAGGGCCCTTACGTAGGTACCCTTTAAGTTCTTAGACTTTGTGGCAATCTTGGTAATTGTGTCCACAGAGTCCATTACCATCACTTCGAGTTGGGCCGCATCACGGTTTTCCACCTCTCTGGCATCAGTTGATGGCTCCTTCTTGAAGTAAGCAGCTGTTACCTGCTGTCTTCGCTGCAGATCTTCCGCCAACTCTCTTTCAGCGATAAGACGCAGCTCCTCCTCTTTGGCCTTATTTAGTTCGGCCACGGCTTTGGCCAAACCAACATACTGCCCCGTGGTGGGCGGTCGTCCACGCCCACGCCGAGCGGGAGAGACTCCGGCCAACGACGAAGCGTCGTCCGAAGCCTCTCCTTCCTCTTCACCTCTCAGGCGTTTGCGCCTTGAAGATGACCTCCCTGAGGCCACCGAACCAATACTCATGTCAGAGTCTGACTCCGACAAGTCTACACACCTCGACCCTGCGATAAGGTCCACGTCTTCTGGGAGCCTCTCTACCAAGACCACGGCCCTCCCAACTTTCTTCTTGTCTCCTCCCGCCGAAGCGGCTTTCGACTGCGCTGAAGCGCATTCCAAACTCCCATCATCATTAAGGTTTTTGTTTTTAGTATCCATAATAGTTCCCACGAGTATGGGGGATGTAAAAAGTCCACCCGATCAGTGCCCCCTGTGACCGGGTAAGCCTAACGTAACCCGCTAAGGAGATTCGGCCGGTACTCCCGCGGGGACCGCGCTTGGAACTGTGCTCCCCCACAGCCATGAACACCCCATCGCCACGCGTCGCAGCTTAGGGTGGGGGTGATTTTTTATAGAGGTTTTCTTCCTCACGGCCCGGGCGGTAAAGCCAAGACCCTCGGCCCCCCATCAAGACACGAGACGTGATCCGCATCTAACAGGGGGGTTACGATTTGTCGACGGTGACCCGAAGGCCTGTCCGGAGGCAGGGTTAGTGCACACCGAACCCGTCGCGCTTCGCATCGCCGCTACCCAGCATAAGGCTGAGACGCCGACCAAGCTCCACCGGTTTGCCCGACAGGGTAGCCGAGTTGACCAGCCCTGCCGCGCCGCAGACCTCGCAGGCCCGCCATCCCACGACTCGAAAGTCCGCTGAGCCCTGAAAAGGGCTCCGGAAGGTGTCCCTCTGGACCCTACCCCAACACGATTATGAGCCCTGAAAAGGGCTACTCTAACCAGTCCCACTGGACTCTACCTCCTCAGGAGCTACGTCATCCGCTGTGCCCAATAGGGGACACACGGAGAGGCTCTACCTCCGCAAACCCGACTACCCCACCCAACAACTAAATCCCCCCCAAACCCACACGCGGCGCCTGGTGGTTTCAGTAACGCCCCGCCTCTGAAGGAGGCGAGACTAATAGGCATGGTGAACCTCGGAAAGGATCTCCACCAGACTTGCCTTGAGGATCGTCACGACCTGCGCTACCCTCAAGACCTCACCCCCTATCCATCACGGGATGGATAGGTAGGCCTGGACTTATCCAATGCGCCGAACAGCCGTTAGGCTGCCGCTGGAGTCTCGGAACGCTCCATTAATGGATAAACCCAGACCCGCCCCGCCCAACCTAACCTTTTTTTTTTTTTTTTTTTTTTTTCGTGGAGAAATGCACTTGCATACCACCCAGCCACGGGGAAACTGAGTGGTTATGTGGGACTAGGTGTATATACCCACTAAAACTCCACGGTGTCCACCTCTGCCGCTTAGTGGCGGGAACACGGGGACGGTTACTCTTCCGTGAACCCACCGCGGCTGTCTGTTTCCAGACCCTCCATCGGTGTCTCCACCCTCCTGGGTACGACGCGCCGGAACACACGGCACGTCACAACCACCTCGGGAACCAAATAGCCAAAGGGCGTCCGACGACCCCGTGTCAAGACGCCCGAGGTCCCCCTGCGACGGGTCTGTTCTGTGGCCCCGTCGCCTGCCACTGCGGCCGCAGAAGATAGGGAGAGCGGCGCCTCGCTATACCGACACTCCTCTTCCCCTGCGGCCCCACCGCGTCCGCCATCGAACGGTGGCGGCCCCGTCGTGGCCGCGGAAGGTAGGGAGAACGGCGCACCGTAATACCGGCACTCCTCTCCCGCCGCGGCCCCTGCCCTCAGCTGCAGTGCCGCCCATACGACACCGCAGCCCTCCTCAGTTTCGGTGCCCCCCATAAGGCACCGCCACCTACAAGTGCCGCTCCTTCGGGGCTTGGAGGCAAAGCCCGAGGAGCGGCCCCTCTCGGGTTCCTTTAGCTTCTCCGTGGGTAGGCAAGGTCCACGGTTACTAAGCCCCCCCGCCGCGACAAGGCAGAAACCCCGGGGGGGTCGCCCAACCTAACCTAACCTTTTTTTTTTTTTTTTTTTTTATATGGGGAAATGCCTTTACGCATTCCCGCTCGCTTCGGGGGAAGCAAGCGGGATATGTCGGGCTAGACGCTATTAAAACAATAGTTAAGCCCGCGCGCCACTACCGACTAAAACCCCATAGTGTTCCTTCTATCGTAGCAACGAGCGGGGGGAGCGGGTCCGTTTTCACATTCTCCGCCACCCCCCGATCATGCTGGTGTCCGCTGCGTCGGTTCAGCGGACCCACCTCTGGAAGAATAGATATCCTCCAATAAAACTAATCAACAAGTGTATAAATAAAAACAACAACAACAAGGGAGGTGCCCGGGAACACTTGGGCACCTACACCTCACGAGGGCCGATGGTTTGGAACGCCGGATGCCCCCGCATCCAACGTCCCAGGCCCTCCAAGCGGAGACGGAGTGCGAGCTCGATTAGCTCGCCTCCGTGTCCGCGCTCTCCGGAGCGGAAGAGAGAGAGGATCTTTCTCTCTCTCCCGCTCTTCTTCCTCCCTTCGTGAGATGATTGTCTCACAGAAAGAAATCATCTCGTTCCATGACCTTTCGTCGTCAACCATCTTAGGTATGATGTTCGACAGCGAAAGGTCTACTCCCATGACTGCGACCAAAGAACGCCGCGCTTCATCCTCACCAGGGCATTCCTCCAGCGCATGTTGGGCGGTGTCCTCTACACAGCCACAACTGTGGCATACCGGGGTCACCTCCCTCTTGGCTACGTTACACAGGTACCTCCCGAAACAACCGTGTCCCGAGAGTACCTGTGTAAGCCGATAGGTCAGCGCTCCATGTTTTCGCTGGACCCACTCTGCCAGTACAGGCCGTACAGCATTAAGGAGCCTGAGAGCTCCAGTTCCCCTCTGTACAGGCCCCGTGAGAAGCCGTTCTCTCCAGGCACTCAAGGCCTCTGACCTTGCATCTCGCCGCCAGCTAACCACCTCCTGAGGTAGTGGGCGGAGGTCTTGCTCTCGCGCTCGTAAGTTGCGCTTGTAAACATCTGCAAGAACGTTAGCCTCTAGGTCCCATGGAAGGGATCCGGCGAGCACGCAGGCAACCTCATGCGAGAGCGTGCGATAACCTCTGCATATTCTGATGGCCATGACCCTCTGTGCTCTAAGAAGAACGGCGGTCTCCCGAGAGTTGAGGGATCCGGCCCAAATGGGGGACCCGTATAAGGCCATTGATCTTACCACCGCCATGTAAAGGTGGCGGCAGCTCCCCTTTGCACCTCCAAGATTCGGGAGGAGTCGGCTCAACGCCACAGCGGTCCCCATGAGTTTGGGGGCCAGGCGCGCCAAGTGCTCTCCGAATCTCCATTTGCTGTCGAGCACGACGCCAAGATATTTCAGCGTCGACCCGACAGCAATTGGCATACCACCAACCACAATATTGGAGCCTGAAGGAGGCCCTGACCGAGGACCATGAAAACAAATGGCCTCGGATTTATTAAGGGCCACTTCCAGGCCCAGCCGCCGGATTCTGGCCACAACCGCTGCGACTCCAGCCGTAGCCAGGATCGAGGCCTCTCTGAAGTTCTTTCCCCGGGCGGTGACCAACGTGTCGTCGGCATAACAAACGACGCCGACGCCACGGAGGTTAGCGCCCCGAAGAACCCAGTCATATCCTATGTTCCACAGGAGAGGGCCCAAGGCTGACCCCTGCGGAACGCCACGTGTCATGGGACACCGTCCTTCTCCGTGCTTCGTTGGGAAGACGACCTCTCTATCAGAGAGATAATCCCCAACAAGACGCAGAAGATAATCGGGTACTTTGTGGTACCTCAATCCCTCCAGGATCGTGCTCCACGGCAGCGTATTAAAAGCATTGGCGATGTCTAAAGACACCGCCAACATAACGCCGCCACTGGAGCACGCTTCTCCGTAGAGCTCGCGTAAGCATGATAATGCGTCCAACGTTGAGCGACCTCTGCGGAATCCAAACTGTGTACTAGCTAAGTCCGGGCCAATCCTCTCCAGATGGTCAACGAGGCGGGAAACAATGATACGCTCCAGCATCTTCCCCGCCTCGTCAAGCAGCACAATCGGGCGATAGCCCGCTGGTTGATCTGCTGGGCGCCCCTCTTTACGAAGGAGGACAAGCTTGCCCCGTTTCCATCTCTTTGGAAATCTCCCCTCCTGAAAGCAGCGGTCAAACAAAGCCTTCAACCGGGAATCTAGGGCATCCTGGGCAAGGGCCCATGCACGACCGGGTATGCCGTCAGGTCCAGGCGCCGTGTTTCTCGCCTTCATGCGAAGCACAGCGGCACCCAGTTCTCCATCCGTGATCGCAAGAGGAGTACAGGGAGAGCTACCTTGCACCCCATTACTGTGCGCTACCGTGGTCGGAGGGAAAAAATCACTCGAAGGTGCGCCAGGGAATAGTCCCTCCACCACCCGCTGTAGAACTGCAGGTTCAAGCGTGCTAGTGATGGGTGGAGCCCAGGGGCGGAGCTTCTGTCGCGCCAATCGATATGGCCGACCCCATGGATCAACCTCCAGCGTCTCCAACAGTTGCTGCCAAGCTTGCGCCTTGGATTCGCCGATTGCCACGCGGAGGGACTTAAAAGACTCTCTATAGGCAGCGTAGAGAGACTCTGTCTCATCTGCCTCTTGATGCCTCCTCCTCCGGTACCTCTGGTACTGCCGGCGCCTCGCTAAGCATTGGCGACGTAGCTGGGCAATTTCCTCCGTCCACCAGTAAACCTGGCGTTTGGACGGAGGTGCCCGTGCACGAGGCATAGATGCGTCGCAAACGTGCGTCATAGCTTCGCATAGTTTGTCAGCTTCGTCATCTAATTCTGATGGCTCAGAGGGTGGGGCGTTCCACGCCTGGACGATAGCCGCCTCCTGCAGCAGTTCCAAGTTCAGCCGTTTGAGGACCCACCGTGGCCCAGAATCAGTTGGCCTCCGTCTGTCGAGGTCTGTTTGTGACAAGGAGATGCTAAACCGTATGTAACGGTGGTCGGAGAGTGTCTCCTCATCTAGCACCTCCCAGTCCCTAACCTGACGAGCAATCTCAGGGGTGGCCAAGGTCACATCAATCACTGACCCACCCAGCTGACGTATGCACGTCTGCACCGATCCTCTGTTGAGAACGCACAGACCAACCTCCGCCAGCCACTCGGCCACCGTTCTTCCCCGTGCGTCAGTCGTCGAGGATCCCCACGCCGGGGATTTGGCGTTGAGATCTCCGAGAACAACAACGGGTAGAGGACGACTTCGGCCGATCAAAGTTCCCAGCTCTCCAAGTAGGAACTCCAGCTCGTGGAGAGGTGCGTTGGGAGAGTGGTATACCCCAACTACAACGATTTGGCCAACTCGAGCCGCAACAAACCCTCTACCTCTCGCAACTCCTTCGAGTGCTGGGGAGTGTGCCGGCGACTGCGTGGTTATTGCAACCAAGCCATCGAGGTCACCGACCCAGTCAGGTCTGGGTGGGACCACGTATGGCTCGGCGACTACTGCAACCTGAATCGACCACTCTGCCAAGCTTTGGAGCAAAAGATCCTGAGCCCGCATAGAGTGGTTGATATTCGCCTGGAGGAATTTAACTGGCATTTCAGTTGACCTCCATTGAATTCACCTGCTCCACTACGGAGCGAGTCGGCTGTGACTTGGCGCTGGCCTCAGTCATGGCTGGTTTTCGTCTCGCCCCTGTCTTTTTCGGGGGCTTGGCACATGCCTTGCCCCCGGAGAGGTGAGCCGCCGGTTTGCCCGCATCTGCACATAAAGTACAGTGAGGGGCGGCGGTACAGTCGCTGGCTTTATGGCCGGACTGACCGCAGCGATAGCAATCCTTGCTACGGTCAACATCCGACTTGCACTGTGCCCAAACGTGACCCGTCGCTAGACATCTGAAGCAACGGCGAGGCCTGGCATCGAGGATGCGAACCTGCGCCGCTACCCATCCGACCAGCAGACGGTTCCCAATTTTTTGGGCAGCTTCGACGGGGCAGCGAACAAAGGCCGTGCCCATTCCGGCCTGGCCCTTTCTTATGGCTCCAACTTTGACGTTCTCTGTCGCGCATGTCCCAGCTTTGGCAAGAGCCTCCGCCAGCTCTTCGGAGGTGACAGAGTCATCCAGGCCACTTACACGCAAATCTGTTGAGATGACTGGCCTGGATACTCGCACTTCTTCCACTTCTTGGAACACCTCGTTGAGCTTTGCAGCCAGAGAGTCCGCTTTTTCCCCCTTTTCGACCCCAGCGACCTCCAGGATACGGGCTCCTGTGGCTGCAGTCCTCATCCTCAAAGGAGGTACTCCAAGTGTCCCAAGGTCAATGCGGGACTTGGCTTCCGCCAGTACCTTTGCGTAGGTGATGCCTTTACCGGCTGCTTCCGGCTGAAGCGTGATCACCACCGCTGCAGTGCGTGGTGGACGGAGTTTAGTCCCTTTCTTCTCGGGTTTCGAGGTTTTCGGCTCCGAGGCTCTTTTGGGAGCGGATGACCTCGATTTGCCCGATTCAACCGTCTTGCCCTTCTTGGCGCCACGCTTAACGACCGTTACCCACGTCTCTTGCGATGGAGCAGACGGGCGGGGGTCCGGTCGTATGGAGGCGGGCTCTACCTCTGCAGTGGTTGCAGGAACGGCCTTCCCCTTACTCTTCTTCCCTTTTCCAGTTTTCCCAGTTTTGGGTTCTGGAACTTGGGAGGTAGGGTGCACAGGCGGGCCCAACGCCGGCATGCTGGCCACAGCCGACTTTGGAGCCGCTTCAGCTCTCCTCCTGTCCGCGGCCAAAGGTGGCCTGAGACGCTTCTCAGGGAGAAGTCGCTCTTCTAGACCCTCAAAGCGGGCATTAATCATGGTGCCCACCTGCACCATGACCGTCCGCATTACATCCTCGAGGGCTGGAGCCTGCATTGGAGCAGGAACTGGTGTTGACGTCACACCCACAGCCCTCAATTCTTCTAACTCACGGCGAAGCTGCTTGAGCTCCTCCGTAAGCTGCTTGTTGGCGCTGACCAACAAGGCCATCTCCTCAGGCATCGTTCGTGCCCGTGTTACCTCGAAGGAGGCCTTAATAACCTCAGCAGCCTCCTTCAGGGCCCTCACGTATGTTCCCTTGAGGTTCTTGGACTTCGTAGCAATTTTCGATATGGTGTCTACGGAGTCCATCACCATTATTTCTACTTGAGCCGCGTCGCGGTTCTCCATCCCGGGCGCAGCCGCCGACTGCGCCTTCTTGAAGAAGGCTTTTGTAGCCACTTGCTTCTGTTGCAGCTCCTCCGCCAATTCCCTTTCAGCAATGAGGCGTAATTCTTCTTCGCGGGCTTGATTCAGTTCGGCCTTAGCTTGCGCCAGACCGACGTATTGCCCAGTGGTGGGCGGGCGTCCACGCCCTCGACGAGCATGAGGGACTTTGGGCAACGGCGAGGCGTCGTCCGAAAAGTCTCCCTCCTCTTCGCTCCTCAGGCGTTTACGCCATACACCAGGCGATGACCTCCTAGAAGTCACCGACGCAAAACTCACGTCGGAGTCAGACTCCGATAGATCTATGCATTTCGACCTTGCAATAAGGTCATCGTCCTCAGACATTCTCTCCAGCAAGACTACGGCCCTGCCAATCTTGCTCTCATCTACTACGTTTTTTGCGCATAGCGCCTCCTCCCTTACATCTTGGTTTTTGTTTGTTAAGGTATCCATATAAAGTCCCACGAGTATGGGGGATATAAAATGTCCACCCGGTTGGTGCCCCCTGTAACCGGGTAAGCCTAACGTAACCCGCAAGGAGATTCGGCCGGTACTCCCGCGGGGACCGCGCTTGGAACTGTGCTCCCCCACAGCCATGAACACCCCATCGCCACGCGTCGCAGCTTAGGGTGGGGGTAATTTTTTAGAGAGGTTTTCTTCCTCGCGGCCCGGGCAATTAAGCCAAGACCCTCGGCCCCCCTTCAAGACACGAGACGTGATCCGCATCTAACGGGGGGGTTACGATTTGTGGACGGTGGCCCGAAGGCCTGTCCGGAGGCAGGGTTAGTGCACACCGAACCCGTCCCGCTCGCATCGCCGCTACTCAGCATAAGGCTGAGACGCCGACCAAGCTCCACCTACATAGCCATTACTGGCTCCTCCGGTTTGCCCGACAGGGTAGCCGAGTTGACCAGCCCTGCCGCGCCGCAGACCTTGCAGGCCCGCCATCCCACGACTCGAAAGTCCGCTGAGCCCTGAAAAGGGCTCCGGAAGGTGTCCCACTGGACCCTAACCCAACTATTTATGAGCCCTGAAAAGGGCTACTCTACCTCCTCAGGAGCTAACGTCATCCGCTGTGCCCAATAGGGGACACGCGGAGAGGCCCTACTCCAAACCCGACTACCCCACCCAACAACTAAATCCCCCCCAAACCCACACGCGGCGCCTGGTGGTTTCAGTAACGCCCCGCCTCTGAAGGAGGCGAGACTAATAGGCATGGTGAACCTCGGAAAGGATATCCACCAGACTTGCCTTGAGGATCGTCACGACCTGCGCTACCCTCAAGACCTCACCCCCTATCCATCACGGGATGGATAGGTAGGCCTGGACTTATCCAATGCGCCGAACAGCCGTTAGGCTGCCGCTGGAGTCTCGGAACGCTCCATTAATGGATAAACCCAGACCCGCCCAAACCTAACCTAACCTTTTTTTTTTTTTTTTTTTTTTTATATGTGGAAATGCCTTTACGCATTCCCGCTCGCTTCGGGGGAAGCAAGCGGGATATGTCGGGCTAGACGCTATTAAAACAATAGTTACAGCCCGCGCGTCACTACCGACTAAAACCACATAGTGTTCCTTCTAATTCAGCAACAAACGGGGGGAGCGGGTCCGTTTTCACATTCTCCGCCACCCCCGTTCATGCTGGTGTCCGCTGCGTCGGTTCAGCGGACCCGCCTCTGGAGAGATTGACTTCCTCCAATAAAAACTACTCAACAAATGTAAAAAAATAACAAATGTAAAAAAATAACAAATGTAAAAATAACAACAAGGGAGGTGCCCGGGAACACTTGGGCACCTACACCTCACGAGGGCCTATGTTGCGGAACGCCGGACGCCCCCGCATCCAACGCCCCAGGCCCTCCAAGCGGAGACGGGGTGCGAGCTCGGTTAGCTCGCCTCCGTGTCCGCGCTCTCCGGAGCGGAAGAGAGAGAGGATCTTTCTCTCTCTCCCGCTCTTCTTCCTCTCTTCGTGAGATGATTGTCTCACAAAAGGCAACCATCTCATTCCATGACCTTTCGTTGTCGATCATCTTAAAAATGATGTTAGACAGCGAAAGGTCTACTCCCATGACCGCAATCAATGAACGCCGCGGTTCCACCTCTGCAGGGCATACCTCCAACGCATGCTGGGCGGTGTCCTCTGCAAAACCACAACGATGGCACACCGGCGTCGCCTCCCTCCCGGCCACATTACACAAGTACCTCCCGAAACAACCGTGTCCCGAGAGTACCTGTGTTAGCCGGAAGGTAAGCGCGCCATGCTTACGATGGACCCACTCTAATAATACAGCCCTCATCGCTTCAAGAAGCCTAAGGGCTCCAGCTCCCCTCTGAACAGGCCCCGTGAGAAGCCGTTCTTTCCAGGCATTGAGAGCCACTATCCTTGCTTCTCGCCGCCAGGAAACCACCTCCTGCGGTAGAGGGCGGAGTTCTTGCTCACGCGCTCTCACCCTGCGCCTGAACACATCCGACAGAACCTGTGCTTCGAGGTCCCACGGAAGAGACCCAGCGAGGACACAAGCCACCTCGTGTGAGAGTGTGCGATATCCCCTACACACTCTCACTGCCATTACTCTTTGTGGTCTTAAGAGCAAAGCCGTCTCCCTTGAGTTCAGTGACCCGGCCCATATAGGGGCACCGTAAAGGGCCATTGACCTCACTACCGCCATGTAAAGGTGGCGGCAGCTCACGTTTACTCCTCCGAGATTTGGAAGGAGACGGCTTAGAGCAGCCACGGTTCCCGTAAGTTTGGGTGACAGGCGCATCAGATGAGCCCCAAACCTCCATTTGCTGTCGAGTACAACGCCAAGGTATTTTAGCGTCGACCCAACAGCAATCGGTGTCCCTCCTACTACTATGTTGGAGCCTGCAGGGGGCCCTGACCGAGGACCATGAAAACAAATGGCCTCGGATTTATGGAGGGCCACCTGTAAGCCCAAACGCCGGACTCTTGCCACAACGGCTGCAACTCCAGCCGTGGCCAGTATTGATGCCTCCCTGTAGCTCCGTCCCCGGGCAGTAACCAAGGTGTCGTCAGCATAACAAACGATGCCGACTCCACGGAGGTTAGCGCCCCGAAGGACCCAATCATACCCAATGTTCCACAGGAGTGGGCCTAAAGCAGACCCCTGCGGAACGCCACGTGTCATGGGACACCGTCCTTCCCCATTTTTTGTTGGGAAAACTACCTCTCTGTCTGAGAGATAGTCCCCCACAATACGTTGGAGGTACTGGGGTACACTGTGGTACTTCAGTCCCTCCATGATCGTGCTCCACGGCAGCGTATTAAAAGCATTGGCGATGTCTAAAGACACCGCCAACATAACGCCGCCACTGGAGCACGCCTCCTCGTAGAGATTGCGCAAGCAAGAAATTGCGTCCAAGGTCGAGCGACCTCTACGAAACCCAAACTGGATACTGGCTAGGTCCGGGCCGACACCCTCGAGGTGTTCGACGAGGCGGGCAGCTAGAACACGTTCCAGCATCTTTCCAGCCTCGTCAAGCAGCACGATCGGGCGATATCCCGCTGGCTCGTCCGATGGGCGCCCGTTCTTTTGGAGGAGAACAAGTCTGCCCCGTTTCCACCGCTTCGGGAATCTCCCCTCCCGGAAGCAGCGGTCGAACAGGGCCTTTAGGCGGGTATCCAACGCGTCTTGGGCGAGAGCCCATGCGCGACCAGGTATGCCATCAGGTCCTGGCGCCGTGTTCTTCGCCTTCATACGAAGAATGGCTACACCCAGCTCTCCGTCGGTTACTGCAGGGGGAGTATCACCTTCTACCTCAGCAAGGTCTTCCCTCTGTGGGACTGCCACAGTCGGAGGGGAAAATTCTCTACCCGGCGCTTCTGGGAATAGCCCCTGGACTACTCGGTTTAAAACCTCGAGTTCCAGAGTGCTAGTCACCGGTGGAGCCCACGGGCGTAGCTTTTGTCGCGCTAGCCTGTACGGCCGACCCCAGGGGTCTAGTTCCAGCGTATCCAGCAGCTGCCTCCAAGCCTGCGCCTTGGCCTCAGTAATAGCCACGCGGAGAGCCTTAAATACTTCTCTGTAGGCATCATAGAGAGCGGCCAACTCAACTGCGTCCTGACGCCTCCTCCTGCGGTATCTCTGATATCGCCGACGACCCGCTACACACTGACGACGAATCTCAGCGATTTCTGGAGACCACCAGTACACTTGCCGCCTGGTCGGAAGTGCCTTTGCACGAGGCATTGCAGCATCGCAGACGCTCTTCATGGCCTCACACAGTTGGTCGGCCTCTTCGTCTAATTCTACCGGCTCAGATGGTGAAGCATTCCACGCCTGAACAATTGCCGCCTCCTGCAGCAATTCTTTGTCCAGACGTTTGAGGACCCACCGCGGCCCAGATTCAAGTGGCCTCCTTCTTTCCAGCTCAGGTTGGGCCACCGAGATGCTGTACCGTATGTAACGGTGGTCGGAGAGTGTCTCCTCATCCAACACCTCCCAGTCTCTGATCTGACGAGCGATCTCAGGGGTGGCAAAAGTCACGTCAATAACTGACCCACCCCGCTGCCGCACACACGTCTGCACAGATCCTGTGTTAAGGACGCATAGGCCTATCTCAGTTAGCCACTCCATCACCGCTCTGCCACGCGCGTCAGTCGTCGATGATCCCCATGCCGTGGACTTGGCATTGAGATCTCCGAGGACGACAACAGGCAGAGGACGACTTCGGCCGACTACGGTCCCCAACTCACCGAGGAGGGATTCCAGTTCGTGGAGGGGTGCGTTGGGAGAGTGGTATACCCCAACTACAACCATTTGGCCAACTCGAGCCGCAACAAACCCTCTACCTCTCGCAACTCCTTCGAGTGCTGGGGAGTGTGCCGGCGACTGCGTGGTTATTGCAACCAAGCCATCGAGGTCGCCGACCCAGTCAGGTCTGGGTGGGACCACGTATGGCTCGGCGACTACTGCAACCTGAATCGACCACTCTGCCAAGCTTTGGAGTAAAAGATCCTGAGCCCGCATAGAGTGGTTGATGTTCGCCTGGAGGAACTTCATACCCATCCTAGCTAACCTCCATGGAATCCACCTGCTCCGCTACAGAGCGAGTTGACTGTGACTTGGCATTGACCTCAGTCACAGCTGTTTTCCGTCTCGCCCCTGTCTTTGTCGGGGGCTTGGCACATGCCTTGCCCCCGGAGAGGTGAGCCGCCGGTTTGCCCGCAGCTGCACATACAGTGCAGTGAGCGGCGGCGGTGCAATCGCTGGCTTTATGACCGGGTTGACCGCAACGATAGCAATCCTTGCTACGGTCAACATCCGACTTGCACTGTGCCCAAACGTGACCCGTCGCTAGACATCTGAAGCAACGGCGAGGCCTAGCATCAAGGATGCGAACCTGCGCCGCTACCCATCCGACCAGCAGACGGTTCCCAATTTTTTGGGCAGCTTCGACGGGGCAGCGTACAAAGGCCGTGCCCATTCCGGCCTGGCCCTTTCTTATTGCTCCAACTTTGACGTTCTCTGTCGCGCATGTCCCAGCTTTGGCAAGAGCCTCCACCAGCTCTTCGGGGGTGACAGAGTCATCCAGGCCACTTACACGCAAATCTGCCGAGATGACTGGCCTGGATACTCGCACTTCTTCCACTTCTTGGAACACCTCGTTGAGCTTTGCAGCCAGAGAGTCCGCTTTTTCCCCCTTTTCGACCCCAGCGACCTCCAGGATACGGGCTCCTGTGGCTGCAGTCCTCATCCTCAAAGGAGGTACTCCAAGTGTCCCAAGGTCAATGCGGGACTTGGCTTCCGCCAGCACCTTTGCGTAGGTGATGCCTTTACCGGCTGCTTCCGGCTGAAGCGTGATCACCACCGCTGCGGTGCGTGGTGGGCGGAGTTTAGCCCCTTTCTTCTCGGGTCTCGAGGTTTTCGACTCCGAGGCTCTTTTGGGAGCAGATGACCTCGATTTGCCCGATTCGACCGTCTTGCCCTTTTTGGCGCCTCGCTTAACGACCGTTACCCACGTCTCTTGCGGTGGAGCAGTTGGGCGGGGCTCTGGTCGTATGGAGGTGGGCTCTACCTCTGCAGTGGTAGCAGAGACGGCCTTCCCCTTACTCTTCTTCCCTTTTCCAATTTTCCCAGTTTTGGGCTCTGGGGCTTGGGAGGTAGGGTGCACAGGCGGGCCCAACACCGACGTGCTGGCCACAGCCGACTTTGGAGCCGCTTCAGCTCTCCTTCTGTCAGCGGCCAAAGGTGGTCTGAGACGCTTCTCAGGGAGAAGACGCTCTTCTAGACCCTCAAAGCGGGCATTAATCATGGTGCCCACCTGCACCATGACCGTCCGCATTACATCCTCGAGGGCTGGAGCCTGCAATGGAGCAGGAACTGGTGTTGACGTCACACCCACAGTCCTCAATTCTTCTAGCTCACGGCGAAGCTGTTTGAGCTCCTCCGTAAGCTGCTTGTTAGCGCTTACTAACAAAGCCATCTCCTCGGGCATCGTGCGTGCCCGTGTTACCTCGAAGGAGGCCTTAATGACCTCAGCAGCCTCCTTCAGGGCCCTCACGTACGTGCCCTTGAGGTTCTTGGACTTCGTAGCAATTTTCGATATGGTATCCACGGAGTCCAACACCATTGTTTCTAATTGGGCCGCATCGCGGCCTTCCACCTCAGGCGCAGAAGCCGAGTGCACCTTCTTGAAGAAGGCTTTTGTAGCCACTTGCTTCTGCTGCAACTCCTCGGCCAATTCCCTCTCGGCAATGAGGCGTAATTCCTCCTCTCTGGCTTGATTCAGTTCGGCCTTAGCTTGCGCCAGACCGACGTATTGCCCAGTGGTGGGCGGGCGTCCACGCCCTCGACGAGCATGAGGGACTTTGGGCAACGGCGAGGCGTCGTCCGAAAAGTCTCCCTCCTCTTCGCTCCTCAGGCGTTTACGCCATACACCAGGCGATGACCTCCTAGAGGTCACCGACGCAAAACTAACATCCGAGTCCGACTCCGACAAGTCCACCATCTTTGACCCCGCAACAAGGTCATCGTCCTCAGACAGTCTCTCCAGCAAGACTACGGCCCTGCCAATCTTCCTCTCATCAACTGCGTTTTTTGCGCATAGCGCCTCCTCCCTTACATCTTGGTTTTTGTTTTTTAAGGTATCCATATAAAGTCCCACGAGTATGGGGGATGTAAAAGGTCCACCCGGTTGGTGCCCCCTGTAACCGGGTAAGCCTAACGTAACCCGCAAGGAGATTCGGCCGGTACTCCCGCGGGGACCGCGCTTGGAACTGTGCTCCCCCACAGCCATGAACACCCCATCGCCACGCGTCGCAGCTTAGGGTGGGGGTAATTTTTTAGAGAGGTTTTCTTCCTCGCGGCCCGGGCGGTAAAGCCAAGGCCCTCGGCCCCCCATCAAGACACGAGACGTGATCCGCATCTAACAGGGGGGTTACGATTTGTGGACGGTGGCCCGAAGGCCTGTCCGGAGGCAGGGTTAGTGCACACCGAACCCGTCCCGCTCGCATCGCCGCTACTCAGCATATGGCTGAGACGCCGACCAAGCTCCACCTACATAGCCATTACTGGCTCCTCCGGTTTGCCCGACAGGGTAGCCGAGTTGACCAGCCCTGCCGCGCCGCAGACCTTGCAGGCCCGCCATCCCACGACTCGAAAGTCCGCTGAGCCCTGAAAAGGGCTCCGGAAGGTGTCCCACTGGACCCTAACCCAACTATTTATGAGCCCTGAAAAGGGCTACTCTACAGTCCCACTGGACTACCTCCTCAGGAGCAAAACATCATCCGCTGCGCCCAATAGGGGACACGCGGAGAGGCCCTACTCCACAACCCGACTACCCCACCCAACAACTAAATCCCCCCCAAACCCACACGCGGCGCCTGGTGGTTTCAGTAACGCCCCGCCTCTGAAGGAGGCGAGACTAATAGGCATGGTGAACCTCGGAAAGGATCTCCACCAGACTTGCCTTGAGGATCGTCACGACCTGCGCTACCCTCAAGACCTCACCCCCTATCCATCACGGGATGGATAGGTAGGCCTGGACTTATCCAATGCGCCGAACAGCCGTTAGGCTGCCGCTGGAGTCTCGGAACGCTCCATTAATGGATAAACCCAGACCCGCCCAAACCTTTTTTTTTTTTTTTTTTTTTTTTTTTACATCAGGAAATACATTTACGTATACCCCCCGTACTTGAGGAGTACGAGAGGTTATGTGGGACTCGCCCTCAACGAAGCTGGTAAATGCGAGGGAATACCCACTAAAACCTGATGGTGTTGCGTCTCTTTGCCTTTTAATACTGGGGACCTAGGTACGTAGATTACCACCTCCACGACCCCAGCGGCAGTCAGTCCAAATCTGGACCACGTCTTGTGGACTTCAAGTCCAAAATTTCGCCAAATGGCGTGTCGGGAAACAGACACGCCTTAATACTCTGGGGACCTCATCCTTCGGGCAGCGGATTCCCCTTCTCCACCGCCCGGAGGTCCTTCTAGGGTGGAAGGTTACGCTCATGCGCCTGCCTCCTACGACCCATCCTACGTCGCCTTATTTCGTGAGGGCTTTCTTCCTCTCTCGTCCTCTCAGCCGCCTCCTTCTGCGACATTACCTCCTCACAGAAAGCCCGCACTGCCTCCCAGGATCTCTCATCGCCAACCATGGACGAAACTATGGTCGGCAACGAGAGATCGTTACCCACAACCGCGACGAGACTCGCCCGCGGTTCCTCCCAAGCGGAGCACGTCACCAGTGTATGCTGAGCCGTATCCTCGGCGCAGCCACAGTGGTGACACTCCGTCGTTTGTTCTCTCCTCGCAACGTTGCACAGGTACCTGCCGAAACATCCGTGTCCCGACAGAACCTGCGCCAGTCGAAAGGAGAGAACACCGTGTTCCCTTTCTAGCCATCCGCTCAGGACGGGTCGAATGGC
Organism: Chesias legatella; assembly: GCA_947359385.1. Taxonomy (NCBI): domain Eukaryota; kingdom Metazoa; phylum Arthropoda; class Insecta; order Lepidoptera; family Geometridae; genus Chesias; species Chesias legatella. The sequence goes on along the minus strand of OX375780.1, from coordinate 9,380,365 downwards.
TCCGATGGTCCAATGGCCGGCACTCGGCTCTTCCAGTCGTTCTGCCCAGCGCTGAATGACGTCCTGGTGGGCATCCCTCCTCCACCGCGTCACAGCCTCAGAAGGAACGAAGGTCCCGCGATTTCGACGCTCCGCAACGCGATGATACATCTGGGACAGCATCACTGCCTCCAGATCCCAAGGAGGAGTCCCCGCCAAAACGCATGCCGCCTCAAAAGAGATGGTGCGATAACCTCTTATTACCCTGACTGCTATGACCCTCTGCGGTCTCCGCAATTGAGCCCTGTTGAAGGCAGTCAGGGTATCCGCCCATATAGGGGCACCGTAAAGCGCCATAGACCGCACCACCATCGAGTAGAGGCGGCGGCATACCACGCTTGGCCCACCTGAATTCGGAAGCAGCCTTCCCAATGCTGACGCAGCTCCGATGAGTTTCGGGGCCAGCGCCCGGAAGTGCTCCCGGAAGTTCCATCTGCTGTCGAGGACAAGGCCTAAGTAACGCATCGTCGACCCGACAGCAATGGAGACTCCACCTACGACTAGCGCGGCTCCGGCTGGTGGCCCTCTTCGTGGCCCGTGGAAGCACAGCGCCTCGGACTTGTCGAGGGCCACCTCCAAACCCAGTCGTCTAATTCGGCCTACAATTTGGGCCACACCCGCTGTGGCTAGAATTGCCGCCTCTCTGTACCGGTGTCCGCGGGCCGTCACCAGCGTGTCATCAGCGTAACAAATGACGCCGATGCCACGCAGGTTCGCACCCCGCAACACCCAGTCGTACCCGATGTTCCACAGAAGTGGGCCAAGAACCGACCCCTGTGGGACACCACACGACATCTTCCGTCTACCCCAACCACCTTGCCCGGGGAAGGCCACAAACCTCTCAGAGAAGTAGGCCTCCACTATTCGGCTTAGGTAGTGGGGTACCCCGTGAAACCTTAAGGCCTCCTTAATGCATTCCCAGGGAAGGGAGTTAAAGGCATTGGCGATGTCAAGAGACACCGCCAAAACGACCTCTCCCCTGGAAACAGCCTCCTCTGCAAGGGCCTTCACCTTCGATATGGCATCGATGGTGGACCTGCCCCTGCGGAAGCCGTACTGGCAGTCTGCCAGATCTGGCCCCGCACCCTCCAGGTGTTCTATAAGGCGGGAAGCAATGACCCGCTCAAAAAGCTTTCCCGCCTCATTGAGCAGCACTATGGGCCTGTACGCCGACGGCGATTCTACCGGACGTCCCTCCTTCCTCAGCAGAACCAGCTTTCCCGTCTTCCACCTACTCGGGAAGTGACCCCGCTGAAGGCATGCATCCAGGAGCTCCCTGAAGCGAGGCTCCAGTTCCTCCAGAGCTAACACCCACACACGCCCAGGGATTCCGTCCAGTCCTGGGGCGGTGTTCTTGGCTTTAAGCCGCAACACTGCCGCTCCGAATTCTGAAGCCGATACCGCGGGCACCTCATCCTCCTCATCATTTTGCTGGGCCCGTGGAGCCATCCGAGGTGGTGAAAACACGCCGGTGCTCGGAAACAGCTTTCCCACCACCTCTTCAAGGAGTTGTGGCTGGAGACTCTGCGTTAGTGGGGGGGCCCAAGTACGGAGCTTGTTCCGGACTTGCTTGTAAGGCCTTCCCCACGGATCGATACTGAGCGTCTCCAACATCTCATTCCAGGATGAGGATTTAGCCTCAGCTATGGCTATCTGGAGAGCTCGATTTGCCTCTCTATAAAGGCCATACAGGCGACTCTCCGTCTCTTCATCCCGACGTCTTCTTCGACGGTGGTGCGAATACTTCCGCCTCGCCGCTACGCACGCGGAACGCAGTGCAGCGATTTGCGCTGACCACCAGTAGACGCACCGACGTGGTGGCCGCTTACCGCACCGAGGCATCGAGGCATCGCAGACTTGCGTCAGTGCCGTGTGGAACCAGTCCGCCTCAGCCTCTACTTCCACCGTCCCCTCAGGCTTCGGGAGCCAGGCTTGGACCAAGGCAGCTTCCACCAGAGCTTCTCGGTCTAGGCTCTTCAGTGCCCAGCGTGGGCCCCCCTCGTTCGAGGTCCGGCTTTGGCCGCTCGGGATCCCTGGGTGTGCAGAAACATCAAACCGGATGTACCTGTGATCCGACAACGTCTCCACACACTCCAGTACTTCCCAGCCTTGAACACGGCGTGCTAGAGCAGGGCTCGCGAACGTTACGTCCACGACTGAACCACCCTGCCGTCGCACACACGTGTTTACCGTCCCTCGGTTTAACACCGAGAGCCCAACTGCTATCGCCCACTCTTCGAGCACCTCACCACGTGCATCCGTGACGGCGGATCCCCAAGTTACCGACTTGGCGTTGAAGTCGCCAGCAACTAGCACATGGTGAGGGTGACTCCACCTAATGAGGGACTCTACCTCCGAGAGGAATACCTCAAATTCGGCGAGGCTTCTGTTTGGGGAAAAATACCCCCCAATAACCACCGTACCTCGAAACAAGACCGCGACGCAGCCCTTGCCCTTCCTGACCTTCTCAAACGTCGGCGCGCCCGCCGAGGTCTGCGACACGATTGCCACGACTCCTTCATCATCGCCTGCCCAGTTATCCCGGGAAGGGATAAGATATGGCTCTGCCACTACAGCGATATGAATCAACCACTCCGCCATGCTCTGGGCCAGAAGATCCTGAGCCCTGGCGCAGTGGTTGAGATTTACCTGGAGGTACTTTTGGGCCGTGTTATCCATTGGTGTCCATCTCCACCGTCTCTACCCTAACTTCGACATTAGCCGATGGGTTGGCTGGCTGTGAGGCTCTATTTGCCCCGAGCACAGCTCGCCTCCTCTTGTTACTGGCCCTGCGGGAAGCACAAGACTTGCTCCCCAACTTGTGGTCAGCTCTCTTGCTAGCTGCTGCACATACACTGCAATGAGCAGCGTCCGTGCATTGGCTAGCCTTGTGGCCGCTCTTCCCGCACTGATAGCACTCGGTGCTGCGGTCAGTTCCCGAAGTACAGACCGCACTAACATGACCCGCCTCTAAACACCGGAAGCAACGCATCGGTCTGGGTTCAAGAAGCTGAACTCGTGCGGCTATCCATCCTATCAGGATTCTGCCGCTCTTAGCCAACTTCTTCGCAGCCGTCACCGGGCAACGAACCCATGCCGTGCCAAGACCTGATGGACCAGGACGGATTTCGCCGGGTTTTACCGTTTCAGCTGGACACTCGCCGAATCGAGCCACAGCTGCCACCAACTCCTCAGAAGACACCGAGTCATCCAAACCCGACACCCGCAATTCAGCCATCTTAGTGGGCCTAAAGACTCTGATGTCTTCTGCCGCCATTGACTCCCTCAGCTTCTCAGCAAGAGTGTCCGCTTTGCCACCACTTAAAGCTCCTGGCACCTCCAAAATTCGGGCACCAGTAGCCGCCTGCCGGATGCGAAGAGCTGGTATTCCGAGGCCGGCGAGATCGATCTTTCTCTTTGCCTCGGATATCACTTTCGCGTATGAAACGCCTCTTTCCACGGCACCAGGCTGCAGTGTGACAACTACTGCCGCAGATGTAGGTGACCTCAGCTTGGCTGGTTTCCTGGCTTTGGGCAACTGCTTCACTGGCTTGTTTGCCGCCTGCGCCACACCTTGCTGGTTTGGTTGACCACCTTTGGGCTTTTTCCCCCTCTTGACTACAGTAGTCCACGCTTCCTCCATGGGCTTTGCGGGTGCTACCACAGGGCGAGACTGCTGTGGAGTTTCATCTCTGGCAACCTCCTTCTTGCCCTTTTTACCCTTCGCCTTTTTCTGCGCCTTAGAGACGGGTTGAGCGACACTGGGTCCAGCCAATACAGCACTTGATGGCCTAGGCTGTACTTCGGTGGGAACCACAGTGTTACGCTTGTCTGCAGCTAACGGAGGGCGGAGCCTCTTTTCCGGAAGAAGCCTGTCCTCCAACGCTTCCATCCTGGCGTTCACCATGTTGCCGACTTGCAACATGATGGAGCGCGTCACATCATCCACCTGATTTCCCACAGTCGCCATCTCCCTATTAAGGGAGGAAGGAGAGGGACGAGTGGCGAGGTGGCCTACTCTTTCCTGAAGCTCCGCTAATTGCTTGCGAAGCTCCTCTACCTCTTTCTGCAGACGCGTATTGTCCGCCTGCAGTTTTCGGGTTTCTTCTGTGGAGGTCCTGTTGTGTAGCGCCTCCACTGTCACCTTGATGGTGCTCGCCGCGTCTTTCAGAGCACGCTGAAATGTGCCCTTTAAGTGGCTTGACTTAGTGGCTACCTTTTCTATAGTAGCCACACAAGTTTGGACCTTCTGCTTGAGGTCTAACGCCGTGCCAGACCCGATCTGCCCGTCATCCTCGTCGCAAAATGAGGAGTCTGACAGGTTTTCCGTCCTCAGGAAGCTATTGCGCATCTGCACCACTTCCTGCTCCGCCATGAGTTCCATCTCCTCTCTTTGCGCCGCTACAAAAGCAGCCTTAGCCTTGGCCAATCCGACGTACTGTCCTGTAGTGGCCGGCCGTCCTCTGCCTCTCAAGGCAGTGGTTACTTTAGCGGCAGGACCTGCATAGATGTTCATTGCAGTGTCGCTGTCACTATCCTCCTTTACATATGAGCGCGTGCGCTTCCTGTCGCTCCAAAATCTTGGTGACTGCACCTGCGACGATACAGTCTTCATACTAGTTGCCGAATCCGATCCTGAGCATCTACCTAGCTCTAATGCTGAATCATATCCATCTCGGTTCAGGACATCCAAGTTGTCCACACTAGAGTGACGACTCAAGTCTATCCTCTCTAATACCACCACAGCCTTACGAGCCTTGGCCTCCAAAGCTCCATCCTTGATCGCCTCCGAAACCGGTGACGAACCCCTGACGTCTACATCTTCCATACCTTCATTTTGTTTTAAATTGTTCAAATCCATAATTAAATCCCACGAGTATGGGGGAAAAACGGTCCGCCCAGTCAGTGCCCCCTGTGACTGGGTAAGCCTATGCGTGACCCGCTACGGAGATTCGGCCGGTACTCCCGCGGGGAACGCGCTAGGAACTGTGCTCCCCCACAGCCATGAACACCCTCTCGCCACGCGTCGCAGCTTAGGGTGGGGGTAATTTTTTAGAGAGGTTTTCTTCCTCGCGGCCCGGGCGGTTAAGCCAAGACCCTCGGCCCCCCTTCAAGATACGAGACGTGATCCGCACCTAACAGGGGGGTTACGATTTGTGGACGGTGGCCCGAAGGCCTGTCCGGAGGCAGGGTTAGTGCACACCGAACCCGTCCCGCTCGCATCGCCGCTACTCAGCATATGGCTGAGACGCCGACCAAGCTCCACCTACATAGCCATTACTGGCTCCTCCGGTTTGCCCGACAGGGTAGCCGAGTTGACCAGCCCTGCCGCGCCGCAGACCTTGAAGGCCCGCCATCCCACGACTCGAAAGTCCGCTGAGCCCTGAAAAGGGCTCCGGAAGGTGTCCCACTGGACCCTAACCCAACTATTTATGAGCCCTGAAAAGGGCTACTCTACAGTCCCACTGGACTACCTCCTCTGGAGCAAACATCATCCGCTGTGCCCAATAGGGGACACGCGGAGAGGCCCTACTCCAAACCCGACTACCCCACCCAACAACTAAATCCCCCCCAAACCCACACGCGGCGCCTGGTGGTTTCAGTAACGCCCCGCCTCTGAAGGAGGCGAGACTAATAGGCATGGTGAACCTCGGAAAGGATCTCCACCAGACTTGCCTTGAGGATCGTCACGACCTGCGCTACCCTCAAGACCTCACCCCCTATCCATCACGGGATGGATAGGTAGGCCTGGACTTATCCAATGCGCCGAACAGCCGTTAGGCTGCCGCTGGAGTCTCGGAACGCTCCATTAATGGATAAACCCAGACCCGCCCAGACCCGCCCAAACCTAACCTAACCTTTTTTTTTTTTTTTTTTTTTTATATGGGGAAATGCCTTTACGCATTCCCGCTCGCTTCGGGGGAAGCAAGCGGGATATGTCGGGCTAGGCGCTATTGAAACAATAGTTATAGCCCGCGCGCCACTACCGACTAAAACCCCATAGTGTTCCGTCTCTGTAGCAACAAACGGGGGGAGCGGGTCCGTTTTCACATTCTCCGCCACCCCCGTTCATGCTGGTGTCCGCTGCGTCGGTTCAGCGGACCCACCTCTGGAAGGATTGATGCCCTCCAATAAAACAACTCAACAAGTGTAAAAAAAAAAATAACAAATGTAAATAATAACAAATGTAAAAATAACAACAAGGGAGGTGCCCGGGAACACTTGGGCACCTACACCTCACGAGGGCCTATGTTGCGGAACGCCGGACGCCCCCGCATCCAACGCCCCAGGCCCTCCAAGCGGAGACGGAGTGCGAGCTCGATTAGCTCGCCTCCGTGTCCGCGCTCTCCGGAGCGGAAGAGAGAGAGGATCTTTCTCTCTCTCCCGCTCTTCTTCTTCCCTTCTTGAGATGACTTTCTCACAGAAGGTGACCATTGCACTCCATGACCTTTCGTCATCAACCATCTTGAGTATGATGGTTGACAAGGAAAGGTCTATTCCTACGACTCTGACCAGTTCACGACGTGGTTCCTCGTCTACAGGACATTCTTCTAGTACATGCTGTGCATTGTCATCAGCACAGCCACAGCTATGACACAACGGGGTCGCTTCTCTTTTGGCTACGTTGCACAGGTATCTCCCGAAACAACCATGTCCCGAGAGCACCTGTGCAAGGCGGAAGGTTAGCGGTCCGTGCTTGCGTTGGACCCACTCAATTAAAACGGGTCGTATCGCTTGGAGGAGTCTGAGAGCACCAGCTCCCCTCTGTACTGGCCCGGTAAGGAGCCGATCCCTCCAGGTATTTAAGGCCACTGTCCTAGCATCTCGTCGCCAGCAAACCACCTCCTGTGGTAGTGGGCGGAGGTCTTGTTGACGCGCCCGCACGTTGCGACTATACACCTCCAACAAGATGTCGGCTTCTAAGTCCCATGGAAGGGAGCCGGCTATGACACAAGCTACCTCGTGTGAGAGCGTGCGATAGCCTCTGCACACTCTCACAGCCATCACCCTCTGCGCTTTAAGGAGCAAGGCTGTTTCCCGGGAGTTTAGGGTCCCAGCCCATATAGGGGCACCATACAGGGCCATCGATCTCACCACCGCCATGTAAAGGTGGCGGCAGCTCGAATTTCCCCCTCCGAGGTTAGGAAGAAGACGGCTCAGTGCAGCAGCGGTCCCCATGAGTTTGGGTGACAGACGCTGCAGGTGTTCCCCGAATCTCCACCTGCTGTCGAGCACAACACCGAGGTATTTAAGCGTCGACCCGACAGCTATTGGCGTACCGCCCACCACGATGTTGGAGCCTGCAGGAGGCCCCGACCGAGGACCATGAAAACAGATGGCCTCGGATTTACGAAGAGCCACCTCCAGGCCCAACCGCCGGACTCTGGCCACAACCGCTGCGACTCCGGCTGTAGCCAGTATCGACGCCTCTCTGTAGGTCTTCCCCCGAGCGGTGACCAATGTGTCGTCGGCATAACAAACGATGCCGACGCCACGGAGGTTAGCGCCCCGGAGGACCCAGTCATATCCGACGTTCCACAGGAGTGGGCCTAGAGCGGACCCCTGCGGAACACCACGCGCCATAGGTCTCCGTCCCAATCCTTCGCTCGTCGGGAAGACTACCTCCCTATCAGAGAGATAATCCCCAACAAGTCGTAGGAGATACTCAGGTACTTGATGGTACTTCAGTCCCTCCATTATCGTGCTCCACGGCAGCGTATTAAAAGCATTGGCGATGTCTAAAGACACCGCCAACATAACGCCGCCACTGGAACACGCTTTCTCGTAGAGGTCGCGCAGACAGGATATTGCATCCAAGGTAGAGCGACCTTTACGAAACCCGAATTGAGTATCAGCCAAGTCCGGGCCTATCGTCTCCAAATGGTCAACGAGGCGGGAAACAATGATACGCTCCAGCATCTTGCCCGCCTCGTCAAGGAGCACGATTGGGCGATATCCCACCGGTTCATCTGATGGGCGCCCATCCTTACGAAGAAGGACAAGCTTGCCCCGCTTCCATCTTTTAGGGAATTTCCCCTCCCGCAAGCAGCGCTCAAATAAGCCCTTCAGGCGGGAATCCAGGGCGTCTTGGGCGAGGGCCCATGCACGGCCGGGTATGCCATCAGGTCCTGGCGCCGTGTTCCGTGCCTTCATTCGAAACACGGCGGCACCAAGTTCTCCATCCGTGATTGCGGGGGGACTACCAGGAGAGCCACTCATCGTCACATTATCGTGTTCCCTCTGTGGCACTACTAGATCGCTCCCAAGTGCGCCAGGGAATAGACCCTCTACCACTCGTTGCAGGACCGTGGGTTCCAGAGTGGTTGTGATGGGTGGAGCCCAAGGGCGGAGTTTCTGTCGCGCCAGTCGATATGGCCGACCCCATGGATCAACCTCCAGCGTCTCCAACAGCTGTCGCCAAGCTTGCGCCTTGGCCTCGCCAATTGTCACGCGGAGGGACTTAGACGACTCTCTATAGGCCGCGTAGAGAGCGTCTGACTCAGCTGTCTCTTGGAGTCTTCTCCTCCGGTACCTCTGATACCGTCGACGCCTAGCCAAGCATTCGCGACGTAGTTGGGCAATTTCCTCCGTCCACCAGTAGACCTGGCGTTTGGATGGAGGTGCCCGCGCGCGGGGCATCGATGCGTCGCAAACGTGTGCCATTGCTTCGCACAGCTTGTCGGCTTCCTCGTCTAACTCCGTCGGCTCGGAGGGTGGAGCGTTCCATGCCTGTACAGTGGCAGCTTCCCGCAACAACTCCGAATTCAACCGATTGAGGACCCACCGTGGCCCAAAATCAGGAAGCCTCTGCCTATCCAGATTTGAATGGGACAAGGAGATGTTGAAGCGTATGTAGCGGTGGTCGGAGAGTGTCTCCTCATCCAACACCTCCCAGTCTCTGATCTGACGAGCGATCTCAGAGGTGGCAAAGGTCACGTCAATAACTGACCCACCCCGCTGCCGCACACACGTCTGCACAGATCCTGTGTTAAGGACGCATAGGCCTGTCTCCGTTAGCCACTCCATCACCGCTCTGCCACGCGCGTCAGTCGTCGATGATCCCCATGCCGTGGACTTGGCATTGAGATCTCCGAGGACGACAACAGGCAGAGGACGACTTCGGCCGACTACGGTCCCCAACTCGCCGAGAAGGGATTCCAGTTCGTGGAGAGGTGCGTTGGGAGAGTGGTATACCCCAACTACAACCATTTGGCCAACTCGAGCCGCAACAAACCCTCTACCTCTCGCAACTCCTTCGAGTGCTGGGGAGTGTGTCGGCGACTGCGTGGTTATTGCAACCAAGCCATCGAGGTCGCCGACCCAGTCAGGTCTGGGTGGGACCACGTATGGCTCGGCGACTACTGCAACCTGAATCGACCACTCTGCCAAGCTTTGGAGTAAAAGATCCTGAGCCCGCATGGAGTGGTTGATGTTCGCCTGGAGGAATTTAACTGGCATTTCAGTTGACCTCCATTGAATTCACCTGCTCCACTACGGAGCGAGTCGGCTGTGACTTGGCGCTGGCCTCAGTCATGGCTGGTTTCCGTCTCGCCCCTGTCTTTTTCGGGGGCTTGGCACATGCCTTGCCCCCGGAGAGGTGAGCCGCCGGTTTGCCCGCAGCTGCACATACAGTGCAGTGGGGGGCGGCGGTGCAATCGCTGGCTTTATGACCGGGTTGACCGCAACGATAGCAATCCTTGCTACGGTCAACATCCGACTTGCACTGTGCCCAAACGTGACCCGTCGCTAGACATCTGAAGCAACGGCGAGGCCTAGCATCAAGGATGCGAACCTGCGCCGCTACCCATCCGACCAGCAGACGGTTCCCAATTTTTTGGGCAGCTTCGACGGGGCAGCGTACAAAGGCCGTGCCCATTCCGGCCTGGCCCTTTCTTATTGCTCCAACTTTGACATTCTCTGTCGCGCATGTCCCAGCTTTGGCAAGAGCCTCCACCAGTTCTTCGGGGGTGACAGAGTCATCCAGGCCACTTACACGCAAATCTGCCGAGATGACTGGCCTGGATACTCGCACTTCTTCCACTTCTTGGAACACCTCGTTGAGCTTTGCAGCCAGAGAGTCCGCTTTTTCCCCCTTTTCGACCCCAGCGACCTCCAGGATACGGGCTCCTGTGGCTGCAGTCCTCATCCTCAAAGGAGGTACTCCAAGTGTCCCAAGGTCAATGCGGGACTTGGCTTCCGCCAGCACCTTTGCGTAGGTGATGCCTTTACCGGCTGCTTCCGGCTGAAGCGTGATCACCACCGCTGCGGTGCGTGGTGGGCGGAGTTTAGCCCCTTTCTTCTCGGGTTTCGAGGTTTTCGGCTCCGAGGCTCTTTTGGGAGCGGATGACCTCGATTTGCCCGATTCGACCGTCTTGCCCTTCTTGGCGCCACGCTTAACGACCGTTACCCACGTCTCTTGCGTTGGAGCAGTTGGGCGGGGCTCTGGTCGTATGGAGGTGGGCTCTACCTCTGCAGTGGTAGCAGAGACGGCCTTCCCCTTACTCTTCTTCCCTTTTCCAATATTCCCAGTTTTGGGCTCTGGAGCTTGGGAGGTAGGGTGCACAGGCGGGCCCAACACCGACGTGCTGGCCACAGCCGACTTTGGAGCCGCTTCAGCTCTCCTTCTGTCAGCGGCCAAAGGTGGTCTGAGACGCTTCTCAGGGAGAAGACGCTCTTCTAGACCCTCAAAGCGGGCATTAATCATGGTGCCCACCTGCACCATGACCGTCCGCATTACATCCTCGAGGGCTGGAGCCTGCAATGGAGCAGGAACTGGTGTTGACGTCACACCCACAGTCCTCAATTCTTCTAGCTCACGGCGAAGCTGTTTGAGCTCCTCCGTAAGCTGCTTGTTAGCGCTTACTAACAAAGCCATCTCCTCGGGCATCGTGCGTGCCCGTGTTACCTCGAAGGAGGCCTTAATGACCTCAGCAGCCTCCTTCAGGGCCCTCACGTATGTGCCCTTGAGGTTCTTGGACTTCGTAGCAATTTTTGATATGGTGTCTACGGAGTCCATCACCATTATTTCTACTTGAGCCGCGTCGCGGTTCTCCATCCCGGGCGTAGTCGCCGACTGCGCCTTCAAGAAGAAAGCCTTTGTTGCCCCCTGCTTTCGTTGCATCTCTTCCGCCAATTCCCTCTCGGCAATGAGGCGTAATTCCTCCTCTCTGGCTTGATTCAGTTCGGCCTTAGCTTGCGCCAGACCGACGTATTGCCCAGTGGTGGGCGGGCGTCCACGCCCTCGACGAGCATGAGGGACTTTGGGCAACGGCGAGGCGTCGTCCGAAAAGTCTCCCTCCTCTTCGCTCCTCAGGCGTTTACGCCATACACCAGGCGATGACCTCCTAGAGGTCACCGACGCAAAACTCACATCCGAGTCCGACTCCGACAAGTCCACCATCTTTGACCCCGCAACAAGGTCATCGTCCTCAGACAGTCTCTCCAGCAAGACTACGGCCCTGCCAATCTTCCTCTCATCAACTACGTTTTTTGCGCATAGCGCCTCCTCCCTTACATCTTGGTTTTTGTTTTTTAAGGTTTCCATAATTAAATCCCACGAGTATGGGGGAAAAACGGTCCGCCCAGTCAGTGCCCCCTGTGACTGGGTAAGCCTATGCGTGACCCGCTACGGAGATTCGGCCGGTACTCCCGCGGGGAACGCGCTAGGAACTGTGCTCCCCCACAGCCATGAACACCCTCTCGCCACGCGACGCAGCTTAGGGTGGGGGTAATTTTTTAGAGAGGTTTTCTTCCTCGCGGCCCGGGCAGTTAAGCCAAGACCCTCGGCCCCCCTTCAAGACACGAGACGTGATCCGCATCTAACGGGGGGGTTACGATTTGTGGACGGTGGCCCGAAGGCCTGTTCGGAGGCAGGGTAAGTGCACACCGAACCCATCCCGCTCGCATCGCCGCTACTCAGCATATGGCTGAGACGCCGACCAAGCTCCACCTACATAGCCATTACTGGCTCCTCCGGTTTGCCCGACAGGGTAGCCGAGTTGACCAGCCCTGCCGCGCCGCAGACCTTGCAGGCCCGCCATCCCACGACTCGAAAGTCCGCTGAGCCCTGAAAAGGGCTCCGGAAGGTGTCCCACTGGACCCTAACCCACCTATTTATGAGCCCTGAAAAGGGCTACTCTACCTCCTCAGGAGCTAACGTCATCCGCTGTGCCCAATAGGGGACACGCGGAGAGGCCCTACTCCAAACCCGACTACCCCACCCAACAACTAAATCCCCCCCAAACCCACACGCGGCGCCTGGTGGTTTCAGTAACGCCCCGCCTCTGAAGGAGGCGAGACTAATAGGCATGGTGAACCTCGGAAAGGATCTCCACCAGACTTGCCTTGAGGATCGTCACGACCTGCGCTACCCTCAAGACCTCACCCCCTATCCATCACGGGATGGATAGGTAGGCCTGGACTTATCCAATGCGCCGAACAGCCGTTAGGCTGCCGCTGGAGTCTCGGAACGCTCCATTAATGGATAAACCCAGACCCGCCCAAACCTTTTTTTTTTTTTTTTTTTTTATATGTGGAAATGCCTTTACGCATTCCCGCTCGCTTCGGGGGAAGCAAGCGGGATATGTCGGGCTAGACGCTATTAAACAATAGTTACAGCCCGCGCGTCACTACCGACTAAAACCACATAGTGTTCCTTCTAATTCAGCAACAAACGGGGGGAGCGGGTCCGTTTTCACATTCTCCGCCACCCCCGTTCATGCTGGTGTCCGCTGCGTCGGTTCAGCGGACCCGCCTCTGGAAGGATTGATGTCCTCCAATAAAAACTCCTCAACAAATGTAAAAATAACAAGTGTAAAGAATAACAAATGTAAAAATAACAACAAGGGAGGTGCCCGGGAACACTTGGGCACCTACACCTCACGAGGGCCTATGTTGCGGAGCGCCGGACGCCCCCGCATCCAACGCCCCAGGCCCTCCAAGCGGAGACGGAGTGCGAGCTCGATTAGCTCGCCTCCGTGTCCGCGCTCTCCGGAGCGGAAGAGAGAGAGGATCTTTCTCTCTCTCCCGCTCTTCTTCTTCCCTTCGCGAGACCACCGTTTCGCAGAAGGCGATCATTGCGCTCCAAGACCTTTCGTCATCAACCATCTTGAGTATGATGGTTGACAAGGAAAGGTCCGCCCCTACAACCGCAACCAAGGAACGCCGTGGTTCTAGCTCTGCAGGGCATATCTCCAGCACATGTTGTGCAGTATCCTCAGCATGTCCACACCTATGACACACTGGGGTAGCCTCTCTTTTTGCAACGTTGCACAGGTACCTCCCGAAACAACCATGTCCCGAGAGGACCTGTGTAAGTCGATAGGTGATTGCACCATGCTTCCGCTGGACCCACTTTGTTAAAACGGGCCGTATAGCATGGAGAGCCCTAAGAGCTCCAGTTCCCCTCTGGGAAGGCCCTGTAAGGAGCCGGTCCCTCCAGGCTTCCAGAGCCACTTTCCTGGCTTCTCGACGCCAGCTTACAACTTCCTCTTGTAGAGGCCGGAGGTCCTGCTGTCGCGCACACAGCCTACGTCTATATACAGCTGACAACACATTGGCCTCCAGGTCCCACGGCAGGGATCCTGCAAGTACACAGGCTACCTCGTGTGAGAGCGTGCGATAGCCTCTGCACACTCTCACAGCCATAATCCTCTGTGCTCTAAGGAGCAGAGCTGTCTCTCGGGAATTGAGGGATCCCGCCCAAATAGGGGCACCATATAAAGCCATAGATCTCACTACCGCCATGTAAAGGTGGCGGCAGCTAACATTTGCCCCTCCAAGATTCGGAAGGAGGCGGCTCAGTGCACCGGCAGTCCCCATGAGTTTCGGGGATATGCGTGTCAAATGAGCCTCGAACTTCCATTTGCTGTCGAGCACTACACCAAGGTATTTTAGCGTTGACCCGACAGCAATTGGTGTACCTCCAACGACAATACTAGAGCCTGCTGGGGGGCCTGACCGAGGACCATGGAAACAAATGGCCTCGGATTTATTTAGGGCAACCTCTAATCCCAGCCGCCGGACTCTGGCCACGACCGCTGCAACTCCGGCCGTGGCCAGTATCGACGCTTCTCTATAGTTCCTTCCCCGGGCGGTGACCAGCGTGTCGTCAGCATAACAAACGATGCCGACTCCACGGAGGTTAGCGCCCCGAAGGACCCAGTCATAGCCAACATTCCACAGGAGAGGGCCCAAAGCGGACCCCTGTGGAACGCCGCGAGTCATTGGATACCGGCCCAATCCATCGCTCGTTGGGAAGATCACCTCTCTATAGGAGAGATAATCCCCAACAAGACGTAAGAGATACTGAGGCACATTGTGATGCCTCAGTCCCTCCAAGATCGTGCTCCAGGGCAGCGTATTAAAGGCGTTGGCAATGTCTAAAGACACTGCCAACAATACGCCGCCACTGGTGCACGCTTCGTCGTAGAGGCTGCGCAGGCAGGTAATTGCGTCTAGCGTCGACCGACCCCTGCGGAATCCAAACTGGGTGTCAGCCAAATCCGGCCCAACTCCTTCAAGGTGTTCGACGAGGCGGGAAGCAACTATGCGCTCCAGCATCTTCCCGGCCTCGTCAAGCAGCACGATGGGGCGATATCCCCCTGGTTCGTCCAATGGGCGCCCTTCCTTTCGTATCAGGACAAGTTTGCCCACTTTCCACCGCTTTGGGAATCTCCCCTCCCGAAAGCAGCGGTCAAACAGGGTCTTCAAGTGAGTGCTCAGGGCATCCTGCACAAGGGCCCATGCACGACCTGGTATGCCATCAGGGCCTGGGGCCGTGTTCTTTGTCTTCATCCGAAGCACAGCTGCACCCAGTTCCCCGTCCGTAACTAGAGGAATATCTCTGTCCACCTCATTCGGGTATTCTCTCTGTGTAATTGCTGCAGAAGGAGGGAAGAACTCACTACCTGGAGCTTCTGGAAAGAGCCCTTCAACAACCCGATTAAGGATATCTGGTTGCAGCGTGCTGGTGACGGGTGGGACCCATGGACGAAGTTTTTGCCGCGCCATCCTGTACGGCCGGCCCCATGGGTCTTGCTCCAGCGACTCCAACAGCTGTCGCCAGGCCTGTGCCTTGGCGTCAGTAATAGCCACCCGGAGGAGTTTAGATGACTCTCTATAAGAAGCATAGAGAGCATCAGATTCAGTTGTCTCCTGAATTCTCCTCCTCCGGTATCTCTGATACCGCCGGCGCTTGACCATGCATCTTTGCCGAAGATCGGCAATTTCCTGCGACCACCAGTATACCTGACGCTTGGCTACAGGTGCCTTTGAGCGAGGCATTGACGCATCACAAATTTGCGTCATTGCCTTGCATAATCCATCGGCCTCTGCATCCAGATCTCCCGGCTCTGAAGGTGGAGAATTCCACGAATGGACGATAGCTGCCTCCTGCAGTAATTCTCCATCCAGTTTCTTGAGCGCCCACCGCGGCCCGGAATGCGGTGGCCTCCGCGCATTCTGTTCCGTTTGAGACAGAGATATGTCAAAACGGATGTACTGGTGATCGGAGAGGGTCTCCTCATCCACCAACACCTTCCAACCCCAAGTCTGGCGTGCAAGCTCAGGGGTGGCAAAGGTCACATCGACCACCGATCCACCCTGTTGTCGGACGCAGGTTAGTTCCGTTCCTCTATTGAGAACGCATAGGCCAGTCTCCGCTAGCCACTCAACTACCGTTCTTCCTCGTGCATCAGTCGTTGGGGATCCCCACGCCGTAGATTTGGCGTTGAAATCTCCAAGGACAAGCACAGGCGCCGGGCGACTCTGACAAACAAAGGTGCCTAGCTCATCAAGCAGAGATTCCAAATCGTGGAGGGGTGCATTGGGAGAGTGGTACACCCCAACTACAACCATTCGACCAACACGGGCTCCTACATAACCTCTGCCACTTACAACTGCGTTAACAGTTAGAGACTGCGCCGGCGATTGCGTAGTGATCGCTACCAAGCCATCCCGGTCCCCGACCCAGTCAGACCTAGGGGGAACCATGTGAGGCTCAGCGATCACTGCAAAAATGTGGAACGCTTCACGATTTTGCGTGTCATCCTTGCGCAGGGGCCATGCTAATCTTCTCTGTATCGTTCCAATTTTAGTATATGTACTGCCGAAGCAAGTACAGACCCGCCCAAACCTAACCTTTTTTTTTTTTTTTTTTTTTTTTTTTTTTTTTTTTTTTTTTTTTTTTTTTTTTACATCAGGAAATACATTTACGTATACCCCCCGTACTTGAGGAGTACGAGAGGTTATGTGGGACTCGCCCTCTACGAAGCTGGTAAATGCGAGGGAATACCCACTAAAACCTGATGGTGTTGCGTCTCTTTGCCTTTTAATGCTGGGGACCTAGGTACGTAGATTACCACCTCCACGACCCCAGCGGCAGTCAGTCCAAATCTGGACCACGTCTTGTGGACTTCAAGTCCAAAGTTTCACCAAAATGGCGTGTCGGGAAACAGACACGCCTTAATACTCTGGGGACCTCATCCTTCGGGCAGCGGATTCCCCTTCTCCACCGCCCGGAGGTCCTTCTAGGGTGGAAGGTTACGCTCATGCGCCTGCCTCCTACGACCCATCCTACGTCGCCTTATTTCGTGAGGGCTTTCTTCCTCTCTCGTCCTCTCAGCCGCCTCCTTCTGCGACATTACCTCCTCACAGAAAGCCCGCACTGCCTCCCAGGATCTCTCATCGCCAACCATGGACGAAACTATGGTCGGCAACGAGAGATCGTTACCCACAACCGCGACGAGACTCGCCCGCGGTTCCTCCCAAGCGGAGCACGTCACCAGTGTATGCTGAGCCGTATCCTCGGCGCAGCCACAGTGGTGACACTCCGTCGTTTGTTCTCTCCTCGCAACGTTGCACAGGTACCTGCCGAAACATCCGTGTCCCGACAGAACCTGCGCCAGTCGAAAGGAGAGAACACCGTGCTTCCTTTCTAACCATCCGCTCAGGACGGGTCGAATGGCTCCGATGGTCCAGTGACCGGCACTCGGCTCTTCCAGCCGTTCTGCCCAGCGCTGAATGACGTCCTGGTGGGCATCCCTCCTCCACCGCGTCACAGCCTCAGAAGGAACGAAGGTCCCGCGATTTCGACGCTCCGCAACGCGATGATACATCTGGGACAACATCACTGCCTCCAGATCCCAAGGAGGAGTCCCCGCCAAAACGCATGCCGCCTCAAAAGAGATGGTGCGATAACCTCTTATTACCCTGACTGCTATGACCCTCTGCGGTCTCCGCAATTGAGCCCTGTTGAAGGCAGTCAGGGTATCCGCCCATATAGGGGCACCGTAAAGCGCCATAGACCGCACCACCATCGAGTAGAGGCGGCGGCATACCACGCTTGGCCCACCTGAATTCGGAAGCAGCCTTCCCAATGCTGACGCAGCTCCGATGAGTTTCGGGGCCAGCGCCCGGAAGTGCTCCCGGAAGTTCCATCTGCTGTCGAGGACAAGGCCTAAGTAACGCATCGTCGACCCGACAGCAATGGAGACTCCACCTACGACTAGCGCGGCTCCGGCTGGTGGCCCTCTTCGTGGCCCGTGGAAGCACAGCGCCTCGGACTTGTCGAGGGCCACCTCCAAACCCAGTCGTCTAATTCGGCCTACAATTTGGGCCACACCCGCTGTGGCTAGAATTGCCGCCTCTCTGTACCGGTGTCCGCGGGCCGTCACCAGCGTGTCATCAGCGTAACAAATGACGCCGATGCCACGCAGGTTCGCACCCCGCAACACCCAGTCGTACCCGATGTTCCACAGAAGTGGGCCAAGAACCGACCCCTGTGGGACACCACACGACATCTGCCGTCTACCCCAACCACCTTGCCCGGGGAAGGCCACAAACCTCTCAAAGAAGTAGGCCTCCACTATTCGGCTTAGGTAGTGGGGTACCCCGTGAAACCTTAAGGCCTCCTTAATGCATTCCCAGGGAAGGGAGTTAAAGGCATTGGCGATGTCAAGAGACACCGCCAAAACGACCTCTCCCCTGGAAACAGCCTCCTCTGCAAGGGCCTTCACCTTCGATATGGCATCGATGGTGGACCTGCCCCTGCGGAAGCCGTACTGGCAGTCTGCCAAGTTTGGGCCCGTAGTCTCAAGGTGGTCTATAAGGCGGGAAGCAATAACCCGCTCAAAAAGCTTTCCCGCCTCATTGAGCAGCACTATGGGCCTGTACGCCGACGGCGATTCCACCGGACGTCCCTCCTTCCTCAGCAGGACCAGCTTTCCCGTCTTCCACCTACTCGGGAAGTGACCCCGCTGAAGGCATGCGTCCAGGAGCTCCCTGAAGCGGGGCTCCAGTTCCTCTAGAGCTAACACCCACACACGCCCAGGGATTCCGTCCAATCCTGGGGCGGTATTCTTGGCCTTAAGCCGCAACACTGCCGCTCCGAACTCTGAAGCCGATACCGCGGGCACCTCATCCTCCTCATCATTTTGCTGGGCCCGTGGAGCCATCCGAGGTGGTGAAAACACGCCGGTGCTCGGAAACAGCTTTCCCACTACCTCTTCAAGGAGTTGTGGCTGGAGACTCTGCGTTAGTGGGGGGGCCCAAGTACGGAGCTTGTTCCGGACTTGCTTGTAAGGCCTTCCCCACGGATCGATACTGAGCGTCTCCAACATCTCATTCCAGGATGAGGATTTAGCCTCAGCTATGGCTATCTGGAGAGCTCGATTTGCCTCTCTATAAAGGCCATACAGGCGACTCTCCGTCTCTTCATCCCGACGTCTTCTTCGACGGTGGTGCGAATACTTCCGCCTCGCCGCTACGCACGCGGAACGCAGTGCAGCGATTTGCGCTGACCACCAGTAGACGCACCGACGTGGTGGCCGCTTACCGCACCGAGGCATCGAGGCATCGCAGACTTGCGTCAGTGCCGTGTGGAACCAGTCCGCCTCAGCCTCTACTTCCACCGTCCCCTCAGGCTTCGGGAGCCAGGCTTGGACCAAGGCAGCTTCCACCAGAGCTTCTCGGTCTAGGCTCTTCAGTGCCCAGCGTGGGCCCCCCTCGTTCGAGGTCCGGCTTTGGCCGCTCGGGATCCCTGGGTGTGCAGAAACATCAAACCGGATGTACCTGTGATCCGACAACGTCTCCACACACTCCAGTACTTCCCAGCCTTGAACACGGCGTGCTAGAGCAGGGCTCGCGAACGTTACGTCCACGACTGAACCACCCTGCCGTCGCACACACGTGTTTACCGTCCCTCGGTTTAACACCGAGAGCCCAGCTGCTATCGCCCACTCTTCGAGCACCTCACCACGTGCATCCGTGACGGCGGATCCCCAAGTTACCGACTTGGCGTTGAAGTCGCCAGCAACTAGCACATGGTGAGGGTGACTCCACCTAATGAGGGACTCTACCTCCGAGAGGAATACCTCAAATTCGGCGAGGCTTCTATTTGGGGAAAAATACCCCCCAATAACCACCGTACCTCGAAACAAGACCGCGACGCAGCCCTTGCCCTTCCTGACCTTCTCAAACGTCGGCGCGCCCGCCGAGGTCTGCGACACGATTGCCACGACTCCTTCATCATCGCCTGCCCAGTTATCCCGGGAAGGGATAAGATATGGCTCTGCCACTACAGCGATATGAATCAACCACTCCGCCATGCTCTGGGCCAGAAGATCCTGAGCCCTGGCGCAGTGGTTGAGATTTACCTGGAGGTACTTTTGGGCCGTATTAACCATTGGTGTCCATCTCCACCGTCTCTGCCCTTACTTCGACGTTAGCCGATGGGTTGGCTGGCTGCGAGGCTCTATTTGCCCCGAGCACAGCTTGCCTCCTCTTGTTACTGGCCCTGCGGGAAGCACAAGACTTGCTCCCCAACTTGTGGTCAGCTCTCTTGCTAGCTGCTGCACATACACTACAATGAGCAGCGTCCGTGCATTGGCTAGCCTTGTGGCCGCTCTTCCCGCACTGATAGCACTCGGTGCTGCGGTCAGTTCCCGAGGTACAAACCGCACTAACATGGCCCGCCTCTAAACACCGGAAGCAACGCATCGGTCTGGGTTCAAGAAGCTGAACTCGTGCGGCTACCCATCCTATCAGGATTCTGCCGCTCTTAGCCAACTTCTTCGCAGCCGTCACCGGGCAACGAACCCATGCCGTGCCGAGACCTGATGGACCAGGACGGATTTCGCCGGGTTTTACCGTTTCAGCTGGACACTCGCCGAATCGAGCCACAGCTGCCACCAACTCCTCAGAAGACACCGAGTCATCCAAACCCGACACCCGCAATTCAGCCATCTTAGTGGGCCTAAAGACTCTGATGTCTTCTGCCGCCATTGACTCCCTCAGCTTCTCAGCAAGAGTGTCCGCTTTGCCACCACTTAAAGCTCCTGGCACCTCCAAAATTCGGGCACCAGTAGCCGCCTGCCGGATGCGAAGAGCTGGTATTCCGAGGCCGGCGAGATCGATCTTGCTCTTTGCCTCGGATATCACTTTCGCGTATGAAACGCCTCTTTCCACGGCACCAGGCTGCAGTGTGACAACTACTGCCGCGGATGTAGGTGACCTCAGCTTGGCTGGTTTTCTGGCTTTGGGCAACTGCTTCGCTGGCTTGTTTGCCGCCTGCGCCACACCTTGCTGGTTTGGTTGACCACCTTTGGACTTTTTCCCCCTCTTGACTACAGTAGTCCAAGCTTCCTCCATGGGCTTTGCGGGAGCTACCACAGGGCGAGACTGCTGTGGAGTTTCATCTCTGGCAACCTCCTTCTTGCCCTTTTTACCCTTCGCCTTTTTCTGCGCCTTAGAGACGGGTTGAGCGACACTGGGTCCAACCAATACAGCACTTGATGGCCTAGGCTGTACTTCGGTGGGGACCACAGTGTTACGCTTGTCTGCAGCTAACGGAGGGCGGAGCCTCTTTTCCGGAAGAAGCCTGTCCTCCAACGCTTCCATCCTAGCGTTCACCATGCTACCGACTTGTAGCATGATGGAGCGCGTCACCTCATCTACCTGGATTTCCCCGGTCGCCGTCTCCCTGTTAAGAGAGGAAGGAGTGGGACGAGTGGCGAGGTGGCCTACTCTTTCCTGAAGCTCCGCTAATTGCTTGCGAAGCTCCTCTACCTCTTTCTGCAGACGCGTATTGTCCGCCTGCAGTTTTCGGGTTTCTTCTGTGGAGGTCCTGTTGTGTAGCGCCTCCACTGTCACCTTGATGGTGCTCGCCGCGTCTTTCAGAGCACGCTGAAATGTGCCCTTTAAGTGGCTTGACTTAGTGGCTACCTTTTCTATAGTAGCCACACAAGTTTGGACCTTCTGCTTGAGGTCTAACGCCGTGCCAGACCCGATCTGCCCGTCATCCTCGTCGCAAAATGAGGAGTCTGACAGGTTTTCCGTCCTGAGGAAGCTATTGCGCATCTGCACCACTTCCTGCTCCGCCATGAGTTCCATCTCCTCTCTTTGCGCCGCTACAAAAGCAGCCTTAGCCTTGGCCAATCCGACGTACTGTCCTGTAGTGGCCGGCCGTCCTCTGCCTCTCAAGGCAGTGGTTACTTTAGCGGCAGGACCTGCATAGATGTTCATTGCAGTGTCGCTGTCACTATCCTCCTTTACATATGAGCGCGTGCGCTTCCTGTCGCTCCAAAATCTTGGTGACTGCACCTGCGACGATACAGTCTTCATACTTGTTGCCGAATCCGATCCTGAGCATCTACCTAGCTCTAATGCTGAATCATATCCATCTCGGTTCAGGACATCCAAGTTGTCCACACTAGAGTGACGACTCAAGTCTATCCTCTCTAATACCACCACAGCCTTACGAGACTTGGCCTCCAAAGCTCCATCCTTGATCGCCTCCGAAACCGGTGACGAACCCCTGACGTCTACATCTTCCATACCTTCATTTTGTTTTAAATTGTTCAAATCCATAATTAAATCCCACGAGTATGGGGGAAAAACGGTCCGCCCAGTCAGTGCCCCCTGTGACTGGGTAAGCCTATGCGTGACCCGCTACGGAGATTCGGCCGGTACTCCCGCGGGGACCGCGCTTGGAACTGTGCTCCCCCACAGCCATGAACACCCCATCGCCACGCGTCGCAGCTTAGGGTGGGGGTAATTTTTTAGAGAGGTTTTCTTCCTCGCGGCCCGGGCAGTAAAGCCAAGGCCCTCGGCCCCCCATCAAGACACGAGACGTGATCCGCACCTAACAGGGGGGTTACGATTTGTGGACGGTGGCCCGAAGGCCTGTCCGGAGGCAGGGTTAGTGCACACCGAACCCGTCCCGCTCGCATCGCCGCTACTCAGCATATGGCTGAGACGCCGACCAAGCTCCACCTACATAGCCATTACTGGCTCCTCCGGTTTGCCCGACAGGGTAGCCGAGTTGACCAGCCCTGCCGCGCCGCAGACCTTGCAGGCCCGCCATCCCACGACTCGAAAGTCCGCTGAGCCCTGAAAAGGGCTCCGGAAGGTGTCCCACTGGACCCTAACCCACCTATTTATGAGCCCTGAAAAGGGCTACTCTACCTCCTCAGGAGCTAACGTCATCCGCTGTGCCCAATAGGGGACACGCGGAGAGGCCCTACTCCAAACCCGACTACCCCACCCAACAACTAAATCCCCCCCGAACCCACACGCGGCGCCTGGTGGTTTCAGTAACGCCCCGCCTCTGAAGGAGGCGAGACTAATAGGCATGGTGAACCTCGGAAAGGATCTCCACCAGACTTGCCTTGAGGATCGTCACGACCTGCGCTACCCTCAAGACCTCACCCCCTATCCATCACGGGATGGATAGGTAGGCCTGGACTTATCCAATGCGCCGAACAGCCGTTAGGCTGCCGCTGGAGTCTCGGAACGCTCCATTAATGGATAAACCCAGACCCGCCCGCCCAAACCTAACCTAACCTAACCTAACCTAACCTAACCTAACCTAACCTAACCTAACCTAACCTAACCTAACCTAACCTAACCTAACCTAACCTAACCTTTTTTTTTTTTTTTTTTTATATGTGGAAATGCCTTTACGCATTCCCGCTCGCTTCGGGGGAAGCAAGCGGGATATGTCGGGATAGACGCTATTAAAACAATAGTTACAGCCCGCGCGTCACTACCGACTAAAACCACATAGTGTTCCTTCTAATTCAGCAACAAACGGGGGGAGCGGGTCCGTTTTCACATTCTCCGCCACCCCCGTTCATGCTGGTGTCCACTGCGTCGGTTCAGCGGACCCGCCTCTGGAGAGATTGACTTTCTCCAATAAAACTACTCAACAAATGTAAAAAAAAAAAAAAAAAAAAAAAAAAAAAAAAAATAACATATGTAAAAAAATAACAAATGTAAAAAAAAAAAAAAAAAAAAAAAAAAAAAAAAAAAAAAAAAAAAAAAAAAAAAAAAAAAAAAAAAAAAAAAAAAAAAAAAAAAAAAAAAAAAAAAAAAAAAAAAAAATAACAACAAGGGAGGTGCCCGGGAACACTTGGGCACCTACACCTCACGAGGGTCTATATTGCGGAACGCCGGACGCCCCCGCATCCAACGCCCCAGGCCCTCCAAGCGGAGACGGGGTGCGAGCTCGGTTAGCTCGCCTCCGTGTCCGTGCTCTCCGGAGCGGAAGAGAGAGAGGATCTTTCTCTCTCTCCCGCTCATCTTCTTCCCTTCGTGAGATGATTGTCTCGCAGAAGGCAACCATCTCATTCCATGACCTTTCGTTGTCGATCATCTTAGAAAAGATGTTAGTCAGCGAAAGGTCTACTCCCACGACCGCAACCAAAGAACGCCGCGGTTCCACCTCTGCAGGACATACCTCCAGCGCATGCTGGGCGGTGTCTTCTGCACAACCACAACGATGGCACACCGGCGTCGCCTCCCTCTTGGCCACGTTACACAAGTACCTCCCGAAACAACCGTGTCCCGAGAGTACCTGTGTTAGCCGATAGGTAAGCGCGCCGTGCTTACGATGGACCCACTCTAATAAAACTGCCCTCATCGCTTGAAGAAGCCTTAGAGCTCCAGCTCCCCTCTGAACAGGCCCCGTGAGAAGCCGTTCCTTCCAGGCATTTAGAGCCACTATCCTCGCTTCTCGCCGCCAGCATACCACCTCCTGCGGTAGAGGGCGGAGATCTTGCTCTCGCGCTCTCACCCTGCGCCAGAACACATCCGACAGAACCTGTGCTTCGAGGTCCCACGGAAGAGACCCAGCGAGGACACAAGCCACCTCGTGTGAGAGCGTGCGATATCCCCTACACACTCTCACTGCCATTACTCTTTGTGGTCTTAAGAGCAAAGCCGTCTCCCTTGAGTTCAGTGACCCGGCCCATATAGGGGCACCGTAAAGGGCCATTGACCTCACTACCGCCATGTAAAGGTGGCGGCAGCTCACGTTTACTCCTCCAAGATTTGGGAGGAGACGGCTTAGAGCAGCCACAGTTCCCATAAGTTTGGGTGACAGACGCGTCAAATGAGCCCCAAACCTCCATTTGCTGTCGAGTACGACGCCAAGGTATTTTAGCGTCGACCCAACAGCAATCGGCGTACCTCCCACCACAATGTTGGAGCCTGCAGGGGGCCCTGACCGAGGACCATGAAAACAAATGGCCTCGGATTTATGGAGGGCCACCTGTAAGCCCAAACGCCGGACTCTTGCCACAACGGCTGCAACTCCAGCCGTGGCCAATATTGATGCCTCCCTGTAGCTCCGTCCCCGGGCAGTAACCAAGGTGTCGTCAGCATAACAAACGATGCCGACTCCACGGAGGTTAGCGCCCCGAAGGACCCAATCATACCCAACGTTCCACAGGAGAGGGCCCAAAGCGGACCCCTGCGGAACGCCACGCGTCATAGGCCTGCGACCCAATCCTTCGCTCGTCGGGAAGACTACCTCTCTATCGGAGAGATAATCCCCAACGAGACGTAAGAGATACTGGGGTACTTTATGGTACCTCAATCCCTCCAGGATCGTGCTCCACGGCAGCGTATTAAAAGCATTGGCGATGTCTAAAGACACCGCCAACATAACGCCGCCACTGGAGCACGCTTCTTCATAAAGGTTGCGCAAACAGGATATGGCATCCAGGGTCGAGCGACCTCTACGAAAACCGAACTGAGTGTTGGCCAAATCCGGCCCGACTCTTTCGAGGTGCTCAACGAGGCGAGAAACAATGATGCGCTCCAGCATCTTCCCCGCCTCGTCAAGTAGCACAATCGGGCGATACCCCGCCGGTTCGTCTAATGGGCGACCCTCTTTACGTAGGAGGACAAGTTTACCCCTCTTCCAACATTTCGGAAACTTCCCCTCCCGCAAGCAGCGGTCAAACAAACACTTCAAGCGGGAATCCATGCCGTCCTGGGCGAGAGCCCACACACGACCGGGTATTCCGTCGGGTCCTGGCGCCGTGTTTTTCGTCTTCATCCGAAGCACGGCTGCACCCAGTTCTCCGTCCGTTATTTCAGGGGGGGTGTCGGGAGAGCCACTTTCCACCTCATGACGATGTTCCCTCTGTATAACTGCTGTTGTAGGAGGGATAAATTCCCTCCCGGGTGCACTGGGAAACAGTCCTTCTACCACCCGTTGTAATACAGCAGGTTCAAGTGTTCTGGTAACGGGGGGAGCCCACGGGCGCAATTTTTGACGCGCCAATCTATACGGGCGACCCCATGGGTCTAACTCCAGAGTCTCCAATAGTTGCCGCCATGCTTGCGCTTTGGCTTCACCAATTTCCGCGCGCAGGGTCTTAGATGCCTCTCTGTAGGCTGCGTAGAGAGCATCAGACTCAGCTGCATCCTGATGTCTCCTCCTCCGGTATCTTTGGTACCGTCGACGCCTCGCAACGCATTGGTGACGAAGTTGGGCAATTTCTTCCGACCACCAGTAAACCTGGCGTTTGGATGGAACAGCCCTCGCGCGAGGCATTGAGGTGTCGCATATTTCCTGCATCGACTTACACAATACTACTGCTTGCGTATCCAAGTCCACCGGATCGGAGGAAGGAACATTCCACGACTGAACGATGGCTGCCTCCTTCAACAGCTCTACGTTCAACTGCTTGAGGACCCACCGTGGCCAGGGTTCGGGTATCCTTCGTCCATTCCATTCTGTCAGAGACAGGGAGATGTTGAACCGTATATAACGGTGATCGGAGAGAGTCTCCTCATCTACCAACACCTCCCAGTCCCTGACTCGTCGCGCCAGTTCTGGAGTGGCAAAGGTCACATCGACCACCGATCCCCCTTGCTGTCTCACGCAAGTCTGTTCTGTACCTCTATTGAGGACGCACATGCCAACCTCAGCCAACCACTCATCCACTGTTCTTCCTCGAGCGTCAGTCGTCGGGGACCCCCACGCCGCAGATTTGGCGTTTAGGTCTCCGGCGATAACAACGGGCAGTGGACGGCTCCGGCCAACCAAAGTCTCCAGTTCGTCAAGGAGGGTTTCCAATTCATGGAGGGGAGCATTGGGAGATATGTACACACCAATGACAACCATTTGACCAACTCTGGCTGCGACAAAGCCTCTGCCTCTCACAACTCCTTCTAGAGATGGCGATTGAGTTGGCGACTGCGTGGTAATTGCGACCAAGCCGTCGAGGTCCCCGATCCAATCTGACCTCTGTGGGACCGCATACGGCTCCGCGATCACTGCGACCTGGATCTCTCGCTCTGCCAGGCACTGGAGTAGGAGGTCCTGGGCCCGGACAGAGTGATTGATGTTCGCCTGCAGGAATTTAGCAGCCATCCTATGCCAATTCCATGGAGTCCACCTGCTCCGCGCTAGAGCGAATCGGCTGTGACTTGGCGTTTGCCTCAGTCACAGCTGGTTTCCGCTTGGCCTCTTTCTTGGACGGGGGCTTGGCGCATGCCTTGCCCCCGCAGAGGTGATCCGCAGGTTTATCCACAGCTGCACATAGAGTGCAGTGGGGGGCGGCGGAACAATCACGAGCCATGTGGCCCTTTTGACCGCAGCGATGGCAGTCATTACTGCGGTCTACTTCTGACTTGCATTGGACCCCGACATGACCCAATGCAAAGCACCTGTAGCAGCGGCGTGGCCTGGCGTCGAGGACGCGGACCTGCGCCGCTACCCATCCGACAAGCAGACGGCTACCAATCTTTTGTGCGGCCTCCAGGGGACAGCGGACAAAAGCAGTGCCCATTCCTGCTGGTCCCTTCCTGATATCGCCGACTTTTAACGCTGCTAGAGCGCATCCTCCAGTTTTGGCGAGAGCTTCGGCCAGTTCTTGAGGGCAAACTGAGTCGTCCAGGCCGCTCACCCGCAAGTCTGCAGTGACGACTGGCCGGGACACTCGTACTTCCTCCACTTCCTGGAATACCTCCCTGAGCTTATCGGCCAGGGAGTCTGCCTTTTGGTCCTTCTCGGTGCCAGGAACCTCTAGGATCCGAGCCCCTGTAGCCGCGGTCCTCATTCTCAAGGGAGGAACCCCGAGAGCCTCGAGGTCGATCCGACCCTTGGCCTCTGCCAGCACTTTGGCATACGTTATCCCTTTTCCCGCCGCTTCCGGCTGCAGGGTAATAACGACGGCTGCAGTGCGTGGTGGGCGAGGTTTGGCCACTCTCTTCTCGGACTTCGAAGCCTTTGACTTCTGGGCCTGGCCACGCCCAGGAGGGTTGGACCTCGATTTGACTGCCCCAGCTGCTTTGCTCTTTTTGGCGCCCCTCTTAACCACAGTTACCCAAGACTCTTGCACTGGAGTAGTTGGGTGGAGCTCCATTGGCTTGGAGATGGGCTCCACTTCTACGAGGGTGGCGCTAGGCGGGATCGCCTTTCCCTTGCCTTTCTTTTCTCTCCCAGTTTTCCCAGTTTTGGGGACCGGCTCTCCAGATGTAGAAGGCGCAAGAGGGGCCGTACTGGCCGTGGCTGCTCTTGACACCTCTTTCTCCCGGCGTCTGTCGGCGGCTAGAGGTGGCCTTAGGCGCTTCTCAGGGAGAAGTCTTTCCTCTAGACCCTCGAATCGGGCATTGATCATGGTGCCCACCTGCACCATGACCGTCCGCATCACATCTTCCAAGGCAGGGGCTTGGGGCTGGGCCTGAGCCAAAGCTCGAACTGGTACCGCCTGCGCAGCTCTCAACTCTTCCAACTCACGGCGGAGTTGTTTAAGCTCCTCCGTAAGCTGACGGTTGGCATTGACCAACAAGGCCACCTCCTCGGGCATCGAACGCTCTCTCGACACCTGGAACGAGGCCTTAATAATGTCAGCGGCCTCTTTTAGGGCCCTGACATAAGTCCCCTTCAGATTTTTGGACTTGGTGGCAATCTTGCTGATTGTGTCCACCGAGTCCAACACCATTGTCTCCAGTTGGGCCGCATCGCGGTCCTCAACTTCGGAGGTAGTCGTCGAACGGGCTTTTTTAAAGAAAGCCTTCGTTCTCTCCTTTTTGTGCTGCAATTCCTCTGCCAGCTCTCTCTCGGCGATGAGGCGCAGCTCTTCCTCTCTGGCTTTGTTGAGCTCATCTTTGGCTTTAGCCAGGCCGACATATTGCCCAGAAGTGGGCGGGCGTCCACGCCCTCGTCGCGCAGGAGAAACTTTGGGCAACGGTGATGCGTCGTCCGAGTTGTCTCCCTCATCATTGCACTCACTCCTTAAGCGTTTACGCCAAGTGCTCGCCGACGACCTGTCAGATAATACCGACTCAAAACTCATGTCAGAGTCTGACTCTGACAAGTTTACACTCCTCGACCTCGCAATAAGGTCATCGTCTGAGAGTCTATCTAGTACGACAACGGCCTTCCCAGATTTTCTCCCATCTACCATCTTTTTTGCGCTTAGCGCCTCCTCCCTTTCTTCGGTTTTGTTTTTAGTTTGTAAAGATTCCATTTTTATTCCCACGAGTAGTGGCCGAAAAAATGGTCCACCCCGGTAACGGCCATCCCAAGGTAACGGTACATACTGACGGAGGTCCCGTGGTATCCGCAGGGTGTTAACGTGTTTTCCTTCACGGGTTTAACTCGGGTTTTCCTTCCCGCAGGCCGGCCAATTAAGGCAAGCCCGCCATCGACACCGCCATGCCGCGACGTACCCCCTTATGCCACAACGGGGGTCGTTGAAGACAACACAGCAGTATCGGAGGGAGAAATGGCACAGTTTCTCCCAATGACGGTGGCAAGGATGCCTGCCCAACGGTAGTGTAAGTACACGTCAGGCCCGTCTACTATCATCCACCTCAACGGTGACAGAACACCGTGACAACGTTGCCCGACAGGGTGGCCGAGTTGACCGTTCCCTGCCGCGCCGCAGGCCTTGCAGGCCCGCCATCCCCCGACTCGAAAGTCCGCTGAGCCCTGAAAAGGGCTCCGGAAGGTGTCCTTCTGGACCCTACCCCAACGATTATGAGCCCTGAAAAGGGCTACTCTACAGTCCCACTGGACTTTGCCAACTCTGTAGTGCCATCCATCCGCTGTGCCCAATAGGGGACACGCGGAGAGGCCCAACTCCATTACCCCGACTACCCCACCCAACAACTAAATCCCCCCCGAACCCACACGCGGCGCCTGGTGGTTTCAGTAACGCCCCGCCTCTGAAGGAGGCGAGACTAATAGGCATGGTGAACCTCGGAAAGGATCTCCACCAGACTTGCCTTGAGGATCGTCACGACCTGCGCTACCCTCAAGACCTCACCCCCTATCCATCACGGGATGGATAGGTAGGCCTGGACTTATCCAATGCGCCGAACAGCCGTTAGGCTGCCGCTGGAGTCTCGGAACGCTCCATTAATGGATAAACCCAGACCCGCCCAACCTAACCTTTTTTTTTTTTTTTTTTTTTTTTTTTTATATGGGGAAATGCCTTTACGCATTCCCGCTCGCTTCGGGGGAAGCAAGCGGGATATGTCGGGCTAGGCGCTATTGAAACAATAGTTATAGCCCGCGCGCCACTACCGACTAAAACCCCATAGTGTTCCGTCTCTGTAGCAACAAACGGGGGGAGCGGGTCCGTTTTCACATTCTCCGCCACCCCCGTTCATGCTGGTGTCCGCTGCGTCGGTTCAGCGGACCCACCTCTGGAAGGATTGATGCCCTCCAATAAAACAACTCAACAAGTGTAAAAAAAAATAACAAATGTAAATAATAACAAATGTAAAAATAACAACAAGGGAGGTGCCCGGGAACACTTGGGCACCTACACCTCACGAGGGCCTATGTTGCGGAACGCCGGACGCCCCCGCATCCAACGCCCCAGGCCCTCCAAGCGGAGACGGAGTGCGAGCTCGATTAGCTCGCCTCCGTGTCCGCGCTCTCCGGAGCGGAAGAGAGAGAGGATCTTTCTCTCTCTCCCGCTCTTCTTCTTCCCTTCTTGAGATGACTTTCTCACAGAAGGTGACCATTGCACTCCATGACCTTTCGTCATCAACCATCTTGAGTATGATGGTTGACAAGGAAAGGTCTATTCCTACGACTCTGACCAGTTCACGACGTGGTTCCTCGTCTACAGGACATTCTTCTAGTACATGCTGTGCATTGTCATCAGCACAGCCACAGCTATGACACAACGGGGTCGCTTCTCTTTTGGCTACGTTGCACAGGTATCTCCCGAAACAACCATGTCCCGAGAGCACCTGTGCAAGGCGGAAGGTTAGCGGTCCGTGCTTGCGTTGGACCCACTCAATTAAAACGGGTCGTATCGCTTGGAGGAGTCTGAGAGCACCAGCTCCCCTCTGTACTGGCCCGGTAAGGAGCCGATCCCTCCAGGTATTTAAGGCCACTGTCCTAGCATCTCGTCGCCAGCAAACCACCTCCTGTGGTAGTGGGCGGAGGTCTTGTTGACGCGCCCGCACGTTGCGACTATACACCTCCAACAAGATGTCGGCTTCTAAGTCCCATGGAAGGGAGCCGGCTATGACACAAGCTACCTCGTGTGAGAGCGTGCGATAGCCTCTGCACACTCTCACAGCCATCACCCTCTGCGCTTTAAGGAGCAAGGCTGTTTCCCGGGAGTTTAGGGTCCCAGCCCATATAGGGGCACCATACAGGGCCATCGATCTCACCACCGCCATGTAAAGGTGGCGGCAGCTCGAATTTCCCCCTCCGAGGTTAGGAAGAAGACGGCTCAGTGCAGCAGCGGTCCCCATGAGTTTGGGTGACAGACGCTGCAGGTGTTCCCCGAATCTCCACCTGCTGTCGAGCACAACACCGAGGTATTTAAGCGTCGACCCGACAGCTATTGGCGTACCGCCCACCACGATGTTGGAGCCTGCAGGAGGCCCCGACCGAGGACCATGAAAACAGATGGCCTCGGATTTACGAAGAGCCACCTCCAGGCCCAACCGCCGGACTCTGGCCACAACCGCTGCGACTCCGGCTGTAGCCAGTATCGACGCCTCTCTGTAGGTCTTCCCCCGAGCGGTGACCAATGTGTCGTCGGCATAACAAACGATGCCGACGCCACGGAGGTTAGCGCCCCGGAGGACCCAGTCATATCCGACGTTCCACAGGAGTGGGCCTAGAGCGGACCCCTGCGGAACACCACGCGCCATAGGTCTCCGTCCCAATCCTTCGCTCGTCGGGAAGACTACCTCCCTATCAGAGAGATAATCCCCAACAAGTCGTAGGAGATACTCAGGTACTTGATGGTACTTCAGTCCCTCCATTATCGTGCTCCACGGCAGCGTATTAAAAGCATTGGCGATGTCTAAAGACACCGCCAACATAACGCCGCCACTGGAACACGCTTTCTCGTAGAGGTCGCGCAGACAGGATATTGCATCCAAGGTAGAGCGACCTTTACGAAACCCGAATTGAGTATCAGCCAAGTCCGGGCCTATCGTCTCCAAATGGTCAACGAGGCGGGAAACAATGATACGCTCCAGCATCTTGCCCGCCTCGTCAAGGAGCACGATTGGGCGATATCCCACCGGTTCATCTGATGGGCGCCCATCCTTACGAAGAAGGACAAGCTTGCCCCGCTTCCATCTTTTAGGGAATTTCCCCTCCCGCAAGCAGCGCTCAAATAAGCCCTTCAGGCGGGAATCCAGGGCGTCTTGGGCGAGGGCCCATGCACGGCCGGGTATGCCATCAGGTCCTGGCGCCGTGTTCCGTGCCTTCATTCGAAACACGGCGGCACCAAGTTCTCCATCCGTGATTGCGGGGGGACTACCAGGAGAGCCACTCATCGTCACATTATCGTGTTCCCTCTGTGGCACTACTAGATCGCTCCCAAGTGCGCCAGGGAATAGACCCTCTACCACTCGTTGCAGGACCGTGGGTTCCAGAGTGGTTGTGATGGGTGGAGCCCAAGGGCGGAGTTTCTGTCGCGCCAGTCGATATGGCCGACCCCATGGATCAACCTCCAGCGTCTCCAACAGCTGTCGCCAAGCTTGCGCCTTGGCCTCGCCAATTGTCACGCGGAGGGACTTAGACGACTCTCTATAGGCCGCGTAGAGAGCGTCTGACTCAGCTGTCTCTTGGAGTCTTCTCCTCCGGTACCTCTGATACCGTCGACGCCTAGCCAAGCATTCGCGACGTAGTTGGGCAATTTCCTCCGTCCACCAGTAGACCTGGCGTTTGGATGGAGGTGCCCGCGCGCGGGGCATCGATGCGTCGCAAACGTGTGCCATTGCTTCGCACAGCTTGTCGGCTTCCTCGTCTAACTCCGTCGGCTCGGAGGGTGGAGCGTTCCATGCCTGTACAGTGGCAGCTTCCCGCAACAACTCCGAATTCAACCGATTGAGGACCCACCGTGGCCCAAAATCAGGAAGCCTCTGCCTATCCAGATTTGAATGGGACAAGGAGATGTTGAAGCGTATGTAGCGGTGGTCGGAGAGTGTCTCCTCATCCAACACCTCCCAGTCTCTGATCTGTCGAGCGATCTCAGAGGTGGCAAAGGTCACGTCAATAACTGACCCACCCCGCTGCCGCACACACGTCTGCACAGATCCTGTGTTAAGGACGCATAGGCCTGTCTCCGTTAGCCACTCCATCACCGCTCTGCCACGCGCGTCAGTCGTCGATGATCCCCATGCCGTGGACTTGGCATTGAGATCTCCGAGGACGACAACAGGCAGAGGACGACTTCGGCCGACTACGGTCCCCAACTCGCCGAGAAGGGATTCCAGTTCGTGGAGAGGTGCGTTGGGAGAGTGGTATACCCCAACTACAACCATTTGGCCAACTCGAGCCGCAACAAACCCTCTACCTCTCGCAACTCCTTCGAGTGCTGGGGAGTGTGTCGGCGACTGCGTGGTTATTGCAACCAAGCCATCGAGGTCGCCGACCCAGTCAGGTCTGGGTGGGACCACGTATGGCTCGGCGACTACTGCAACCTGAATCGACCACTCTGCCAAGCTTTGGAGTAAAAGATCCTGAGCCCGCATGGAGTGGTTGATGTTCGCCTGGAGGAATTTAACTGGCATTTCAGTTGACCTCCATTGAATTCACCTGCTCCACTACGGAGCGAGTCGGCTGTGACTTGGCGCTGGCCTCAGTCATGGCTGGTTTCCGTCTCGCCCCTGTCTTTTTCGGGGGCTTGGCACATGCCTTGCCCCCGGAGAGGTGAGCCGCCGGTTTGCCCGCAGCTGCACATACAGTGCAGTGGGGGGCGGCGGTGCAATCGCTGGCTTTATGACCGGGTTGACCGCAACGATAGCAATCCTTGCTACGGTCAACATCCGACTTGCACTGTGCCCAAACGTGACCCGTCGCTAGACATCTGAAGCAACGGCGAGGCCTAGCATCAAGGATGCGAACCTGCGCCGCTACCCATCCGACCAGCAGACGGTTCCCAATTTTTTGGGCAGCTTCGACGGGGCAGCGTACAAAGGCCGTGCCCATTCCGGCCTGGCCCTTTCTTATTGCTCCAACTTTGACATTCTCTGTCGCGCATGTCCCAGCTTTGGCAAGAGCCTCCACCAGTTCTTCGGGGGTGACAGAGTCATCCAGGCCACTTACACGCAAATCTGCCGAGATGACTGGCCTGGATACTCGCACTTCTTCCACTTCTTGGAACACCTCGTTGAGCTTTGCAGCCAGAGAGTCCGCTTTTTCCCCCTTTTCGACCCCAGCGACCTCCAGGATACGGGCTCCTGTGGCTGCAGTCCTCATCCTCAAAGGAGGTACTCCAAGTGTCCCAAGGTCAATGCGGGACTTGGCTTCCGCCAGCACCTTTGCGTAGGTGATGCCTTTACCGGCTGCTTCCGGCTGAAGCGTGATCACCACCGCTGCGGTGCGTGGTGGGCGGAGTTTAGCCCCTTTCTTCTCGGGTTTCGAGGTTTTCGGCTCCGAGGCTCTTTTGGGAGCGGATGACCTCGATTTGCCCGATTCGACCGTCTTGCCCTTCTTGGCGCCACGCTTAACGACCGTTACCCACGTCTCTTGCGTTGGAGCAGTTGGGCGGGGCTCTGGTCGTATGGAGGTGGGCTCTACCTCTGCAGTGGTAGCAGAGACGGCCTTCCCCTTACTCTTCTTCCCTTTTCCAATATTCCCAGTTTTGGGCTCTGGAGCTTGGGAGGTAGGGTGCACAGGCGGGCCCAACACCGACGCGCTGGCCACAGCCGACTTTGGAGCCGCTTCAGCTCTCCTTCTGTCAGCGGCCAAAGGTGGTCTGAGACGCTTCTCAGGGAGAAGACGCTCTTCTAGACCCTCAAAGCGGGCATTAATCATGGTGCCCACCTGCACCATGACCGTCCGCATTACATCCTCGAGGGCTGGAGCCTGCAATGGAGCAGGAACTGGTGTTGACGTCACACCCACAGTCCTCAATTCTTCTAGCTCACGGCGAAGCTGTTTGAGCTCCTCCGTAAGCTGCTTGTTAGCGCTTACTAACAAAGCCATCTCCTCGGGCATCGTGCGTGCCCGTGTTACCTCGAAGGAGGCCTTAATGACCTCAGCAGCCTCCTTCAGGGCCCTCACGTATGTGCCCTTGAGGTTCTTGGACTTCGTAGCAATTTTTGATATGGTGTCTACGGAGTCCATCACCATTATTTCTACTTGAGCCGCGTCGCGGTTCTCCATCCCGGGCGTAGTCGCCGACTGCGCCTTCAAGAAGAAAGCCTTTGTTGCCCCCTGCTTTCGTTGCATCTCTTCCGCCAATTCCCTCTCGGCAATGAGGCGTAATTCCTCCTCTCTGGCTTGATTCAGTTCGGCCTTAGCTTGCGCCAGACCGACGTATTGCCCAGTGGTGGGCGGGCGTCCACGCCCTCGACGAGCATGAGGGACTTTGGGCAACGGCGAGGCGTCGTCCGAAAAGTCTCCCTCCTCTTCGCTCCTCAGGCGTTTACGCCATACACCAGGCGATGACCTCCTAGAGGTCACCGACGCAAAACTCACATCCGAGTCCGACTCCGACAAGTCCACCATCTTTGACCCCGCAACAAGGTCATCGTCCTCAGACAGTCTCTCCAGCAAGACTACGGCCCTGCCAATCTTCCTCTCATCAACTACGTTTTTTGCGCATAGCGCCTCCTCCCTTACATCTTGGTTTTTGTTTTTTAAGGTTTCCATAATTAAATCCCACGAGTATGGGGGAAAAACGGTCCGCCCAGTCAGTGCCCCCTGTGACTGGGTAAGCCTATGCGTGACCCGCTACGGAGATTCGGCCGGTACTCCCGCGGGGAACGCGCTAGGAACTGTGCTCCCCCACAGCCATGAACACCCTCTCGCCACGCGACGCAGCTTAGGGTGGGGGTAATTTTTTAGAGAGGTTTTCTTCCTCGCGGCCCGGGCAGTTAAGCCAAGACCCTCGGCCCCCCTTCAAGACACGAGACGTGATCCGCATCTAACGGGGGGGTTACGATTTGTGGACGGTGGCCCGAAGGCCTGTTCGGAGGCAGGGTAAGTGCACACCGAACCCATCCCGCTCGCATCGCCGCTACTCAGCATATGGCTGAGACGCCGACCAAGCTCCACCTACATAGCCATTACTGGCTCCTCCGGTTTGCCCGACAGGGTAGCCGAGTTGACCAGCCCTGCCGCGCCGCAGACCTTGCAGGCCCGCCATCCCACGACTCGAAAGTCCGCTGAGCCCTGAAAAGGGCTCCGGAAGGTGTCCCACTGGACCCTAACCCACCTATTTATGAGCCCTGAAAAGGGCTACTCTACCTCCTCAGGAGCTAACGTCATCCGCTGTGCCCAATAGGGGACACGCGGAGAGGCCCTACTCCAAACCCGACTACCCCACCCAACAACTAAATCCCCCCCAAACCCACACGCGGCGCCTGGTGGTTTCAGTAACGCCCCGCCTCTGAAGGAGGCGAGACTAATAGGCATGGTGAACCTCGGAAAGGATCTCCACCAGACTTGCCTTGAGGATCGTCACGACC
Organism: Chesias legatella; assembly: GCA_947359385.1. NCBI lineage: Eukaryota > Metazoa > Arthropoda > Insecta > Lepidoptera > Geometridae > Chesias > Chesias legatella. The sequence goes on along the minus strand of OX375780.1, from coordinate 9,344,125 downwards.
TGCGCTACCCTCAAGACCTCACCCCCTATCCATCACGGGATGGATAGGTAGGCCTGGACTTATCCAATGCGCCGAACAGCCGTTAGGCTGCCGCTGGAGTCTCGGAACGCTCCATTAATGGATAAACCCAGACCCGCCCGCCCAACCTTTTTTTTTTTTTTTACATGGGGAAATGCTTTTACGCATTCCCGCTCGCTTGGGGGAAGCAAGCGGGATATGTCGGGCTCGACGCTATTAGAAAATAGTTATAGCCCGCGCGTCACTACCGACTAAAACCCCATGGTGTTCCTACTCGTGCAGCAGCAGCAGGGCAGCAGGTCCATTTTCATACTCTCCGCTAACCCTGCCTATGCCGTTGTCCACTGTGTCGGCTCAGCGGACCCACCTCGGGAGGGATGGACATCCTCCAATAAAACAACTCAAACAAATGTAAAAATAACAAGTGTAAAAATAACAAATGTAAAAATAAACAACAACAAGGGAGGTGCCCGGGAACACTTGGGCACCTACACCTCACGAGGGCCGATGGTTTGGAACGCCGGACGCCCCCGCATCCAACGCCCCAAGCCCTCTACTCCGCCATCTTAATTTGTCTCCATGTGACCCGCCTGCTCCGCTTCAGTGCGAGCCGGCTGTGGCCTACTTTCGGTGTTTGTCACCGCTTTCCGTCTCGCACCTGTCTTGGACGGGGGCTTGACACAAGCCTTGCCCCCGGAGAGGTGGTCTGCAGGCCTGCCCGCCGCTGCGCATATGGAGCAGTGAGGGGCAGCAGAGCAATCGCTGGACATGTGGCCCGGTTTTCCGCAACGGTAGCAATCGCTACTGCGGTCCACCTCCGATTTACATTGGGCCATAACGTGGCCCACTTCCAGACACCTGTAGCAGCGGCGCGGCCTGGCATCCAGGATGCGAACCTGCGCTACTACCCATCCAACAGGCAGGCGGGAGCCGATCTTCTTGGCCGCCTCCACGGGGCAGCGGACAAAGACAGTGCCCATTCCTGCCAGGCCTTTCTTTATGGTCCCGACTTTGACTGCGGCCACAGCACATCCTCCTGCCTTTACTATGGCATCAGTCAGCTCGTAGGGACCAATGGAATCATCCAGGCCGCTCACCCGCATGTCTGCAGTGACAAACGGCCTGGACACCTTTATACCCTCCACCGTCTGGAAGACCTCCCTGAGCTTTTCAGCCAGGGAGTCTGCTTTCACCACCTGCTCTTCACCGGAGACCTCCAAAATACGAGCCCCGGTAGCCGCAGTCCGTATTGTGAGTGGAGGTACACCTAGTGCGCCAAGGTCAATACGATCCTTGGCTCTGCCCAGCACTTTGGCGTAGGTGAAACCCTTCTCCACTGCGTTGGGTTGCAGCGTAATCACCACAGCCGCAGTGCTGGGAGAGCGGGGCTTAGCTGCCTTCTTCTCCGACTCTTTTGGGGCCTTAGTGGCCTTCTTCAGGTCCTGACTTCTCGCCGGAGCAGAGGACCTCTTTCCTCTTGGCTCAACGGTCTTGCTCTTTTTAGAGCCCTTCTTGACCACTGAACTCCACGACTCTTGCACTGGAGTGGCAGGTGTCGTCTGGAGTCCTGATGGTCCAGGTTGTGGTTCCACCTCTGCTGCGGGAGCTGCCTTTCCTTTCCCTTTCCCCTTTCCCTTGAGGGATTTAGGAGCTCGAGAGGTAGGAGCGTCACCACTCGTTCTATCTGCCGCCAAGGGTGGTCGCAGACGTTTCTCGGGGAGGAGCCTCTCCTCGAGTCCTTCGAAGCGGGCATTGATCATGGTGCCCACCTGCACCATGACTGTCCGCAACACCTCTTCCAGGGCTGGGACCTGGATTGGAGCTGGAGCCAGAGCCGGAGCTGTATTCACCTTGGCAGCCCGCAACTCTTCCACCTCGCGCCGAAGTTGTTTCAGCTCCTCCATCAGTCGTTTATTGGCCCCAACCAGCAGAGCCACCTCCTCAGTCATAGTCCGTGACTGCGACTCTTTGAACGAGGCCTTGATAATCTCAGCCGCGTCCTTTAGAGCCCGCACATAGGTGCCTTTCAGGTTTTTCGACTTAGTGGCGATCCGTGTGATGGTGTCAACTGAGTCCAGCACCATTGACTCCAGTTGGGCCGCGTCACTGTCCTCCACCTCAGGGGAAGTTGCCGATGGCACTTTCTTGAAGAAAGCGCTTGCCTTCTCCTTCCTTCCTCGCAACTCTTCAGCCAACTCTCTTTCAGCAATGAGTCGCAATTCCTCCTCCTTGGCCTTGTTCAGTTCGGCCACGGCTTGGGCCAAACCAACATACTGGCCAGTGGTGGGCGGTCGTCCACGCCCACGCCGAGCGGGAGAGACTCCGGCCAACGACGAAGCGTCGTCCGAAGCCTCTCCTTCCTCTTCACCTCTCAGGCGTTTGCGCCTTGAAGATGACCTCCTTGAGGCCACCGAACCAATACTCATGTCAGAGTCAGACTCCGACAGATTTGTACACCTCGACCTTGCAATAAGGTCATCGTCTCCTGAAAGTCTCTCTAATAAGACTACAGCCTTCCTATCTGCCGCCAAAACGGCCTTCGATTGCGCTGAAGCGCATTCCATCCTCCTATCATCATTATTGGTTTTGTTTTCAGTATCCATAATAGTTCCCACGAGTATGGGGGATGTAAAAAGTCCACCCGATCAGTGCCCCCTGTGACCGGGTAAGCCTAACGTAACCCGCTAAGGAGATTCGGCCGGTACTCCCGCGGGGACCGCGCTTGGAACTGTGCTCCCCCACAGCCATGAACACCCCATCGCCACGCGTCGCAGCTTAGGGTGGGGGTGATTTTTTATAGAGGTTGTCTTCCTCACGGCCCGGGCGGTAAAGCCAAGACCCTCGGCCCCCCATCAAAACACGAGACGTGATCCGCATCTAACAGGGGGGTTACGATTTGTCGACGGTGACCCGAAGGCCTGTCCGGAGGCAGGGTTAGTGCACACCGAACCCGTCGCGCTTCGCATCGCCGCTACCCAGCATAAGGCTGAGACGCCGACCAAGCTCCACCGGTTTGCCCGACAGGGTAGCCGAGTTGACCAGCCCTGCCGCGCCGCAGACCTCGCAGGCCCGCCATCCCACGACTCGAAAGTCCGCTGAGCCCTGAAAAGGGCTCCGGAAGGTGTCCCACTGGACTCTATCCAAACTCACAATATGAGCCCTGAAAAGGGCTACTCTACAGTCCCACTGGACTACCTCCTCAGGAGCAAACGTCATCCGCTGCGCCCAATAGGGGACACGCGGAGAGGCCCTACTCCCATAACCCGACTACCCCACCCAACAACTAAATCCCCCCCAAACCCACACGCGGCGCCTGATGGTTTCAGTAACGCCCCGCCTCTGAAGGAGGCGAGACTAATAGGCATGGTGAACCTCGGAAAGGATCTCCACCAGACTTGCCTTGAGGATCGTCACGACCTGCGCTACCCTCAAGACCTCACCCCCTATCCATCACGGGATGGATAGGTAGGCCTGGACTTATCCAATGCGCCGAACAGCCGTTAGGCTGCCGCTGGAGTCTCGGAACGCTCCATTAATGGATAAACCCAGACCCGCCCCGCCCAACCTAACCTAACCTTTTTTTTTTTTTTTTTTTTTTTTTTTTTTTTTTTATATGTGGAAATGCCTTTACGCATTCCCGCTCGCTTCGGGGGAAGCAAGCGGGATATGTCGGGCTAGACGCTATTAAACAATAGTTACAGCCCGCGCGTCACTACCGACTAAAACCACATAGTGTTCCTTCTAATTCAGCAACAAACGGGGGGAGCGGGTCCGTTTTCACATTCTCCGCCACCCCCGTTCATGCTGGTGTCCGCTGCGTCGGTTCAGCGGACCCGCCTCTGGAGAGATTGACTTTCTCCAATAAAACTACTCAACAAATGTAAAAAGATAACATATGTAAAAAATAACAAATGTAAAAATAACAACAAGGGAGGTGCCCGGGAACACTTGGGCACCTACACCTCACGAGGGTCTATATTGCGGAACGCCGGACGCCCCCGCATCCAACGCCCCAGGCCCTCCAAGCGGAGACGGGGTGCGAGCTCGGTTAGCTCGCCTCCGTGTCCGTGCTCTCCGGAGCGGAAGAGAGAGAGGATCTTTCTCTCTCTCCCGCTCATCTTCTTCCCTTCGTGAGATGATTGTCTCGCAGAAGGCAACCATCTCATTCCATGACCTTTCGTTGTCGATCATCTTAGAAAAGATGTTAGTCAGCGAAAGGTCTACTCCCACGACCGCAACCAAAGAACGCCGCGGTTCCACCTCTGCAGGACATACCTCCAGCGCATGCTGGGCGGTGTCCTCTGCGCAACCACAACGATGGCACACCGGCGTCGCCTCCCTCTTGGCCACATTACACAGGTACCTCCCGAAACAACCGTGTCCCGAGAGCACCTGCGTTAGTCGGAAGGTAAGCGCGCCATGCTTACGATGGACCCACTCTAATAATACAGCCCTCATCGCTTCAAGAAGCCTTAGGGCTCCAGCTCCCCTCTGAACAGGCCCCGTGAGAAGCCGTTCTTTCCAGGCATTGAGAGCCACTATCCTTGCTTCTCGCCGCCAGGAAACCACCTCCTGCGGTAGAGGGCGGAGATCTTGCTCACGCGCTCTCACCCTGCGCCAGAACACATCCGACAGAACCTGTGCTTCGAGGTCCCACGGAAGAGACCCAGCGAGGACACAAGCCACCTCGTGTGAGAGCGTGCGATATCCCCTACACACTCTCACTGCCATTACTCTTTGTGGTCTTAAGAGCAAAGCCGTCTCCCTTGAGTTCAGTGACCCGGCCCATATAGGGGCACCGTAAAGGGCCATTGACCTCACTACCGCCATGTAAAGGTGGCGGCAGCTCACGTTTACTCCTCCAAGATTTGGGAGGAGACGGCTTAGAGCAGCCACAGTTCCCATAAGTTTGGGTGACAGACGCGTCAAATGAGCCCCAAACCTCCATTTGCTGTCGAGTACGACGCCAAGGTATTTTAGCGTCGACCCAACAGCAATCGGCGTACCTCCCACCACAATGTTGGAGCCTGCAGGGGGCCCTGACCGAGGACCATGAAAACAAATGGCCTCGGATTTATGGAGGGCCACCTGTAAGCCCAAACGCCGGACTCTTGCCACAACGGCTGCAACTCCAGCCGTGGCCAATATTGATGCCTCCCTGTAGCTCCGTCCCCGGGCAGTAACCAAGGTGTCGTCAGCATAACAAACGATGCCGACTCCACGGAGGTTAGCGCCCCGAAGGACCCAATCATACCCAACGTTCCACAGGAGAGGGCCCAAAGCGGACCCCTGCGGAACGCCACGCGTCATAGGCCTGCGACCCAATCCTTCGCTCGTCGGGAAGACTACCTCTCTATCGGAGAGATAATCCCCAACGAGACGTAAGAGATACTGGGGTACTTTATGGTACCTCAATCCCTCCAGGATCGTGCTCCACGGCAGCGTATTAAAAGCATTGGCGATGTCTAAAGACACCGCCAACATAACGCCGCCACTGGAGCACGCTTCTTCATAAAGGTTGCGCAAACAGGATATGGCATCCAGGGTCGAGCGACCTCTACGAAAACCGAACTGAGTGTTGGCCAAATCCGGCCCGACTCTCTCAAGGTGCTCAACGAGGCGAGAAACAATGATGCGCTCCAGCATCTTCCCCGCCTCGTCAAGTAGCACAATTGGGCGATACCCCGCCGGTTCGTCTAATGGGCGACCCTCTTTACGTAGGAGGACAAGTTTACCCCTCTTCCAACATTTCGGAAACTTCCCCTCCCGCAAGCAGCGGTCAAACAAACACTTCAAGCGGGAATCCATGCCGTCCTGGGCGAGAGCCCACACACGACCGGGTATTCCGTCGGGTCCTGGCGCCGTGTTTTTCGTCTTCATCCGAAGCACGGCTGCACCCAGTTCTCCGTCCGTTATTTCAGGGGGGGTGTCGGGAGAGCCACTTTCCACCTCATGACGATGTTCCCTCTGTATAACTGCTGTTGTAGGAGGGATAAATTCCCTCCCGGGTGCACTGGGAAACAGTCCTTCTACCACCCGTTGTAATACAGCAGGTTCAAGCGTTCTGGTAACGGGGGGAGCCCACGGGCGCAATTTTTGACGCGCCAATCTATACGGGCGACCCCATGGGTCTAACTCCAGAGTCTCCAATAGTTGCCGCCATGCTTGCGCTTTGGCTTCACCAATTTCCGCGCGCAGGGTCTTAGATGCCTCTCTGTAGGCTGCGTAGAGAGCATCAGACTCAGCTGCATCCTGATGTCTCCTCCTCCGGTATCTTTGGTACCGTCGACGCCTCGCAACGCATTGGTGACGAAGTTGGGCAATTTCTTCCGACCACCAGTAAACCTGGCGTTTGGATGGAACAGCCCTCGCGCGAGGCATTGAGGTGTCGCATATTTCCTGCATCGACTTACACAATACTACTGCTTGCGTATCCAAGTCCACCGCATCGGAGGAAGGAACATTCCACGACTGAACGATGGCTGCCTCCTTCAACAGCTCTACGTTCAACCGCTTGAGGACCCACCGTGGCCAGGGTTCGGGTAACCTTCGTCCATTCCATTCTGTCAGAGACAGGGAGATGTTGAACCGTATATAACGGTGATCGGAGAGAGTCTCCTCATCTACCAACACCTCCCAGTCCCTGACTCGTCGCGCCAGTTCTGGGGTGGCAAATGTCACATCGACCACCGATCCCCCTTGCTGTCTCACGCAAGTCTGTTCTGTACCTCTATTGAGGACGCACATGCCAACCTCAGCCAACCATTCATCCACTGTTCTTCCTCGAGCGTCAGTCGTCGGGGACCCCCACGCCGCAGATTTAGCGTTTAGGTCTCCGGCGATAACAACGGGCAGTGGACGGCTCCGGCCAACCAAAGTCTCCAGTTCGTCAAGGAGGGTTTCCAATTCATAGAGGGGAGCATTGGGAGATATATACACACCAATGACAACCATTTGACCAACTCTGGCTGCGACAAAGCCTCTGCCTCTCACAACTCCTTCTAGAGAAGGCGATTGAGTTGGCGACTGCGTGGTAATTGCGACCAAGCCGTCGAGGTCCCCGATCCAATCTGACCTCTGTGGGACCGCATACGGCTCCGCGATCACTGCGACCTGGATCTCTCGCTCTGCCAGGCACTGGAGTAGGAGGTCCTGGGCCCGGACAGAGTGATTGATGTTCGCCTGCAGGAATTTAGCAGCCATCCTATGCCAATTCCATGGAATCCACCTGCTCCGCGCTAGAGCGAATCGGCTGTGACTTGGCGTTTGCCTCAGTCACAGCTGGTTTCCGCTTGGCCTCTTTCTTGGACGGGGGCTTGGCGCATGCCTTGCCCCCGCAGAGGTGATCCGCAGGCTTATCGGCAGCTGCACATAGAGTGCAGTGGGGGGCGGCGGAACAATCACGAGCCATGTGGCCCTTTTGACCGCAGCGATGGCAGTCATTACTGCGGTCTACTTCTGACTTGCATTGGACCCCGACATGACCCAATGCAAAGCACCTGTAGCAGCGGCGTGGCCTGGCGTCGAGGACGCGGACCTGCGCCGCTACCCATCCGACAAGCAGACGGCTGCCAATCTTTTGTGCGGCCTCCAGGGGACAGCGGACAAAAGCAGTGCCCATTCCTGCTGGTCCCTTCCTGATATCGCCGACTTTTAACGCTGCTAGAGCGCATCCTCCAGTTTTGGCGAGAGCTTCGGCCAGTTCTTGAGGGCAAACTGAGTCGTCCAGGCCGCTCACCCGCAAGTCTGCAGTGACGACTGGCCGGGACACTCGTACTTCCTCCACTTCCTGGAATACCTCCCTGAGCTTATCGGCCAGGGAGTCTGCCTTTTGGTCCTTCTCGGTGCCAGGAACCTCTAGGATCCGAGCCCCTGTAGCCGCGGTCCTCATTCTCAAGGGAGGAACCCCGAGAGCTTCGAGGTCGATCCGACCCTTGGCCTCTGCCAGCACTTTGGCATACGTTATCCCTTTTCCAGCCGCTTCTGGCTGCAGGGTAATAACGACGGCTGCAGTGCGTGGTGGGCGAGGTTTGGCCACTCTCTTCTCGGACTTCGAAGCCTTTGACTTCTGGGCCTGGCCACGCCCAGGAGGGTTGGACCTCGATTTGACTGCCCCAGCTGCATTGCTCTTTTTGGCGCCCCTCTTAACCACAGTTACCCAAGACTCTTGCACTGGAGTAGTTGGGTGGAGTTCCATTGGCTTGGAGATGGGCTCCGCTTCTACGAGGGTGGCGCTAGGCGGGACCGCCTTTCCCTTGCCTTTCTTTCCTCTTCCAGTTTTCCCAGTTTTGGGGACCGGCTCTCCAGATGTAGAAGGCGCAAGAGGGGCCGTACTGGCCGTGGCTGCTCTTGACACCTCTTTCTCCCGGCGTCTGTCGGCGGCTAGAGGTGGCCTTAGGCGCTTCTCAGGGAGAAGTCTTTCCTCTAGACCCTCGAATCGGGCATTGATCATGGTGCCCACCTGCACCATGACCGTCCGCATCACATCTTCCAAGGCAGGGGCTTGGGGCTGGGCCTGAGCCAAAGCTCGAACTGGTACCGCCTGCGCAGCTCTCAACTCTTCCAACTCACGGCGGAGTTGTTTAAGCTCCTCCGTAAGCTGACGGTTGGCATTGACCAACAAGGCCACCTCCTCGGGCATCGAACGCTCTCTCGACACCTGGAACGAGGCCTTAATAATGTCAGCGGCCTCTTTTAGGGCCCTGACATAAGTCCCCTTCAGATTTTTGGACTTGGTGGCAATCTTACTTATTGTGTCCACCGAGTCCAACACCATTGTCTCCAGTTGGGCCGCATCGCGGTCCTCAACTTCGGAGGTAGTCGTCGAACGGGCTTTTTTAAAGAAAGCCTTCGTTCTCTCCTTTTTGTGCTGCAATTCCTCTGCCAGCTCTCTCTCGGCGATGAGGCGCAGTTCTTCCTCTCTGGCTTTGTTGAGCTCATCTTTGGCTTTAGCCAGGCCGACATATTGCCCAGAAGTGGGCGGGCGTCCACGCCCTCGTCGCGCAGGAGAAACTTTGGGCAACGGTGAAGCGTCGTCCGAGTTGTCTCCCTCATCATTGCACTCACTCCTTAAGCGTTTACGCCAAGTGCTCGCCGACGACCTGTCAGATATTACCGACTCAAAACTCATGTCAGAGTCTGACTCTGACAAGTTTACACTCCTCGACCTTGCAATAAGGTCATCATCTGAGAGTCTATCTAGTACGACAACGGCCTTCCCAGATTTTCTCCCATATACCATCTTTTTTGCGCTTAGCGCCTCCTCCCTTTCTTCGGTTTTGTTTTTGGTTGTTTGTAAAGATTCCATTTTTATTCCCACGAGTAGTGGCCGAAAAAATGGTCCACCCCGGTAACGGCCATCCCAAGGTAACGGTACATACTGACGGAGGTCCCGTGGTATCCGCAGGGTGTTAACGTGTTTTCCTTCACGGGTTTAACTCGGGTTTTCCTTCCCGCAGGCCGGCCAATTAAGGCAAGCCCGCCATCGACACCGCCATGCCGCGACGTACCCCCTTATGCCACAACGGGGGTCGTTGAAGACAACACAGCAGTATCGGAGGGAGAAATGGCACAGTTTCTCCCAATGACGGTGGCAAGGATGCCTGCCCAACGGTAGTGTAAGTACACGTCAGGCCCGTCTACTATCATCCACCTCGACGGTGACAGAACACCGTGACAACGTTGCCCGACAGGGTGGCCGAGTTGACCATTCCCTGCCGCGCCGCAGGCCTTGCAGGCCCGCCATCCCACGACTCGAAAGTCCGCTGAGCCCTGAAAAGGGCTCCGGAAGGTGTCCCACTGGACCCTATCCCAACTATGTATGAGCCCTGAAAAGGGCTACTCTACAGTCCCACTGGACTTTTCCTCCTCTGGAGCTTCCATCATCCGCTGTGCCCAATAGGGGACACGCGGAGAGGCCCTACTCCCATACCCCGACTACCCCACCCAACAACTAAATCCCCCCCAAACCCACACGCGGCGCCTGGTGGTTTCAGTAACGCCCCGCCTCTGAAGGAGGCGAGACTAATAGGCATGGTGAACCTCGGAAAGGATCTCCACCAGACTTGCCTTGAGGATCGTCACGACCTGCGCTACCCTCAAGACCTCACCCCCTATCCATCACGGGATGGATAGGTAGGCCTGGACTTATCCAATGCGCCGAACAGCCGTTAGGCTGCCGCTGGAGTCTCGGAACGCTCCATTAATGGATAAACCCAGACCCGCCCAACCTAACCTAACCTTTTTTTTTTTTTTTTTTTTTTTTTTTTTTTTTTTTTTTTTTTTTTTTTTTATATGGGGAAATGCCTTTACGCATTCCCGCTCGCTTCGGGGGAAGCAAGCGGGATATGTCGGGCTAGGCGCTATTGAATCAATAGTTATAGCCCGCGCGCCACTACCGACTAAAACCCCATAGTGTTCCGTCTCTGTAGCAACAAACGGGGGGAGCGGGTCCGTTTTCACATTCTCCGCCACCCCCGTTCATGCTGGTGTCCGCTGCGTCGGTTCAGCGGACCCACCTCTGGAAGAATAGATATCCTCCAATAAAACTACTCAACAAATGTAAAAAATAACAAATGTAAAAAAATAACAAATGTAAAAATAACAACAAGGGAGGTGCCCGGGAACACTTGGGCACCTACACCTCACGAGGGCCTATGTTGCGGAACGCCGGACGCCCCCGCATCCAACGTCCCAGGCCCTCCAAGCGGAGACGGAGTGCGAGCTCGATTAGCTCGCCTTCGTGTCCGCGCTCTCCGGAGCGGAAGAGAGAGAGGATCTTTCTCTCTCTCCCGCTCTTCTTCTTCCCTTCGTAAGATAGTTGTCTCACAGAAGGCAATCATCTCGTTCCATGACCTTTCGTCGTCAACCATCTTAGGTATGATGGTCGACAGCGAAAGGTCTACTCCTACGACTGCAACCAGAGAACGTCGCGCTTCCTCCTCAGCAGGGCACTCCTCCAGCGCATGCTGAGCGGTGTCCTCCACACAGCCACAGCTGTGGCATACCGGGGTCACCTCCCTCTTGGCTACGTTACACAGGTACCTCCCGAAACAACCGTGTCCCGAGAGTACCTGTGTAAGCCGATAAGTCAGCGCACCGTGTTTACGCTGTACCCACTCTGCCAGTACGGGCCGTATAGCATTAAGGAGCCTGAGAGCTCCAGCTCCCCTCTGCACTGGCCCGGTAAGGAGCCGTTCCCTCCAGGTATTTAAGGCCGCTGTCCTAGCATCTCGTCGCCAGCAAACCACCTCCTGTGGTAGTGGGCGGAGGTCTTGTTGACGCGCCCGCATTTTGCGGCTATACACCTCCAGCAAGACGTCGGCTTCTAATTCCCACGGAAGGGAACCGGCTATGACACAAGCCACTTCGTGTGAGAGCGTGCGATAGCCTCTGCACACTCTCACAGCCAACACCCTCTGCGCTTTGTGGAGCAAAGCGATCTCCCGGGAGTTGAGGGACCCAGCCCATATAGGGGCACCGTACAGGGCCATCGATCTTACTACCGCCATGTAAAGGTGGCGGCAGCTCGAATTACCCCCTCCAATGTTTGGGAGAAGACGACTTAGAGCGGCAGCAGTCCCCGTGAGTTTTGGGGATAGCCGCGTTAAGTGAGCCCCAAATCTCCATCTGCTGTCGAGCACAACGCCGAGATATTTCAACGTCGACCCGACAGCAATTGGCGTTCCCCCGACCACGATATTGGAGCCTGAAGGAGGCCCTGACCGAGGACCATGAAAACAAATGGCCTCGGATTTATTAAGGGCCACTTCCAGGCCCAGCCGCCGGATTCTGGCCACAACCGCTGCGACTCCAGCCGTAGCCAGGATCGAAGCCTCTCTGAAGTTCTTTCCCCGGGCAGTGACCAACGTGTCGTCAGCATAACAAACGACGCCGACGCCACGAAGGTTAGCGCCCCGAAGAACCCAGTCATAACCTATGTTCCACAGGAGAGGGCCCAAAGCCGACCCCTGCGGAACGCCACGTGTCATGGGACACCGTCCTTCTCCGTGCTTCGTCGGGAAGACTACCTCTCTATCAGAGAGATAATCCCCAACAAGACGCAGGAGATAATCGGGTACTTTGTGGTACCTCAATCCCTCCAGGATCGTGCTCCACGGCAGCGTATTAAAAGCATTGGCGATGTCTAAAGACACCGCCAACATAACGCCGCCACCAGAGCACGCTTCTTCGTAGAGGTCGCGCAAACAGGATATTGCATCCAAGGTAGAGCGACCTCTACGGAACCCAAATTGAGTACAAGCCAAGTCCGGGCCAATCCTTTCCAAGTGGTCGACGAGACGGGAAACAATGACACGCTCCAGCATCTTCCCCGCCTCATCAAGCAGCACGATTGGGCGGTAGCCCGCCGGCTCGTCTGGAGGGCGCCCCTCTTTGCGGAGAAGGACAAGCTTGCCCCGTTTCCATCTTTTGGGAAATCTCCCCTCCCGAAAGCTACGGTCGAATAAAGCCTTCAGACGGGAATCCAGGGCGTCCTGGGCGAGGGCCCATGCACGACCCGGTAAGCCATCCGGGCCTGGCGCCGTGTTCTTTGCCTTCATTCGAAGCACAGCGACACCCAATTCTCCGTTTGTGATAGCAGGTGGAGCGTCGGCAGATCTACTTTCAGCCTCACTGTGCTCCATCTGTGATGCTGCCGTGACAGGAGGGAAAAAATCCCTCGAAGGCGCATCAGGGAATAAACCCTTCACCACCCGTTGTAGAACTACAGGTTCCAGCGTTGTGGTGACAGGCGGAGCCCAGGGGCGGAGCTTTTGCCGTGCCAGGCGGTACGGCCGCCCCCATGGGTCGAATTCCAGAGACTCCAATAGCTGCCGCCAAGCTTGCGCCTTAGCCTCGCCAATTGCTAAGCGGAGGGACTTAGACGACTCTCTATAGGCAGCATAGAGGGCGTCTGACTCCGCTGCCTCCTGATACCTCCTCCTGCGGTACCTCTGGTACTGCCGGCGGCTCGCTAGGCATTGTCGACGTAACTGGGCAATCTCCTCCGACCACCAGTAAACCTGGCGTTTGGATGGAGGTGCCCTAGCGCGAGGCATAGATATGTCGCAAATGCGTGCCATAGCTTCGCACAGTCCGTCGGCTTCATCGTCTATCTCTGCTGGTTCAGAGGATGGAGTGCTCCATGCCTCTACGATAGCCGCTTCCTGTAACAGCTCTGAGTTCAGCTGTTTTAGGACCCATCGTGGCCCAGAATCAGGAGGCCTCCGCCTCTCCATATCTGTATGGGACGAGGAGATGCCAAACCGTATGTACCGGTGGTCGGAGAGAGTCTCCGCTTCCAACACCTCCCAGTCCCTGACCCGACGAGCAATCTCGGGAGTAGCGAAGCTGACATCTACTATCGATCCACCCTGCTGTCGAACACACGTCTGAACAGATCCTCTGTTGAGGACGCACAGGCCAGATACAGCCAGCCACTCAACCACAGCTCTTCCACGCGCGTCAGTCGTCGGTGACCCCCACGCCGCAGATTTGGCGTTGAGATCCCCGAGGACGACTACAGGCAGAGGACGACTTCGGCCGACTACGGTCCCCAACTCGCTGAGGAGGGATTCCAGTTCGTGGAGGGGTGCGTTGGGAGAGTGGTATACCCCAACTACAACCATTTGGCCAACTCGAGCCGCAGCAAACCCTCTACCTCTCGCAACTCCTTCGAGTGCTGGGGAGTGTGCCGGCGACTGCGTGGTTATTGCAACCAAGCCATCGAGGTCGCCGACCCAGTCAGGTCTGGGTGGGACCACGTATGGCTCGGCGACTACTGCAACCTGAATCGACCACTCTGCCAAGCTTTGGAGTAAAAGATCCTGAGCCCGCATAGAGTGGTTGATATTCGCCTGGAGGAATTTAACTGCCATTTCAATTGACCTCCATCGAATTCACCTGCTCCACTACGGAGCGAGTCGGCTGAGACTTGGCACTGGCCTCAGTCTTAGCCGATTTCCTTCTCGCCCCTGTCTTAGTCGGGGGCTTGGCACATGCCTTGCCCCCGGAGAGGTGAGCCGCCGGTTTGCCCGCATCTGCACATAAAGTACAGTGAGGGGCGGCGGTACAGTCGCTGGCTTTATGGCCGGACTGACCGCAGCGATAGCAATCCTTGCTACGATCAACATCCGACTTGCACTGTGCCCAAACGTGACCCGTCGCTAGACATCTGAAGCAACGGCGAGGCCTGGCATCGAGGATGCGAACCTGCGCCGCTACCCATCCGACCAGCAGACGGTTCCCAATTTTTTGGGCAGCTTCGACGGGGCAGCGAACAAAGGCCGTGCCCATTCCAGCCTGGCCCTTTCTTATTGCCCCAACCTTGACATTCTCTGTCGCGCATGACCCAGCTTTGGCAAGAGCCTCAGCCAGCTCTTCGGAGGTGATAGAGTCATCCAGGCCACTTACACGCAAATCTGCCGAGATGACAGGCCTGGATACTCGCACTTCTTCCACTTCTTGGAACACCTCGTTAAGCTTTGCAGCCAGAGAGTCCGCTTTTTCCCCCTTTTCGACCCCAGCGACCTCAAGGATACGGGCTCCTGTGGCTGCAGTCCTCATCCTCAAAGGAGGCACTCCAAGGGTCCCAAGGTCTATGCGGGACTTGGCTTCCGCGAGCACCTTCGCATAAGTGATGCCTTTACCGGCTGCTTCCGGCTGAAGTGTGATCACTACCGCTGCAGTGCGCGGTGGACGGAGTTTAGTCCCTTTCTTCTCGGGCTTCGAGGTTTTCAGCTCCGAGGCTCTTTTGGGAGCGGATGACCTCGACTTACCCGTATCGACCAACTTGCCCTTTTTGGCGCCACGTTTCACGACCGTTACCCACGTCTCTTGCGTTGGAGCAGTTGGGCGGGGGTCTGGTCGTATGGAGGCGGGCTCTACCTCTGCAGTGGTGGCAGAGACGGCCTTCCCCTTACTCTTCTTCCCTTTTCCAGTTTTCCCAGTTTTGGGTTCTGGAACTTGGGTGGTAGGGTGCACAGGCGGGCCCAACGCCGACGTGCTGGCCACAGCCGACTTCGGAGCCGCTTCAGCTCTCCTTCTGTCCGCGGCCAAAGGTGGCCTGAGACGCTTCTCAGGGAGAAGTCGCTCTTCTAGACCCTCAAAGCGGGCATTAATCATGGTGCCCACCTGCACCATGACCGTCCGCATTACATCCTCAAGAGCTGGAGCCTGCATTGGAGCAGGAACTGGCGCTGATGTCACACGCACAGCCCTCAATTCTTCTAACTCACGGCGAAGCTGCTTGAGCTCCTCCGTAAGCTGCTTGTTGGCGCTGACCAACAAGGCCATCTCCTCAGGCATCGTACGTGCCCGTGTTACCTCGAAGGAGGCCTTAATAACCTCAGCAGCCTCCTTCAGGGCCCTCACATACGTGCCCTTAAGGTTCTTGGACTTCGTAGCAATTTTTGATATGGTGTCCACGGAGTCCAACACCATTGTTTCCAATTGGGCCGCATCGCGGCCCTCCACCTCAGGCGCAGAAGCCGAGTGCACCTTCTTGAAGAAGGCTTTTGTAGCCACTTGCTTCTGCTGCAATTCCTCGGCCAATTCCCTCTCGGCAATGAGGCGTAATTCCTCCTCTCTGGCTTGATTCAGTTCGGCCTTAGCTTGCGCCAGACCGACGTATTGCCCAGTGGTGGGCGGGCGTCCACGCCCTCGACGAGCATGAGAGACTTTGGGCAACGGCGAGGCGTCGTCCGAAAAGTCTCCCTCCTCTTCGCTCCTCAGGCGTTTACGCCATACACCAGGCGATGACCTCCTAGAAGTCACCGACGCAAAACTCACGTCGGAGTCAGACTCTGACAGATCTACGCACTTCGACCTTGTAATAAGGTCATCGTCTGAAAGTCTCTCTAGAACGACAACGGCCTTCCCAGATTTTCTCCCATCTTCCACGTTTTTTGCGCATAGCGCCTCCTCCCTTACATCTTGGTTTTTGTTTTTTAATGTATCCATAATTAAATCCCACGAGTATGGGGGAAAAACGGTCCGCCCAGTCAGTGCCCCCTGTGACTGGGTAAGCCTAACGTAACCCGCAAGAAGATTCGGCCGGTACTCCCGCGGGGACCGCGCTAGGAACTGTGCTCCCCCACAGCCATGAACACCCTCTCGCCACGCGTCGCAGCTTAGGGTGGGGGTAATTTTTTAGAGAGGTTTTCTTCCTCGCGGCCCGGGCAGTTAAGCCAAGACCCTCGGCCCCCCTTCAAGACACGAGACGTGATCCGCATCTAACGGGGGGGTTACGATTTGTGGACGGTGGCCCGAAGGCCTGTTCGGAGGCAGGGTAAGTGCACACCGAACCCGTCCCGCTCGCATCGCCGCTACTCAGCATATGGCTGAGACGCCGACCAAGCTCCACCTACATAGCCATTACTGGCTCCTCCGGTTTGCCCGACAGGGTAGCCGAGTTGACCAGCCCTGCCGCGCCGCAGACCTTGCAGGCCCGCCATCCCACGACTCGAAAGTCCGCTGAGCCCTGAAAAGGGCTCCGGAAGGTGTCCCACTGGACCCTAACCCACCTATTTATGAGCCCTGAAAAGGGCTACTCTACCTCCTCAGGAGCTAACGTCATCCGCTGTGCCCAATAGGGGACACGCGGAGAGGCCCTACTCCAAACCCGACTACCCCACCCAACAACTAAATCCCCCCCAAACCCACACGCGGCGCCTGGTGGTTTCAGTAACGCCCCGCCTCTGAAGGAGGCGAGACTAATAGGCATGGTGAACCTCGGAAAGGATCTCCACCAGACTTGCCTTGAGGATCGTCACGACCTGCGCTACCCTCAAGACCTCACCCCCTATCCATCACGGGATGGATAGGTAGGCCTGGACTTATCCAATGCGCCGAACAGCCGTTAGGCTGCCGCTGGAGTCTCGGAACGCTCCATTAATGGATAAACCCAGACCCGCCCAACCTAACCTAACCTAACCTAACCTAACCTAACCTAAC
This sequence comes from Chesias legatella, assembly GCA_947359385.1. Lineage (NCBI taxonomy): Eukaryota > Metazoa > Arthropoda > Insecta > Lepidoptera > Geometridae > Chesias > Chesias legatella. The sequence goes on along the minus strand of OX375780.1, from coordinate 9,327,154 downwards.
CTAACCTAACCTAACCTAACCTAACCTAACCTAACCTTTTTTTTTTTTTTTTTTTTTTTTTTTTTTTTTTTTTTTTTTTTTTTTTTTTTTTTTTTTTTTTTTTTTTTTTTTTTTTTACAACAGGAAATGCCTTTATGCATACCTCTCGCATTTCGGGGCTGCGAGAGGTTATGTGGGACTCACCCCCCTTTTAAAGTAAAGGGTTATGGAGGGAATACCCACTAAAACCTGTTGGTGTTCCTTCTTGCACTGGAAGTGCTGGGGACTGCAGGAACGTTTCTCATTCTACCACAGCCTCCAGCAGTGCTGGTCACGAGGACCCCATCTCTTGTCGAATCTTCGACAGGTGCTTCTAAGAGGAGCGCATGCGAACACACCATGCGCTTCCGCCTTGGGTCTTAATTTACTGGACGACAGGCTCCCGATCCTGCCGCCCTAAGGCCGCTGTTATGGGGGTTGGAGAGAGCCATATGCTCTCCTCCTTCGCCCTGTTCTTCTACTACGGGACGGGACTAAACTCATCGCCTCCCTTTCCCTCTCTGCTATCTCCTTTAGCAACATAACTTCATTGCAGAACTCTTTCATGGCATTCCACGACCTGTCACTTTCAACCATACGTTTAACTACGGTTGGAAGCGAGAGGTCATTCCCCAAAATATCTTGCAGCGCATCTCGCTGAACCGCCCACGCCGGGCATGACTCTAAAGTGTGCTGAGCCGTGTCCTCATCGCAGTTTACGCAGTGGTGGCAGCGTGGAGTGTCTTCCCTCCCGACAATCCGACACAGATACTTACCAAAGCACCCATGTCCTGAAAGTACCTGTGTCAGACGGAAAGTTAGAACTCCAAAGTCTCTATCCAACCATTGTTGCAAAACAGGCCGCACTGCCTCAATCGTTCTCAGGCCGGCAGTGGGGTTTTGTAACCTCACCTCCCAATCTTCAATGAAGGCTTGGCGAAATTCGAGCCGCCGTACTTCAATTTCCCTCCCAGCAGGACGCTCTCCCCTATCCAGTGCCTCTTGGCGCCAGAAGTATATAGCTGCAAGGGCTCGAGCGTCTAGATCCCATGGTAGTGAGCCCGAAAGCACACATGCTGCCTCGTAGGAAATCGTGCGATATCCCCTAATAATTCTTATCGCCAACGCCCGTTGTGGCTTTCTCAATACAGAGGTATTCTTCCTGTTGAGCATGTTGGCCCAAATAGGTGCACCGTAGAGCACCATTGAGCGAACAACACCCATGTAGAGGCGTCTACAAGATACATTTGCCCCGTTTAAGTTGGGCAGTATGCTTCCTAGCGCCGCAGCCGTTCTCGTGATTTTTGGTGCCAATCGAATGAAGTGTGCTTCAAAATTCCATTTGCTGTCGAGGACGAGTCCTAAGTACTTCATCGTCGACTCGACAGCAATGCGAGCACCTCCTACCTCTATGCAAGACCCCCTTGGTGGCGCCTTCCTTGGCCCATGAAAGCATAATGCCTCTGATTTATGAAGGGCCACCTTAAGTCCCAGCTTTCTTATTCGGCTAACCACCTGAGCCATTCCAGCCTTAGCAAGCATTGCCGCTTCTCGATAGGTTTTCCCTTTAGCCGTAACAAGCGTGTCATCAGCGTAGCATGTCACGTTCACCCCTCGAAGCGTGGCCCCTCTTAGCACCCAGTCGTAACCGATGTTCCACAGGAGTGGTCCAAGGACAGACCCCTGTGGGACACCGCACGACATTTGATGTTGTTTCCAACCATCGCGTCCTGGATAAGTGATGTATCTGGCGGAAAGGTAGTCTCCTACCAGTCTACATAGGTATTTTGGGACTCTGTGAAATGATAAAGCCTCCTTGATACAGCTCCAGGGCATGGTGTTGAAGGCGTTTGCGATATCAATGGATACCGCCAAAACAACCTCGCCTCTGAATACTGCTTCCTCCACCAAGGTCTTTATCCGCAGTATTGCACCTACTGTTGACCGGCCCCTGCGGAAACCAAACTGGTTGTCGTTCAGGTCCGGTCCAACAGAATTTAGGTGGTCAATGAGGCGGGCAGCTATTATACGCTCAAAAAGCTTGCCCACCTCATCGAGCAGTACAATAGGGCGATAAGCGGAGGGAGACTCCGTAGGCCTTCCATCTTTCTTGAGCAAGACTAACCGGCCGGTCTTCCATTGTGCAGGGAATTTCCCTCTTTCAAAGCACAACTCGTACAAGCCTCGCAACTTGGGCCCGAGTGCTTTAAGTGCTATTGCCCATGCAAGTCCAGGGATTCCATCCGGCCCAGGTGCCGTGTTTTTCGCCTTCATTCGCATTATGGCTACCCGTAATTCGGGTTCTGACACTTGCGGTATTTCAGCATCAGCTGTGTCCTCCTCTTCTGGGGGTGGTGCCATACGTGGTGGCTCAAACTGTTCAGATGTTGGGAACAGCGTTGAGACCACCTCCTGCAAGAGCCGTGGTTCTAAACTCTGTGTTAATGGAGGAGCCCAGGGCCGTAGTTTTCCCCTGACCATTCTGTATGGACGCCCCCAAGGGTCACCATTCAAGGACTCGAGCAGCTCTTCACGAGCCTGATTCTTCGCTTGACGAATGGCATTTTGCAGTATTTCTTTTGCCGCTTTGTAGGTGTTGTATAGTTCACCTTCCAGCTCTAAATCGCGATTTCGCCTTCTGCGGTGACGAGTGTACTGGCGTCTGGTTTTTATACACTTTTTCCGCAGCTCTGCAATTTCAGTCGACCACCAGTACACTTGGCGCCTGGGAGGAACCTTGCCAACTCTGGGCATTGCCGCGTCGCATATTGACGTCAAAGCTTCCTTGAACCACTCCACTTCAGGTTCGACTTCAGAGGACACTGGTGTGGACGAAGAAACCCACGCTTGAACAATGGAAGCCTCTTCCAGTACTTCTCGATCAACTCGCTTTAATGCCCATCTCGGGTGAGCCGCGGTTGATGGCTGGTTTTGTTGACCGCTCGCAATCGTTAATGAGGTGGAGACGTCAAACCTGATATACCGATGATCAGATAGCGTCTCCACCTCTTCTAAGACGTGCCAACCTTGAACACGACTTATCAATGCTGTGCTGGCGAAAGATAAGTCAATGATTGAACCGCCTTGCTGCCTTACACAGGTTTCAACTGACCCCTGGTTCAGAACCGCGAGGCCGTGCGACAATGCCCATGCTTCCAACTCCACTCCACGTGAGTCCGTAGCCGGGGAACCCCATGCTGTGGACTTGGCGTTAAAATCACCAAGTACCAGGACGGGGTGAGGATGACTTTGACTCACCAGACTCCCAACCTGCCCTAAGAATCGTTCAAACTCAACCAACGGCTTGTTTGGCGAAAAATATAGTGCCACTACGACTGTGCCACCTATTAAAGCAGAGACGTATCCTTTACCTTTCACTATTCTTTCGAAAGAAGGGACACCCTGGGAAACAATAGCGGCCACTTGCTCCTCGTCCGTTATCCAATTATTTCTCTCAGTAGGAATATAATAAGGTTCTGATATTGCCGACACATTTATCATCCACTCTGCCATGCTCTGGATCAATAAATCCTGAGCCCTGGCAGAGTGGTTGAGGTTCACCTGTAGATATCTTAGGGCCATAATTAATTATGTGTGTCCATTACCATCACCTCTTCCCTGGCTTCGTTGCTTGCCGATGGGAGGTCTGGCTGCGAGGCTCTATTTGCCCCGAGCACAGCTGTCCTTCTCTTGTTCCTCATAGTGCTGGCAGCAGAAGTACACAACTTGCTGCCTAGTTTATGATTGGACTCCTTTTTAGCTACTGCACACAAGTTACATTGTGGAGCAGCAGTGCACTGACTAGCTTTGTGGCCAGGCTTCCCGCACTGGTAACATTCCGTGCTGCGGTCTATTTCCGACTTGCATTGAATACCAACATGCCCTACTTCTAGACACCTAAAACAACGAATGGGTCTAGGTTCCAAGAGCTGGACTCGCGCGGACACCCATCCGATTAGTATTCGTCCACTGTCTGATAACTTCTTGGCAGCCGTCACTGGGCAGCGCATCCATGCTGTGCCGAGGCCTGATGGACCTTGACGAATTTCACCACATTTAACTGAATCAGTTGAGCATTCACCAATTCGAGCTACGGCTGACACCAACTCTTCGATAGATACCGAGTCATCTAGGCCGGACACCCGAAGTTCCGCCATTTTCGTAGGCCTATACACTCTGATATCTTCCGATGCCAGGACCTCTCTAAGTTTTTCAGCAAGAGAGTCTGCTTTGCTGCCACTCGTTGCTCCAGGGACTTCTAAAATTCGTGCACCTGTAGCTGCTCGCCGGAAACGAATAGAAGGGATCTCAAAGCTGGCGAGATCAATCTTGCTCTTCGCCTCACTGATTACCTTCGCATAGGACATGCCTCTTTCTACAGCTGCCGGCTGTAGAGTTACTACTACCGCTGCAGATTGAGGAGTCCGTAGCTTAGGCGTCTTTTTGGCCCGGGGCTTAACTAATTGCCCCTGTCCTTGCTGGCTGGGCTGTATTTTGCCAGTATTGGCCTTCTTCTTCCCCTTTTTTACAACTGTAGTCCATTCTGCTTCCGTTGACTTCGTAGTCACCTGGGGGCAAGACTCCTGCAAGGCCACCGCTTCTGCGGTTCGTTTTTTGCCTTTTGTGGCTTTGGACTTCTTCTGTGCTGAGGCAGGTTGATTAACGCTGGCCCCAGCAGCTACGGGTTTCGATGGCCCAGGCTGTGGTGCCATTGCTATGGAGGAAGCATTATTCCGTCTATCAGCGGCTAACGGAGGACGAAGGCGCTTTTCAGGCAGAAGCCTGTCCTCCAGAGCCTCCATCCTTGCATTCATCATGCTACCTACTTGCAACATGATGGCACGCGTCACATCCTCAACATGAATCGCTTCCGATGCTGTCTCACTCACAACAGCGGCATGAGTGCGAGGCGTTGTGAGGTGGCCCACTTTTTCTTGGAGCTCCGCTAGCTGTTTGCGAAGCTCCGTTACTTCTTTTTGCAGTCGTGTGTTATTCGCCTGCAGTTTGCGAGACTCCTCTGTTAAGGTTCTATTATGTAGAGCCTCAACTGTCACCTTTATAGTGTTTGCTGCGTCCTTCAAGGCCCTTTGGAAGGTACCTTTTAAATTGCTTGACTTGGTGGCCACCTTTTCAATTGTTGCCACACATTCCTGCACCTTCATGTTGAGATCCAATGCCGTTGTAGGTTCATCATCTTCCTCCTCATAAACTGAGGAATCCGACAGGCGAGTCGTCCGTCGAAATTTGTTGGCCATCTGAGCCACTTCCTGCTCAGCCCTCAACCTCATTTCTTCTCGCTCTGCCTTCACATAAGCCTCTTTAGCCTTTGCCAGTCCAATATACTCTCCCGTGGTAGTTGGCCTACCTCTACCCCTCTTAGCGGAGGCCCCTTTTCCGACGGAATAAGACTGGATACTAGCCTCACCATCAGTGTCACTATCCTGTTGCTCGCCCGGACATGAACGCTTCCGAGGACTCCAGAACTTTTCAGCGCCATCCAGGGACGTTACGGTCACCATACTTGTCACCGAATCTGAACCTGAAAAATATTCTGGTTCTACGTTCTCGACATCACCTCCTCTTGAAATATGAGTGCTAACATCACTCTCACCTTCACCTAAATCCATTCGACTTAATACGACTATTGGTTTCCTCTTCTTCAGCTTATCATCTCCGACCATCGCCGAGGATGAACCACTATCATCTACTACCTCCACACTCTTCGTTTTGTTTTTATTTTGAGTTAATTCCATTTTGATTCCCACGAGTAGTGGCCGAAAAAATGGTCCACCCCGGTAACGGCCATCCCAAGGTAACGGTACATACTGACGGAGGTCCCGTGGTGTCCGCAGGGTGTTAACGTGTTTTCCTTCACGGGTTTAACTCGGGTTTTCCTTCCCGCAGGCCGGCCAATTAAGGCAAGCCCGCCATCGACACCGCCATGCCGCGACGTACCCCCTTATGCCACAACGGGGGTCGTTGAAGACAACACAGCAGTATCGGAGGGAGAGATGGCACAGTCTCTCCCAATGACGGTGGCAAGGATGCCTGCCCAACGGTAGTGTAAGTACACGTCAGGCCCGTCTACTATCCACCTCTACGGTGACAGAACACCGTGACAACGTTGCCCGACAGGGTGGCCGAGTTGACCGTTCCCTGCCGCGCCGCAGGCCTTGCAGGCCCGCCATCCCACGACTCGAAAGTCCGCTGAGCCCTGAAAAGGGCTCCGGAAGGTGTGTCCTTCTGGACCCTACCCCAACGATTATGAGCCCTGAAAAGGGCTACTCTAACCAGTCCCCACTGGACTTTTCCTCCTCTGGAGCTCCATCATCCGCTGTGCCCAATAGGGGACACGCGGAGAGGCTCTACCTCCGCAAACCCGACTACCCCACCCAACAACTAAATCCCCCCCAAACCCACACGCGGCGCCTGGTGGTTTCAGTAACGCCCCGCCTCTGAAGGAGGCGAGACTAATAGGCATGGTGAACCTCGGAAAGGATCTCCACCAGACTTGCCTTGAGGATCGTCACGACCTGCGCTACCCTCAAGACCTCACCCCCTATCCATCACGGGATGGATAGGTAGGCCTGGACTTATCCAATGCGCCGAACAGCCGTTAGGCTGCCGCTGGAGTCTCGGAACGCTCCATTAATGGATAAACCCAGACCCGCCCAACCTTTTTTTTTTTTTTTTTTTTTTTTTTTTTTTTTTATATGGGGAAATGCCTTTACGCATTCCCGCTCGCTTCGGGGGAAGCAAGCGGGATATGTCGGACTAGACGCTATTAGTAAAAATAGATATAGCCCGCGCGCCACTACCGACTAAAACCCCATAGTGTTCCGTCTCTGTAGCAACAAACGGGGGGAGCGGGTCCGTTTTCACATTCTCCGCCACCCCCGTTCATGCTGGTGTCCGCTGCGTCGGTTCAGCGGACCCACCTCTGGAAGGATTAATGCCCTCCGATAAAACAACTCAACAAGTGTAAAAAAATAACAAATGTAAATAATAACAAATGTAAAAATAACAACAAGGGAGGTGCCCGGGAACACTTGGGCACCTACACCTCACGAGGGCCTATGTTGCGGAACGCCGGACGCCCCCGCATCCAACGCCCCAGGCCCTCCAAGCGGAGACGGGGTGCGAGCTCGGTTAGCTCGCCTCCGTGTCCGTGCTCTCCGGAGCGGAAGAGAGAGAGGATCTTTCTCTCTCTCCCGCTCTTCTTCTTCCCTTCGCGAAATCACCGTTTCGCAGAAGGCGATCACTGCGCTCCAAGACCTTTCATCATCAACCATCTTTGAAATGATGGTTGACAAGGAAAGGTCCATACCCACTACTGCAATTAATGCATGCCGCGGATCCTCCTCACCAGGACACTCTTCCAACGCATGTTGGGCGGTGTCTTCTGCGCAGCCACAACTGTGGCACACTGGGGTCGCCTCCCTTTTGGCTACGTTACACAGGTACCTCCCGAAACAACCGTGTCCCGAGAGTACCTGTGTAAGCCGATAAGTCAGCGCACCGTGTTTCCGCTGTACCCACTCCAAAAGTACAGGCTGTATTGCCTGCAAGAGCCTGATAGCTCCAGCTCCCCTCTGTGCAGGTCCCGTGAGAAGCCGTTCTCTCCAGGCACTCAAGGCCACTGACCTGGCATCTCGCCGCCAGCTAACCACCTCCTGTGGTAATGGACGGAGGTCCTGTTCACGGCCCCTCACTAAGCGACTGTACACGTCTGCCAGGATGTCGGCTTCCAAGTCCCATGGAAGGGACCCGGCTATGACGCAGGCCACCTCGTGCGAAAGCGTGCGATATCCTCTGCACACTCTCACAGCCATCACCCTTTGCGCCCTGTGGAGCAAGGCTGTCTCTCGGGAGTTTAGGGTCCCAGCCCATATAGGGGCACCATACAGGGCCATCGATCTCACCACCGCCATGTAAAGGTGGCGGCAGCTCGAATTTCCCCCTCCGAGATTAGGGAGAAGACGGCTTAGTGCAGCAGCGGTCCCCATGAGTTTGGGTGACAAACGCTGCAGGTGTTCTCCAAACCTCCACCTGCTGTCGAGCACAACACCGAGGTATTTAAGCGTCGACCCGACAGCTATTGGCGTACCGCCCACCACGATGTTGGAGCCTGCAGGAGGCCCTAACCGAGGACCATGAAAACAGATGGCCTCGGATTTACGAAGAGCCACCTCCAGGCCCAGCCGCCGGACTCTGGCCACGACCGCTGCGACTCCGGCCGTAGCCAGTATCGACGCCTCTCTGTAGGTCTTCCCCCGAGCGGTGACCAGTGTGTCGTCGGCATAACAAATGATGCCGACGCCACGGAGGTTAGCGCCCCGGAGGACCCAGTCATATCCGACGTTCCACAGGAGAGGGCCTAAAGCGGACCCCTGCGGAACACCACGCGTCATGGGACATCTTCCCTCACCTTCTCTCGTTGGGAAGACTACCTCTCTGTCGGAGAGATAATCCCCAACAAGCTTTTGGAGGTACTGAGGCACACAGTGGTACCTCAGTCCCTCCAATATCGTGCTCCACGGCAGCGTATTAAAAGCATTGGCGATGTCTAAAGACACCGCCAACATAACGCCGCCACTGGAGCACGCCTCCTCGTAGAGGTTGCGCAAGCAGGAAATTGCGTCCAGGGTCGAGCGACCTCTACGGAACCCAAACTGGACATTGGCTAGGTCCGGCCCGACACCCTCGAGATGTTCGACGAGGCGAGCAGCGACAACACGCTCCAACATCTTCCCAGCCTCGTCCAGCAGTACGATCGGGCGGTATCCCGCTGGTTCGTCCGACGGGCGCCCGTTCTTACGGAGGAGGACAAGTCTGCCCCGTTTCCACCGCTTCGGGAATCTCCCCTCCCGCAGGCAGCGGTCAAAGAGGGCCTTCAGGCGGGTAGCCAGCGCATCTTGAGCGAGAGCCCACGCACGACCAGGTATGCCATCGGGTCCTGGCGCAGTGTTCCTCGCCTTCATACGGAGTATGGCTGCACCCAGCTCACCATCGGTTACTGGAGGGGGAGTGTCTCCTTCCACCTCTGCAAAACCTTCCCTCTGTGGAATCACTGAGGCGGGAGGGAAGAATTCCCCTCCAGGAGCACCTGGGAACAGTCCCTCGACCACCCGTCGCAGGACTTCAGGCTGCAAAGTGCTGGAGGCAGGTGGAGACCAGGGGCGGAGCTTTTGCCGCGCCAACCTGTACGGCCGACCCCATGGGTCATGCTCCAATGTCTCCAGCAATTGGCGCCATGCTTGTGCCTTGGCCTCGCCGATGGCAAAGCGAAGAGCCTTAGACGCCTCTCTGTATGCAGCGTACAGGGCTTCCAGCTGAGCTGCTTCCTGACGCCTCCTCCTCCGGTATCTCTGGTACTGCCGGCGTCTCGTCACGCATTGTTGACGGATCTCACCAATTTCGGCCGACCACCAGTAGACCTGGCGCTTGGGTGGAGGTGCCCGTGCGCGAGGCATTGCTGCATCGCAGACGCGCATCATCGCCGCACACAATTCGTCGGCCTCTGCGTCCAACTCTACCGGCTCGGACGGTGAGGCATTCCACGCCTGAACAATTGCCGCCTCCTGCAGCAGGTCTAGGTTCAGACGTTTAAGAACCCACCGTGGCCCTGTTTCAGGTAACCTCTGCCTAATCTGTTCTGCTTGAGACACAGATACGCTGAACCGGATGTAGCGGTGGTCGGATAGGGTCTCTTCATCCACTAACACCTTCCAGTCCCGGATCCGACGTGCCACTTCAGGGGTGGCGAAGGTCACATCGACCACCGACCCACCCAGCTGACGCACGCATGTCTGCACTGACCCTCTATTAAGGACGCACAGGCCGATCTCCGCAAGCCACTCAGCGACTATTCTTCCCCGTGCGTCAGTCGTCGGGGATCCCCACGCCGAGGATTTGGCGTTGAGGTCTCCGAGGACAACGACAGGCAGAGGACGACTCCGGCCAACCAATATTCCCAGCTCATCGAGGAGGGTTTCGAGCTCGTGGAGGGGAGCATTGGGGGAGTGATACACCCCAACGACAACCATATGTCCAGCTCGCGCTGCAACATACCCTCTACCTCTCCCGACTTCTTCTAAAGATGGCGTCTGCATTGGTGATTGCGTGGTGATTGCGACCACGCCGCACAGATCCCCTATCCAATCTGACCGGGGTGGAACCCGGTACGGCTCTGTAATCACGCCGACCTGGATCGACCGCTCTGCCAGGCACTGGAGTAAAAGGTCCTGGGCCCGGGCAGAGTGGTTGATATTCGCCTGGAGGAATGTTACAGCCATACTAGCTTTCCTCCATGCGATCCGCCTGCTCCGTTTCAGGGTGAGTCGGCTGTGACTTGGCGTTGGCCTCAGTCACAGCTGACCTCCGCTTGGCCCCTTTCTTAGTCGGGGGCTTGGCGCATGCCTTGCCCCCGAAGAGGTGGTCCGCTGGTTTACCCGCTGCTGTACAAAGAGGGCAGTGGGGGGCGGCAGAACATTCGCTGGCCATGTGGCCCTGTTGACCGCAGCGGTAACAATCCTTGCTGCGATCAACCTCCGACTTGCACTGGGCCCCTAAGTGACCCAATTCGAAGCACCTGTAGCATCGACGAGGCCTAGCATCAAGGATGCGAACCTGCGCCGATACCCATCCGACTAGAAGTCGGTTGCCATTCCCCGCAATCTTTTTTGCAGCCTCCATGGGGCAGCGGACAAATGCGGTGCCCATTCCCGCTTGTCCTTTTTTAATTGCCCCGGCTTTGATTGCTTGTGGAGAGCATCCACCGGCTTTGGCAAGAGCCTCCACTAGCTCTTCAGGGCTTATGGAGTCATCCAGACCGCTCACCCTCAAGTCTGTTGAGATGACCGGCCTGGACACTCGTACATCCTCTACGTCTTGGAATACCTCCTTGAGCTTTGCAGCCAAGGAGTCCGCTTTTCCTGCCTTCTCAGAACCCGCGATCTCGAGGATTCGTGCACCGTTAGCCGCAGTCCTAATTCTTAGAGGTGGCACCCCTAGGGCTCCAAGGTCTATCCGGCCCTTCGCCTCCGCCAGCACCTTGGCATAGGTTATGCCTCTCTCCGCGGCCTCCGGCTGCAGGGCGATAACTACAGCTGCAGTGCTAGGAAGGCGGAGTTTCGCAGCCTTATTCTCCGTCTTTTTTGAAGTGGCCTGGGACCTTCGGACTTCAGCTCTCTCGGGTGGGAAGGACCTAGTTTTTGTTCTGCTAGGTGCCTTGCTCGTTTTTGAGCCCCGCTTAACCACCGTTACCCACGTCTCTTTCAACGGAGCTGACGGGCGTATCTCTGGCTGCTCAGAGTCCAGCTCAACCTCGGCAGAGCCGGCAGCAGCAGGAATAGTTTTTCCTTTACCTTTCTTCGCCCCCTTTTTAGGTTTCACCTTTTTGGGTTCCAGCCCTCTGGAGGTAGAAGGCGCAGGCGTTACTGACGCCAAACTACTGGCCGTAGCTGACACCAACGCAGCTTCTTCTCTCCGTCTATCAGCAGCCAGAGGCGGCCTGAGACGTTTCTCCGGGAGTAGTCTCTCCTCCAGACCCTCGAACCGTGCGTTAATCATGGTGCCCACCTGTACCATGACTTTTTGCAGGACTACGTCCAGGGCTGGGGCCTGGATTGGAGCTGGAGCAGGAGCTGGGTGAGCCTGAGCAGCACGCAGCTCTTCCATTTCCCGGCGAAGTTGTTTTAACTCCCCAGTCAGCTGTTGGTTGGCTCTTACCAATAAAGCCATCTCCTCTGGCATCGAACGCGTCCGTGACTCTTGAAAGGAGGCCTTGATGATTTCTGCAGCTTCCTTCAGAGCCCGAACGTACGTGCCCTTCAAGTTTTTGGACTTCGTGGCTATCTTAGCTATGGTGTTCACGGAGTCCATCACCATGGTTTCTAATTGGGCCGCATCGCGGCCCTCCACCTCAGGCATAGCAGACGACTGCGATTTTTTAAAATACGCACTTGTCGTCGCTTGCTTTCTTCGCATCTCCTCTGCGAATTCTTGCTCGGCGATAAGCCTGAGCTCTTCTTCTCTGGCCTTATTCAGCTCCGCTTTGGCTTTTGCGAGCCCTACGTACTCTCCAGTACTTGGGGGACGTCCACGCCCACGCCGAGCCGCAGAAACCTTCGGCAACGGCGAGGCATCGTCCGAGTTGTCCTCCTCTTCCCCATTTCGGGGTCGTTTTCTCCACAAGCTGGAAGTCGACTTCTCCGAAACCACCGACTCAAAACTCACGTCAGAGTCTGACTCTGACAGGTTTACACACCTCGACCTTGCAAGGTCATCATCTGAAAGTCTATCTAGTAAGACAACGGCCTTCCCAGATTTTCTCCCATCTAACATCTTTTTTGCGCATAGCGCCTCCTCCCTTTCTTCGGTTTTGTTTTTTGTTTTAAAAGATTCCATTTTTATTCCCACGAGTAGTGGCCGAAATAATGGTCCACCCCGGTAACGGCCATCCCAAGGTAACGGTACATACTGACGGAGGTCCCGTGGTATCCGCAGGGTGTTAACGTGTTTTCCTTCACGGGTTTAACTCGGGTTTTCCTTCCCGCAGGCCGGCCAATTAAGGCAAGCCCGCCATCGACACCGCCATGCCGCGACGTACCCCCTTATGCCACAACGGGGGTCGTTGAAGACAACACAGCAGTATCGGAGAGAGAAATGGCACAGTTTCTCCCAATGACGGTGGCAAGGATGCCTGCCCAACGGTAGTGTGAGTACACGTCAGGCCCGTCTACTATCCACCTCTACGGTGACAGAACACCGTGACAACGTTGCCCGACAGGGTGGCCGAGTTGACCGTTCCCTGCCGCGCCGCAGGCCTTGCAGGCCCGCCATCCCACGACTCGAAAGTCCGCTGAGCCCTGAAAAGGGCTCCGGAAGGTGTCCTTCTGGACCCTACCCCAACGATTATGAGCCCTGAAAAGGGCTACTCTACAGTCCCACTGGACTTTGCCACCTCTGTAGTGCCATCCATCCGCTGTGCCCAATAGGGGACACGCGGAGAGGCCCAACTCCATTACCCCGACTACCCCACCCAACAACTAAATCCCCCCCAAACCCACACGCGGCGCCTGGTGGTTTCAGTAACGCCCCGCCTCTGAAGGAGGCGAGACTAATAGGCATGGTGAACCTCGGAAAGGATCTCCACCAGACTTGCCTTGAGGATCGTCACGACCTGCGCTACCCTCAAGACCTCACCCCCTATCCATCACGGGATGGATAGGTAGGCCTGGACTTATCCAATGCGCCGAACAGCCGTTAGGCTGCCGCTGGAGTCTCGGAACGCTCCATTAATGGATAAACCCAGACCCGCCCAGACCCGCCCAACCTAACCTTTTTTTTTTTTTTTTTTACATGGGGAAATGCCTTTACGCATTCCCGCTCGCCTCGGGGGAAGCAAGCGGGATATGTCGGACTAGACGCTATTAAAACAATAGTTATAGCCCGCGCGTCACTACCGACTAAAACCCCATGGTGTTCCTACTCGTGCAGCAGCAGCAGGGTAGCAGGTCCATTTTCATACTCTCCGCTAACCCTGCCTATGCCGTTGTCCGCTGTGTCGGCTCAGCGGACCCACCTCTGGAGGGATGGACATCCTCCAATAAACAACTCAACAAATGTAAAAATAACAAGTGTAAAATAACAAGTGTAAAAATAACAAATGTAAAAAATAAACAACAACAAGGGAGGTGCCCGGGAACACTTGGGCACCTACACCTCACGAGGGCCGATGGTTTGGAACGCCGGACGCCCCCGCATCCAACGCCCCAAGCCCTCTACTCCGCCATCTTAATTTGTCTCCATATTACCCGCCTGCTCCGCTTCAGTGCGAGCCGGCTGTGGCCTACTTTCGGTGTTTGTCACCGCTTTCCGTCTCGCACCTGTCTTGGACGGGGGCTTGACACAAGCCTTACCCCCGGAGAGGTGGTCTGCAGGCCTGCCCGCCGCTGCGCATATGGAGCAGTGAGGGGCAGCAGAGCAATCGCTGGACATGTGGCCCGGTTTTCCGCAACGGTAGCAATCGCTACTGCGGTCCACCTCCGATTTACATTGGGCCATAACGTGGCCCACTTCCAGACACCTGTAGCAGCGGCGCGGCCTGGCATCCAGGATGCGAACCTGCGCCACTACCCATCCAACAGGCAGGCGGGAGCCGATCTTCTTGGCCGCCTCCACGGGGCAGCGGACAAAGACAGTGCCCATTCCTGCCAGGCCTTTCTTTATGGTCCCGACTTTGACTGCGGCCACAGCACATCCTCCTGCCTTTACTATGGCATCAGTCAGCTCGTAGGGACCAATGGAATCATCCAGGCCGCTCACCCGCATGTCTGCAGTGACAAACGGCCTGGACACCTTTATACCCTCCACCGTCTGGAAGACCTCCCTGAGCTTTTCAGCCAGGGAGTCTGCTTTCACCACCTGCTCTTCACCGGAGACCTCCAAAATACGAGCCCCGGTAGCCGCAGTCCGTATTGTGAGTGGAGGTACACCTAGTGCGCCAAGGTCAATACGATCCTTGGCTCTGCCCAGCACTTTGGCGTAGGTGAAACCCTTCTCCACTGCGTTGGGTTGCAGCGTAATCACCACAGCCGCAGTGCTGGGAGAGCGGGGCTTAGCTGCCTTCTTCTCCGACTCTTTTGGGGCCTTAGTGGCCTTCTTCAGGTCCTGACTTCTCGCCGGAGCAGAGGACCTCTTTCCTCTTGGCTCAACGGTCTTGCTCTTTTTAGAGCCCTTCTTGACCACTGAACTCCACGACTCTTGCACTGGAGTGGCAGGTGTCGTCTGGAGTCCTGATGGTCCAGGTTGTGGTTCCACCTCTGCTGCGGGAGCTGCCTTTCCTTTCCCTTTCCCCTTTCCCTTGAGGGATTTAGGAGCTCGAGAGGTAGGAGCGTCACTACTCGTTCTATCTGCCGCCAAGGGTGGTCGCAGACGTTTCTCGGGGAGGAGCCTCTCCTCGAGTCCTTCGAAGCGGGCATTGATCATGGTGCCCACCTGCACCATGACTGTCCGCAACACCTCTTCCAGGGCTGGGGCCTGGATTGGAGCTGGAGCCAGAGCCGGAGCTGCATTCACCTTGGCAGCCCGCAACTCTTCCACCTCGCGCCGAAGTTGTTTCAGCTCCTCCATCAGCCGTTTATTGGCCCCAACCAGCAGAGCCACCTCCTCAGTCATAGTCCGTGACTGCGACTCTTTGAACGAGGCCTTGATAATCTCAGCCGCGTCCTTTAGAGCCCGCACATAAGTGCCTTTCAGGTTTTTCGACTTAGTGGCGATCCGTGTGATGGTGTCAACTGAGTCCAGCACCATTGACTCCAGTTGGGCCGCGTCACTGTCCTCCACCTCAGGGGAAGTTGCCGATGGCACTTTCTTGAAGAAAGCGCTTGCCTTCTCCTTCCTTCCTCGCAACTCTTCAGCCAACTCTCTTTCGGCAATGAGTCGCAATTCCTCCTCCTTGGCCTTGTTCAGTTCGGCCACGGCTTGGGCCAAACCAACATACTGGCCAGTGGTGGGCGGTCGTCCACGCCCACGCCGAGCGGGAGAGACTCCGGCCAACGACGAAGCGTCGTCCGAAGCCTCTCCTTCCTCTTCACCTCTTAGGCGTTTGCGCCTTGAAGATGACCTCCTTGAGGCCACCGAACCAATACTCATGTCTGAGTCAGACTCCGACAGGTTTGCACACCTCGACCTTGCAATAAGGTCATCGTCTCCTGAAAGTCTCTCTAATAAGACTACAGCCTTCCTATCTGCCGCCAAAACGGCCTTCGATTGCGCTGAAGCGCATTCCATCCTCCTATCATCGTTATTGGTTTTGTTTTCAGTATCCATAATAGTTCCCACGAGTATGGGGGATGTAAAAAGTCCACCCGATCAGTGCCCCCTGTGACCGGGTAAGCCTAACGTAACCCGCTAAGGAGATTCGGCCGGTACTCCCGCGGGGACCGCGCTTGGAACTGTGCTCCCCCACAGCCATGAACACCCCATCGCCACGCGTCGCAGCTTAGGGTGGGGGTGATTTTTTATAGAGGTTGTCTTCCTCACGGCCCGGGCGGTAAAGCCAAGACCCTCGGCCCCCCATCAAGACACGAGACGTGATCCGCATCTAACAGGGGGGTTACGATTTGTCGACGGTGACCCGAAGGCCTGTCCGGAGGCAGGGTAAGTGCACACCGAACCCGTCGCGCTTCGCATCGCCGCTACCCAGCATAAGGCTGAGACGCCGACCAAGCTCCACCGGTTTGCCCGACAGGGTAGCCGAGTTGACCAGCCCTGCCGCGCCGCAGACCTCGCAGGCCCGCCATCCCACGACTCGAAAGTCCGCTGAGCCCTGAAAAGGGCTCCGGAAAGTGTCCCACTGGACCCTAACCCAACTATTTATGAGCCCTGAAAAGGGCTACTCTACAGTCCCACTGGACTACCTCCTCAGGAGCAAACGTCATCCGCTGTGCCCAATAGGGGACACGCGGAGAGGCCCTACTCCAAACCCGACTACCCCACCCAACAACTAAATCCCCCCCAAACCCACACGCGGCGCCTGGTGGTTTCAGTAACGCCCCGCCTCTGAAGGAGGCGAGACTAATAGGCATGGTGAACCTCGGAAAGGATCTCCACCAGACTTGCCTTGAGGATCGTCACGACCTGCGCTACCCTCAAGACCTCACCCCCTATCCATCACGGGATGGATAGGTAGGCCTGGACTTATCCAATGCGCCGAACAGCCGTTAGGCTGCCGCTGGAGTCTCGGAACGCTCCATTAATGGATAAACCCAGACCCGCCCCGCCCAACCTAACCTTTTTTTTTTTTAATATGGGGAAATGCCTTTACGCATTCCCGCTCGCTTCGGGGGAAGCAAGCGGGATATGTCGGGCTAGACGCTATTAAAACAATAGTTACAGCCCGCGCGCCACTACCGACTAAAACCCCATAGTGTTCCATCTCTGTAGCAACAAACGGGGGGAGCGGGTCCGTTTTCACATTCTCCGCCACCCCCGTTCATGCTGGTGTCCGCTGCGTCGGTTCAGCGGACCCACCTCTGGAAGGATTGATGCCCTCCAATAAAACTACTCAACAAATGTAAAAATATAATAAATAACAAATGTAAAAATAACAACAAGGGAGGTGCCCGGGAACACTTGGGCACCTACACCTCACGAGGGTCTATGTTGCGGAACGCCGGACGCCCCCGCATCCAACGCCCCAGGCCCTCCAAGCGGAGACGGGGTGCGAGCTCGGTTAGCTCGCCTCCGTGTCCGTGCTCTCCGGAGCGGAAGAGAGAGAGGATCTTTCTCTCTCTCCCGCTCTTCTTCTTCCCTTCGCGAAATCACCGTTTCGCAGAAGGCGATCACTGCGCTCCAAGACCTTTCATCATCAACCATCTTTGAAATGATGGTTGACAAGGAAAGGTCCATACCCACTACTGCAATTAATGCATGCCGCGGATCCTCCTCACCAGGACACTCTTCCAACGCATGTTGGGCGGTGTCTTCTGCGCAGCCACAACTGTGGCACACTGGGGTCGCCTCCCTTTTGGCTACGTTACACAGGTACCTCCCGAAGCAACCGTGTCCCGAGAGTACCTGTGTAAGCCGATAAGTCAGCGCACCATGTTTCCGCTGTACCCACTCCAAAAGTACAGGCTGTATTGCCTGCAAGAGCCTGATAGCTCCAGCTCCCCTCTGTGCAGGTCCCGTGAGAAGCCGTTCTCTCCAGGCACTCAAGGCCACTGACCTGGCATCTCGCCGCCAGCTAACCACCTCCTGTGGTAATGGACGGAGGTCCTGTTCACGGCCCCTCACTAAGCGACTGTACACGTCTGCCAGGATGTCGGCTTCCAAGTCCCATGGAAGGGACCCGGCTATGACGCAGGCCACCTCGTGCGAGAGCGTGCGATATCCTCTGCACACTCTCACAGCCATCACCCTTTGCGCCCTGTGGAGCAAGGCTGTCTCTCGGGAGTTTAGGGTCCCAGCCCATATAGGGGCACCATACAGGGCCATCGATCTCACCACCGCCATGTAAAGGTGGCGGCAGCTCGAATTTCCCCCTCCGAGATTAGGGAGAAGACGGCTCAGTGCAGCAGCGGTCCCCATGAGTTTGGGTGACAAACGCTGCAGGTGTTCTCCGAACCTCCACCTGCTGTCGAGCACAACACCGAGGTATTTAAGCGTCGACCCGACAGCTATTGGCGTACCGCCCACCACGATGTTGGAGCCTGCAGGAGGCCCTAACCGAGGACCATGAAAACAGATGGCCTCGGATTTACGAAGAGCCACCTCCAGGCCCAGCCGCCGGACTCTGGCCACGACCGCTGCGACTCCGGCCGTAGCCAGTATCGACGCCTCTCTGTAGGTCTTCCCCCGAGCGGTGACCAGTGTGTCGTCGGCATAACAAATGATGCCGACGCCACGGAGGTTAGCGCCCCGGAGGACCCAGTCATATCCGACGTTCCACAGGAGAGGGCCTAAAGCGGACCCCTGCGGAACACCACGCGTCATGGGACATCTTCCCTCACCTTCTCTCGTTGGGAAGACTACCTCTCTGTCGGAGAGATAGTCCCCAACAAGCCTTTGGAGATACTGAGGCACACAATGGTACCTCAGTCCCTCCAATATCGTGCTCCACGGCAGCGTATTAAAAGCATTGGCGATGTCTAAAGACACCGCCAACATAACGCCGCCACTGGAGCACGCCTCCTCGTAGAGGTTGCGCAAGCAGGAAATTGCGTCCAGGGTCGAGCGACCTCTACGGAACCCAAACTGGACATTGGCTAGGTCCGGCCCGACACCCTCGAGATGTTCGACGAGGCGAGCAGCGACAACACGCTCCAACATCTTCCCAGCTTCGTCCAGCAGTACGATCGGGCGGTATCCCGCTGGTTCGTCCGACGGGCGCCCGTTCTTACGGAGGAGGACAAGTCTGCCCCGTTTCCACCGTTTCGGGAATCTCCCCTCCCGCAGGCAGCGGTCAAAGAGGGCCTTCAGGCGGGTAGCCAGCGCATCTTGAGCGAGAGCCCACGCACGACCAGGTATGCCATCGGGTCCTGGCGCAGTGTTCCTCGCCTTCATACGGAGTATGGCTGCACCCAGCTCACCGTCGGTTACTGGAGGGGGAGTGTCTCCTTCCACCTCTGCAAAACCTTCCCTCTGTGGAATCACTGAGGCGGGAGGGAAGAATTCCCCTCCAGGAGCACCTGGGAACAGTCCCTCGACCACCCGTCGCAGGACTTCAGGCTGCAAAGTGCTGGAGGCAGGTGGAGACCAGGGGCGGAGCTTTTGCCGCGCCAACCTGTACGGCCGACCCCATGGGTCATGCTCCAATGTCTCCAGCAATTGGCGCCATGCTTGTGCCTTTGCCTCACCGATGGCAAAGCGAAGAGCCTTAGACGCCTCTCTGTATGCAGCGTACAGGGCTTCCAGCTGAGCTGCTTCCTGACGCCTCCTCCTCCGGTATCTCTGGTACTGCCGGCGTCTCGTCACGCATTGTTGACGGATCTCACCAATTTCGGCCGACCACCAGTAGACCTGGCGCTTGGGTGGAGGTGCCCGTGCGCGAGGCATTGCTGCATCGCAGACGCGCATCATCGCCGCACACAATTCGTCGGCCTCTGCGTCCAACTCTACCGGCTCAGACGGTGAGGCATTCCACGCCTGAACAATTGCCGCCTCCTGCAGCAGGTCTAGGTTCAGACGTTTAAGGACCCACCGTGGCCCTGTTTCGAGTAACCTCTGCCTAATCTGTTCTGCTTGAGACACAGATACGCTGAACCGGATGTAGCGGTGGTCGGATAGGGTCTCTTCGTCCACTAACACCTTCCAGTCCCGGATCTGACGTGCCACTTCAGGGGTGGCGAAGGTCACATCGACCACCGACCCACCCAGCTGACGCACGCACGTCTGCACCGACCCTCTATTGAGGATGCACAGGCCGATCTCCGCAAGCCACTCAGCGACTATTCTTCCCCGTGCGTCAGTCGTCGGAGATCCCCACGCCGAGGATTTGGCGTTGAGGTCTCCGAGGACAACGACAGGCAGAGGACGACTCCGGCCAACCAATATTCCCAGCTCATCGAGGAGGGTTTCGAGCTCGTGGAGGGGAGCATTGGGGGAGTGATACACCCCAACGATAACCATATGTCCAGCTCGCGCTGCAACATACCCTCTACCTCTCCCGACTTCTTCTAAGGATGGCGTCTGCATTGGTGATTGCGTGGTGATTGCGACCATGCCGCCCAGATCCCCTATCCAATCTGACCGGGGTGGAACCCGGTACGGCTCTGCAATCACGCCGACCTGGATCGACCGCTCTGCCAGGCACTGGAGTAAAAGGTCCTGTGCTCGGGCGGAGTGGTTGATATTAGCCTGGAGGAACTTCATACCCATCCTAGCTAACCTCCATCGAATTCACCTGCTCCACTGCGGAGCGACTCGGCTGTGACTTGGCGCTGGCCTCAGTCACTGCTGCTTTCCGTCTCGCCCCTGTCTTTGTCGGGGGCTTGGCACATGCCTTGCCCCCGGAGAGGTGAGCCGCCGGTTTGCCCGCATCTGCACATAAAGTACAGTGAGGGGCGGCGGTGCAATCGCTGGCTTTATGGCCGGGTTGACCGCAACGATAGCAATCCTTGCTACGGTCAACATCCGACTTACACTGTGCCCAAACGTGACCCGTCGCTAGACATTTGAAGCAACGGCGAGGCCTGGCATCTAGGATGCGAACCTGCGCCGCTACCCATCCGACCAGCAGACGGTTCCCAATTTTTTGGGCAGCTTCGACAGGGCAACGAACAAAGGCCGTGCCCATTCCGGCCTGGCCCTTTCTTATGGCTCCAACCTTGATGGTATCTACCGCGCATGTTCCAATTTTGGCGATAGTCTCCACCAGCTCTTCGGGGGTGACAGAGTCATCCAGGCCACTTACACGCAGATCTGCCGAGATGACAGGCCTGGATACTCGCACTTCTTCCACTTCTTGGAACACCTCCTTAAGCTTTGCAGCCAGAGAGTCCGCCTTTCCCCCCTTCTCGACTCCGGCGACCTCAAGGATACGGGCTCCTGTGGCTGTAGTCCTCATCCTCAAAGGAGGCACTCCAAGGGTCCCAAGGTCTATGCGGGACTTGGCTTCCGCGAGCACCTTCGCATAAGTGATGCCTTTACCGGCTGCTTCCGGCTGAAGCGTGATCACCACCGCTGCAGTGCGTGGTGGGCGGAGTTTAGCCCCTTTCTTCTCGGGTTTCGAGGCTTTCGGCTCCGAGGCTCTTTTGGGAGCGGATGACCTCGATTTTCCCGATTCAACCGTCTTGCCCTTCTTGGCGCCACGCTTAACGACGGTTACCCACGTCTCTTGCGATGGAGCAGACGGGCGGGGGTCCGGTCGTATGGAGGCGGGCTCTACCTCTCCAGTGGTTGCAGGAACGGCCTTCCCCTTACTCCTCTTCCCTTTTCCAGTTTTCCCAGTTTTGGGTTCTGGAACATGGGAGGCAGGGTGCTCAGGCGGGCCCAACGCCGACGTGCTGGCCACAGCCGACTTTGGAGCCGCTTCAGCTCTCCTTCTGTCAGCGGCCAAAGGTGGTCTGAGACGCTTCTCTGGGAGAAGACGCTCTTCTAGACCCTCAAAGCGGGCATTAATCATTGTGCCCACCTGCACCATGACCGTCCGCATTACATCCTCAAGGGCTGGAGCCTGCATTGGAGCAGGAACTGGTGTTGATGTCACACCCACAGTCCTCAATTCTTCTAACTCACGGCGAAGCTGCTTGAGCTCCTCCGTGAGCTGCTTGTTGGCACTGACCAACAAGGCCATCTCTTCAGGCATAGTTCGCGCCCGTGTCACTTCAAAAGAGGCCTTAATCACCTCAGCAGCTTCTTTCAGGGCTCTCACATATGTGCCCTTTAAGTTTTTGGACTTCGTGGCTATTTTCGTAATAGTGTCCACGGAGTCCAACACCATTGTTTCCAATTGGGCCGCATCGCGGCCCTCCACCTCAGGCGCAGAAGCCGAGTGCACCTTCTTGAAGAAGGCTTTTGTCGCCACTTGCTTCTGCTGCAATTCCTCGGCCAATTCCCTCTCGGCAATGAGGCGTAATTCCTCCTCTCTGGCTTGATTCAGTTCGGCCTTAGCTTGCGCCAGACCGACGTATTGCCCAGTGGTGGGCGGGCGTCCACGCCCTCGACGAGCATGAGAGACTTTGGGCAACGGCGAGGCGTCGTCCGAAAAGTCTCCCTCCTCTTCGCTCCTCAGGCGTTTACGCCATACACCAGGCGATGACCTCCTAGAGGTCACCGACGCAAAACTCACATCCGAGTCCGACTCCGACAAGTCCACCATCTTTGACCCCGCAACAAGGTCATCGTCCTCAGACAGTCTCTCCAGCAAGACTACGGCCCTGCCAATCTTGCTCTCCTCAACTACGTTTTTTGCGCATAGCGCCTCCTCCCTTACATCTTGGTTTTTGTTTTTTAAGGTATCCATATAAAGTCCCACGAGTATGGGGGATATAAAAGGTCCACCCGGTTGGTGCCCCCTGTAACCGGGTAAGCCTAACGTAACCCGCCAGGAGATTCGGCCGGTACTCCCGCGGGGACCGCGCTTGGAACTGTGCTCCCCCACAGCCATGAACACCCCATCGCCACGCGTCGCAGCTTAGGGTGGGGGTAATTTTTTAGAGAGGTTTTCTTCCTCGCGGCCCGGGCGGTAAAGCCAAGGCCCTCGGCCCCCCATCAAGACACGAGACGTGATCCGCATCTAACAGGGGGGTTACGATTTGTGGACGGTGGCCCGAAGGCCTGTCCGGAGGCAGGGTTAGTGCACACCGAACCCGTCCCGCTCGCATCGCCGCTACTCAGCATAAGGCTGAGACGCCGACCAAGCTCCACCTACATAGCCATTACTGGCTCCTCCGGTTTGCCCGACAGGATAGCCGAGTTGACCAGCCCTGCCGCGCCGCAGACCTTGCAGGCCCGCCATCCCACGACTCGAAAGTCCGCTGAGCCCTGAAAAGGGCTCCGGAAGGTGTCCCACTGGACCCTAACCCAACTATTTATGAGCCCTGAAAAGGGCTACTCTACAGTCCCACTGGACTACCTCCTCAGGAGTAAACATCATCCGCTGCGCCCAATAGGGGACACGCGGAGAGGCCCTACTCCAAACCCGACTACCCCACCCAACAACTAAATCCCCCCCAAACCCACACACGCGGCGCCTGGTGGTTTCAGTAACGCCCCGCCTCTGAAGGAGGCGAGACTAATAGGCATGGTGAACCTCGGAAAGGATCTCCACCAGACTTGCCTTGAGGATCGTCACGACCTGCGCTACCCTCAAGACCTCACCCCCTATCCATCACGGGATGGATAGGTAGGCCTGGACTTATCCAATGCGCCGAACAGCCGTTAGGCTGCCGCTGGAGTCTCGGAACGCTCCATTAATGGATAAACCCAGACCCGCCCCGCCCAACCTAACCTAACCTAACCTAACCTAACCTAACCTAACCTAACCTAACCTAACCTAACCTAACCTAACCTTTTTTTTTTTTTTTTTTTTTTTTTTTTTTTTTTTTTTTTTTTTTTTTTTTTTTTTTTTTTTTTTACAATAGGAAATGCGTTTATGCATACCTCCCGTATTTCGGGGAATACGGGAGGTTATGTGGGACTCGCCCTCCTTAGCAGGAGGAAATACCCACTAAAACCTATTGGCGTTCCTTCGGGGCGCCTTGGAAACAAGGACAGCAGGTACGTTTTGTGACGACCTCCGCTGCCCTTGCAGCGCTTGTGCCCAATGATGGGCCCTTCAAAACTGAGACGTTGGTCTCCTTACTTCTTGAGCTGACGTGCTGGAACACACAACACGTCATTCCACTCAGGGGGGGCTACACTTTATAGGTGACAGACTCCCCATGTCTGCCACCCAGTAGCCCAAATTAAGGGGGTAGACGGCGCTCGTGCGCCTCTCGCCTTCTCCCCATTCTTCTCCTTCTGATCGGGTTAGAGATATCTTCTTCTCTAACCCGCTCAGCTTCCTCTTTATTGCGCATAACACGCTCACAAAATGTTTGTACTGCTTCCCATGACCTCTGACTGCCAACCATTGCAGACACAACAGTTGGGAGTGAGAGGTCTGAACCCACCAATGCTACGAGCTCAGCCCGCAAATCGCCCCATTCTGGACATATAGCAAAGGTGTGCTCTGCTGTGTCCTCTACGCACCCGCACTGATGACATTCAGTGGTGGGTTCTCTCCTGGCGATATTGCACAAATACCTGCCAAAACAACCATGCCCTGACAGGATCTGCACCAATCGGAATGAGAGAACCCCATGCTTGCGACCCACCCAGCCATCGAGAACGGGTCGTATCGCCTGTATTGTTCGGTGGCCCGCACTAGGTGCCACTAAATTCTGCTTCCATTGCTGGAAAGCTGCCATCTGGTCTTCTTTCTTCCATCGCCTCTGTACCTCGGTGGGAGGAAACGTACCCTCAGCCTTATATGTGGCCATACGACGGTAAGATTTTGCCAACACTTGTGCATCGAGGTCCCAGGGAATGGTCCCGGCCATGACACACGCTGCTTCGTACGAGATCGTACGGTACCCTCTGATTGCCCTGACTGCAATGACTCTCTGCGGTCTTCGAAGGAGAGTTCTGTTATGGGCAGTCAGGGAGTCCACCCAGATTGGGGCACCGTACAGCGCCATCGACCGAACAACCCCAGTGTACAAGCGTCGACAACTATTGCTTGGTCCACCCAAGTTTGGAAGCAGTCCTCCTAGCGCTGATGCTGTCTTAATCAGTTTGGGAGCCAGTTGTTTGAAGTGCTCCCTAAAACTCCATCGGCCGTCGAGGACAAGTCCTAAATACTTCATCGTCGACCCGACGGCGATGGAGACACCGCCCACGATAAGACAAGCATCAGGCGGTGGCTTATTCCGGGGCCCGTGGAAACACAGAGCCTCGGATTTGTTTAGAGCCACTTTCAAACCAAGCCTTCTGATGCGACCCACTACCTGAGCAACTCCTGCTGTTGCCAGAACAGACACCGCCCTGAAATTGGCCCCACGTGCTATGACCAATGTGTCGTCCGCATAGCAGACGAGACTGATGCCTTTCAAATTTGCGCCACGCAGAACTGAGTCATACCCTATGTTCCACAGGAGTGGCCCTAAAACCGACCCCTGCGGGACACCGCGCGACACCTCCTGCCTACTCCATCCTTCTTGCCCGGGATACGAAATGTACCTCTCCGAGAGATACGCATCGACAATCTGGCGAAGGTAGAGGGGTACCCGATGGTAAAGTAGCGCCTCCCTTATACAGTTCCAGGGGAGGGTATTAAAGGCATTGGCGATATCTAGAGACACCGCCAAGGCAACCTCTCCCCGGGACACGGCTCCTTCCGCTAGGGCCCTCACCCGTGATATCGCATCCACGGTGGACCTGCCCCTGCGGAAGCCGTACTGGCTGTCAGCCAAGTTAGGGCCAACATTCTCCAAGTGCGCAACTAGGCGGTAAGCGATGACGCGTTCGAAGAGCTTGCCCGCTTCATCGAGGAGCACAATAGGCCGGTATGCCGACGGCGAATCAGTGGGACGCCCATCCTTCCTCAACAGGACCAGTTTCCCAGTTTTCCACCTACGGGGAAAAATACCCTGCTGGAGGCACGCGTTTAGTACGTCCTTAAATCGTTCCTCAAGTGCCTCATTGATGGTCAGCACCAGAGCTCGCCCGGGGATCCCATCGGGACCTGGGGCCGTGTTCTTGGCCCGCAGACGCATTACAGCCGCTCCCAGTTCCCCATCAGAGACATGGGGTACATCGTCCTCATTTCTCTGTCCTTCAGAGATCTGCGCCGATGCCGGTTGTGTATCCTCTGCTCTCGGGAAAAGAGTAGCCACTACTTCCTCCAGGAATTGTGGCTGGAGACTCTGTGTGAGCGGAGGGGCCCAGGTGCGGAGTTTGCTCCGGACCATTTTATAGGGCCTTCCCCAAGGGTCGTTATTCAGAGTCTCCAGCATTTCGTTCCAGCTATTTGATTTGGCCTCCGTGATAGCGATCTTGAGGGATTTAGCCGCGTCTCTGTATAATGCATAGAGCTCGGCCTCCCTCTCAAGATCTCTTTGCCTTCTTCGGCGGTAGTGGGTATACTGGCGCCTCGCTGCAACGCATGCCTGTCGAAGCGCGGCAATCTCCGCCGACCACCAGTACACTCTCCGTCGAGGCGGTAGTGGTTTGCATCTGGGCATGGACGCGTCGCACACCTGCGACACAGATTTGCAGAACCATTCCGCCTCTTCTTCGGCCTCCAGTGGCCCTTCTGGTCTTGGGAGCCATGATTGGACAAGAGCAGCCTCGATCAACACTTCCCTGTCCAGGCATTTGAGAGCCCAGCGTGGATTACCCCCGTTCGAGGACCGGTTCGGACTTCTCAGAATCCCAGAAGGAGGGGAGACATCAAACCGGATGTAACGATGATCCGACAATGTCTCCACCTCCTCCAGTACCTTCCAACCCTGGACACGGCGTGAAAGCACCGGGGTTGCGAACGTTATGTCCACAACGGAACCCCCCTGTTGTCGCACGCACGTGTTTGCCGTCCCTCGATTAAGCACTACGAGCCCAATCGCTACCGCCCACTCTTCAAGCATCTCACCACGTGCATCTGCAACGGCGGATCCCCACGTTGCAGACTTTGCATTGAAATCACCGGCAATCAGCACGTGGTGAGGGCGACTCCATGCAATCAGTGACTCGACCTCGCCCAGAAAAGCCTCGAATTCTGGAAGACTTCTGTTTGGCGAGAAGTACACGCCGATAATGGCTGTGTCTCCTATAACAGCCGCGACACATCCGTGACCCATTGCTACTTTCTCAATGGGCGGGGATCCAGCTGAAACCTGCGAGATCACGGCCACAGAGCCATCACGGTCCCCTACCCAATTGTCCCGAGTGGGAACATGATATGGCTCAGCGACCACTGCTATGTCTATCATCCACTCCGCCATGCTCTGCATCAGCAGATCCTGAGCCCTGGCGGAGTGATTAAGATTTGTTTGCAGTATTTTTGAGGCCATTAATGTACCTCCATATGATCCTCCGTTTCCCGCATCTGCGGGTCAGTGGGCTGAGGCTGGGCCTTAGCCGCAGCGAAAGCTCTTCTGCCATTCTTCTTTGGGGGTGGAGCACACGCTTTTGCCCCAATCCTGTGATCAGCGGGTTTGCCAGCCGCCGCACATAATGAACAGTGCGGTGCAGCTGAGCACTCTGCCGCCTTGTGCCCGGGTTGACAGCAGCAGTAGCAAAGGCTACTACGGTCGACTTCGGAGGTACACTTCACACCGACATGACCCGGTTGCAGACAGCGATAACATTTCAGGGGTTTTGGGGTCATCAGCTTAACACTGGCTGAGACCCACCCCACAAGGAGCCGGCCGCTGCTTACCACCTTTTTGGCTGCTGCCACTGGGCATTTCGTCACAGTAGCGCCGAGGCCTGTGAAGTTTCGACGGATTTCACCTGTCTTCACAGCCTCTACTGGGCATCCACCTATCTTGGCTACTGCCGCTGAAACTTCCTCCATTGTGACGGAGTCATCCAGGCCTGAGATGCGCAGTTCCGCACACTTGGTGGGCCTGGAGACGAGGATGTCCTCAGTATTGAGGACTTCTCTCAATTTCCCCGCCAGGGTGTCCGCCTTATCGCCACTGGTAGCGCCTGGCACCTCGAGTATGCGTGCTCCAGTGGCTGCTGTCCGGAATCTTAGAGACGGGATTCCCAGGCCAGCGAGGTCTATGTTTCGCTTTGCCTGGGCTATTACGTCGGCGTAGGACGCGCCTTTCTCTGCAGCCCCCGGTTTCAGGGCAATGACGATTGCTGCCGATGTGGGAACTCTAAGTTTGGCAGGTTTCTCCTTCCGCGATTGCTGGTTTCGCTGTGCAGGCTGTTTTTGTTGCTGGGGTCGCGTTACTTGCTTTCCCGCAGCTGCCTTCTTTTTACTCCCGCGTTTAGTGACCGTCACCCAGGCCTCATCCATGTTAGATGGGGCCGGAGGTAGCGGCTGAGACTCCCGTTGGGATGCCGATTGCACGGCTCCCTTTTTTCCCTTCTTTTTCTTCGTCTTCTCTTTTGGAGCCGCAGGTGCCGCGCGTGCGTGGCTGGGCCCAACAAAAACGTCTCTTGATGTTCCTGGCTGCGGCTCCAGTTCGATGGAGGCCAAAGCCTTCCGCCTATCTGCAGCGAGCGGGGGACGAAGGCGCTTTTCGGGCAGAAGTCTGTCCTCGAAGGCTCCCATCCTCGCGTTCACCATGTTGCCCACTTCCAGCATGATGGCACGTGACCAGTCCTCAACCTGGGCCCCCTCCGGTGCTTTCTCTCTCGCGGTAGCGGTAGAAGAGCGGGGCACGGTAAGGTGGCTCACTTTTTCCTGGAGCTCCGCAAGTTGGTTGCGAAGCTCTGTTACTTCCTTCTGCAGGCGGTTGTTGGCCGCCTGCAGCTTCCGAGTCTCCTCCGTGGACGTCCTGTTTTGCAGCGTGTCCACTACCACTTTTATGGTGCTCGCTGAGTCCTTCAGAGCACGTTGGAAGGTGCCCTTAAGGTGGCTGGATTTAGTGGCCACCTTTTCAATCATGGCCACGCATTCCCGGGCCTTCTTGTTGAGGTCCGAAGCCGTGGCTGAGGCAACGTCACATTCTTCTTCGTCTTCCAGAGTCGAAGAACCTGAGAGACGCGTTGTCCGTCGGAACTTCTGGGCCATCTGAGCTACTTCTTGCTCGGCCCTCAGCTCCAACTCCTCGCGCTCTAACGCCAAGTATGCAGCTTTGGCCTTGGCCAAACCGATGTACTGGCCTGTAGTCGGCCTCCCCCTGCCTCTTTTGGCTGCACTGCCCGTAGCGACAGGGCTGGTGTATAATCCAGACGCACTGTCACTGTCGCTACCTTCCTCCCGAGACCTGTCCCGTTTGCCTGGGTTCCAGAACGGAGACAACACAGCTGGCATAGTCTCCATACTGCATGCCGAATCGTAGTCAGCTGACTTCCTCCCTGTCTCCTCACATGACAAAAACTCCTTGTCCCTTCCCTTTTCTTGACTTCTACTACTCACGTCAAGCCTCTCGACCAATACTCTGGCCTTACCAATCTTGTCCTGTTCCACCGCTAAAGCGGCCTTCGATCGCGTAGAAACGCGCTCCTTACTCCCCTCTTCCATAACGTCATCATTTTTTGTGTTTATGTTAGTAATTTCCATATTGAATCCCACGAGTATGGGGGATATAAAAGGTCCACCCGGTTGGTGCCCCCTGTAACCGGGTAAGCCTACACGTGACCCGCTAAGGAGATTCGGCCGGTACTCCCGCGGGGAACGCGCTAGGGACTGTGCTCCCCCACAGCCATGAACACCCTCTCGCCACGCGGCGCAGCTTAGGGTGGGGGTAATTTTTTAGAGAGGTTTTCTTCCTCGCGGCCCGGGCGGTAAAGCCAAGGCCCTCGGCGCCCCATCAAGGACACGAGACGTGATCCGCACCTAACAGGGGGGTTACGATTTGTGGACGGTGGCCCGAAGGCCTGTCCGGAGGCAGGGTAAGTGCACACCGAACCCGTCCCGCTTCGCATCGCCGCTGCTCAGCATATGGCTGAGACGCCGACCAAGCTCCACCTACATAGCCACTTACTGGCTCCTCCGATTTGCCCGACAGGGTAGCCGAGTTGACCAGCCCTGCCGCGCCGCAGACCTTGCAGGCCCGCCGTCCCACGACTCGAAAGTCCGCTGAGCCCTGAAAAGGGCTCCGGAAAGTGTCCCTCTGGACCCTATCCCAACTATTTATGAGCCCTGAAAAGGGCTACTCTATCAGTCCCACTGGACTTTGCCACCTCTGGAGTGCCATCCATCCGCTGTGCCCAATAGGGGACACGCGGAGAGGCCCTCCTCCAACTATTTATGAGCCCTGAAAAGGGCTACTCTAACCAGTCCCCACTGGACTTTTCCTCCTCTGGAGCTATCATCCGCTGTGCCCAATAGGGGACACGCGGAGAGGCTCTACCTCGACAACCCGACTACCCCACCCAGCAACTAAATCCCCCCCAAACCCACACGCGGCGCCTGATGGTTTCAGTAACGCCCCGCCTCTGAAGGAGGCGAGACTAATAGGCATGGTGAACCTCGGAAAGGATCTCCACCAGACTTGCCTTGAGGATCGTCACGACCTGCGCTACCCTCAAGACCTCACCCCCTATCCATCACGGGATGGATAGGTAGGCCTGGACTTATCCAATGCGCCGAACAGCCGTTAGGCTGCCGCTGGAGTCTCGGAACGCTCCATTAATGGATAAACCCAGACCCGCCCAACCTAACCTAACCTAACCTAACCTAACCTAACCTAACCTAACTCGAAACCTAACTCGAAACCTAACTCGAAACCTAACTCGAAACCTAACTCGAAACCTGACTCGAAACCTGACGTGAAAATCAAATGAACATCGCGCACTTCACTAGAACAATACATGGTGCACCATGTTATGTGCAAAGGAAGTGCGTGACGTTCACTCATATATCAGTCAAGTGCTACTTGTCACTTCGATCACAGCAACCCTTTCGTTTGGATCCACGACAACACATGGTGCACCATGCGCGCAGTGAAACATGTCAAACGATTGGATTACTTACGTGATGTCCGTGACTTTCGCATATTCAATTTCTCATTCTGCTGTGTCCACCACACCACATCTGACGTGAAATACGAACGAACATACGCGCCTCTTCGCTAGAACAAAACATGGTGCACCACCATGTTATGTGCAAAGGAAGGGCGCGATGTTCACTCATTTTTCAGTCAAGTGCTACTTGTCACTTCGATCACAGCAACCCTTTCGTTTGGTTCCACGACAACACATGGTGCACCATGCGTGCGATGGAACATGTCAAACGATTGAATTGCTCACGTGAAAACGTGACTTTCGCATATTAAAATTCCGATTCTGTTGTGTACATCTGACGTGAAATTCAAATGAACATACGCGCTCCTTCCCTAGAACAATACATGGTGCACCATGTTATGTGCAAAGGAAGGGCGCGAAGCTCTTTCGTTTTTCAGTCAAGTGCTACTTAGTCACTTCGATCACAGCAACCCTTTCGTTTGGCTCCACGACAACACATGGTGCACCATGCGCGCAGTGAAACATGTCAAACGATTGGATTACTTGCGTGATTTCCGTGAGTTTCGCATATTCAATTTCTGATTCTGCTGTGCCCAACAGACTAAATCTGACGTGAAATCAAATGAACTTACGCACCTTCCTTAGAACAATACATGGTGCACCATGTTATGTGCAAAGAAGAGGCACGATGTTCACTCATTTTTCAGTCAAGTGCTACTAGTCACTTCGATCACAGCAACCCTTTCGTTTGGTTCCACGACAACACATGGTGCACCATGCGTGCAGTGAAACATGTCAAACGATTGGATTACTTGCGTGATTTCCGTGAGTTTCGCATATTCAATTTCTGATTCTGCTGTGCCCAACAGACTAAATCTGACGTGAAATCAAATGAACTTACGCACCTTCCTTAGAACAATACATGGTGCACCATGTTATGTGCAAAGAAGAGGCACGATGTTCACTCATTTTTCAGTCAAGTGCTACTAGTCACTTCGATCACAGCAACCCTTTCGTTTGGTTCCACGACAACACATGGTGCACCATGCGCGCAATGAAACATGTCAAACGATTGAATTACTTGCGTGATTTCCGTGAGTTTCGCATATTCAATTTCAGTATGTGCTGTGCACCATACGATGCAACGCATAACAAGCCCTCGGTTGCACTCAATTTTCAAATCCGTCATCCGTAATCTGTCAATGTCAAAGTCAAATCACTATTTACATCGGTGTTCTCTATAGGTGTATTAACATAAGTTTTTCATTTGTTTTGTTGACACGTGATGAAATTTTCACATAACTTAATGGATTTTGCATATTATACAATATGTAATAGAATATTCACCGAGGGGATACAGCAATGTCGTTTGTTACATGTGCCATTTTTCATTGTGTGGGTAATGAATTAGTGAGAAGGTCTCTACATAATAGAGTATGTTTGCCACGAAACCACAGGTAATTCTCTCAATTTAAATTCTGTTTGCCCTTTCGAAAAGTGCGAATGCCGGTTGTTCCTTTAATTTCCTTCAAGGGCACATTACTCGCTCGCCCAAGACAAAGACAGTTTTATCAAGGAGAATGCTTTCTTTTAGAATATCTTTTCTATGTTTCTTTTGTATCTATAAGAAACAGACTTAGTTGCGGATTTCATTTTAGTATATTGTAGTCTTTAAGTATGGTGGGCGGTGGCAATAATTTCCCAGACCAACTGTGCATGATATCTACTGGTAGGTACTTACGAATGGTACAGTACGTCGCTCTCTCTCACCAGCCAGTGTGGATTCAAGTGCGTCTCAAACACTACAGTTTCCACATACATCTTTAATTTTATTGTTCTAAGACTTACAGGTTACTTCACCATGTCTTTGTCACAGGTTTAAGAACAACAATAAACAATTGGTTATATAATAGGTTTAATTAGTTTCAACATTGTTCATGGTATACATAAGCTCACTGGTCCCGATCTCTGCACTGGAACTCGCTGCAGTCGGCCGCACTGTGCTGCGCTGTGGCACTCGGTACACAACACAAGTATGTCACCTCTTTCTCATTCAGTTAACAATAAGAGCTTTTACATATCCCTATGGTTCCTTGGTTTATACTTGGCATATGATATAAGTAAGATGCACAATTGTGAGCATATAAAATAAAATAAAAAGTATATAAGGTATTACCAGTGGTAATTCATAATTCCACTAATACCTACTTGGGCACTTGTAAGTATCTATTAGTATTATTTATCATACGTATAGCAATAATATTTTGTTTTATGTCATACTGTTATGGAACCAGCCGACGGCCCACCTGGTGTTAAATGGCCATAACCACCGATGCGACTTGGGTCCTCTCCCCAGGTACAACCAGACCCAAGTTGCTTTGTATGCGCCCATTACTCTGAGATCTGAGGTGGAATGTCTCATGTCCTTGTAATTTCACCGGCAACCACACCTTTCAAACCGGAAAACAGTGGATGCATTACTGTTTGGTGGCAGAAATAAGCATGGTGGCAGTACTTCCCCGGACGAACTTGGCGAGAGTTCTACTGCTCTTAAAAACTAATGTGTTTTATAATATAGGTTTAACAAATCCCTATGGTTCCTTGATTTGTACCTGTGTTATGTATATAATTATGTGGATCCACACATGTGGAACCACAGCTTCATAGGTGGATGTGTGTTACATCATTTTATTAGTACATGGTACTAGTGTACTAGTGGATGGTTCCAGTAGGTATGGAAGTATGTGCCATTTGCCATACTTTGTGCGTATGTATATGTTGATATTTAAATGTAAGTGTTCCATCAGTTTTTTGTTCCGTTGTACCAGCAACGGTTAGTTTCGGGCTGGCTCGGTGGCGCTGAGTGAAATGTTTTCCAATTTTTATTATTGATGCATAACATTCATATTAAAATTAAATATATTGTTATAATAAGTGTGTAGAGGTATATAATAGATATATTATTAATGAATTGGTATTGCCCTCCATTTTTCCTGCCTATTCTGACATCAACCAACGTACAGGATATATAGTCTCAATTGTTATCAATGAACTACTGTCTCAGTTTAAATAACATGTCATAATCATCAAGGATACGTTCAGTAGGGA
The DNA here is from genome assembly GCA_947359385.1 of Chesias legatella. NCBI lineage: Eukaryota > Metazoa > Arthropoda > Insecta > Lepidoptera > Geometridae > Chesias > Chesias legatella. The sequence goes on along the minus strand of OX375780.1, from coordinate 9,293,389 downwards.
TCACACTCGGGGGGCGGACACTCGACTCGGCCCGTGTCCGACGCGCGGCTAGTTACTGCGCCGCAACTGTAGTCCCCGGCAGACCGCCCGCGCCGCCGGCAGCGGCGCGGCGCAATCTGTACATTAATCCGCCTACGCAGACAACAGTCAACTACCCGTTTGAAGTTTCACAAACGTTACACAATATTTACGATCCCTGCTACATACATATTTTTGTCCTTTTTATGATAACTTGTCTTTTAAAATATCTATATATATATATATATATAGTGTTTTATTTTTTATGTGTGTGTGTAAGCTTAATGCCGCAAATAAAATATTTTTCATTCTTTGAAAAACCAAACTACTGGGCCGATTATGAACGTATTTCTATGGGACCAATACAAACAAAAAAAATAGTTTTTCATTTAGGTTTATTATTATACCTATTACAAATATATATGAGAGGCAACGAACATAAAACAATAACCTTTTTCATCCATCTTACTCGTTAAAAAGAGAAGCATAATAGAAACTTAACTTGGTGCTTATTAGAAACTAGCGACTTCGTCCGCGTGGAATTCGGTTTTATCACGCACCCCTATCTTACCCCTCGGAAAAGTAGCCTAAGTTGCTCCTTGTTACATCAGCTATCTGCCGGTGAAAGTCCTGTCAAAATAGATCCAACCATTTCAGAGATTAGCCGGAACAAACAGACAGACATAAATTGTAAAAAATGTTGTTTTGGTATATGTACCGTGTATACATCCATATGCACTTAGTAAAAAGCGGTTATTTTAATATTACAAACAGACACACCAATTTTATTTATTTGTATAGACTAAAAAGTGGTTTAAGTACTTAATTTCCAAATTAGTCAAGTATTTTATATTATTTATATTTATTTATTGTTTGATTGTTGTAAAATGTATGTTTTAAAATAGATGTTAGTGAAATACCTCAGTATACATTTAAGTATACAGATACATTTATTACATTTTATTAATTGAAAGTGTTTTATAATTCAACCTTCCCATTTATTGAATTGACATTTAAATCTGATTAGTGTATTATTTACTTCTATTATTAATAAACTTTTGGATAGAATAATAGTATTATTAATAATGTTATCCTCCTGCAGTATGATTACCTATTTGTGCAGGCGACACGGACCCAACTACACAACATCCAACATCCAACATCCAACATCCGACAGCTGTGACTGCAATGTTCATCACAACATAATTATTGTGTGTGATGGCGACATACGGTGGGTCTGGCATTGCAGACACGGCATGGAGCTCTCAAATAACCGCCTTCATTCTTCTGTTGTGACATAATTATAACATAACATAACATAAACATCCAACACCTAACACCTGCGACTGTGATGCATCACAACATAATTATTGTGTGTGATGGCGACATACGGTGGGTCTCGCATTGCAGACACGGCATGGAGCTCTCAAATAACCGCCTTCATTCTTCTGTTGTGACATAATTATAACATAACATAACATAAACATCCAACACCTAACACCTGCGACTGTGATGCATCACAACATAATTATTGTGTGTGATGGCGACATACGGTGGGTCTCGCATTGCAGACACGGCATGGAGCTCTCAAATAACCGCCTTCATTCTTCTGTTGTGACATAATTATAACATAACATAACATAAACATCCAACACCTAACACCTGCGACTGTGATGCATCACAACATAATTATTGTGTGTGATGGCGACATACGGTGGGTCTCGCATTGCAGACACGGCATGGAGCTCTCAAATAACCGCCTTCATTCTTCTGTTGTGACATAATTATAACATAACATAACATAAACATCCAACACCTAACACCTGCGACTGTGATGCATCACAACATAATTATTGTGTGTGATGGCGACATACGGTGGGTCTCGCATTGCAGACACGGCATGGAGCTCTCAAATAACCGCCTTCATTCTTCTGTTGTGACATAATTATAACATAACATAACATAAACATCCAACACCTAACACCTGCGACTGTGATGCATCACAACATAATTATTGTGTGTGATGGCGACATACGGTGGGTCTCGCATTGCAGACACGGCATGGAGCTCTCAAATAACCGCCTTCATTCTTCTGTTGTGACATAATTATAACATAACATAACATAAACATCCAACATCTAACACCTGCGACTGTGATGCATCACAACATAATTATTGTGTGTGATGGCGACATACGGTGGGTCTCGCATTGCAGACACGGCATGGAGCTCTCAAATAACCGCCTTCATTCTTCTGTTGTGACATAATTATAACATAACATAACATAAACATCCAACATCTAACACCTGCGACTGTGATGCATCACAACATAATTATTGTGTGTGATGGCGACATACGGTGGGTCTCGCATTGCAGACACGGCATGGAGCTCTCAAATAACCGCCTTCATTCTTCTGTTGTGACATAATTATAACATAACATAACATAAACATCCAACACCTAACACCTGCGACTGTGATGCATCACAACATAATTATTGTGTGTGATGGCGACATACGGTGGGTCTCGCATTGCAGACACGGCATGGAGCTCTCAAATAACCGCCTTCATTCTTCTGTTGTGACATAATTATAACATAACATAACATAAACATCCAACATCTAACACCTGCGACTGTGATGCATCACAACATAATTATTGTGTGTGATGGCGACATACGGTGGGTCTGGCATTGCAGACACGGCATGGAGCTCTCAAATAACCGCCTTCATTCTTCTGTTGTGACATAATTATAACATAACATAACATAAACATCCAACACCTAACACCTGCGACTGTGATGCATCACAACATAATTATTGTGTGTGATGGCGACATACGGTGGGTCTCGCATTGCAGACACGGCATGGAGCTCTCAAATAACCGCCTTCATTCTTCTGTTGTGACATAATTATAACATAACATAACATAAACATCCAACACCTAACACCTGCGACTGTGATGCATCACAACATAATTATTGTGTGTGATGGCGACATACGGTGGGTCTCGCATTGCAGACACGGCATGGAGCTCTCAAATAACCGCCTTCATTCTTCTGTTGTGACATAATTATAACATAACATAACATAAACATCCAACACCTAACACCTGCGACTGTGATGCATCACAACATAATTATTGTGTGTGATGGCGACATACGGTGGGTCTCGCATTGCAGACACGGCATGGAGCTCTCAAATAACCGCCTTCATTCTTCTGTTGTGACATAATTATAACATAACATAACATAAACATCCAACACCTAACACCTGCGACTGTGATGCATCACAACATAATTATTGTGTGTGATGGCGACATACGGTGGGTCTCGCATTGCAGACACGGCATGGAGCTCTCAAATAACCGCCTTCATTCTTCTGTTGTGACATAATTATAACATAACATAACATAAACATCCAACACCTAACACCTGCGACTGTGATGCATCACAACATAATTATTGTGTGTGATGGCGACATACGGTGGGTCTCGCATTGCAGACACGGCATGGAGCTCTCAAATAACCGCCTTCATTCTTCTGTTGTGACATAATTATAACATAACATAACATAAACATCCAACATCTAACACCTGCGACTGTGATGCATCACAACATAATTATTGTGTGTGATGGCGACATACGGTGGGTCTCGCATTGCAGACACGGCATGGAGCTCTCAAATAACCGCCTTCATTCTTCTGTTGTGACATAATTATAACATAACATAACATAAACATCCAACATCTAACACCTGCGACTGTGATGCATCACAACATAATTATTGTGTGTGATGGCGACATACGGTGGGTCTCGCATTGCAGACACGGCATGGAGCTCTCAAATAACCGCCTTCATTCTTCTGTTGTGACATAATTATAACATAACATAACATAAACATCCAACACCTAACACCTGCGACTGTGATGCATCACAACATAATTATTGTGTGTGATGGCGACATACGGTGGGTCTCGCATTGCAGACACGGCATGGAGCTCTCAAATAACCGCCTTCATTCTTCTGTTGTGACATAATTATAACATAACATAACATAAACATCCAACATCTAACACCTGCGACTGTGATGCATCACAACATAATTATTGTGTGTGATGGCGACATACGGTGGGTCTCGCATTGCAGACACGGCATGGAGCTCTCAAATAACCGCCTTCATTCTTCTGTTGTGACATAATTATAACATAACATAACATAAACATCCAACACCTAACACCTGCGACTGTGATGCATCACAACATAATTATTGTGTGTGATGGCGACATACGGTGGGTCTCGCATTGCAGACACGGCATGGAGCTCTCAAATAACCGCCTTCATTCTTCTGTTGTGACATAATTATAACATAACATAACATAAACATCCAACACCTAACACCTGCGACTGTGATGCATCACAACATAATTATTGTGTGTGATGGCGACATACGGTGGGTCTCGCATTGCAGACACGGCATGGAGCTCTCAAATAACCGCCTTCATTCTTCTGTTGTGACATAATTATAACATAACATAACATAAACATCCAACATCTAACACCTGCGACTGTGATGCATCACAACATAATTATTGTGTGTGATGGCGACATACGGTGGGTCTCGCATTGCAGACACGGCATGGAGCTCTCAAATAACCGCCTTCATTCTTCTGTTGTGACATAATTATAACATAACATAACATAAACATCCAACATCTAACACCTGCGACTGTGATGCATCACAACATAATTATTGTGTGTGATGGCGACATACGGTGGGTCTCGCATTGCAGACACGGCATGGAGCTCTCAAATAACCGCCTTCATTCTTCTGTTGTGACATAATTATAACATAACATAACATAAACATCCAACACCTAACACCTGCGACTGTGATGCATCACAACATAATTATTGTGTGTGATGGCGACATACGGTGGGTCTCGCATTGCAGACACGGCATGGAGCTCTCAAATAACCGCCTTCATTCTTCTGTTGTGACATAATTATAACATAACATAACATAAACATCCAACATCTAACACCTGCGACTGTGATGCATCACAACATAATTATTGTGTGTGATGGCGACATACGGTGGGTCTCGCATTGCAGACACGGCATGGAGCTCTCAAATAACCGCCTTCATTCTTCTGTTGTGACATAATTATAACATAACATAACATAAACATCCAACACCTAACACCTGCGACTGTGATGCATCACAACATAATTATTGTGTGTGATGGCGACATACGGTGGGTCTCGCATTGCAGACACGGCATGGAGCTCTCAAATAACCGCCTTCATTCTTCTGTTGTGACATAATTATAACATAACATAACATAAACATCCAACACCTAACACCTGCGACTGTGATGCATCACAACATAATTATTGTGTGTGATGGCGACATACGGTGGGTCTCGCTTTGCAGACACGGCATGGAGCTCTCAAATAACCACCTTCATTCTTCTGTTTTGACATAACTGATCATTTCCCCATTTGTAGTGTATTCCGTGAACGGCTAGCATGTGTTTGTTGAGGCTGGAGCTGTAGGGGAACCTGTGTGCGCACATTACACACGGGTAAGGTTTGTGTGGAGCGTGCGCGCGCATGTGTCGCTGCAGGTTGCTACTTGTCAGGAAAGTCTTCTCACACAGACTACACCTGTGAGTCTTGTTGCCTTCGTGCCTGAAATAGAGGACACCATTTATTTTACAGAAAACCCATCTCTTCACTTAGACATACAAGGGGATACTTTTACAATTTGCAAGCTTTCTGGTTGTATATCACTGAAAAATGACATTTGACAATAAAGTGTTGCAGGACAAACTCATTTTACCTTTTGATATGAACAATTAGATTTTTCTTGTAACTAGTTGAATAATCACAAATGAGACATTTATAATGTTTCTCTGTACTGTGTTTTTTTCTGTGATGGCATAGCTCTGCCGATGTCACGAAGGTGTCTCCGCAGTCCTCACAGTTGTAATTAAACACTTTGTTATGTCTGTTCATATGACTGATTAAAACACTCTTAGATTTGAGTACTTTGCTGCATATATTACATGAGTAGTCTCCCGCGCTGTGGACATGCATGTGAGTTTTTAATGAGAATGCATGTTTGAATTGTTTGCCACACCGGGAACAAGTGAAGTATGTGGTGTCACTGTGCACTTTGAGGTGTGCTGAGAGGCTGGACGCTTGCGTGAAGCTCTTCCCGCAGTAACAGCTGAACGGTCTGTTGCCACTGTGTGTGCGCGTGTGGTTCACCAGTGTTTGCCTGCGAGGAGTGGAGTACGTGCAACTCGTGCAGTGGTAAAGTCTGTCACATCCAAACCCAGTTACCTTCCCCACGTGCCGCTTTTTCTCGTGCATTGACACTATGTGTTTACACAGAGAGGTTTTAGACTTCAGCACTTTTTTGCAGACATCACATATGAATTTATTTTCATAACATTCTCGTTTGAGAGGTTCTTTGTCCATGTCTGTATCTGTTTCTTCTTTTATTTCGACCACATAATCAAATAGTTGTTTATCAGTGGTTTTTAAGGTAACACTTTCACAGTAATGTTTGAACCTTTCATGAATAGTTCCGCATTTGTTTCGAAAGTCGTAAGCAGTGTTCAAGTTATCTATACAGTCTTGACATATAGCACAAGGCAGGGATTTATCAGGATCTAAAATTATTTGAAAACACACTAATATTTTTTGCAAAATTTCTTTTGATACCTCTGAATCTGAAAACAAATAATAGTTCTCTGTAGTTTCATTGACTTTTTGAAAACATATCCTACAAATATTTCGCAAGTTCATGTTTGAATTTGAGAGAAATAATGGAAAAATAAATAAATCCAAGTGTAATTTTGTTCCTCCACGTTTGTTTTTTATTTCGTTCATTGATTGATTAATGGTAGACTAGATAAAGTTTACCTTAATAATGTACATAGGCCTCTTGGATAACGCTAGTGGCGCGGCGCGGCGTTGTGGCAGATTCAGGCAACACGCGGGCGTCTGAATGCGATCAGCTGTACGGTTTACGCATAGAGATAATATCTAACAGGAGTGCTTACTACGTTTGACATAAAAACTAAATATATGCTTTATCAGCATGATAAAAACAAAACGGTGAAGGAAAACTCGTGAGGAAAACGACATGTCCCAGAACTGAAAATTCGAAGACATGTGTCAAGTGCACGAAAGGAGCCTCTTTGAGGCGCACTTGAAATCCTTTCACCACACTGATTCGAGAGAACCAGTGACTCGAATAGATAGATAGCATGATATAAAGTTCAATTTGCGTTACCAATTATTGTTAGGAAAAACGGTCTTGAAAGAGAATACTTTTAAGGTATGGGTTTCCCTCTCGCACACATTACCATTTTTCGTTAGTTTCTAAATTAGTAATATTAAAGTCCTACATAAAGCTCCTACGAAAGTCACAGTTGAGTATAAAAGTCCTTGTACTTGAACAAATACACCTACATAGGACTATAGTAATTAAATTTATTGACGATGGAGTCTTTACTGAGCTGATGAAGCACAGTAAATTGATTCCTTTATTTAAATCTGGGAATCACAAAGACCCAGCTAATTATAGACCGATATCGGTATTACCAACTTTGAGTAAAATATTTGAAAAAATAATCTTAGAGCAATTATTAACACATTTTAATAGAAATACCTTATTTCATAGTAATCAGTTTGGATTTACCAAAGGTCGGTCCACGATTGATGCTGGTGTAATGCTTTTAAAGCACATCTTTGAAGCTTGGGAGAAATCACAAGATGCAATCGGTGTATTCTGTGATCTTTCCAAAGCTTTTGATTGTGTAGATCACTCTATCTTGATTTGCAAGCTCAAACATTACGGTATCCAAAATAAAGCGATTGACCTTGTACAGTCATATCTATCAAACAGAATCCAAAAAGTTGCCATTGGCGGTGAAAGGTCTACAGGTTCCGCTATTGACATGGGTGTGCCGCAAGGTTCAATACTGGGCCCGTTTTTGTTTCTAGTTTATGTCAACGACCTCCCTTTTTTTGTGAATACTTTGTGTGATATAGTCCTTTTTGCTGATGACACTTCTCTTTTATTTAAAGTTGACAGATATAAAGATAATTACGATAGTTTAAATGCGTCACTATCGAAAGTTTTAGATTGGTTCATATCGAACAATCTTTTACTCAATTCTAACAAAAATAAGTGCATTAAATTCACTTTGCCAAATGTGAAGCAAATGTCGGCTAATATACAAATAAATGGAGAAGTGCTTAATCTTGTTGGTTCCACTGTGTTTTTGGGTTTAACTATAGATGCAAAGCTACTGTGGGGTGATCAAATCGCAGCACTTGCCTCCAGACTTAGTTCAGCCGCATTCGCAGTACGTAGAATAAGACAGCTAACGGATGAAGTTACTGCTAGGTTGTTTTATTTTAGTTACTTTCATAGTGTTATGACATACGGTATCCTGCTTTGGGGGAAAGCAGCAGATATCCATGCCATATTTGTTTTACAAAAGAGAGCTATACGTTCAATTTATAAAATGAAATCAAGGGACTCTCTGAAAGAAAAATTCAAAGAAATAAATGTCCTTACAGTGTCATCACAATATATATATGAAAATTTATTATATGTTCATAAAAACATATCCAGTTTTGAGAAAAAAAGTGATGTTCATACCAAGAACACTAGAAATAAAAATAAATTAAACATTCCAAGATTCCGATTGCAAAAAGTCAACGGATCTTTTATGGGAAATTGTGTACACTTTTATAATAAACTTCCTGAACAAGCAACGAAACTTCCGACCCAAAAATTCTAGTCATACATAAAGAAGGGTCTGGTAAGTAAAGCTTATTACACTGTAAATGATTATATAAATGATAAATCCCCATGGTCTGATGTCGCTCTGCTCAACGACACACAAAACTTCCTGTAATAGTATATTATGTAGTCATAAATGTAACATAGACCTAAGTACTCAATTGTTACAAGGATCGTGCTCGCGAAAAAAAAGGAATCCCTCCATTAGGGGTTTCTTGCTGTTCTTCCCCATGGAGGGTCGGATAGGGTTTGAACAGGCGTCAAACTTATCGAAAAGTACGCGTGACCTTATGTTTTGAATATTGACGTTTCCAAGCCATTTCTTTATGAATTCTATGGAAATAAAGGTTTTGACTTAAAAAAAAGCCTGTTTCGATCTTTGATTCCAATGTTAATTATTTATAGTTACAATTTATTAAAGTATTCATAGCATAGGAACATGGAGGTAGTATGTACTTCGTACAACTGGAGGGCTGACTGAGGCCCAAAAAGCGGTCTCGAAAGAGAATACTTATAAGGTCAAGGTGTCTTTGTCTAATATGGTGACTATTAAACATTAAAATATACGATAAAGTTATTAAGATATTAGTTACATAAAATTTTTGTACAGATTCTTGACTGCTTTATAGATTGTAAATGTTATAGAATTTTAGCAGTTAGGGACGGCAATACGATGATGGGCGGGCTGTATATCACAGTATGGCGGCATCTGGGTAATGTCGTTACTTTTCAGGAAGGCAGAATGGGCGTACAATTGTAGATGCGCGAACTGTTCAGTTGTTTGCCGGCTATATGTACTGATATGTATCGTGACTAGAAAATACTTTGGATTATAAGTGATAAAAATAGATAAAATGCTGGTAGTACATGCACCATGCATTGATGCCATAGTACGTGCTTTAACGAAAGTATTTATTATAGTAACAGTGCTGCCTTAAGAGTAGCTTTCTACTTTTGTATAATAATTACTATTTACTATTAGTACAACAAATTGTACCAAGGTTAGCACCTATGACCATTCAATCGGATTTTTTTGCGACATTACATCAGATGTGTTTAAATGCTTATTTAATTACAAGTAAAATATAGTAAATAAATGAAATAATTGAATTGAGTCCCAGGATTTTATTGTTATCAAAAGCTTTTACGCCTCTGCCTGAGCCTGCACCCTCTTGATGAAGGATGCCTTCTTCTGCTTGATTCTGTTCTTCCTCTCGGCCAGGGTGAGCTTGCGCTTGTTCCAGCGCTTGGGCTTGGCTGGCTCCTTCTTGGTCTCCTTCTTGTTGGTGGCCGGGTCGGAGCGTATCGCCGTGTGCGCCTTCTGGTACAGCTTTTCAACCTAACACAAATAATATTCACTGTGAACATACACACAAATTATATATAATACGATAATATACACTCGGCGTCACAAAAATCGCACCTTTATGTTTTTTTCAGTAAATCGCTCCTAGAATCTAGCACATAAATACCACATGTGAAAAAAATATATCATTGTAAAGTGCACTTCAATACCTTTACATTAATAACCTGTATCATTAAAAACCAATTACCATTTCTAACCAGGGACCAATCAACAAAATGTTGGAAAAAATTGCCACTTTAGCGAGCGCTAGTTGAGCTACCTTAAAAGGGTATAAAAGGTCATTTCCAGCTAAAAAATGGGTCAGTCGCTACTCAGACTTTAGAGTGAACACACCGGAACAACATACGCAAAAGAACAATACCTGAAGATGGATACAACCTGTGATGAAGCAGCTAAAATCATTGCGCTATTGCAATCAGGACTGCGACAGGTTGACGTTGCTCGACAGTTGAACCTCAGCCGATTCTCAGTTCGACGAGTATACCAACGATTCCGTGAGACTGGTGGCTATACCCGAAGACGTGGATCCGGAAGAAAACGCTGCACATCAGAAAGAGACGACCGCTTCATTGTGTCGACGTCGTTGCGCCACCGCTTCAGCAATGCTGTTGAGGTGCAACAAGAGCTCCAATCAGCTCGCAGAACGTCTGTTAGTGTCTCTACGATTAGAAGAAGATTGAAAGAAAAGGAATTGAGAGCTCACAGACCTGCTAAGGGCTCAAAACTGACCGTGCAGCATCGAAGAGAGCGGTTGCAATTTGCTCAGGAGCATGTCAACTGGACGCTTGACCAGTGGAGGGCCGTTCTCTTCACCGATGAGACACGAGTATGTCTTTTCTGCAACGACAGACGCAGAAGAGTATACCGAAGAAGAGGAGAGCGTTTTGCCCAGGCTTGTATAGAAGAATCCGTCGCATACGGAGGTGGTTCCTGTATGTTCTGGGGTGGTATATCCGTCGAAGGGAAAACGGAGCTTGTGTGCGTCTCTCGGACTGGCGATGGTCGTGGGCAAGGGTCGCTGAATGCTGGGCGGTACATAACGGAGATCTTACAAGACCATGTGGTCCCGTATGCCGGTTTTGTTGGCGATGGGTTCATGTTAATGCACGATAACGCCCGTTGCCACACTGCGTTTACTGTGCGGGACTACTTGGAAGAGGTTGAGATCCCTGTTATGCAGTGGCCAGCACGAAGCCCAGACCTGAACCCGATTGAGCATCTCTGGGACGATGTAAAGAGGCACGTACGAGCACGAGATCCTGCTCCCACCACTCTCCAAGAGCTCCAGGATGCCGTGACGGAAGAATGGGAGAACATACCCCAAGAGAGAGTGGAGACCCTCGTGAGGTCCATGAAGGGTCGGATGGAAGCTGTGATCAAAGCAAGGGGCGGAAGCACTAGATTTTAAGGACTTATTTGTAATTTTTTAAATGTTTTAAATTTTATTTTTTGTAACTTAGTCATTATTTATGTTTTTTTTTATTAAAAGATTTAAAACACATACACATGTTTTTAATTTCTAATAAGCAATTCAATTACCTTTCCAATGATATCCTACAATCATACCCTTACTATTGACAAAATTTGAGTAAAAGTATTCTAAAGTTGCTTTTTTAAAAGGTGCGATTTTTGTGACGCCAAGTGTATATTGGCATCTAGCCTCAAACCAAGCAGTAAGGTTGTGTAACATTTCCAGTCAACACTATAACTACTCTTTCAGTTTTGCAAACAGACATATGGAAGCAAAATATTTAAATAGAATTTTTTTAATAAATAAAAATGGTTTAGATTTCATATAAGGGTAGAAAATGATTAAAGACTCTGACACGGAATGAACTCTATTAAGTAGTCAGTTAATACTATAAGTCAAAATGTGGTAATGCTATCTGTTTGAAACAACATTAATTTGTATCAAAACTGTCAGACAAGTGTATTTCAAATGATGTAGTCCAAGTTACGACACTGCTCAACATATATACAGATTTGAGCAGTAATTTGAATGGACGTAAGTAACTTCATGTTTGTACCAAATACTAAAAGTCAAAGTATAAGTTAACCAGATGAATAATTACCTCGTCAGCCACTACTCCCAATTTGATGTATTTGCTGAACTGTCTTCTAAAGGAGTCCTCATCATCCTCCTGCAGGCTCTTCATGTAATCTGCCACATGCTTTCCAAAGATATGAGATCTGTGAAACAACGTCAGCCATTTACATGATGCACAAGATAAATCTGTGTACATATATATACATTGTGTACACATGTGTGCATGACCGGTTCCAAGAGAGTGATATTCTCTTGTGTCACAACCAACAAGCCATACATAATAGTGTTGCTCCCGTTACGGCTGTCCAATCAATACAAGAAGCTTATTAATTGGAGGATGAACGGAGCATTATCTCGTAACATATAATCAAAATAGATGAAAACCTGTGAACTTCAGCATTAAATTTCTTGGATTCAGCATCATAGCCAGGGAATCTCTTGAGGGAGTGGGGAATATTGAGGCCCCCGTCGACGGCTCCTTTCATGGCTCCAAATACACGGGCGCCGGTGGTGGTCCGTGCGAGACCCACATCAAGGTAACATCTGAAATAAACATCATCCATCAGACGTGACGTGTAGAGCATTATGATTTGGCTATGTCAGATCAGCCAATTGTGAATCAAGACATTGTATTTCCTTTATGACCAATTACAGATTCATAATCAAAACATATAGACAGGTAATGTGTGGTGTGGTGTGTGGATGATACCTACTGGTGTGGTTACAATAATATATTAACCTGAAAGCTCCCGGTCCATTGTCAACAGGCTCAACATTGTATTCATCTCCAGTGACCTCAGTGGCGCCCGTGTACAGAGTGTCAAGCCCTAGTCTCTGCAGCAATCTTCTGGCCAGCAGCAGTCCCGTGCAGTATGCCGCTGCATAGTTTGTGAGACCCACCTGTATTGTACATGTGAATATTTAGTCCAACATGAAGTTATAATACATATATCATGGATTGCAGTGTTGAATGCAATCAGTGCTGAACATATGACAACAGTGTTTTGTGCCTTTGTACGTGGCTTCAGACCGCCCGTTCAATTCATCATATAATTAATATAATATTGAGCATTGTAATGACGTGACGCACTAGATAGATGTACGCGCGGCGCGTGTTACCTTGATGCCGTAGCGGGGCAGTTCACTGGAGTAAGCCGCGCACACAATGTGGTCACCCTCGATGCGGGAGTAAGCCACTTGGCACGTTACATTCTTGTTGGACAGACGGACAATCAGCCGGTACTTAGGGGTGTTGTACTTGTTCTTATCCTGAAATACAAACACTAGTTATCAAAATATTACAGTCATTCAATATACTATATATATACATATATGTGTACTCAACTTTAATAAAATTTCAAGTACCTGAATAATGAGGCGTTTGCGGGCATAGTAGTCAGTTTTACCCTCACGGCGCCTCTTGAACTTGACTTGGTACCTTTTAAAGTACTGCTTGTTCTTCACAACCTTCACAAAACCCTGCGGTGAGAGAAACTTTTATATAATAACAAAGCTTTTGACAGAGTTCCGCATCATTTACAATAAATAATCAGAGACACTTTATAATCAGGTGTGCGCTGCTTCAGTGAACAAACCAAATATGAAGGGCACACAGAACGTGGCCCAGCACATTGAACTCGTCACTTCCACAGGATCAGATGACGCGCATGTGTCCGTGTTTCATCATATTGTAGGTTACCCCTTACCCCACCTATCTACCAACTCTACCAACTCTACCCCAACTCATTAACACTCAGCACAGCAGCAGATAGCACACACTGCGCTCCCAAATACCATAATACACAACCAACCAATACATCGCAATCATTTAGTTACCGGTCCTGAATAGGAAACACCATACTGTGCCTGAACGTAATCAAATTTTATTTACACCATCACTAACTAATTTAACATTATACTCGTATACTGTGCCAAGCCACTTAACTATATTGAAAGATTCAACATTATTTCATGGAGAAATGCTCACCATTTTATTTAGAAATCTCACAAATAACAATCGGGCATCCACTGACGGACACCACCGTCAAGTAAAAGAACGATATGTTTTAAGATGAATGAATGACATATACCATTGTAAGGAATGAATGAGTGAGACAGACTAAAAATGAAATACATACCAATATACGCCGCGGGTTGTCATGTCATTTGACATTTGTCACAGCTGATATGACTCGCTTGTGAAATGCGAAATGCGTTTTTTTTCCGTTTTAGACCGCAATATTTACCGTCGCTTCTTTGGGTCTAACCTATGTTCGTGGTAAGCGTATGCAAATATAATAATATAGGTAATGTGCAACATGACACATGACATATCTGTTGACAGTGTTGCCATGTAACGTTTTGGAGCCAATTGTAATTGTTTTTAGGTTTATTCAGCATTGTTCATATGCCCATATACATAATAAATTTGTTCCCAGTGTGATACTCGATCATATTGCATATTTTTATAATGTTTATTGTTTATATATTTGTAAACTGACCGTATCCACACACGGGTTTTATTATTGAGGATAGATTTTCTTAGTGTCTTTTACGGTATATCTGAAAAAGTAATAACTTCAAACTAGACAATAATCACCTAATTAAACTAATCGTCAGAAACATTAATAAGTAAAATGAATAAATTTTTAGCATGTTTAAATAAAATATGGGTGAATGAAACAAGAACTGTGTTTGAAGGCAGGGTTACTACCAACTGACTGTCCTCACAGCTCAATGCTAGTAACCCTGCCTCCTGCGCTTTAGGTCGTGGGTTCGGTTCCCACCCAGGACAAATATTTGTGTGACGAACATAGATTTTTATTTTGTGTCTGGGTGTTAATATGAATACTGCTGCAAAAAAGTATATAAGTATTATATCAGTTCTTTGGTTCCCATAGTACAAGCTAAGCTTAGATTACTTTGGGGCTAGATGGCGCTGTGTGAAATGTAATGTTTTTATTTTATTTATTTATAATTTATTTAAATGCCAAAACTATTTTTTTTTCAATTTGAATCTATCATTATCATTTTCCTAAGATGTGAAGCCAACTCCTACGTGTTATTCATAGAGCAATAAAGCATTACTACATACGGACACCATAGTTCCACATATGACTACGTTTATTTCAAACCGCTTCTCAAACTACCTATACATAAATGAAAACTTAGTGCTAAAATTTGCTACACTAAATTGGTTTGACTGTCAATGTTCAAACAGCAGTGTAACCAAGTTTAATAAATTTCCGCCAACTTTTTTATCCTCATCCTTCTCAGGACAACAAGATACCTGTTAGGAGATAGTAATAGTATAGTATAGTCGTTATGTATTTTCGAAATGTGTAACATTTTTTTGTAATTCTCTTATATGCTCTTAAAACTCTCTTTACCCCTATTAATACAAGCACAATTGGCCATTGCATAAGACAATATATGTATACAAATGAATTTTGGCCTCTTTGTCTACTTTGCGCTACATTGACATGGACAATATAAGCTACACTTGGCAGCACTGAACTGGTCAGCACTCAGCACTCAGCACTGTCAGTATTTTTTAATGCGTTTGACAATTGGAAATGTGTTTGAAATGAAAAGTTGTTTGATCGAAAAAAGTGCAATTTCCTAATTTCTTGCATAATTATTAAAACATTACTGTTTAAATAATATGTTACGATGAGAGTAATCGATTATAATAACAATAAAGTACAGTAGTAACTATTGTTGAGATTAGAACAATGAGAAGCGAGTGTTTTTGTTATTTATTATTCGCAACTACGATTATTCATCATGCGTCTACAGAAATTATTACGGCGTCTTTGATAGGTTCCGCTTTTATAGCGGGCGGTTGGTACAAATGGGACACCCTGAAAGACAACACAGTTTGCCGTTTCATTGAGTGCTGTAATGATAAGCACGTGCCATATGACATGAATAGTAAGTATTGTTAAAATATATATTCACAAGAAAAAAATATGTTTGCAGGCATTTAGTCTCAGTTTATCATACAGTTTGATAATAGCATATTTGGGCCTGATCAAAGAGCGTATAGGTACTACTAGTCCTGCTATGATTGTGCATCCTTTGTCACCTCAAAAAATGTATTCCGTTAGTTAGGTTTAGATATCTGCTTTCCCATTAAGAACAGCATAATGGGAAAGCGCAGACATGAAACCAACCCTTAAAAGAGGCATATACTCAACATGTCAGCATCTAGACTGACGTAACATTGTGGAGATCATACTGCCTGCTATCATCTTCCCATAAAAGCCCATAAGAAATGAACTTGTGCCCGCCCGCATGGTAGTGGCGGGTGGCTACTCCTACTGTTTGTATCACTCTCCAGTGTGTTCCAGGATTAAACTGGGCTTCAGAGAGACTCCTTTCATGACAATGTATTATTCCTGGTAATCATCTATGTACCTACATTGGAAATTTCAGCCAAATTGGATGTGTATTTTGGGGTAAAAGATTAAGAGATTTTCACATTATAGTACCTATAATAGTATAATTTTTAACAAAGTATAATAACATAATTAATACTTATGTGTCATAGAATAACAAAAAATCTTTGTAATGTAATCTATAAAAGCTCTTAAATTGATAAAAAGCCATATTGTTTCAGAGTTGAAACTGTCTCTTTCTCATAAAGTATTTGGACAGCCGCTAGTCAATGAGTTAGTGAATATCCTGACAGCCCACAGAGAATCCATGTACAATGACAGTAGGCACAACAGAAAAGCTCTAGTGATCAGCCTGCACGGGTGGTCAGGGGTCGGGAAGAACTATGCAACCACAATGATAGCGGAAGCGTTGTACTCCAAAGGCATGCACAGTCAATATGTAAAGATGTACATGGGGAAGAAAGATTTTGATTGCACTGATTTGGATAAAAAAAAGGTAACATTGTTATGCAACTCCTTAACAGCGGTGTGTAGATGAATTCAATTCATTCAATAATTGGTTAGTGGCTATTGTGCTGACCAATTTTGACGGGACATTCACTGGCAGATAGCTGATGTTATGAGGAGTATCTTGAGCTAATTTAATTAACATTAATTCACAAATTGATAAAAATTGCTTAAATGAGTAGGTACTCATACAGAACTGAATTGGAAGTGGGTGAAGCTGCAGGAATGGCTAGATGGCTTCACACCTAGATTTGATCCTATGTTTCCTGTGCATCCTTTTAATAATATATTTTTATTTATTATTATAACACCTTATATATTTGCAGCAAGATTTAGTTGGTACTATCAACAGTATTGTGAAAAAATGTCCAACTTCATTAGTGATATTTGATGAAATCCATGAGATGTGTCCGTCTGTCCTGGATGCAATAAAGCCCATGCTTGACCATCACAGCAGTGTAGACGGAGTGGACTACAGGTGAGTGCGCTCACACACACACCCACACACACACACTGTTACCACTGACAACTCACTACAATATTAAGTGGAGCCACACAACATGGCCACTGCACTGCACTGCACTGCACTGCACTGCACTGCACTAATGTCTTTATATAGTAATTTCATGAAAATTGTACATAATTATTTAATCTTTACAAATAAATAAAATTGGAGGGTCTGATTGTAATATTAAAATACCTGCTTTTTACTAGGGCATATGAATGTATACACGGTACAAAAAAACAACATTTTTTTTTCTATTTCTGTCTGTCTGTCTGTTTGTTCCGGCTAAACTCTGAAATGGCTGGACCGATTTTGACGGGACTTTCACTGGCAGATAGCTGATATAACTAACTTAGGCTACTTTTCCGAGGGGTAAAATAGGGGTGCGTGATAAGACCGAATTCCACGCGGACGAAGTCGCGGGCAACAGCTAGTAATATCTAAGATTACATAATAAGTGTTTTACATAAGTAAGTGGGTAGAGTTATTTTAATGGCGTTTCTTATATTGTTTAGGAATAGTGTGTTTATATTCATCTCTAACATCGGCGCTCAGGAGATCTCGTCTACTCTACTAGACTTGTATGAGCAAGGAGTGAAGAGAAATGATGTGGAGTTTCACGATTTTGAATCAATCATTAGAAGGACAGCGTTCTTCCAAGGTAACTCTTCAAACATAGGTAGGTATGTATGCTGTGGTTGTGCTGATATTGAGTTTCAGCAACCATCGTTTACATAGTGGATGTAGCGGGTGGGGTGGGGTGGTGTGGGGTGGTGTGGGGGTGTCATGCACCAGCTTCCACCGTAACAGCTGTGGAAGTTGCTACGTGTTGCACTGCCTGGGCAGGCGGCAGGGCAGCCCTAGCAACGGATGCTCTCAATACTCTACAACCACATATTCAACACATCTAGTTACCAGTGTGGCAGAGTGTCTACCTATACTATATACTATATATAATAGTTGTGTGTGTGTGTGTGTGTGTCACTGAACTTCTAAACTGGTGTAAGTGATTTTGATGAAAGTTTTGTGTTTGAGTTGGAGAGGATAGGTGGCTAGGTGGCGCTGCGGGTCCATCTGCAGATGTCTGCAAATACATACTAACACCTTAGCACTTAACAACCATACCATGTACTCCTACTCCTACTCCTAGCAAATAAATATCATTTCATTTCATTTGCCCGGGTGCGGCGGGGGGCGCCAAAACACCAAATGCGAAAAATATTTCAAGCAGAAAATAGAACTTTTGAACTGTGTATTTTTATTGAGTATATATAAAGTGAAAGCGGTATGTGTGTATGTGTGTATGTGTATATGTGTGTGAGCGTGTGTTGGTTGCAGGTGGTTTCGAGAAGGCGAGTGTGATCGCGCATCACCTGATCGACCACTACATACCGTTCCTGCCGCTGGAGCAGAGCCACGTGGAGGCGTGCGCGCTGGCACACTTCCGAGCGCACCGCATCTATGCTCCTTCCGAGGACATGATGGCGTATGTACCTCTACCTGTACCTGTACCTGTACCTACCACGCACGCACTCACTCACTCACTCACTAACTCACTCACTCATTTATATATAGAAGGTGACACCCTCCGTGCTCCATGGACGCCGCGTGCCTAGTATTTATTATATACCCCGGGGGCTTCATGTGTCACGGTGCGCACCACGCTTTAGTTTTCAATTAGCGTGGAATTACAGTCACCTGACACGTCTCACAGTTACAGACGGCGCGAGGCGCGGGGCGCGGGGGGGAGTAACACCAGGTGGGCCTCCTGCTTGTATAGTAATATTGTAACAATATATGTAACGCTGGTGAGTACCACGCTGCACGTCACGCGCTGCAGCCACGATGTATGTATTAACTAAACACCACCACCACCTCCACACAGGAAGCTGCATTCAATTGTCTCATTGTGTGCAACTGAGAGTAAAGCCTGACACCTACATACACTAACGGTATGTATGTAGTTAACTAAGTTGTGGGTTCATTCCCACCCACCACAAACATTTATGTGGCGAACATTCTGTGTCTGGGTGTTAGTATCTACACAAATAAATACAATTGGAGTGTCTGTTTGTAATATTAAAAAAAAACGCTTTTTACTAAGTGCATATGGATGTATACACGGTACATATACCAAAACAACATTTTTTTTAAATTTCTGTCAGTCTGTTTGTTCCGGCTAATCTCCGGAACGGCTGGACCGATTTTGACGGGACTTTCACTGGCAGATAGCTGATGTAACAAGGAGTAACTTAGGCTACTTTTCCGAGGGGTAAAATAGGGGTGCGTGATAAAACCGAATTTCACGCGGACGAAGTCGCGGGCATCAGTTAGTATATTATATGTATGTATTTACGAAGAAAATAAGGTATACAAATATAGTATTAGTCGTAAGTGTATTGTATTTATTACAGAGACGCAATGTCTGTGATAACGTACGGACCCACAGAGGAACAACCAATATTTGCAAACAGTGGCTGCAAGCGCTTCACCAAACACATTCCCTACGTCATACAGAAACACAAAACAAAAACAGAACTTTAAAATTAAAATAATATTAAGAAATGTTGTGTTATGTATTTGTAAATATATTTAGCTTGAAGCACAGTGTTTGTTTTACAACTTTGCTGTACCTGAACAATTTAATTTAAATTGTGTAAACTTACTTATTTATTGCCATGTCTTAAAGAAACAATCATACAATCGTCCATGACACTTTTATGTTGAGAAATTAATCTGTTGTGTATACATTTTTCCTATTTAATGTGGTGTACCTTTTGTTGAAGAAACTAAAAACAATAATTTGTTTGAACACTCGTCCTGTGCTGTATTGTGTTATGATGACGCTATGTTGGCCGCCTTCAATAAATGTTGTTCAATGTTCCACACTGCTATTTTATTATTCACCATTTATATTTTAATTACGACAGTGTAACAATGGAGCGTAATCTGACGGCTGATGTGAAGTGCGGATGCTGTGTGCGATGTGTGTAGCGCGTGTGCGCCGCGCCACACACAAGTTGTTGAAACGACAATGTTTATTTTTCACTGTGCTTGTAGGAAAACCCAACATACTAGTAGTAGCAGTAGTACTAGTAGTAGTAATGGTTAAAAGTATAGACATTAATTTGTATGCAATAATTTCTGATTTGTCACTCTGCCACAACCTGACATTATAATATTATAATGTGAGGTCGTGGCAGAGTGGTCGAGCCGATGTTACAGCATCACAAATTATTCCTTTAATCTTTCATTTACATTCACATAAAAGTCTCCATTGTTTTATTACAAGCCAAGTGCAATTATCTGATGACACACTATGCAACTGCTACAATAAATGCATGGAGCAGTTTTGCTAAGCTCAATTATATAGTAACATATACAGTTAATTCAAGATGAAACAATGTTGTTTATTGTTTCAACATAAACACAAATGTATGAAGTTGTCCGGATAGCTCATGTGCTCCGAGAGCCACTGCAGCGGTGTCCCCCCCGGAATGATGATGCCGTGCGTCCTCACACTCACTGCAACACATACACACACCACACACTCATGTATTACCACATAACAACATATATATATATACAGTATACACTCAATATTGTTACACACAACTGTGTAGGTTATCATGACTTACCATTATTGTTGTCGGGATATAACTCAGATATCATTTGCTGAACTATTTTCCTACTACCATCACTGTTTTTAGGGTTGACTAGACGCTGACTGTATGTTCCATCTTCCGAGTAGATTTTCAGTGGTATATGTTTGAAACCATCATTCTCTCCGTGGGATTCCATTAACCTTCTGTTTATTGCCCAGAATTGGTCAAATTTATCTGTGAAAATTGGACAAGTTAATAAATAGAGATATGTATTATATATATATATCCATTTATATTTGAAACTATAATAAAATGACATAGTACACGTGTGCATACATTGAATAATAATATTAATAAGCCCCAGGAAAAGAGGAGCCAATTGAAATTAAACAAATATATTACCATTCTGAAGTCCGAGCCACAATTGATTGTGGTCCTTCTTCTGCATTGTTGACATGACTTGACCTCTGTGTTTGAGAACGTCCGCTTCTTTCACTGTTGAAATGAAATGTGCCTCTACAACATCCCTGAAACACATACCTACATGCTAATCAAATATTGTATAATTAAATAGTAGAATGTTATCTCAAATAATGTTAGTTCTACACAATAACTCTATACAAAACTGGCTGTGGCTATGGATGGTAGCACTCAAGCTTTGGTTGCCTGATTTTGTTTTTCTTCAGTCAAAGCTCAAACCAATTAATATTTAAATATTATACAAGTTGTATTAATAACCAACCAACGGACAATCTACAGACTCAGTATTCAGCATTAGACAGTTGGGACAAAAATTCCCACAATAAAATAAATGTAGGCTGATGGACAAATTACTAATATTATTTACTTGTTAGTACAATGCAGCAGGATGTTTTCAGGAAACTTGGTGAAATGCACTGTCAGTACCCAAGGCAGCTGTGGCTCATTCCCGCAGTACAAATCATACAGGAAACCAATTGGGTAATGCCATTTCAAGGGTTGCCCGTTGTAATCCAGCCACATCTCACTGTCACAATTCTCTTGGGATATGTAACGGAGAAAATGCCGTTTCATCTGGAAACAACATATTTAATAGTGAGTGAATATACAAATAATTATTGTATGCAATACTTTAGCATTAGAGTATCTGTAAGACATTATATCTATTGTACACTTGCTTGGCAAATAAATATTGTATTGTATTCTTCTTACCTTATCAGTAACAAGAGGGAAATAACTCAATCTTGGAACCATGACATAGAATGGATCTGGCTGCTGGATTTCCATTATTTCTTCTTGAGCGAGTTGAAAACATACCGCAAGTTTGCCGTCCCATATCTCACGTAAAATCTCTCTGTCGTTAGCCATTGCGTTTTATTTACAAACAATTTAATAACGCAACGCAACTCGAGACTCTGATGACGATATTGCCAACTGAACTGGCTCCCAAAATGAATATGGCCGTCTGATCTATTCTATGCTCGTCTGGTGGAATACGGGAGTACCAATGAGAGTACTTTCAAATGTGCGAAATACCCAATCTAATCCAAGGCGGAGCACAGACTTGTTTTGCCTCGTTCCTTCTTGATATTATGACCTGGTTATGATTTTAGAGTAACGTTGTATTCTCTGCACTTTCTGTATTGATTCTTCAGGTCAGTTAGTCAGTTCAGGAGGTGGTGTACAGAAAAAGGGGGAGAATAGGGATGTAGATGTGTGAGGTAGGGATAAACTGAAAATGATTTTTAACATCGAATTTCATGTTTATTCGTTAAACATGGCAATACAAGAGTTTACGTTTAAATTATAGTAGGCTACCTAACTAGTCAGTACCCATCACTCTCAGCTCATGATAATTTATTTCGTAAGTGCCAGCCCTAAACATTACATTACTAAACCCCGACCTGTTCCTATTCACCCCATTTGCGGGGTGAATAGGGATCAGCTATATTTTAGCCTTTTTTGCTGTTACATGATATTATTCCGATAACTATTACAACTGGCTGTCAAGATACTATCAAGACTCAAATTTTAAGAGTAGGTATTCCTTAAGCATTTCGTAGGTTTTTTTCTTTAGTATTTTATTTTTATTTCATTATGAAGTTGAATTTTGTCCCTATTCACCCCGTTTTACGGTAGTATTCCATTTATGGAAACACCAAAGTGACATTGACATTGTTTTTTCCCATTGAGCCGGTGAGAAATTTTTTCGCCGTACAGATTTTACAAATATCTCTAAGCTATGAAAGAGATATCAAGGCTTAGCTGTATTTTGTATACTTCTTAATTCACTCGTAGTTTATAGTTGAAGTAAAGCTTATCTTAATGTCTTTTACTAGTGGTGTGAAAAATTGTTGTAGGGGACTATTGCCAGCCAGGCCTGGAAAACAAAAAAATAACTACTGTCAAAAACACGTGTTTGTGCTGTCACGTAAATTTTATTTTGTTGTGAATTTTGTGGATTGATATTATATATATTGATAAGGTATATTAATCCAGAACTATGAAAAGAGACTAGAATGCAGTAATAAATACCTATCTAATACTAGTAAATTCATATTAATACCCCCCGTTTTCGCTTATATTAATATTTTATTTAGCCAGTAACCTAAAAAATGGGTAAGAAAAGGAAACTACAGGCAAAAGAGGACGAATTCGAGTTCGATCCCATACCAAAACACCTCGTAACTTCTCATATAAAGAAGCAAGAGAAACGTCTAATTGTTATTTTGGAAAACGCACAACTGGAAACAGTCAAAGTAAGTTTGAATTTTTGTTATGTTTTTGATTTATTACATGTGTTCAATATTTGTAACCATACCAGTTTTGCCGTACAGACTGGCAACAGCTTCGAACTACTGAACTGCGACGATCACGCAAATATTCTGAGGAAGAACGGCAGAGAGCCCGGCTCCTGTCGGCCGGACATCACACATCAGTCCCTGTTGATGCTGATGGACTCGCCCCTCAACAGAGCTGGACTCTTGCAAGTCTATATACACACGGAAAATAATGTTCTCATAGAAATTAACCCACAAACTAGAATACCCAGGACTTTCAAGAGATTTGCTGGGCTAATGGGTATGTTTTCTCTCTTTTGCATTCCAATTTTTACGGTTTTCATATTTTGTGTGTAAAACATTAATTAATGAATTAATTATGAAAGAATTGAAAACACTGATAAGAATGCACACACACATTAACTAAGATTTTAATTGTATCTCTAATGATAATGCAGATGCTGTCACGTTCAATATCTACAAAACACTAACACAATAATGTCACTGAAATAGCTTTTAAATGTATTGATATGTGTGTGTGGAAGAGAAGAGATATGTTTGCCATACAAATTCATTATTTATTGATATAAGTTGAATGTGTATGTTTCAGTGCAACTCCTTCACAAATTTGCCATCCGAGCATCAGATGGACCTATGAAATTACTGAAAGTCATCAAAAACCCGGTTACTGCACATTTACCAGTTGGAGTGAAGAAAATCACAATGTCTTTCAGTTCAAAAGTGGTTAAAAACACACGAGACCTGGTTCCCAATGATGAGCCCATTGTTATGATCATAGGCGCAATGGCACATGGAACAGTACAAGTGGATTATTCTGAAGATGTCATCTCAATCAGTAACTTTCCATTGTCAGCGGCGCTCACATGCGCTAAATTATGTACTGCCTTTGAGGAGGTATGGAATATTGAATAAAATGTTTTTATACATGTATGTATGTACACACATTTAACATTTTATTTGTATACAGTCCTTTTGAATTGATTTACCTAGTACAGTTCATTACAGATCATACAGAAGTAGTTTGGGAAACCTGTTACAGATGGTGCTGTACATTAGCTGTGTTACTATGTATATGTTGCAGTACAGTACAGTACAGTACAGTACAGTACAGTAGCTACTAGCTACATGTTGTCTCATCAATTTAGCAAAATGACTCATTATTGTTTGTTGTAGATTTTTTTGCTACATTTAGGTATCGGACATAGATGGTATACATACGTATGCTATAACACTACCTATTATGTAGTTATAGCTTTATTAGCTTGTAATACGCCGCGTGGACGCCGCTCGTTTTTGATATGTTGTACAATATTCCCAATAAAAAAAAGGAGTGCTTAAAAAATACAGAGTGCTGCAGGAATTAACAATGTTTTCATTTTACATTCTTGATACCTATTCTGAACTGAATCCAATCTGGCTGGCCTATCTTGATGGAATGTAGAGGCGGGGCGGTGCGGGGCGGGGCGGGGCTGGAACACCGGGAATGCGTCCATGTAAAGTTTTTTGTTTGAAACAAGAAACAAAAAGTTGGATGCTCCCATTATGAATGCGTTGTTTTGTTTCGAGCAACCTAACTAAATCTATGGAACACTTTGTCGGTTATTTCGTCAAGTTTCGTGCGTGATGTTGCATCACGTCACCTATCCGTGTATTATGTATCGTACTTCATTACATCAAAGGCTCCATCCACACCACACCTAGCTTTGTGTGCATAGCTTAGTATGTTGTTTTAGGAAATCACTGCAAACAAAGTTGATTGTTAACATCACAATAATGTAAACAACCACCATATCACCATATCTAGCCGTTACGTATAAACGTAGGCAGGTAGGTATAGCTGCAGCGCTCGCGCTCGCTTGCCGACATATTATGTTAATTATATCATTATCTAGTAGCTACCACAACACACAGGTAAAACTGTATGCCCTATAACATGAGTACCATTCTACGGTGTCCATACAACACAACTAAGTAGGCGTTATATGTATTTGTCATAATATCCCTGGTAAGTCAGACATTGATTGGTAGATATGCGTGTGAACAAATATTGCCCATATTTATTGTATTTGAGTGGTTATATATAGCGCGCGTTGAAACCTGTGCACACCCGTGCGAGCGAACGAGGCCTGCTATGCCTAGTTTGGTGAGGCGTTACTTCGGGTTACCTCCAGCCTCCAGCCTCCAGCCTCCAGCCTCCAGCCTCCAGCCTCCAGCCTCCAGCTGCGACTAAACCTAACTAAACTCCAAAGCTTTCTGTCAATGATAATACTTGATTTGTATTGCCTTTCATTTGCACTTGTTCATTTGTTGCGTAGGTATCCAGTGGGTAATCTAATATCAGGTGACACACACATCACCTTTTGTTATCCTACCGAGTTTGGTTTGTGATTGTGTTAGGTAGGTAATTGTAAGCAATCAATTATGTACTGTAGCATTTGTAATGATGGATCAAAGCGTTTGCCTCAAGCAGAGTATGTACTCGTCTGGTATATATATATATATACAAGGCTATATACGTTTTGTTGTAATTCCCGACCGCGGCACCGGCATTCATACAGGTAGGTATCTACTAGTAATGATGTATACATGTTGTATAATACAACACATGAGATTTGCTTGGTACGTTGGTGTTGATACGTGCCTTACTGCCACACACTGCCACACACCTATGAAACCGGAACACACAGTAACTCGAATGCATTTTTGGTTGGCGGCAATACTGGGTGTGATGTGATGGTGGCGTACGGTATTCCAGTGGTTCGCAGAACGTGGCAGCCATCTGTCCACTGCTCGCTTCCAGGAAGCGAAACATATGGAATGCGGTGTTTGCGTCATACATTGTGTTGTGTGTGATGTAGCGCTTCCAGCTCGAGTTGAGTCAGCCGCGCCGCGCCGCGAGCACGCCCGCGCCTGCACTGCACTGCACTGCACTGCACTGCACTGCACTGCACTGCACTGCACTGCACTGCACTGCACTGCACGGCACTGAGGTGGCGCATGGCGTGATGTTGTGCATCGCGGCAGGTACACCGGTCCTTTTCAAAACGGCACGCCATCAATCCTCACATCAAACCAAACGGTATGAAATTCTGTTGAGCGTCATAGATTCTGATGTAGGTAGGTGGTACATAGTACTTTAGTTACTATGTATCTATCTAGTGGTAGGTACATAAATACAGATAAAGTATCTCTAGTAATAAAACACTCATTTCGTATGACGAAATCAAATTCATAATCAAAAAGTCTCTCAGATGTAGGTATTGTGTCATGAAGGATATATTGGTATCCATTCTAGCTGTGGCGGTAAGTCTACCGAGCTGTTGTTTGTACTACAAATCCTTACAGACCGACATACACGGCGACACCAGAGACAATCACACCGCACTCTCGTTTACTCGTGTTAGTTAGGCGGTGGTGTGGTGGTGTGGTGATGTGGTGATGTGGAGCGGGAGTATGCAAGCTCGCGCGACGCTCCTCGATATCCAATCCACCATCACCGTGTGGTGGGATGTGTGCGCGTGACAAACACTACATAATGTATGCACACGTGGCATGGTGTCGCCGCCCGCCGCCCGCGCCGCGCCGGCCGCGGCCGGGCGAGACAGACGAACCGGCACCGCCGCGCTGCGCCGCCAGACCGTTCGGCGCCTGCGCTCACAAAGGGCGCCATTGTATTCCTCGGCCGTGCCGCGCCGCGCCCGCCGACCCTATCTACACACAGACCCTTACCTTTTACGGCATTTTTTACATCAAATTCCTGATTCAGAATGACACTCAAACAATGGGTTTCCGTCCCTTTATTGGCACCTTATTTTTTGTACGACTTTAAATGGACTTACCTAAGCTCACAACAAAAATTTCAACCTGTTCCAATGCCGTCGCGTCGCGTCGCGTCGCGTCGCGTCGGTTAGAGGAGATATCGCCTTTGTAACTTATTCAGACAAGTTTGTTTGGGATTACCTAGGTGGGGAAAGAAAAAAACCATCTACACTCATTATTATGATCGTCACTCGACGGAGGGTTTATTAAGTGGAGAGGAGTAAGCTCCACCATGTTGCGTAAGTCCACCAACCTACACCTACTTGTGCACGAGTGAACGCTTGTCGTGCTCGTGCCCGTGCCCGTGCTCGTGCCTGCAATCTACATGATGTATTCAAGTTAGAGCAACGTTAGGTGCGCGGTGCGCGGCTGTAGCGGCAAACGCCTACGGTACGAGAGGCAGCGTGGCGTCGCGTCGCGTCGCGCTTACTTCCAACGCCAACCGACGAAACAAGTTCCCTCTCACCGCGACCAGCCGCGCCGCCCCGCCCCGCCGCGCCTGCACCGCGCCGCCCCGCCGCCGCGGGCTCCGACATGACGGAAACGAATACGTAGGTTACCGATTAACATTTTGTAATATGATGAAAAACACGCTTTCTCGGCCGACATGAAAACCGTTCAAAACTAAAACTCTTTACTTGAGTCAACATTATAGTCAAACAACAAATTACTGTTCTAAATTGTTATCAACGATACCCTGACCTGATACACTATACTATACCTGCCCTACGTTATCCAACAAAACCTTGAGAACAAACACCCGTTCGAAACTCCTATAAAACGAGGTACAATAAATATTGGTGGACACATTGTCACACAGCGCCATCTAGCCCCGATGGGGTCTAGATGGCTATGGTTAGCTTACAAAGCTAACCATAGCTTGTGTCA
Source organism: Chesias legatella (assembly GCA_947359385.1). NCBI lineage: Eukaryota > Metazoa > Arthropoda > Insecta > Lepidoptera > Geometridae > Chesias > Chesias legatella. Next base: position 9,264,626 of record OX375780.1, on the reverse strand, counting down.
TGGGAACTAGACAAAGACAACTGACATACTTTTCTTTTGTAAATACATACATATAATACATATTAACACCCAGACACAGAACAAACATCAATGTTATAAATGTGACATAAATGTTTGTCCTGAGTGGGGATGGAACCCACGACCTGCAGCGCAGAGGGCAGGGTTACTACCAAATGAATAGTTATAGAAATATCTGTTATAGCTCCTCTCGTAGTATAATTTATGGATATTTTGTTCGGTCATATCCGTGACGTGTAGTGACGTGCGTGACTTACCTCACGAATACAGTACAGTAAGCAAATTGCGTACTCAACAAAAACTGGACATCAAACCCTTGAAAGGTCACTATCAGTACAGTACAGTAGTAACTGAAGCGCTACTGATCTGACAACAACCGATCAAATCAAATAATCCGAGTACAAGTGTGCCTTACCTTGCCTTGCCTGCTGGATGTTATCCTGTGCGGTGCGGTGCGGTGCGGTGCGGTGCGGTGCGGTGCGGTGCGGGCAACGGGTAACGGCTAAACAATATACTACTACTCACGGGTATGAGTTAGTGGAAGGATTACACTGCATTGTCTGTAGGTACTGCACTGCACTGTACTGTGTAGAGTAGGTCACGTGTTGTTCACTCGTGTTTCCCACGTTATCTCAGGAAGGCATACAATACGTGTTGGTTTATATTACCATTGGACTGCAGACACCGCCGCGCCCGCCGCCGCCCGCGCCGCCGCGCCGTGACAACGTGACGAAACCCTACCGATCAATATCCGTGTGCGGTCCTCCATTCATGACGATGACGATGATGATGACACAGCTGTAGGTAGGTACTTGGTGAAACAACAAGGCATACCGTTACCTGATCCAAGTACCAGCTCCAGCTCCAGCTCCAGTGCAAGTGCAGCTAACATTACATTGTTACGTTTTTTATATTATTTAGTAACAAATAAATAATTCTTCATTATACAGTACCTACACTAGAGAATAGGTACGTCTCTCTTTATTGAGTGAATCCTTGCGAAAACAACATGTCATATTTTTGTGTATTTTGGCTCAAAAACCGCAGTATACTGAGGTGAGAATGAATAATGTATAATAAGATATTATTTAAACTAAAATAGTGATACAAATAAAACAAAGCAGGTTTTGGTACATATCATATTCATGATGAGACATTAAAATGACACTGAATCGCCACAAATACAGATGTTTGTTGCATTCATGTGTGACCGCGGTGTGGTAGGGGGCGCCACCGCCGCGCCGCGCCGCTCGCCGCCGCCGAACACCGACAACTCTCTATCAGTGTTGCACAACATATATATATTATTGTAAAATAATTGTATGCTATCTATTGTTCTGTAATGTTTATCAAACAAAGGAATAGTTATTTGATAAATATCAGACTGCGTTGCTTTTGTCCCTTTAGGTATCCATCGCATGTGTTCGTATCTACTGTTACAATTATATATATAAAGTGATGTTAGTTAGCGCCTATTTACAAGTGTTATTGAATGTCCAACTTAGAGAGTAGGTAGTAGGCTCGGCTCTAACCCACGCACAGGAGACACGCTAATTCAAATCCGGTTTGGGGGCTATCGAGCCTTGTCTTGATAAGTTTATATATATATATACCCGGTCTTATCCAAATATTACCACACAACAAAGAGGTACCTACATCATGCAGAATGCAGTATGCAATGCAGTACTTTGTTGATCTTACTATAATTTAGATGCTCCAATGAAACGTAAGTAGATGAAGCAGAACTAGCAACAGGTACAGGGTGCTTGTACCGTTCCGGTGACGCAAAACAAGCCGCACGCACTGAATACCAACATCAATATGTGGGACAGCAGCGGCAGCGGCGGCAGCGGCGGCGGCAGCAGCAAGCGCGCATCTCATGTATAACAGATACGTACGCATTATAATTAACCCATATACCATTGTGCTCGAGGGAAACGATTCAACATGAAGCTGACTACTCACAGCAATGCAATGCTATACACGTAGGCGAGGTCCCTGCAGTGCAGTGCAGTGCAGTGCAGTGCAGTGCAGTGCAGTGCAGTGCAGTGCAGTGGTGTGCAGTGCTGCTACCGGGAGGAGGATGCCGCCGGCGCGGGCGGCAGGCATCGCGTGGTCGATGACGTGCGTGCGCGCTCGGCGCGGCGCGGCGCGGCGCCGACACGCGGTAATAGTTAGCGCGGCATATACATATTATGTACTAGCTGTGCCCGCGACTTCGTTCGCGTGGAATAGTGACTTTTCGGGCAGCATATTTTGAATTAAAAATGTTCGCCGTGATTCTTTAAATTGACATAACTTTTTTATTTATGAACCGATTGACATGAAATAAACACTAAATGTTAAGTGAAGCTTACTAAAATATATTAGTGAAAACCGTATCTAAATCGAATAAGCCGTTTCTGATATTAGCGTGCACAAACACACAGACAAACAGACAAAAAAATATTAATTACAATTTCGGGTTCGGAATCGATATAATAACAACCACTGCTACTTTTTTTTTATATATTTCCATTGTACAGACACCACTTTTCTACAATTTTATTATATATATGTATAGATGTTGACACCGGTGCGGTGTGCGGCGCCGCGCCGCGCCGCGCCGCGCCGCACCGGTATCCGCTGTGTGAAACAGCGGGCACGGATACATCCATCATACACACGGATGATAATGCTCGCGACGCGACGCGACGGAGTTGCCGCCGAGCACTTACTCATTCGCGTTACTGTGTTCCCGTTTGATAGGTGTGGTTGCCGGTGAAATTACTGGCACATGAGACATTCCATCTACACGTCTCAGAGTTACGGGCGCATACGATTCGACTTGGGTCTTGTCGTACCTAGTAGGTGAGGACCCGACTCGCATCGCTTATTTTGGGCCGAGGTTACCACTTAAAACCAGGTCGGCCGTCGCGTCGGCTCCTACCGCGACTGTATCATATAAAAATAATAAAAAACTGACCAGCTGTGTCTGTTATCAATAAAATCACACTGACTAGTTACTAAGATAATGTAGGTACTAACCACTTAGACTTACACGCCGAAACAAATACCTACTTATGAGAAGGTTATAAAAGACACAACATAGTAAGTAATAGTACTTCTTATAATCACAAAACATTGTTTCTATTCTAGTCATCGTGACACGGTTGTGCTGGCTGTGTCTCCGTTATGTTGATGTAAGAGCAAGCAAAGCAATGGAATACATAGTTATTAGTAGGTACAGTCATTAGTAATAATGTTTTGCACGCGAGTTCAATAACAAACACTGTTTCACGTGAACGAGTATGTATGTACATATATATATATATATATGTTATATACATTGCGAGTAGAAGATAGCAACCAATCAGCAGATGTGAATCAGTGAGCAATAAATTATGTTGATATAATGACAATTGTATAATATTCCAGAGCAAATGAGTGCTGTGTGTGTGCGGATATATATATATATATATTATATATATATATTAGTGATTGAAATGACGTGACGTGACGTAGCAAACAGTTAGCGCTCATATTATACAAAGCGATAACCTTTGCTTGTTGCAGCTGCAAACGTTACAATATTATAAAGCAGCAACGACACAATCCAATTACACATTACTACCTAACACTCAAGTTGAGATACGTTTGGTGCGATGAGTAATAGATACGCTTAAAACGCAGAGAGTTTTTAATGAGAGATTATTCCACCATTATTATTATATCTGTAACTATCAGTAGTTTAATTATTAGGCTCCAAATAGCAGAGTGTGGAGCCAGCAATTGTAATTACTAGCGCATCTTATGTTGGTTTCCACGGTGACGCTGACGGGTGCATAGTAACGCATTTGCTGTTATAAGGGGCAGAAGACGCAGCAAACAAACACGCCTGATAATATATTTGCTCATTCCACCATTTTATTATAATTATGATAACGTTTATTGTTAGGAGATGGTTGATGGCAAATGGCAACTATAAGCGCGCCGCGCTTGCCGTGTGCAACGCATTATAACCTTTCGCCAGCAGACTGGCTAATGGCTGAATGGTATACCATCCTCAAGGAACACTGTGAGGGTTGTCACGCGGCCGCGGCCGGCAACTCGGGACAGCTTTGTCGTTATTATTCGTTTTCATCAGGATTCAGGCATCAGGTAACCTATTACTCAGTTGTGCGCCAAAGATAAGGAACACCGGATACCGGTGTTGGTAGGTACTGGTGCAATGATGAATATAACTTGTGAAACACTCGACCAACGCCACGTATTATCATGTAGACATTATTACTCATATATATATACTTATCGTTCAGATATACTATCTACGTAATACAACTAGGTTGGGAACGCGTATTTGCGCACGTAGGCGCCTCTACCGCGCCCGCCCGTGCCGCGCTGATATACAATCATTGTACATAGGTATTATATATATATAGAGCGCACTTGTATTTGTTGTTTATTTTCACTTTTTTATGTAATTGAAGTCACGGAACGATCAATGTCGGCCCACCTGGTGTTAAGTGGTAACCGCCGCGCCGCCCCGCCTATACACAACAGCAATACCACTCAAGTCCTCTCCATAGTACGAGATGACTCAAGTCGCATTGCGTTGCGTCCATCACCTCGAGACGGGGATGTTACGTCTCGTGCGGCTGCAATTTCACCGGCACCCACTCCCTTCCACCGGAACACAGCAACACGAGTGCATCACTGCTTGGCGGCAGATTACCAGGTGTGGTGGCTACTGGTACTTCTCCGTGCTAACTTAGCATAAGTTGTACTGCTACTTTGGGTTGCTGCTTGCGCCCCACCCGGGGGACACCGGGTGTATGGTAGGGATTCAAAGGGTTATCACACAGGGACGCGAGCAACGTGGCCCCCGCGAATTATTATTATTTATTATATTTGTACTTGATATTGGTTTGTTAGAGATCTTGCATTTTTTATGGGCTGATCAATTTTGTAATGATATAATATCAAAGGGCAGTATTATCAAGAAGAAAAATTCACTGCGAGAAGGAAAAAATAAAAAAATTAGAAGTGTCTGTTTGTTATAACAAAATAACAGATTTTTATTAAATGCATATGAAATTACCTACATACGAGACATTATGTAATATAATATAGGATTTGAAATTGTTTTGTCTGTATGTCCATCAGTCCGTCCGTCCGTCATGTTCCATTAATATATATTTTGTACTGTATAAAATATGTCAATAAAGTATTATTATAACACTTTGACAACATTAGGTACATGGGAAGACAAGTGGCTGGAGTAGGTATGTAGCCTGCCACGGACCTGCTGGGGTGTCCCAGTTGGGCGGAGAGGTGAACTCCGACGTGGCGCGTCCCCGGGTGGCGGATTGGGGAACGGCTCCCAGTCTGGGGGTTACCGGTATAGTACTGGCGCGGACCAAACTCTGGGGGGGAACGGGGAAGGGGAATGGGGGGGCTTTAGTTGTTGGGTGGGGGTAGCCTTGGGATAGGGGGGTGGGGAGCTTCTTCCGCGCGTCTCTCTGAGTAGCAGAGAGTGCAGTGGATGGAGCTGACGGAGGAAAGGAGTCTCCTACTCCGTCGGGTAGGTGAGGCAGGCTCAGTCAAGCCGCCTATTGGTTCGGAAGGATCCGAGGAGAGGGCCAAATCCCAACATATGGTTTCGGTGCCTGCCGAGGGGAGTATTGAGTGTGCGAAACCGGACTCGTATCGCTGCAGTCCGCACACAGTGTTTGTGGGCGGGGAGCGGCGGCCCCGGTCCGGGTTTGCACACACGGTATGGTCGGGGGGAACCCGGCCGCTAGGGCACCACACAGGGGACTTCACCCCTCAAAAAAAGAAATAATATGAAATGGCGCCTCTAAAAAACAAACTGCCTCAGGTGGGTCCCATCGGCCAAGCTGGTGGTGAATCCCACAGTGCTTCTGCACTCAGCCCCATCGTATCTGAGGGGGGCAAGAAACGCCAAGACGAAAGGAGAAGTGATGCATCAACCAGCGCCGGTTTCTTTGTGAAACCGGCGCCGGTTGGGGCATCGGGTGACGGGGAGGACTCGGACTGCTCCATCATGTCCGTCTCCTCGCAGGCTTCGACTGCAAGTCGGAAGCGCAGGAGAAAACCAAACGACGACAGCGGTAACCTAACGGTACCAAAACGCGTTGCGGTCCAAAAGGAGGGACCCGAAGAGGACGATGTTTTTGACGCATCGGTGCCGCCCTCAAATGTGAGGTCGAAGGCAAAGTTGCCGAGGGCGGAAGAAATTGGGATGGAGATGCAGGCGCAGCCAACGGAGGAGTTGGTCGCTTGCATAAAGGCACATCTGGAGACCGTGGAAAAGATAGCGGACAAGTCCAGAAACTTGCGGGGGGACTACATCCACGGTCTTCGGATTGCTGTGCGCAAGGTCTACGCAGCGACGGGCGTTCTTGTAGAACGAGGTTCTACGGACGCCAACGTCATTAGACTGGAGCGGGAGAACGCCGAGCTACGCGCTCAGATGGCCGACCTGTGTACGAAGGTGGAAAAGCTGACTGAGGCTGTTAATCAGCAGGCTAATCCAGCCAGCGTCAGCGTCAACGTGGACGGACCAACTGTGGCATCAAAACCTGCCACCACTGGCTGGGAGAGTCGGTTCATGGAGCGCATCAGTGCGCTCATGGACCGGAAGTTGGCTGCAGCCTTTAAGGCCCAGCCGACTGTGAGTAGGGGTAGCGTGTCTTCCGTGGCGCCGGGCCCTCCACCGAGAGTATTTTCGGGAAAGGGCAAGGCGACAAGGAGCCACCCGCTGCTTCCACCTCCAGTGGCACCACTGCCAGCGGTGCGATCGCAGCCTCAGGAGTCGCAGACGCCGCCGTTTTCTTGGGCAACGGTGGTCAAAAACTCCAGGAAGGCCAAGAAGAAGGCGATTCCTCCACCCTCGACTAAGGCTGGCAACAAGCCGGGTCCTAAAGCCAAGCTCCAAGCTGGCTCCAAGACCAAGCCCGTGCGGATGCCGTCTTCAGCGGCGATAACGGTGACTATTCCGGAGGGATCGGAAGTCACCTACGCTGCAGTGATGGCGGCCGCAAAGGCTCGCATCAAGCTGGCCGACGCTGGCGTGGAGACTGTCCGCTCTAAGCGGGCTATCACGGGGGGCCTGATAATGGAGGTGTCCGGGCCCGACTGCGCAACCAAAGCGGACGCGCTGGTCGAACGCATGCGCGAGGCCCTCGCTGATATGCATGTTAAGATCGCTCGCCCTATGAAAATGGGGGAGTTGAGGCTCAAAGACCTGGATGACAGTGTCTCCCCTCAGGAGGTAGCGACTGCGGTTGCCAGTGCTGGTGACTGCTCGGCTGATGACGTGCGGGTGGGTGACATTCGTCGCTCACCCACAGCCCTGGGCACGGTGTGGGTCCGTTGTCCACTAGCTGCAGTGCACAAGCTAGCTGCGGCAGGACGCGTCGTCGTCGGGTGGGTGTCGGCACGGGTTGACTATTTGACCTCGCGGCCGCTACAGTGCTTCCGGTGCCTGGAGTACGGTCACGTGCGCAGCACGTGTCAGAGTGCAGTGGACCGCACTAACTTGTGCTATGCGTGCGGCGAACCCGATCATCGGGCTAGCCAGTGCACGCGCCCGCGCAAGTGTCCGCTGTGCTCTGACCAAGGATGCAAGGCGGATCACAGGATGGGGAGCAAGATGTGCACCCCTCCTAAGAGGGTCAAGAGGAAACCAGCTCCTCCAGCCCCATCTACCGGGAATGCAACGACCCCGTTACCCCAGGACGCCATGGAGGCCTCTTAATGGATCACACCACTAAAGTCCTCCAGAGCAATCTGAACCACTGTCGAGGGGCGCAGGACCTTTTCCTGCAGAGCCTCGCGCAGTGGTCGGTTTCGTTGGCCGTAGTGTCGGAGCCCTATCGTACTCCCAGCCATCCTCGCTGGTTCGGGGATGATACGGGCTCCGTCGCTATCTACTGGGGTGGTGGCGAAGGAGACCCCCACTGTTGCCTTCTAGAGAAGGGACAGGGTTTCGTGGCCACGGAGTGGGGTCGCATAGCCGTTGTGGGCTGCTACATCTCTCCAAATGTTACCCTCGCCGCTTACGAGGCGTACCTAGACGAGGTGGGAAACTGCATACGCAGGTGCCTGCCCCGTCCTGTGCTTGTCTTGGGAGACTTCAACGCGCACTCGCGGGCGTGGGGGAGTCCCCGAGACAACCCTAGGGGAGTTTCTGTGGTGGAATGGGCGGCGGGACTTGACCTCCGATTGCTGAATCAGGGGTCCGTCAACACGTGTGTGCGGTGGCAGGGAGAGTCAATCGTGGATTTGTCATGGGCGACTCCTCCTGCCATGCGCATGGTGTCGAGATGGAGAGTTGCGGAGGAGATGGTCACACTATCCGACCATCGCCACATCATTTTTGAAGTGGCCCTCCGCCCGCCTGGCCGTGTGTCCCGCCGCAGTAGCAGTCCGCCGCGACGATGGGCCCTCAACCGGCTCGACAGGGATCTGCTCGAAGCCGCAGCCATCGTTGCGGCCTGGTCGGAAGGCTACGCCGAAGAAGAGCTGCCAGATCCGGAGAGGGAGGCGGCTTGGTTCAGGGAATCGATGACGTCGATCTGTGACGTCTCGATGCCCCGAGCCAGACCAACCAAGCGCAGGGCGGTGTACTGGTGGTCGGAGGAGATAGCGCAGTTGCGTGAGACGTGCCTGCGCTCCCGACGCCTGTACACTAGGACCCGGAGGAGAAGGCGAGCCACTGCCGAGGAGATCGAGAGAGCCTACCGGGTATACCGAGGCGCTACGAAGGCGCTTCAAGTCGCTATTGCTGACGCCAAGGCTCGGTCCTGGAACGAACTTCTGGAGGGACTGGACAGGGATCCATGGGGGCGTCCGTACAAGACAGTACTGGGCAAGCTCCGGCCGTGGGTCCCTCCGTTCACGGAAACCCTGGACCCAGTGTTTGTAGGGAATGTGGTTGACACATTATTCCCTAGGGTCCAGGATAATCCCCCGGCATCCCCCGAAATACCATCGGACTTCTGGTCTGATGAGTTGGGGGTAACCGAAGAGGAGTTGGGCCGAGCCGTAAAGCGCCTTAGGGCCCGTCAAACCGCACCCGGCCCTGACGGGATTCCAGGTCGGGTCTGGGTGCTGGCTCTCTCTGCCGGCCTTGGAGACAAGCTGAGGCAGCTGTTTGACAGCTGCCTACGCTGTGGTGTGTTCCCCAAAGGCTGGAAGGAGGCAAGGTTGGTCCTCTTGAAGAAGGATGGCAGGTCCGCGGATTCTCCCTCTGCGTATCGTCCCATTTGCCTGCTGGACGAAGCTGGCAAATTGTTCGAAAGAATAATTGCCAACCGTCTATGCTTGCACCTGTCGCAGGAAGGCCCCGACCTGTCGGATCACCAGTACGGTTTTCGACAGGCTCGTTCGACAGTGGACGCGATTCTTCGTGTCCGTACGCTGTCGGACCAGGTAGTGTCCCGGGGTGGGAAGATGTTGGCGGTGTCCTTGGACATCGTCAACGCGTTTAATTCCTTGCCCTGGAGGGCGATTCGGGAGGCGCTCGTGCATCACGGAGTCCCTCCCTACCTGCAGCGCATCGTTGGCGCCTATCTGCGTGACAGGATCGTGCAATACGTGGGCCGGGATGGTGTATTGCACCAGAGGAAGATTTGTTGCGGGGTACCACAGGGTTCTGTTTTGGGCCCACTTTTGTGGAACCTCGCATACGACGCGGTCCTGCGAGTCAGTCTCCCCATCGGCATACACGTCGTCTGTTATGCGGACGACACTCTCGTGTTAGCCGCTGGGGACTCTTTTGAGGGGGCCAAAGAGCTCGCCGAGCTTGGGGTGGCAGGCGTGGTGGACAAGATCCACGAGCTGGGTCTGCGGATAGCACCTCAGAAGACCGAGGCGCTGTGGTTTCACAAGTTCCCTAGAGGACGTGAACCACCCAGCTTGTCGGTTCGTGTAGGTGACGTAGACGTCCAGGTGGGCCAGTACCTTAAGTACTTAGGCCTTACCTTGGACAGTCGCTGGCGCTTCGAGGAGCACTTCGGACGCTCTGTCCTCCGGATTAGGAAGGTGGTTGGTGCATTGCACGGCCTTCTGCCAAATCTCGGGGGGCCGCGAGAGGGAGTTCGCCGTCTCTACGCCGGGGTCGTGCGATCGATGGCACTATACGGAGCACCCGTCTGGTCATGTAGACTTGCGGGTGTTGGTCGCTATAGGGCTATGTTTAATAGCCTGCAGCGTACCATTGCCATTCGAATCGCTAGGGGGTACCGGACGATATCCCTAGAGGCGGCAACTTTGTTGGCGCGGTTCCCGCCGCTCGACATCTTGGCGGAGATGGATGCACGGGTGTATGTCCGTCTTCGCAACGATGATGGGGGCGGAGCTGCGCCTGCCGAAGTGCGGTCAGAGGAGCGCCGACGTGCGCTCGGGCTGTGGCGCGAGCGGCTCCATGAGCCGCGATGTACGCGCCAGCGCGTTGTCGGCGCTATTCTGCCAAATTTCGAAGGCTGGCAAGGGAGGGAGGGGGGTCACGTCACCTATCGCCTGACGCAGGTTCTTACCGGGCACGGATGCTTCGGTGAGTTCCTGAACAGGATCGGTCGCGAGCCAACACCGGCATGCCACCATTGTGGGGGGGACCGGGATTCCGCGCAGCACACGCTCGAGGAGTGCTCGGCGTGGGGCTTGGAGCGGCGGGCCCTGGTCTCCAGGATTGGGCAGGACCTCTCTCTGCCTAGCGTAGTAGCGGCTATGCTGGCAGACGAGAGAGCGTGGATGGCGGTGACCTCTTTCTGCGAGACGGTTATGGTCCGGAAAGAGGCTGCAGAGCGAGATCGGGAGAGGGCCGATCCCGCTCGAAGAAGGCGGCGGCGGGGTGCAGGCAACGGCCGCCCCGCAGCGCCTGCCCCGCAAGGGGCGTAGCGGTATCCCCTGCCGAACAGGGGACCTTCGGGCCCGTGGGTAGTCGGGGTGAGGGCTCCGACTATCTTCCAAGCGGGTCTTGGGAGGGCGGCGGCACATGGTGGCGTGTGCCATCGTAAGCACTGCGAGGGTGCTGGGGGCGCTTCCAGCTGCCCCGGGGACGTGCAAAGGGCGATATGCGAGAGGGGCATCAGTGTGAGTTCCTTCGGAGAACCTGGTGCTCCTTGACATGCATCGAGGCCGGCCACCGGGGGGGTTTTAGTGGGTCCACGAGTCCGTGAAACCCCACATAACCCTGTCGCACCCTCAATGTGGCAGGGTATCTGTCGAGCAGATCTCCCCCTCGAGAACAAAAAAAAAAAAAAAAAAAAAAAAAAAAAAAGGTATGTAGCCTGGCGAGTCGAGGCGAGGCGAGGCGAGGCTAGCTGAGTAAGGGGTTTGTCACTTGAACAAGTGGCATGACATATTGTGTCCGCGGAGTTGTAGGAGGCTACTAATCAAGTTGTACAATAGTATTTGCTTGGTTGAGAGTATATACCGTTTAGCATTGAAACTGTATGTAGTGGTTATTCTGCAGCCGCCAGAGCTTGACCGAGGGCCGCGGCCGTGTCGCTAACCACAATATCACTTTGTTATACCTACACCTACATACTCGACGAGTACCATTCATGAGTTGATGGACAACATTAAGTTCAAATACTGCTTAGTTTATGACCTGACCACACATTTTATTATGAACCTAATCAATTGATGATCTCCACTTTAATTTCCAAAAAATATACTTGGCAAATGGTAGGTAGTGATAGCTCTAGAAGTTTGTCTTTTCAACATATTAAAGTTAGATCAGTATATCGTGTTTTATTTGTATAGGTGTGTATTGTAGATAGTTAAGGGCAACGTATAATAAGGTACATGAAGGGGTTCGCGTTTAGAATGTTGCGATAACTATAATCAACAACATGTGCGCTATGTTTGGTATGTAGTGATGCAATGCGCGCAGTAGACGGACAGACGGCGCGGCGCGGCGCGGCGCGGAGCGGCGCGCCGCGGCGACTGACTGACTGCTGTATTATGGAGCAAAGACTTTGCCTCGCGTCGACACTTCTGATACAATTATATTACTTCATTTAGATACAATTTTATATTATTATATTTTTCAAACGAAATCTACAATTTTCGGTTTTAATAGAGAATAGAATAAGTTTTGTTTAACAAACAGTTTACATATAACATTAACTAAAACAAAAGACAATTACACACACACAATATGGCATATTGCATTTTTGAAATTACTCTTACAGTCACAGACACTTTTTTTTACTTATCCTAATTATGATATTAGATTATTTATTATCACGATTGTATGAATTTATAAATCAATCTCGATTTGATACGATAAAAATAAACAATAATAAAAAAAAAATGCTTTATATCAATAATTTCACGATTAATTTCACATCAATTTTCTTTCTATCGTCTGTCACGTCGCGTCGGTAAGGTAATAACCCCGAGGGTTATGGAAGTTTGAATAACTTAGATACGTAATCGTGTAGTTTGGTACACGTATCCATGTGTCCACATGTGGAATGGGTAAAGGAGAAGCAACACTTCACTAGGTATATGCATTGTGTATGTATGTTTATGATGTGTGTGTTCCATCCACCAGACACAACACACGGTGGATTACATGTATTCACAGACATGTCGTATTTCCTGTAATGTGCTGTCAATACATAGACGACGCGACGTCTACATAACATCTTCCAGCTTCCAGCTTGTTGATAGCTAAGCCGTGTCAAGCTCAGCTTCAGCTGCTCTTCTGCTACGCACAAATATTTAAATACGTAGCATTAACAATTATAGTTTCAATTTATTGTGTAGTTTAGTGTTCGTAAGGTAAAACAAAATATTTTTCTTTCTTTTTGTGTTCAAAACCCAGACACACCGTCTATGAAAGTTATTCACATGATCCATGGCGTCTCCGGTAGCGGCCGCGCCGCGCGTACATACCAAGGTCAGCCAATATGTGTCGGGGCGTGCGTGCACCGCGCACTACCTGCTCGCTCGCCAGCGCCAGCACGGCACAGAGCACGGCACGGAGCACGGCACGGAGCACGGCACGGAGCACGGCACGGCACAGCACGGTGCGATGGAAAGCCGAGGGTCGCACGCGCAGGTGAGATGACCGCAAACCGGTTGAGTGTCCATCTCGTCGCGTCGGCGCGGCGGCGCGGGTGTCGCGTGCGTCGCCTCGTGGTCTGTGGACTCATTCTACCAAACTTATTAGAATGTAGGTTGTTTGGGCGCGGCTTTGCTCGGACACACGAATCCGCTGTTCACTAGTTACGCAGCGCGGTATAGGTATAGGTATAGCGCGTACCTAGTGCCTCATTACATAATGTTAACTTCATGTCATTGAAATCTACTGAATACCTAACATTCAATAATACTAAGTCACTAGGTATTGCAAGAAACGTCAATCAAAGTTTCTTCAGAAAAACAATAATTTAAATGACAATATAAAACATAAAAAATAAATACATAAAATTTTATCTCAAAATTATATATCTAACATAAAGTAAAAAATCAGAGTAATGTGAACCGTTAACTTTGTTGTCCGCTTTCTCACCGTTTCATGATTATGGAAAACTGGTTTTTTTACATTTATCTATTACCTATGCTTAAATGATCTGATAGTCAACAGAATTTTCAACAAGAAAAATTCAAAAGAATATTACTGAGGTTTCCAAGCCATTTCTTTATCAGTTCTATGGAAGTCAAGTTGTTGACTTTTGACTTTCAACCCGGGTTTCCTAATAGACGAGCGATAAACTACGGAAGGCTTGTGAATATTTTGTACAAAATGGCTGAAATATAAGGGTGTTTTGTCAAAAAAAAAAATGTTACTTAACTACTAAACTAAACTACTACTTTATTGCAAAACGCACTCCTCATCTTGTTTATTAGTAAATATCACCGGTGCGAAGCCGGGGCGGGTCGCTAGTATAAGAATGATATGCCGCAACTCGCAAGAGGCTGAGAGTGGGACGAGATCCGTGCAAAACAGTATCATGGTATATTTTATGATGGGCATGATGTCATCTCATGGTGTCATGGTGGATTATATTACCGAGTGCTCTGACCTTGCTTGTTACATGTTGTGTGTTGCCAATACAATACTATACTATATACAATACATAATGTAAGATATTTGACTAGCAACACACGATATTCGCGTGTGAGTGTGTTCAGAGCTAAGACAAAGCTTTGATATTTGTTGCTAGGTAGGTAGGTACTGTAATGTAACATGCATGTATGTTTTCTTCATGAACAATTTGTACGTATCATATTCAAGAAATTTAGACTAAATGGAGTTTAATGACGAATCGATCTATGTTTCATCTGAATCTGGCAAAGTTACGGAATGGGAAGATAATACGACTTGGGTTCTCCCATACTCAGGTCCCATACAAGACCCAAGTCGCATTATAATGCGCTCGTAACTTTGAGACGTGAAGGTGGAATATCTCACGTGCTCGTTAAATGTGTTTTAGCATTGTCGAAAATTTGCCCTGGAATACAAATGACAGAAGCTTTTCTCTCAAAAAAATAAAGACCGACGTTATTTTTATATTTTCTAAAAAAAAAACGTTTTTAAAAACGTTGTGGTAGTGTGTGTGTGTGTGTGTGTGTGTGTGTGTGTGTGTGTGTGTGTGAATACTAGATAATTATAATGATTGAAATACCTACTAGATAGGTATAATGATTTATATATTGGTCTATTCAGACTACATAGACTCAGTAGGTAGGTACTCATTACTTTATATTATCTAAACTTAAGTAAACCCATCTGCTTTTATTCAATGAAGATATGTTCATAATCACATGAATTCAAAAAGGTATTCCTATCTATTTTCACGGTCAACGCTGCGCTGGAGCGGAGCGCGGCGAGGGAGCGGAGCGGGCGCGGGCGCGGCTGCTCGCTCAAAAAATAATAAACTTTCTTGGTATCGGCTGTGGCGCTAACACTTTTAGTTAATATACATAATGCCGTAAGCGAACGCTCACAGCGTACAATATCAGACCTTCTGAACATCAGTTAGTTAAGCGTGGCCGGGGCCGAAATAACTTGTTGATGTACGGTGCGGGCGGAGCGGGGGCGCAGGGGGGGCACAGGGGGGGCAAGCGCCGTCCGCCGCCGAGCGACGGCTTGTCTACGGCGGGCGGCGGCGACGGCAGCGGCGACACCCTGTCTGCCACGGTCAGCGCTGTTGCCGCTCCGTGCGCATTCCTACCCCCCCCCCCCCGCCCCCCCGCCCCCGCGCCCACCCGGTCCGGCAACGTCGCGCATGCAAACTTGTTTCGTAAACGGATGTGGCAGAGACCGGGACGCGGCGTTAACCTCTCCGTCTCGCTCCACCGTCGGCGTACGCCCGGGCGAGACAAGGATAGCAACGGTGGCGCTACGTGCTATCGGCTCCCACTTGCGGCATTTTTTCACGCCGCCGAGAATGAGGCGAGATTACTGATTTAGGATGTGTTCATATCGATGCAAATAAAATCGTAATAACAATTAAACATTTTGTTACACTACATTATGTCATTTATTTTACAATCAGGTATTGAGAATT
Organism: Chesias legatella; assembly: GCA_947359385.1. Classification (NCBI taxonomy): domain Eukaryota; kingdom Metazoa; phylum Arthropoda; class Insecta; order Lepidoptera; family Geometridae; genus Chesias; species Chesias legatella. Next base: position 9,249,072 of record OX375780.1, on the reverse strand, counting down.
TCAATAGTGTGCAGTTGAAAATCTACATAAATTAAACTTAATGTAGGTACCTACAGAGTATTCCTTATTATAATTCGTTTTGATTTAACGAGATACTTAAATATGATGAAATTTTAATCAGAACAAGCCCAGGGCGGATCTACGAGCTGTTCGAGAAACGTAGGTTGTAGCGATTCAGACAGCATTAGCTGTTGATTACATCTTGTTCATGATAATAATATATTTTCGGCAATAGATATGGAAAGGGTTTCATTTTATGTTATGTTATCCAAACTCACGTTTATTTGTAAATATGTAGTTTAGTTGTTGATTACTCATCAACTCATTCGTCGAAATAACTTAAGAAGTATTGATTAGGTTTATCATCTATCTTCTTTTTTTTTGTAATTGGCTCGGCGGTATGATCTGACGATAAAAAAGCTACGATAAAACGAATAAATATGGCGTAATCGAGTTATGTTATTCCATCGTCCGATGTGAACCCCGGCTTACGTACACGGAGCTCGTGTCGCACACTCACGCACGTCGGACGCCGCCCGCCGCCCGCCGCCGCCGCCGAGCCGCCGCCGAGCCGCGCGACCAGTCAGTGAGGCGCCGTCCACCGCCGCGCGCACACGTACACGCAGACACACATGGCCCCCGCCGCCCGCACGCACCCCGCGCCCGCGCCAGCGCCCGCGCCCGCGCCCGCGCGCTCCGAGGGCCGCGCCGGCTCCCGCCGGATATTCCCACCGCAGTTCAAGCTGCAAGTGCTGGAGGCGTACCGGCGCGACGCACAGTGTCGCGGCAACCAGCGCGCCACCGCCAGGAAGTTCGGCATACACCGACGCCAGATACAGAAGTGGCTGCAAGCGGAGCCCGCGCTGCGAGCCGCGCTGCTGAGGCGAGCCCCGCAGCCGGCGCCCTCGCCCCCGCCCTACGCGGCGTGCTCGCCGGAGAGCGCGCGGCTGCCTACCCCGCCGCCCCCGCCGCCGCCCCTGTCCTCCGTGCAGGTGCCCGCGGAGCCGATCGACCTGTCCGTGCGTCGAGCGTCCCCGCCGCCGCAGCCGCCGCCGCCCCGGGCGACGAGCGTCCCGCCGGCGCTGGCGGCGCCTCAACCGCGTAAACCTTTCAAACTGTTCCGGCCGTACCTGCTGTCACACGAGGACGAGGAGCGGGAGGAGCGGGAGGAGGAGAGGAGACCTCCGCGCGCGTCCGCGTTCACGGCGGTGCGGAGCGCGGCGGGCTGCGCCTCCACCGCGTACTCCGCACCGCGCTGGTGCGCGCCGGTGCCCTCGTTCTCGGCCTCCGCCCCGCTCAGATGAGACCGTGCCTTTGGGGCTCCGCCCCGTACCTCCTGTGATCTAGTCGCCGACGCCCGTGCGGCGCCGCCCGGGGCGTAGCCCTGCATCACCGTGCCTTAACGTACACACCGCCATAGTGCATTCATTATACAGACATCGTGACATGATACGTTATTTTGTGTATAAATTATAATTAAAGTAATGTATTTTTATATGTGGGATTTATGGAACGTAGGTATAGCAAGCACCTACATTTACTTGTGAAGATTAAAGTATGTTATAACTATTATCTCTTTATAATAAAGCATGTTGTTTATTAAAACGTATTTTAATTGATGCAGTGGGTAGCGCGGCTGCAGGCAGGTAACCGCGTGGCGTGGCGTGGCGCTGGCGTAGCGCCGCTGCGGCCGGCGCCAACCCAAGGCTGCTTCCTATTATACTACCTGAAATAATCTGCTTTATTGTATCTCCACTGCAATGTTATATATACCACCCTTGTCAGTGATTACAACCTGAGTTGGGAGATACAATCAAAGTTTTTTGATGTTGAATATTAATTGATGGGTTAGTGACTGGCTTTGTAGCTTTGATAAGTGTGCCTTCAGCGGTGCGGGGTGTGGGTTCGATTGCCACCCAGGACAAACGTCTGTGTGACGCACACGGCCGTTAGTTTCGTGTCTCGATTTGAATATTAATGAAAATGCATTCACAAATAGTTATATATAAGTATTATATCGGTTATGTAGTTGGCATAGTTCCTGTTGTGTTTAGTGTGGGACTAGCTAGATAGACAGTGACCACATAGTGTGTGTGTGTGTGTGTGTGTGTGTGTGTGTGTGTGTGTGTGTGTGTGTGTGTGTGTGTGTGTGTGTGTGTGTGTGTGTGTGTGTGTGTGTGTGTGTGTGTGTAGTGTAGTGTTTACAAAGAAAGAAAGGACATACTGAATGCAATTATATAACACTTTTAGTGTTATGCCAAGCCATTTCTTTATGAATTCTATGGAAAAAAAGTTTTTGACTTTGACTTTGATTCATGTTGGAAATCAATGCTTTAGATATTTACTAGATATCGACTATAGTTAGAAGCACAAGTTAAATCACAAAATAAGTCAATGACACGAAATTACTTCCTTCATATTTAATGAAGTAAATTAGCCCTTTTGCTAATACTAAATATTGTAGGATCCGTATCACAACACGTACAGTGGGACGGCAGGGATCAATGAACATTCCAACATTTCCAGATGTTGTGAAACTGTACTCCGGTACCACAATAGTGATTTGTGTAGGACTCATTTTGAAATGACCCTGAATGTATTTCCCTAGTCCAATACTTGGTTACCTACAACGTAACGAGACCCAAGTGCGTCGCGTATGAGAGCCCGTAACTCTGACACACGTTATGACAATACATGTTTATGACAACCTGTTGCTATTTTTGTCGTTTATTATGACTACTGATGAAAATATGTCATTAACATAACACATTAACACATCTCCAATCCAAAGTTAGGTTTGCAGCTTGCATCATACAAAAAGCTATTCATATAATATAGACAATCACTGTTATAAAAGCATTAGACATTGTGTGGCGGCCTAGTGGTACTGAACACGAGTTTCAATCCGGGGGTCACCGGTTCAAATCCCGACGCCGACGTTTATCAATGATCTTTTCACCTGATAAATTTATGTGTACCACATACTCAAAATGGTAAAAGTAAACATTTGACGATACCGACCGACGTCCTAGAAACAAAAATTGGTACACACGGTGTCGAGTGCACAAAAGGAGCCTCTTTGAGGCGCACTTACAAACCTTTCACGACACCGGCACCGGTTTGATAGAACCAGTGACTCGACTAGTAGTAGTAGACTAGCACCAGTCCCCCGCCCGGCTCGCGCCCGCGCCCGCGCCCGCGCCCGCGCCGACGTCAAACCAAGCGCCGCGCCGCATTATTAATGTATGTATTTGTTCACCACAAGGGAATACAACAGGCAGTGTCTCTCATCCCGGGCAGGCGCGGCGCGGCGCGGCGCCATCTTGCATCGCGACCGTAACGTAGGAGTGTGAATTCAATTCCGCAGCGAGATATATCGTATATGTCATCACAGTTCACAGTCGTCGCCCAACACATACATACATGTACGGTCCCGAGGTGAATAGTCTACTTGTCACACCTGTTACACAATAAAAAGCTAATCTAATGACAAAAATGGTTTTTATTACTGTCATTGCTTTCGCAAACTGACTTGGCGCCATTATTTTTCCGGATGCGAAATTTTCTGTAAGTTTTCAAGTGGTTTTGATAGGCCTCACAGCTCAGTCGGTAGCAACCTTGCCTTCAGCGCTGTAGGTCGTGAATTCCATTCCCACCCAGGACAAGCATAGATGTTTGTTCTGGGTCTGGGTGACTGGTCTGTGCGCATTTGAATGTTGTCGTTCCAAATTCAAATCTCAGTAGGCGCGGCGCGGGCGCGGTGCGGGCGCGGCGCGGGCGCGGCAGCGGGAATATTGTACAATGTAATGTCTGCCGTAGGTACGATACATTATGATTTCCACCACTAGGTAGTTATCATTCATGGTATTAATGTATCGGATAGTTATATTATATCCAGACGTTCGGGCTCGGAACAGACGGACGGACGGACGGACGGACGGACGCCTCGGGTGTGTTGTTCGGTTGGCCGGGCCGCACAATACAACCTGAAATACTCCGGATTTGTATGTGACGAGAATGGTTTACCCCGCCGCGCCGCGCCGCCCCTAACACAGTTACCTCTTATACTAAAAAAATATAACTTACTGCATCTTCTGGCCATAGACATGGGTTTTTTTCGTGTAATCTTGAAAAAGATAGACGTAGTTGTTGACAAAATGTGAAGGAAAACAATATTTGAATACTGTTTAGCACGTAAATGCTAAACCTGCTATTGCGTGGCGCCGCGCCGCGCGCCCTCTGCGTCTGCCATACCAAATGGGATGTAACGGTTTACACGTTATCTTTTAAATTTGTGGTTAATCCAGTGAAGTAATCACCGCTCCCGTAAATGTATGTTGCTTGAACTCACTCCGTAAGAGCTTTCTTATCAGTGGTGTGCGGTGTGCGGGGTGCGATGTGCGGTGTGCGGGGTGCTGTGTTCGGTGTGCGGTGTGCGGTGTGCGGGGTGCTGTGTTCGGTGTGCGGTGTGCGGGGTGCTGTGTTCGGTGTGCGGTGTGCGGTGTGCGGTGTGGCCAGTAAGGTGATTTGAAGCTCTCAATTTACATGATGCTTTTCTCTTTTTCCTGGCTTGTCGGCATTAGCCATCGTCACGTACTGAATTAATGATTATACGCTCTTTAGATAATGTATGCCTTGATTTTGATTGCATATGTACTTATTAACGTTTCCAAGCCATTTATTTATGAATTCTATGGTAATATGGTTTTGCGTTTGACTTCCACTTGGATAGTTCAAATGATGTGCACGTGAGAACATACAGAATATGATGAACAGTTCCGCGACTCCGAGCAGGAAACGAGCGCCCTACTGTTGTAGCATAACGTTGGCAGCCGGCCGCGGCCGCGCCCGCGCCCGCGCCCGCGCCCGCGCCCGCGCCCGCGCCCGCGCCCGTGCCCAGCCGTAGCCGGGGCGCATCTCCAGATGCCGTGCCGCCGCGCCGCCTGCCTGCCTTGCCTAGGTATAATATTACGACTCAGCCGAACGGACAGGCAGGACAAGCCTCATAAAACGCAAGTTGTAAGCTCCCCCATCCACATATAATGTCGACTGTCTGTCATGTATTCTGTCTGTGTATAATGTGGTGATGTCAAGGATATTTCTGGCATGGAGCCCGATCTCTCTCTCTCTCTCTCTCTCTCTCTCTCTCTCTCTCTCTCTCTCTGTTATGGTTCACGGATAGTTTACACTTCACTGCATGCTATACATTACACTACACAGGTGTGTAATGTAAAGGTATAATAAAACCGCAGGGCGCAGGGCGCGCTCGTGGCGAGCGTTCGCAGCTTGGCGACATGACACCGTGGACTCGGATACTCCCTGGGGTCGACGGAGGCCCCTGACCTTTGAATTGAGTGGAGTCGCAAGAGCGGTACCCATGCTGATGTTCCTAGGGCGGAAGTGTGACAGAGAGTAGCGCTCAGTGAAGCCGCACCGGGGCGGGGTGCGGGCGCGGCGGAAACCCTCCAGATAGATACTGATAAGTCATATAGCACAGGTACATTTGCTTGTCGACCGAGGCAATATAAAGAAAAATAATGAACACAATAACCACCGTGTATGAGCACACAACAACAAGTTATTATGCAGACAATAACAACAAAACACGTAAACCATTACGCATAACAATACCTACCTTCGGTAAAACACGCCGCAATCAAATCTTGTCACTTTATGTTTAGTTGTGTACCTGAGCGAGAGGGTGCGTGGCGTGGCGTGGCGTGGCGTGGCGTGGTGTACCCTTTCAGTTTGTTTCCCCCTCGCAAACAGAAACTAATTAACCGCGGTGCCTTTGTTTGCCACACTTCCAGAAACCGCCTAACGTACTTACGCAGGTCGACGAGTCTGTGTAGCCGGAGCGACGCCGACGCCCGCCCGCCTCCCACCGCGCCGCGCCGCCCGCGCCGCGCCGCGCCGCGCCGGCCGCTTCCAATGAAACATGTCATCGAGCCGCGAATATGATATGTAACATAGCTTTCAAATGTGACGTGAGTGAGATCAGCCTCCCGCAGCCGCAGCCGCAGCCGCGGCCGCGGCGGTGGCTGAGCTTAGCCCGGCACACACGTGGACGTGGGTAACTCAGCGCAATGGAATGTTGTCACGCCGCGCCGCGCCGCCGCCGCGCCGCCCGCCCGCCCGCGCCGCCGCGCCGCGCCGCCGCCCGGCCCGCAACGCACCGCACGATCCTATCAACACGTTGATAAACACAAGTTGCTCCATACCATCGGTAAACGATGCAGATTACTCATTCATATATTAAACAGTATTTCTTTAGAACATCCTTATTCATTTTCACCTTTGATTAGAGACCTTGGGAATTTGACAACGAGACAACTGTTTATCTCGTGTAGTAGTCACGTTTGCGAGCTCTTGTAAAGTTTCACAGCTTTGTAACTAAATTTGCGATTTTTGAGACATCTTTTTATCATAAACACTATGTATTAAGTTTGTTGTGCAAACTTTGTGGGATAAGTGTGACAGTGTGGTTGATTACGACAGCGCTGATTCAAGTTTAGATTTGACGAGAGTCCGGCCAGAGCTTCGGTCGCCCGCGCCCGCGCCAGCGCAGCGCCCGCCAGCGCCAGCGCCCGCCAGCGCCAGCGCCCGCCAGCGCCAGCGCCCGCGCCACTCACGTCATACCAAACATAAATAGCTCGAGTCACAAGACAGACCGGTCGGCGCTCGCGGCGCGCGGTGCGGGCGGCGCGGGGGCGGCGCGCGGGGGCGGCGCGCGGGCGGGCGGGGCGGTGCGGCCGACCGATCGTGTGGTGTGATATGTGATGCCCGCGGCCGCTACGCTTGGCGCCAACGCAACGCAACGCAACGCAACGCAACGCCGCTCGCGTGTTATTTCCGACGCCATTACTCACACACGGGCTTACACTAATTATAATATACCGAGAGCTAGCAACGCTCACACCGACCGCGGCCATCCGCCGCGCCGCACCGCACCCGCACCCGCACCGCACCGTACCGCACCGCACCGCACTCTAATATCATTTAGGTTTATTGCTTGTATGTATAATAAATAGACGGGTTTGAGCAACAAGGAAGTGACTAAGTATGTAACTGAATTCTCACAATTGGATCACTGTTGTTAATGTATGGTAGCGTAGGGCGCACGCGCACGCGCACGCGCACGGCGCGGCGCAGTATACATGTAGCGGTGAGATCACACGTGTCGGCAACTTGAAGCGGCATTTCTCGGTAAACGCGGTGCGACGACGGACGGACGGACGGACCGCGCTCGCCCCTTGACACCAGCATCGGTGGGAGCCCGATAATAACATGATGACACAACCAACTACTCGTAGTATTTGGCACACTATATATCCATATCCTAACTAAAACATGTGTGATAATAATGCTGTCTGAAACTGTGTTTTCAACATTTGATTGATGATTACTTAATAAATAATTATTAGTATTTAGCAACGCTACGGCATACAATTCATTATAGGATTCACCAGTATGAAGGGTTTGTACTGAGGTGTGAGGTGACGTAGGTAAGTATATTATATGTTATCCAAAAATAGCGGGTTCCACCTTCACGGTCACACGGGGACACGTGCCACGTGATACGTGGGTCAATGCTGTGACAGTGGAGTGGAGTCACTTATTCAGGAACGACGCGACGCGACGACCGGCCGCGACCGTGACGCATTAGGTACGTGGACGTTGCCAAAGAAAGTGCAAAAAACGAGCCGCATTTAATCATTTTGTATTGTTTGTTACCCACCCAACGAATGCCAAGACAAAAATATCAAAAGCAAACCCGCGACCGACAACACCTAAATATATACCTATTGAGTTAGCGTCGCGTCGCGTCGCACTGGTGTTTCTAACTGATAACTGAATATCAGTTTGAAGAGGTCTAAACTGTTGGCCTTTTGATAAACTGTCATGTGGATAGCGGCTCTCCGCGTCCGCTACCCGCCACCCGCCACCCGCCACCCGCCACCCGCCATCCGCTACCCGAGACCAAAGGTGCCTCGTTTGGAGCACCGGAGCCCCGGAGCCCCGGAGTGCGACGCCTACTCTAGCCTGTTAATCCACGTCCATAAATATTCGTGGCGCAATACGGATCATCTTTTATGTGAGATATAAAACCCTGATAAGCCACACGGGCCGCCGCCACGCCGCGCCGCCGACACGCCGACAATCTGTTTACTAGTGTTAATACTTTATGACAGAAAATGGTATATAATGCAGCAAGGTGTCGTGACGTCACCGATGTCCTCAGCCGATGTGTATGTCAGCTAGGTATGGTATGGTATATAGATCGTGATTGCATCTCCAGCATGTATTTGAGAGTTGTCTGTTTGTTTTTGGATTATATTAAAGTTTTGTCCATTTATATTGTACATTGATACTATGTAGTATAATTTATAAATTGATTGATATATAGCTGAGGTGTTATCTAATATTGTTGTGTTTTCACCTGTTTTTATTTATGTATTGTTTTCTTAAGGTGTTATCTTTCTTTATAAGTCATTGAATAATTTATTCCATTGTAATAATCTGAATCAAGTGAAAAAACTACAACTACAGAAATTTACAGAATATATATTAGAAGGGAGGCTTACCTAGGCTAGGTACAGATCTTTTCGTACAACTTTCATCCGTAGAAATGGTTTGTAAGCATTCCTTTCTCGTGATATTTCACGTTTAATACACTCAATAATAAACTGTATATAACTATCGTAACTAAAAGTAAAGCGACGCGACGCGACGCGACGCTGTGCACTTTGTGTCCCGACAAAGTTGCACAGCGTGATGAAGCCTAACATATGTTTACATTTTGCTTGAGTCTAGTTTAAATAATGTTGCTTTTTATGATTTCTTTTGCGGAAAGACTTGGTAAGCTCCGACACGGTCGCGTCGCGTCGCGTCGCGTCAGGCAGGATGTTCCATACTAATTATATAACGCTTTTATCCAAGATACGGAACCAAGTTGCCTCAAAGTAGATTATAGGTGTCTGCAACTTTAGATGCAGTTGCTTGAAATGACGTAAGAACATTGAAACAGCAAAAAGATATTCGTATAAAGACGAAATATCACTGTTTATGGGAGTGCGGTACTACTTAACAAGTAATTTAGAAATCAATGATCGTTATCAAAATGGGTACTTGCAAATGGTGGGCAAATCCATATCAAGTAGATGACCTAGTTATGGAAACAAAGTATGATTCAAGCAGAACGCGTCTCATTGTGGAAATATGCATGACTGTTAGCGAGGAGTCGGGCTCGGGCTCGGGCTCGGGCTCGGGCTCGGGCTCGGGCTCGGGCTCGGGCTCGGGGGTGGTCACGGCGGCGGCGGCGGCGGCGGGCGGGGCGGAGGGAACATTGCATTGCATGCAGTATAAATAATTAATAAATAATATTTTTTTATTTTTCTTTCAGTGCACTAGTAGAATGAGAGCGTGTCTTTGAGGTGCACTTACAATCCTTTCACCACACTGGTTCGACAGAACCGGTGACTCGAAGAAGAAGACTAGTAGAATCATAAATTTACCAATATTAATAGCAAATAGCAATATTAATAGCAAATATTGTATTGGAGCCCAATCGTTTTTGCTTCAGTATTTGTGTAGTACCAGTGAGCCGACTAGTTTCCAGTGCATACATTAGTGTCGGATCATAGTATGGTCTATGTAACACACGGTGGAAACACTGACAAGCCACACATATCATGGGGTTGTACAAACTCTTGTTAAACAGTTAACTCATATAAAGAGTTTTTAGAATCTAGTTTGTCTTTATAGAGAGTTATTTATATATAAGTAAGTAGAGTGGGGGGGGGGGGGGGGCGGGGGGGGGGGGTAGGCGACCAGTTACAATAATTAGAAATGATGAACATTTAACAGATTACGTCAAAACATGTGCCTTTCACACAACCACAACCCTGTAGTTTACATTTGAACACGATATGTTTAATTATTATGGCGACTTCCATTTCTGTGAACTCGCTTTGTTTGTATATCCGACATGTTTCTTAGTACCTAGTGTTATTTATGCTGGTAGTAAGCAAACTATGTACTTATGTATAGGGACTGTTACGTCACGTTTAGAAGAAAACTCATAGCTCATTCCTCATCAGGGAACCACTGGTGGGTAACAATATTATTAGATGATTATACTGGGGAGTGGGAGTGGGAGTGGGAGTGGGTACCTTACCTTACTCAAATATACAGAATAGTTTTTCCTGCCGATTAAATAGATAACGATTTGGAAACATGATTCGTGATCAACCACTATATATATATTTGGTGCTGACATAATATTTTGAATCAGCACGATGTGTTGTGAGAAGAATGAATCAAATCAGTTGAAAAATAAAGCGTAGGTACTGGAATAGAAAACTGCCAGAGAGAACATAGCATCTGTCGAGCGATACAAAACTATTTTATCGATACCCACTTCACGACATTAAGTTAAACTGGTTAGTTAAGTTGGGTGCGCCAAGTAATTTGCCGCGGGGCCGCGGGGCCGCCGCGCCGCGCCGGGCGCCTGGCGCGGGGCGGGGCGGGAAAGCGGCTCAGGGGCACAGCGACAAGTTGTCTGGCAGGACGGCGCGCGAGGCCCCCCCGCCCCCCCGCCACATTATACTGGGACCGAGTCGGCCGGACCGACTGGCTTGACGCCCCCCCTGCCCCCGCGCCCCCGCCCGCGGCCGTTGCGCTCGCGCCATCGCTTCTCAGAAATGGATACCGCCGCCGCCGACACAAGTATTATATTCCATACACACAGACACACACAACACACACACACACACACACACGTCTGCCGCGGTTAACACTCCGTCTTAACAAGGAAAATGTATTCCAGTTAACGTGTTAACATTCATAATAACGTCACACTGTATCTCAGTACCCAGATCACAGCAGGTATGCGTATGCGCACGCCCGCCGGCGCCGCCGCCGCACCGCACACACTCACACAGGCAGAGGCAGAGGCAGCACTGAAACAAAATCTTACACGGGGTAGCGAGTCGCAGAGTCAGAATAACTTACGTGAATATACAGACGCGGCTCTCACTCAAGACGTATACCTAAGTGTATTATTGTTGAGTATTAACGCACTAAGATGACTATGATGGACAGACAATACAAACAGTTAAAAGGGGGCGGTCATCCCGTGTGGTGCATACCGTGGATCTCTCTCGAGGCCCATACCGTACCTGGCTTCCGTCGCGCCCCGGCCGCCGCCGCGCCGCGCCGCTGTAACACAGGAGAATCGTACAGTACAGATTAACAGGAAAAGCCCACCCTCTGTATATGCTTGCTGTGCTGTGCCATACATACATACAATATACCTACATGCACTAAACCCAAATGTTTCACTTTCAAACAATATGTACAACTTGTTGGGTACACACAATATGTCATCTGTTGGGTTTCACCCTTTCACCAACATCCACTCTGTATAAATATGATCAATGCTATCTTACAATATATTTAAATAAATCAATTTGAGGATGTAACAATTTATTACCGAAAGCCATTTGTCATTATAATTGTAAATCTACGGTCAGACTTATATAATATTTGAACGAACAGTGTTCGAGAACGGTCATTGAAAAGTAGTTTTTTCTCATTTACATTACATTATCCTTTATGATTCCGAGAATTAAAAGGGTAAGTAAATGCGTAATTCAACAGTATTACCGTGGTTACTTACTCTTACCCATAACTAATTACATTAATGGTTTGCTTATTCGCTGATTGAAAGCACCTAGATTTAAGAATTATATACAGGTCTCAGATATATCACTTTACCGTATACTACACACAACAACCCTCTTCCTTTTTTATCATTTTGATTTCCGGTCGCTCGTTAGTTGACAGTGACAATGACAACAGACATCTTTTGAAACAATTCAAACATATACTATACATTTTGCCACCTAACAAAAGGAAATATGTAATTTTCGGTACCAACCACTTGACGAACGACGCAAATTAAAGTTACCTGCCATACATACACATCCATACTCTAACATCCTAGCCTTTCTAAGTGATGGCCAGACCAACTGAATCCTTAATATCCATTTTCAATATATTTATGGGTGATTTTAGGTTATAATAGTTTAAAACATTATTTTAATTGTCAATATACCACTACAACATATCTAAGAAAATAAAAACACAACACTCGTAGTACATATCTACTAAGCGGAATCATTAAATGCGGCTTGTATATGATACAATGCGACTCCTAGGTATCTAGTGTGTGTGTGTTGTGGGTATATGTTGTTACACGCAGGTGACTGCTTTGTTATTGTGATGATCAGTCATGTAGCGATGCGTTTGTTACCACTACAAATTAATGTCACCAAGACAAACATACGCTGGGAGTTCAAAGTATTCTCGGTATTGGAACTTTTTTGTTAGTTATGAGGGTAGTTTTTGTCTATGGTTCTCTTATGATATTATCCAAGGTGACAACTACAAAATTTTGCCGGTTTACCATTATTAGTTTTTTCACAATCGTGCTTCGAGCGCAAAAAAATGTACGACGTGGAAATGTTGACCAAAATTGAGCACCACGCTGTGATTAAATTCCTCACGAAGCAAGGAAAACCTCAAAAAAACATCCAGGAAGAGATGTTGGCCGTTTACAAGGATTTCGCTCCTTCGTTGTCTACTATCCAAAAATGGTCAAGTGAATTTAAAAGGGGCAGAGAAAGCATTTTAGATGACCCTCGATCAGGTGGTCCTGTTTCTGCCACTACGGAAGAAAACGTGGAAAAAGTCGAGAAACTCGTACTCGAAGATGCTCAAATAAAAATCAAGTCATTAGTGGAGATGACCAAACTATCCGTGGGTACCATACATTCAATACTTCATAACTTTTTGAACCTCTCAAAAGTCTGTGCAAGATGGGTGCCACGAATGCTCACACCACCGCAGAAACAAGCGCGAATTGAATGTTGTAAAGAGTTTTTGGAGCTGTGTGGTGAAAATCCTACCAGTGTTTTCGATCGAATCGTTACCGGAGACGAAACCTGGGTTCGTCACTACGACCCGGAGAGCAAACACGAGTCGATGCAGTGGGTCAAAAAGGGTGCAGCACCTCCGAAGAAGTTCAAAGTCACGCAATCGGTCGGAAAGCTCATGGCCACAGTATTCTGGGACTCGAAAGGGATTTTGTTTATTGAATATACCAAAAAAGGCCAAAGTATAACCGCAGCGGCTAATGCAACCACTATGCGTAATTTGAAGGCAGCAATTAAAGAAAAAAGGCGCGGAAAACTGACCGCTGGTGTGTTGCTCCTCCACGACAACGCGCCGGTTCACACGGCGCGCGTTGCCAAGGCTGCTATTCAGGAGTGTGGTTTCCAAGAAGTCAATCATCCACCTTACAGCCCAGACCTGGCACCTAGTGACTACTTTTTGTTCCCGAAGCTTAAAAAAGAAATTCGAGGAAAGCGATTTTCTGACGATGAAGAGCTCAAGGCAGCCATAAACGATATTTTTTTAGAGAAGGATGAAAGTTATTTTTTGGAGGGTATTGAAAAGATGATTTCGTGTTGTAAAAAGTGTATTGAGATTGCAGGAGACTATATAGAAAAATAAAATTATTTCAGATTATTCTGCCTTTTCTTTCATATCCATACCGAGAATACTTTGAACTCCCCTCGTACATATATGGATATGGGTTACGGTTACATATGCGACCAGTGTTTGTTTGTTTGTATCTGGACGCGTGAACATAATTCACTGTGTCAAGTGACAATCCGGTAAGCGGTTACCAAATGGCCTCTGGAGTGACCGCAGGCACGGCACCGGTCGCCACAGTATCAACTAGCCGCGCCGCGCCCGCCGCCGCCGCGCCGGCCCGCACTTATATGGAGAGTTGTCTAATCCAGTGAATATATTACCGACGGCCCTAGGTTTCTCCTGAATCACTAATGGACATATAAAGAATTAGCTCAACGCGCGCGCGTGCGGTGCGCTTTCCAATATCCACCCATTACACTTACACAATACGAGTAGGTAGGTAGGTACGCGCAATGACCTAACGGTAGGGCCAAACACATGTACATGTATCTAAATACGGATCTACACGTTTACTCATTTAGCCTTTACGGTAAGCTTGTAGAATTTCAATAGCTTGTTGCTGAATAATTAAAAGCCAGCCTTCTGCGGCTTTCACGATTTCAATACATATATGTAACTACAGCCGAGCCCTGATTAAACGTGGTTTATCTCGCTCGGCCAATTTTCAGCAAGTTATTTCTAAGATGAAGTGAGTGATTATTAGACGTTATGATTTTTGCACTCAATCGAAGAGTGACATGTGGGTGTATAAAGAGTGTAAGGCAAATGAGAAATGGTATAAATACATTAATAACAGGGTACAGATCAGGCTGCCTGCCGCATACCTCTGGCGCGGAATACTAATGAAAGTGGCGCTTGCATTCCCCAGTGCAATGAAATGGGTGTAACCGAAATAAAACTTGAATGAGTTTGATATTGACCAATTACATTATCTGTGAACAGACAACTAAACATCAAAGGAGCTTCTGAGAAAACTAAAATATCTAAATATTCTTCAGCTATTCTAAGAATAATAAACACAGAGAAACCCACATTTGTATGGGAACTAGAAATGTATTGAAATAAATGGTACACAACCAATGGTAACAATAATATATCAGAGATAATTTTCACTGAATAGATCACAGAGACCACAGTTGGCTGATTCATCGATCGAGGACCAACTGCCATCCACCACCACTTTCTATACATTTTGACATATAAATGTAAAGTATGTATAGTACATAAGTACTTATGTGTTTATGCGTAAACATAATGAGTGCTGCTATGTTTTTATTGTATATGTGGTAAGTGATAATATTGAAGTGAGCGTGGCGTGGCGTGGTAGCCAAGTGGAGCGGAGTCCGACCTTCAGTTTAGAGTTAGCTGGTCAAACCCTAGACAGCACATGAGTTATTCACTTGGAAACATGATGTGATATGAGAGAGGTACTACGTTCTCTGAACGGTAAAGGAAAACATGTTGGGGAGACCAGCATCTCCTGGTATTACTATTGGATTGTAGTAAAACCTCTCATATATAATATACAGCCTCTGATGCTGAACGTGATCAAAAGCTGTGCGGTACAGTCGGCACGATCTGAAATTCTTTGATATCATTCAATTAACAAAATATGTATAATAGTACCTATAAGAGAAACTAAAATTGAATTTTGAATTGAAACCGACACTAACTTGTTGTGTTATGCCTTAATATTTTCAAAGTGTCTATTGTATCGTGTCATAAACGAAAAAGGTTACCCAATGCAAACGTAATAAATGTTGTCTATTAAGTTAATAAATTAATTAAGTATTAAGTTGTATGAATTTATGGTAAACGAAATATTTTTCCGTCTATACTTTTCTTTTAGGCATCGTAGAGAAAGAAATATACCTTTGATCCTACGTTATGTTTCATGTGGCTGTAATTTCACCAGCAAGCACACCCTTCAAACCGGAACACAGCAACGCGAATGCGTCGTTGGTTGCCGGCAGACTCAATCTTCGCATAAGTTCTACTTTGCTAGTTGTAATAATATTCATTGTCATGGTGAAAGAGCTCAAACGGCGCGGCGTGATGTGAACGTCCGAGAATAGTAAACTGGATGTGACATGACATCACCACACATCTATTTATATTTATAATAAATATAAAATCAATGTTAAGATGGTACCTAGGGTTAAATCTCGGATTATTATATATATATATATATATATTATACCTACATATTCTCGAGCTATTAATACGAGTGAGGACTTCAGCCGCCAAACTGGTTTGTGCAAAATTGAGCTAAGAAAAGTATTAGTTGTGGGACCGTAAGTGGCATGACGACACTTTGTCTCGATGTTTGTTAGATAGAATGAAGTCAAGCAGTAGGTATATTCACGGTTGGAGATTATTTACTTTCATAATAACAAATAACAATTTCACACACATGACACTTCACTGTAATATTGTGATGATTCGACAGCCGATATTAAAAGACGGTTTTGATTTTTTCAAATTTAGTTTTATGTTGTAATCGACCTTAAATATCATAGAAAGTGTTATTACAAAGTCAAAGTCAAAACTTTTATTTCCATAGAATTCAATGATGAAATCAATTCAATGATGATGAATGATGAAATTATCAGGGGAAACGAATTAAGTATTTTCGAGTCATATCTTAGTAACAGGTTGCAGGTGACTGAAATAAATGGTTGCCGTTCCCGTGAAGTTGAGACTACTTTGGGCGTCCCTCAAGGGTCTATATTGGGACCTCTTTTATTTTTAATATATATTAATGACATATCTGTAGTTCTGAAAGACATAGACGTAATTTTGTTTGCCGATGACACAAGTGTGATAATTAAAGACAAAAATATCGAAAAAGTGAGTGACAAACTGAAGTCGAGTATACAAGACATTAAGGAATGGTTTTCTGTTAACAACCTATTACTAAATGTTGAGAAAACTAATATAATAAATTTCGCATTGGGATCTCGAACAGCTAAAGTTATTCCACAATGCATACAAGATGTGTTTGATGATATGAATATCGAACCATCCAGTAATATCAAATTTCTAGGTGTATGGCTCGACAGTAAATTAACTTGGGCCACTCATCTAGACCATTTAGTTAAAAGATTATGTTCGGCGACATATGCAATTAAAAAACAAGTAACAAGACACTTATGTGTAATGTTTGCAGATGATGCCACCATATTTATTCCACAGGAAAATCATACTATTAGTGATTTTGAAAGAGAAGTTAACTCTACACTTAAAAATATAATAGACTGGCTAGATTATCTAAACCTAAAGGTAAATATAAATAAAACAAAGATCATGAGATTTAAAAGCTACAAAACACCACCATTAAATTTAAATATTAACTATAATGGCAACACCATCCATGAAGTTAGTGAAATAGACTTTCTGGGCGTTAAAATTGATGCCTATCTAAACTGGAAATCACACATTAATAAAGTCAATAAAGCTTTATCTAAATACTGTTATGCACTGTCAGTACTCAGCAATGTATCCTCAAAGCAAGTTGCCAAGAATGCGTATTACGGTTTTGTTTTTCCTCAGTTATGTTATGGGATTATATTTTGGGGAAATTCAGTGGATGTACAATCAGTTTTCATAATGCAGAAAAAATGTTTGAGATCTATTTATAATTTAGAAAATACTGACTCACTCCGAAATGTTTTTGTTCAAAATAATATGCTAACTGTAACAGGTCTATTTATTTTAGAAATATGTATTTTTGTGAAAAGAAATCAAAGTTATTTTTTTAATGTTAAATCTGTTCGTGCAGACAAATTGCGTGAAAAACATAAATACAATATATGCATACCACAAATAAACAATACAAAATTTTATAAAAGTATGTATATAACAGCCATTAAAATTTACAACCACTTGCCCGTAGAATTAAAGCAACTAAATGGAAATATTTTCAAACAGAAATTAAAAAAATGGTTGATAAGTAAAGTGCACTATAATTTGAAGGAATATTATGATACGAGTTAATTTTAAGTTTAATTTAGTATGTTAAAAATACAATTGTAGATTTCTTCCGAAATTATCTTTAGTTGTAATAATTTTGTCGTTTGGTATTTGCTCTATGTTCTCAATTTGTACCTTACTGATATTATTGTATGTCCGAGAGGACAAACTGTTGATACTTTAATATTAAATTAAGATCTTTTTGTACACAGTTTCACAATAAACGTTTCTTATTCTTATTCTTATTCTTAAAAGAATTGGGTGGACAAAACGCCGCTCGTAATGTCTATTTCGCATATTTTCACTCACTAATGACCTACGGTAGGTATACTTTTTTGGGATACTGCAGCGGATTCAAAAAGGGTATTTGTATTACAAAAACGAGCAATTAGGTACGTTCTAGGCTTAAGACAAATAGAATCTTGTAGGGCAAGATTTAATGATTTAAATATAATGACAATGACAGGAGAATTTATATTTCAAAATTTAATATATGTAAGAAAACTTAGATAAATTTATGACCAGAAAATGTATTCATAATTATAATACAAGACATAACAATCGATTACTGCACCCTACAGTACGTCTGGCTAAAGTATCAAAAAGCTATTATTGCACCTCTATTAAACTTTATAACAAGATACCAAAGAACGTTCAAGAAATGTCTGACATGAACTTCAAATTATGTGTAAGAGATCATTTGATCAAGAAAAGTTATTACAAAATTGATGAAGCTTTAGAGGACAAAAATATTTTTTCGTTGGATTTGGATATGTAGGTAATTTAAATGTTAATCATCAAATTTTTACTGTTATTGTTATTATTATTGTTATTCACATTTTGATTTATCGTAATCCTATTTTATTTATATTTACATTAAGACGATGCTATTGCAGATAATTTAAAATAATTATAGTGTAATATTTCTACTTTTGTATTAGACTTATCTAAGTGCATACATTTATGTCGAAAGATGAATAAATGAATACAATACAATACAATACAATTCATAAAGAAATGGCTTGGAAACGTCAATATTATTCAAAACATAAGATCACGCGTACTTATTGATAAGTTTGATGCCTGTTCAAACCCTATCACCTACACCCTACAGTTTTACATATCCAAATGTAACGATGAACGGCTAGTCCTATAGGTACTAGACGTTTTCAAAATATCATATCAACTCGTATAATTCAAAAAACTTTAAAGTGCTCCACTGTATAGTGACTGTATTGCAGATCCGCCTTTATTCTACCACTACGAGGATAAATGTCCCTCCTTACCTTACCAAATAAAATTCATGAATGATATACCACGGGTCTACCACCTGGTGTCAAATTACTGACTGATTTGAATTTCTCAAGAGATTTTGCGTTGTCAGTACAATTAAGGGCAAATGTTACTATGCGTTTTCTAGAGTCGGGCCTATTAAGTTCAGACACGCAGCGAACTGTTGAAGGTTACATTCTGAAGCACACTACACACACACACACACACACGCACACCTTCGTACACAATACATCATTTACAACAAGATTCAAAGCATATTTTTTAACATGATTCACTTTGTGCTTAGGTATTATTTGTTCCTGAACAAGCTGCTAGGCATAACGTAGGTATGCCCTGCCCTTATGCTGGACTCAATCTACATTTATTATTCCTTACATGCGTAATTTAATTAATTATATTTTTTATTAACTTTGTGATACTTATTATTTGTACTAACAAATATTAAAATGAATTACATTTGAATGAAACGTACAATTAATGAGGTTTCAAGCCGTTTTCATTGTAGAATGTGAGTAATGTGACGTTTATCCACTTACGGACATTACAGAAAAAGTGTGACTGATTAAATTGGTACATTTGTATTAATTAGTATGTTATTACAAAAATATATATGTATTCCATCAGTTATGTAGTTCCCACAGTACATTAAGCTATGCTTGGTTTGAGGCTAGATTGCGATGTGACCAAAATCCAACAATATTAATTTATTGATTTGTTTACTTATTTCCTCTTAAGGAATCAATAAAGTCCCTGCATGTCTAGCATTTCAAAGAATTCTTCTCTCTGTGTTAACATTTCAAATCACCTGGTTCGCCGATTCAGCTATGTAGGGTAGAGGAGGCTCATATTTAAATAATTCATCGGCTGCATTAGCTTTCACAGAACATCCGCGCATAGATGTCAAGGTTTTGAAATGTACAAACAAACATATCAAATTGTACAAATGTTCCCAATCTTGAACTGAAACTAAATAACACTTCACTGTGGCAACCCTTGTTGACACAGAATAACAACAATATTATGTGATAACTATGTTGAAATTCCATGTCTTAAAATAAAAACAAATACCGAATCCTAAAAAACTTTTATCAATAGCTCGTAACCGACCTATACAATATATATTTATGGGAAATCTAAGCTTTAAACCCGAGTTAATACTATGCCATCAAAAACATAAATTGTTAAAAAATCAAGTCTCGCAACTCAGTTCTTCTATCGTAAAAAGTTGTGAGATCCATATAAATACCAAGTCGGTCAATGTATTCAGTCCCAACTTAAAGTTCCACCTGTCTTAAGTTATTACGTAATTAGCTAACCTAACAACATCTTATAGTGACCATATCAATATTAAAAGTCTTTTATGTTTTAAATAAATAAATTGACTTGGCAATCGCACCTTTACCTCACAAACCGGAACACAGTAACATGAATGCATTATTGCTTGGCAGCAGAACCGGGCGTGGCGTGGCGTGGCGTGGTGGCAGTACTTCCCCGGACGAACTTGGCGTAACTTCTACTGCTATTAAAAAAAGCTTTCCGTACAGAGAAACCATACCCACATAGATGTAGTCTATTCACTCCCGGATTCATCTTTATAGAATTTTTATTATTAATATAAATATATATAAATATGTATAACTATTCTACTATTCATGAGGTAAACTACTACAATACGACTCATTCGCAATAGCTCATAGTAAGCACCAATCTAATTCAAATTTCATGGTCCTTCAAAACGAGTTCAACGCCATTTATTGCCTTGTTTAAATCCATTTGCGGTTACTACTGGTATTAAACGAAGTGGAATGTACTGCTACTTATTAGTCAGAATATCCGCAGCGTATCGGTGATATATTATAATATTTTATTGTGCTATTCCACATAATAATCATGTTCATAGAATAATAGTTATATCAGCATTTTAATTCTTCGAGAGCAGGATAATTACATTGGAATTCCATCCAGTATGTGATGGTATCGCTGCAGTGCCTTATCGATAGATAAATAATGTAATATCTTGGATAAAGCTAACAATACGTAGGTACGTTTGCATCGGCTAGTGCGCGCGTCAAGGTGAACAGGCGGGCGCGGGCGCGGCGGCGGCGGCAGCGCCCGCGCCGGCGAGTCTGCTACACCCAGTGTTACCAACACTACAACATTGACGTCACAATTGACATCACACTTGACTTTGACTCTGTACAAGTTTGATGAAACAGGTTGGCCCATTGTATTACCTTAGCTTAAGTATTAATCTTTATGAAATTTCCATGTATGGTGGTCAATAAAGTATTATCTATCTATCTACTTATCACCAATAGCTAGTTAGGTACAATCGTGTCAATAAGAGGTGACATTGCAATTGTGATTGGATGACATAATTTTGATTGTTAAATATACTGTTCCTTTTAGAGAGGCCTACCTTTCGAAAACCAAACCGAACTCACACTTCCTGACGATGGATTTATAGAAGTATTCTGGCAGAGGGATTCAGAATGTGTATAGAAACTAGAAATGTGTTTCAATCGAAATAGAGTTTGCCAGAAAACTGGTTCAGGGACTATAGGAGCAGGGGAAGAACAGCAATTCATTTCTCAATGATGTGATTTCATCACTAAATGTTTTCGCTATTGAAGCCAAATAGCATGCTATGGACATATTCAGAAAAGCACGGTTCCGGGCGGCGGCGGCGCGGCGGCGGCGTATTGATATCATAAGCTGCGTATATTTGTATTCAATCAATCGTAAACTGAACTAAACTAAGCTGGCATCACTAAGTACGGTACCTCAGCCCCCTCAAGCGAGTGCCGCCAGCGCCCAGCGCCCAGCGCCCACGCAACTCCGAGCCTACGCGATAACGTTCACAAGATACGCACGCACTATACCTGAGACCTGACGCATATTAATGAATTCGTGAGAGTGAGTGTTAGCCGCACCGCGCGCGTGCGTGATACACTCACCGGATCAACGCACCTACGCTACGTGCGTACTGCGCACGCACTCACGTTATATCTATTAGCTGTGGCACACGTAGGTACCTACTCTCGCGGTACCTAGTCCATTCATCATTTACGAACACATCGAAACAATGTTTCATTTTTAACGAGTGAGATAGTTTTGTAAAAGGCAGAATTCTGTTTTTATTCTAGGTCCAAGGATAAACGATGTTACCCTAACAAAGAGTTGTTTAAAACTCAATGCAGTGCTTACTAGCAAAACTAATATAATACCAGGCAGGAGCAGTGTATGCGTAAGTAACGACCTGCACCACAATGCTCGGTTATGTATCATGCAAACCTAAACTATACACCGGGCGCGGGCGTACCTACATAGCAAGCAAGTCGTACTTCGTACGTCGTAATTACGTTTACGTACGTATTTACATTTTGCAACAAATAACATTACCTCAGCAATTCCACTTGTAATTCCTGCAATGCTACGAAGCCATTCTATTATTTGATAAGAAAGTTAATCAATAATTTCATAAAATATTAGTTATGTGACACTGACATCATGGCTGCGTGTGCAATGTTCTTGTGCATTTTAATTTTCAGGCATCTGTGTAAGTAAAAATCCGTCACATTTTTCTTGTTTATGCTTTTTTCTCTGTATTTGAATGTTTGCTCTCAAAATGCAAATTTAAACTGACGAATGGTACAATAATTATATTATTTTATAATGACAACAAAATTAATAACAACATAATGTCTGTGACTTGAAGTGTTTGTATGTATTAATATTAGTAACAATAATACTATTTCTTGTTGTATTAAGGTGTTTCCAGTGGCCACGATTACGGTGAAGTGAGTGAGCTGACATTCAAACAAAACCCAGCGCCTGACGGTCATAGGTAAAACAATAAATGGTGGACCGTGGTGGAGTGTCGGTATTAGCTAGCTGTGTCGACAACTTGACGAATGCGCCACATTTCCAGGTGCGGCGTGTGCCCCACATATTTGGAAAAGATCTGCGCTTTTGACTTCGGCACCAACACTACCTTCATTTTCGACAACCACTGCGTGATGGATCTTTACAACTGCATGGAGAGGGCAGGTAGGTATACACTCACTCACTTAATCGACGCTCCAACCGTTATTTTTATACTTATTGGTGGACTTTCGTACAGCGCCATCTAGTGACGCCAGACCATAGAATAGTTTAAGATACAAGTAGAATTTCGTAAATTCAATCATTTCGATTTATAGACGTTTGTTGTAATGTTATACAACACGAGGTCCGAGACAAGAATCATTGCTTTTATCGATGACGATCATTTCTTCGTGTAGGGCCTGGGTGGGGTGTGGACGTATTTCAGGTGGTTACATAAGTATTACTGTAACCCCCACCGCCGCGCCGCGCCGCGCCGCGCCGCGCCGCCCATACAATGCCAGGATTCGTCCTGCAAAGCAAGCAGCAAAGTATTGAATAAAAGTTCCTGCAACGTTTTAGATATTCTGTAGAGTACATATTGCTGGTAACATAATACACAAACCTCTTGTGTTGTCTTTACTAGAGATATTTTATCCCTTTTTTTATCCTTTCAGTTGACTGGCAACCCTGCCACCGTTGTAATTACGCTCCTGCATATATTTTTTGTTTTGTACAAAATATTTCTTAAATCAAGTCAAAAGTGTTTTCCCAGTGAAAAAGGGCACAACAGGAACCTGCCATATTGTTTTTCCAGTGAAATACGAGACGGATATCGCCAAAATAAACAAAGATAAGTTGCAATTATCTACCCTCATAGGATCCATTTATCAAAGTAATCACTGCGCCGCTCACAACTACCTTAGATATTCTTGTACTTCTAATGTCATGATCAACTGACAGCTTATGACTTTGACAAGTGATATTTGATGTGTCTAACTTAACTGACAGCTACGTACTACACTTTGAGAACTGCTCAGTGTTGCTAGTTTTTGAAAATTCGACTATACTTGGGGAGAATCAAGATGAGTGTCTGTAATAACTGTCAGAAACAAATCAAAAGCAGCGAACTTAAATCCTGCACCAAGTGTAACGCAACATATCATTACCAGTGTGTTGGAGTACCTCAGGAAAATTTCGTCAAGGAGTCAAAAGCCTACAAAGCCTCGTGGAAGTGCATTGAATGCAAGTCTGCTAACAAACGAGGAGATAGTCATAACATACTCTCGCAGTCAAACGCCCACCTGTCGCCTGCAACTGACTCCCCTTCTAAGGACAGCACCGAGGAACTAAAACAATACATCAACAACAAGCTTGAAGAGTCGCTCTCCCGTCTATTAAAGGATATTCGACGCGACGTCGCTTCTGAAAACACCGATACTCGCAACAAAATTCAAGAGCTAACAGAAAGCATTAATTTTATGTCTGCGAAATACGATCAACTCAAGGTAGCGCATGATTCTAACACTAAATTAATTAATGACTTGCAGACTGAAAACTTAGGACTACGTTCCGAATTAGCTAACCTTGGCTTAAGAGTAAACCAAGTGGAACAACAGTCCCGGGTAAGTAACTTAGAGATCCAGTGCGTGCCCGAACATAAAACTGAAAATCTGAAAACGATTGTCCAACAACTATCAGCTACAATAGGCTGTGGCATCACTGATCGGGAGCTCCTGGACTTCCATCGTGTGGCGAAAATCAATCCAGACTCCAGCAGGCCGCGCTCAATAGTACTCAAACTATCGAGCCCCCTCGTGCGAGACACGTTTATCGCGGCGGTCAAAACATTCAACAGATCCCGCCCAAACGACAAACTCAACTCTTCACACCTGGGTCTCGCTGGTGTGAAGAAGCCAATCTTCGTTAGCGAACACTTGTCACCTGCGAACAAGGAACTCCACGCGGTTGCTCGCAAGGTTGCGAAAGAAAAAAAGTTCGAGTTCGTCTGGGTGAGAAACGGACGAATCTATATACGCAAGAACGTTAGCTCCAGAAGTTTTGTAGTTAAGGACATAGCCTTCTTAAATACCTTAGCATAACTGAATGTATTCAATCTTCAACAGACCATCAACATGTAACCTTAAGATTTTGTATCAAAATGTGAGAGGTCTTAGGACCAAAACTGAAACTATTCTGACCAACGCGTTAAAACAAGACTTGGACGTTATTCTGTTAACAGAAACGTGGTTGAACGATTCTGTTTTTGATCACGAAATACTTGACAGTAGATACACAATCTTCAGGCGTGACCGTGATTCTACCAATAGTGTTAAGCAGGACGGAGGTGGAGTCTTAATTGCCGTTCTGAAAAAATTTAACCCAGTTAGGAAACTGAAATTGGAATCAGTTTGTGAAGATGTGTGGGTCACCTTAAAGTTGCACAATGGAAACTCAACCACAAGCCTTTACATCTCCTCTCTCCTTGTATCTTCCACCCCCTCTTAATTACAATCGTCTTGAAAGTTTTCTATCAAATACCACAGACATTGTTCATCACAAGATTCCGCAAAATTCTCTATTTCTACTGGCAGGCGATTTTAATTTACCCCTCATACAGTGGGAATATGATACAGATTCCAACTCTATGACCTCTAGCTGTGCTACGAACCAAATAGAAAGCCTACTCATCGACACTATATCATTTAATTGCCTTTACCAAATAAATTCAATCTCCAACTCCAACGGTCGTACATTGGACCTCATTATTACCAATTCCACGAATTCGTTTGAAGTATCCAATAGCTCCACTCCACTAGTAAATATGGATATTCATCACCCAGCTCTTAATATTTTTGTGAAAATCAAATCTTATAAACCTCCTAAATTAAAGAAATCGACAGCTTATAATTTTAATAAAGCGAATTACATGAACATCAAAGATGAACTAGAGTTGATAGACTGGAATATACACCTAAAACCTTGTATGTCTGTTGATGACACCGTTGATGCGTTCTATGAACTTATCACTCCGATAATTATAAAAAATACGCCTACGAGCACACGCGGCAACCGAAGCCACCCAATCTGGTTTAGCCACTCTTTGATTCAAACCCTCAAAGAAAAGGCAAAATATCATCGTAGATTCAAAAAATACTCAAATCCCAGAGATCGTTTGTCATATCAGATACTTCGCGACCGTTGCGATAGCTTGATTGTACATTGCTTAAACAGACTTAAAGCTGAAGCCAAGGACCATATAAAAAAAGACCCAAAATATTTTTGGACTTTTATCAAGTCACTCAGGTCAAACAGCTCTGAGATACCCGACGAAATGTTTCTGGCATCTCGAAGTGTTCAGGGTGGGCAGAATATCTGCGACCTTTTCTCTGAATACTTCCACTCGATCTATCACAATAATGGCAATGTGGAGGCCTGTTGCGAGGAACCCGCTATTTGTCATGCATCACTCAACTCGTGTACTTTATCTGAATCAGATATTGAGACGGCAATTCACGCTCTTGACCCCAACAAAAGCCCTGGCCCCGACTTCATACCTCCCATTTTCATTAAAACTTGCTCATTGCAACTCTCTAAGCCTTTAAAAATAATCTTTAATAAATCTCTTTCTCATGGTTGCTTTCCCGTTAGATGGAAACTCGCACATATTATCCCGATACATAAAAAAGGTGACCATGGTGATATCCAAAATTACAGGCCTATCTCACTTTTGTCTTCTTTTGGCAAATTGTTGGAGTCTATGGTACAAAAAAGGTTGCTCAATCATCTTAAACCTGTGATAGATCATAGACAACATGGATTTCTTCCGGGAAGGTCAACAACATCGAATCTCTTGAGCTACGTAAGTGATATCTCAGAAGCACTAGAAGCCAAAAGTGAGGTACACGCGATTTATACTGATTTCTCCAAGGCGTTCGATGTGGTAAATCACAAACTTTTGATACAGAAATTGGGGCACGCTGGCATTTGTGGTTCCCTGCTAAGATGGTGCGAATCATATCTGGACAATCGATCCCAACTTGTAACGATTAGGGGCTTCAAATCTCCTGCTAGAACGGTACCATCTGGGGTCCCGCAGGGATCGCATCTTGGACCGTTATTCTTTCTCGTTTTTATAAATGACCTATGTATGTCTATTACTTCTAGTCTTCAAGTATTTGCCGATGATCTCAAAGTGTATAGAGTGATTCAAACTCGAGAAGAACTACAATGCCTACAAAACGACATTGACTCCATATATGAATGGTGCAGTCGTAATATGATGGTTCTCAATGCTTCCAAGTGCTACCACATAAAATTCACAAGAAAACTCAATCCTTACCTGGCTACCTACTTCATAAATGATGTTCCAATCAAGGAAGTATATAATACGCGTGACCTGGGGGTAGTGGTGGACTCGAAATTGAGTTTCCTCGAACATATCGATTCTATCACTAAAAAAGGAGCACGACTAGCAGGTTTCGTTGTAAGACAAACCAAATTCTTTAAAGATTTCGAAACACCTATTATTCTCTTCAACTGTTTTGTTCGAAGCTTGTTGGAATATTGCAGTCCAATATGGAGTCCCTCCTACGAGGTTCACAAGCATAGACTCGAGAAGATACAAAAACAATTTCTTTATCACCTCACATATGCCAACTACCTATGTCGAACTCTTAAATCCTACGAGTCCAGACTTAATCATTTTAACTTGGTTTCTCTCGAACGCAGGAGAGCTGTTTCGGATGTTGTCTTATTGTATAAAATTGTCAACACCATAATAGACAGTCCTGACTTGCTTAGCAGATTAGAATTTTTAGTTCCTCGTCCTGGCAGCCGTCTGCATAACAGAAAAACGTTCAACCTTCCCTCACGCCGCACTACTTTTGGTCAGCATGCTTCATTGTATAGAATGTGTTCCATATATAACGATAATTGTCAAGAGCTAGATATATTTTGTACATCTGTCTTCTCTATTAAGAGACAGCTTTTGGTTTAGAGTATTTGTGTATATACACCTAAACTTTTTGCCCTTCTGGTCTCAAACTCTTTATCAGATTTTTTTTTCTTTTTAATTCATAATTTTAACTAATAAGTAGGTATTTGATCTTTCTAAAAATTTATTCTAAGTAGAGCGTATTATCATTATAATGCATGCAGTGTCCACTTCTAGAAGGCCGTACACTTTATTATATTTGATCTATGTTTCCAACTCCTTAATGTTACAGTGTTACGTCCAGTTAAGTGGACCTATAAAAAAAAAAAAAAAAAAAAAAAAAAAAAAAAAAAAAAAAAAAAAAAAAAAAAAAAAAAAAAAAAACCCGAATCTAATATATAGAATCTCGCGTAGATACGTCGTGTGTGTCTGTGTGTACACAAGAAACCGCGGAGTAGGTATGCGATGGTTTTCCAATTTGTTTGTTTGGTTTCCGATATGCAGCATTACATTACATATAATATATACCTTCTGATATAGTTTCACTCCGGATGAATAGCGTCATTACATTGAGCATAGACTGTGTGTGATCTCAAGTTATCTGCTAATTATCGTTCCAAATGTTGCTAAAACAGCCAACGACTTCTCTTGATGACCTGATGTGCATTATTTTTTGCAGAATTCGTACCTCTCAAGTACGAACAATGCATATACTTCGGAAACTTCGGTTACGTCCACGGATATAAGTATGAAGACATGGATTACGGTGAAGACCAAATTACTGTCAAAAACACGAAGAAAAACCCAGACTTCATAAGAAGGATATTTAAATGAAAGTATTTGACAAGGGTTGAATTTTGTATTTTATAACACATACCTAGTGATTAAGTTGACTGAACAGCGCTTACAACAATTAAAATCTAGCTGTATACGTATTATACATTTGGATGCTTAATATAAGCACTTAGCCTAAAGTTAAGTAGACCTCAAATCATAGTAACAGACATATTTAGCAAAATACTCTATTTCATTAGCACCAGGTGGGTATCTGCTCTATCTGTTGCAACCAGAATAACTTATTATAAAGTGGATGTGGTTTCGGTACTACTGAGATTTGAAATAAACAGATGTCCAACCTGGTTTTCAGTGGTGTCTCCTGCCTACTACATCAAAATACCAACTTGGATCTTCACATACTAACTAGTGGGATGAACAAAGTTGTTTTAAAGTCAAAGTAAAAAACTTTATTTCTATAGAATTCATAAAGAAATGACTTGGAAACGTCAATATTCAAAACATAAGGTCACGCGTACTTATCGATAAGTTTGATGCCTGTTCAAACCCTAACCTTAACTTGGGTACTCATTCCCAGATGACCAGTGGATTTGTACAGTATGTTCTACTGCTATTTAACTCTGCACAAAGATCTACCTAGAAAGAAAACCACATTTAAACCATAAATTAAACTTAAAATAAAACCTATTTCTATATATTAAAAACCTAAGCCCACTAACTAATCGGTATTTTATATCTAACTATTATTCATAAACATAAATAGTGTTTAGTATAACAATGTTACAACCATTGAATCTATCATTGCTATTTTGTCTATTTTAAGTCCATATTCTTCCATTTTCAATCTGTTAATCTCTGATATTGGCATGCGTAACACATGTTTAAAACGAGGAGTATTCTAGCTAGCACACACTCATAAAGCAGTATTCAGCGATGGCGTGGACAGGGCCTTGGACGCAGGCGGATGGTACCTCTCCTGACGGGGCGGGTCGGGTCGGGTCGGGTCGGGTCGGGGCGGGTACGTGGTGCTAGGTGAGGGAGATGTGTCCGAGGCGCTTGTAGTCTATCTTGTCGAGCTGGACGAGGGGTCGCAGCTGGTCCGCGAACGCGCGCATGTCCTCGCCGATCGCATCTTGTCCTTGCGGCGCCAGCACCTGCACGGAGGACCTCTTTATCTAATAATATTATACATAGCTCTCATTATACTAACATCATTTTAAGAGCAGTACAACTCACGCCAAGTTCGTCCGGGGAAGTACTGCCCCCGTGCCCATTACTGCCGGCAAGCAGTAACACTCGCGTTACTGTGTTCCCGTTTGAAAGGTGCGGTTGCCGGTGAAAGTAAAGGCGCATGAGACATTCCACCTACACGTCTCATGAGTTAAGGGTGCATACGATGGGACTTGGGTCTCGTCGTACCTAGTCGTGGAGGACCCAAGTCGCATCGATTGTTATAGGCAGAGGTTACCACTTAACACCAGGTGGGCCATTGATACATTGCAAAACAATATTATATCAAAAAATTACCTACAGACATAAAAGACACTTTTTTTTTATCTTAAGTGTCCATTGTTGTAAATAGTATTGTATCAAAATAAATATTTTTTCTTTCTTTCTTTCTTTACACATGTCTTGAGTCTTAATGCTTTTCTATTTGATGAAGTTACAGAACCAGATAGCCCACCTGGTGTTAAGTGGTAACCTCTACCCATGGATAAGCAATATGACTTGGGTCATCCCCTACTCAAGTACAATAAAACCCAAGCAACATTGTATGTGTCCATATTCTGGTGTGTAATATTTTTCTTTCAAAAAGATAATTATAAGTGACATCCAACGAGCAAGTGAACAGCACCTTGGTGAGCTGAAAAGGAATTATTTGGTATGTCTAAATTATATGTGAATTTCAAAACTTACCGATAGCTCAACTAGATAGCTTTGTGATATAGGCTCTGGGGGCATAGAACTCTGAGAAATCTTGAAGACTTTTGCAACTGTTATCTTCATTCGTCCTTTTCTGAACATGTATCCTGAAACCAGAGACAATATTCATATATAAAATGCAGCTTCCTGCTGTGATAGCAACACCACAGAATGGCCGCTGTGCCGCGTGTGCTGGTCTTACACAGAGAGTCTGTCCATAAAAGCTGCACCAGAACTGTGCTCCTCATCACACTGTGCTCCTCCCTCCACTCTGACACACACAAGGGGAACGTCTCATGTGCTCACATCATTTAGGAGAAATTAAGAACGTAGGTGCTGGTAAAATGTTAAATTGTGTCACTAAAACTCACACTCATCAAACTAGAACACAGATATGAGATTTCACTACTGTATGATGGAAGTGTGGTGGCTGTACTTCAGCACCTGAACAGCAAATGTGTTTTGATGCTCTACTCACTGTCCTCACATAATTATAACATATTAAATAAACCATTCATTTGATTTAGCACATTTATCTTACCTTTGACACTGTATTCAAATTCTATCCTACAGCCCAATTCAGTTAGGAATTCAATAAGCATGCCACTGCAAGCAATGTCAAGGCTAGAACGGACGACTGTCGGTCGGCTCTTGTCCCCGAGGTCAGGCTGGCCAATGTAGCGAAGTTGGAATGGCATATCACGTGCATCCAGGGCCTTGCGTACTCTCAGCATCAGTGGAGCAGCCTGAAACCAAATTGGGACACATTCATCAATCTTGCTTAAGCATTAATAATTGAACAAAATATGGTTTCCCTGTCTTATCATATAAAAGTATTAGAGCAGGCTATAAATTCAGTGAATAGAACAACAAAAACTAGTTCATTACAGTTTACAAATCCATGGTTAAGTTTAAAGATGCAGCATAACATTTTTTTCACCTGCTGATTTGGATCCCTCAGGCTAAAGCATACTTCCTGGTCATCGAACGTTTCCGGGCCGGCATCAACATTGTCGCATAAGCCTCTCAGGCGATGCAACAGCACTTCCACAGCTGAATCCAGTACAGATCCCTGAAATATTAACAAAATAAATGTAGTCAACAACCAGTACTTTGGAATGGACATGTTACAAATACACAATTGTAGTTTATACTAAGACTACGTAGGTAGTGGTGACTGAGGGAGTTGAATTTACCTGCAGCAAGTACTCTTGATTAGGTATGATATTGGCTTTCAGCGCTTGAGATAAGCTGTCGGTGGCAGTAATAGGTGCTGCATTTGCAGCAGACATTTTGCTATAAATTATGCAGAAGAGCAGCTATCAATCGAAAATACTGCTTTGTTATACAAAATCAAGTAAAAACAATAAGTTCAAAATAGTTTTATGTAAATGTCATTTCACGAGAGTGTTGCCAACAATTCTTAAATCAACGGTCAATCAGGGCCTTTTCCAAAAAAAAAACGAGTATGTAAATAAAAATAATAAAATACATGATCCAAAAATACTTACGAAAAATATCCAAAGCACAGTTTAAAGAGCAGTAGAACTCTCATCGCGTTCATTCGGGGAAGTACTGCCACCATGCCCATTTCTGCCGCCAAGCAGTGACGCATTCGCGTTACTGTGTTCCGGTTTGAAAGGTGTGGTTTCCGGTGAAATTACAGGCACATGAGACCTTCCACCTACGAGTCTCAGGGTTACGGGCGCATACGATTCGACTTGGGTCTTGTCGTACCGAGTAGGGGAAGACCCAAGTCGCATCGGTTGTTATGGGCCGAGGTTACCACTTAACACCAGGTGAGCCATCGGCTCTTTCCACAACTATATCAAATAAAAAAAAAAGTATTGAAATACATTATATTGAAATGAAAAAAATACTCTTTGGGTGCAAAGTGAAAATCAAAAACCTGGAAATTGCCAGCTAGTAATCCGGAATGTATGTACCTAGTATGGATAACAATATAAGATGGTTTTGGCTTTACACAGTAAAAATTAAATCAGTTTTATAAGACTAAGAAACTCTCGCTACAAATTATGCAAGTTCATATTTTTTTTACCTAAATGGGACTAAAAGAGAGCCCAATAGCCTAGAACATCTATACATCATAGCAAAAGCAGCAAAATATATTGAATGCAAAAAAGTTTATTGTAATTATTGAGTCTGACGATACGGATCACGACCTTGTACGTTTGGGTTCAGTGATATAAATATATATTTTTTTGCATTGATCTGTATCGATAACAGTCTCTTCAGGTGATCATTACATTAGGTACATATTTATTTACTTCGCAAGCAACTTTTGACTTTCGCTTTTGACTAGCGCAAATTGACAGCATGCCATAATGACTTGACACCCGATTCTTTTTCTAAATATTTAAAATAGCTTTGTTATCATTGACATGGCAATGATATGAAGTCATGTTATCAATATCAAATAATTTAGTTGTCAAAATAAGTGTCAGTGTTGTTTGTCGAAAACTGTGATGCTAGGTTTTGGTTTTTGTATTGTTTGAAGTTACAACTATTGTAATTATAGCAAATTTTAACTCAAAATGTCAGGCTACGTATCTATTAATCTTGCGTCTGAAAGGGTAAACCATTGTGTGGCTTCGCTAAATGAGTTACCCCGATTTTACACACCGGGTGAGGTTATAACTAGTGCGCAGGATTTTATGCGGTAGGTCTTAACTATATACTGCAAAAACTGGGAATAATAATAATAAATACAAACATCACAAAAATAAAATAATATTTATTAACAAAGTAAGGATACAAATAACCGTTGAAGCTCTGCCTCCTGTTTTAGTTAACATTAACTGTGTTACAGGAAGCAGTGAACATACATAATCACTGTTACGTTGCCGACAAGAAAATAACAAAAAATACTTAACATAATTGAGAAAACAAATACTTTTAGTTAATTTATACATAGTTAATACTTAGTAGAACATTGCTTATAATGAATAATACATAGATTCATTTAAAGTATCATAGTCAATTAAGCGAACCGCCTGAGACGCAAGTGGCCGCAGATTTAAATCAAATACCCTACTCGTAGTTTTTGACACCTATATAGATCTATTATGGGGACAAATCCTCAAAATATTCAATTAATTTATGTCATGGTCAACTATATTTGGACAATTTAAATGTACATTTAGAAACAGCACAACTTCATAACGAAAAAAGTGTGTGTTCTGCTTATTTGTACATAAATCACTAGAAAAATAAAATGCAATAATGTATTTACACATTCATATAATATCATCACTATTCATCTCATCGTCTCAATAAAACTGTTCATTACAGTGGCCATGGTACTTACGTAGAAGAGGACTACATCAAGTCATCAGTGGCTGGTGTTATGCAGAAAGTAAACAAGTTGATTTGCGTGAAGCCCCTAAAGAGTCGCTACGTTGGGGAGATTGGAGATGTGGTTGTGGGGAGGATACTGGAGGTTCAGCAGAAGAGATGGAAGGTTGACACTAACTCAAGGTTGGATTCCGTCTTGCAGTTGTCTTCAGTGAATTTACCTGGTGGTGAATTGGTGAGATATTTTATTTTTAAGCATTTATTATGCCATATTACTGTCACTGAATTTCATTAAGTTCTTTTCCAAGTATTAGGAGCATAAAAAAAAGGAGAAATTGCAGACACTTGAGATATTCCACCCTCACATCATTGAGTTACGGGCACATTTGTTGCAATGTGGGTCTTTTGTCAGACCTAAGTAGTGGGGGACCCAAGTTTTAATGTTTGTTATGGGCTTAACACCAGTTAGCCTGCAAAAAATTCTATAACTGGTAAATAGTATGGCGGCTTTGCTTCTCTGGATTAACCTGGCACAAGTTCTCTGCCTGAAAATAATAACTAATATACAATATTTAAAAGATGTACTGTCACATCTCTTCATCTTAATCGGCATCTTCATTTCTGAAGGTCGTGTCTAGTTCTGAGTTGTTGCTCACTTGTTGCACTATACTCTTCCATTTACTCCTGACCTCTGTGGTCTTAATAGCTTTAGATAATTTCAATCAATTGAAGTCCCCTGCTGTGTTTTCCGTTTATACGCTCATCTCAGAAACTACTGTAAGGATTTAGAGACTGCTTTCAGTAATATATAGACGGGTTCAGGAGCATGGTTTGTGTATATAATTAGCAATACGTCTGGCTGATATACTTAATAGTCAATGCTACAAAGCCTGAACAGATCCCTCGGCTGCTATGGGATAGTCAACTGAAAGATAATATCTCTGATCTCCATCAAATACTAACAAATGTAATAATAATTTGATATATAATTTTTATAGAGGAGGAGATCAGTAGAAGATGAACAAACTATGAGAAAGCATTTAGAAGAAGGTGATCTCATCAGCGCAGAGGTTCAGAATGTAATGTCCGATGGCTCTCTGTCACTGCACACCAGAAGTATGAAATATGGCAAGGTAATTTACTGCATTCATTGTAATCCACAGTGTTTTAACTCAGCAGGAATTAGCAAGAGTTTATTTAGCATATTTAGTTAATAAATAAATAAATAATGGTGGACATTTCAAATGGTAGTTCACAAGTTAACAAAGTCACAGGCCTTTCCGGGAGATGTAAATTTCGATATCATATATATCTCATCATAATCATCCTTCCCTTATCCCAACCGGGTGGGGTCAGCACAACATGTATTTCCTAGTAGTGGTATAACAAAGGCGGATCTGCAATACAGTAACTTTACAGTACAGCATTTTAAAGTTTATTGAATTAGAGTAATAAGATTTTCTATGATATTTAAGGTCGATTACAACATAAAAACTAAATTTGAAAAATCAAAACCGTCTTTGTTCACGACTATGACGATTTTTCTCCTTTGTTTTATATAAATGTGTTGTCAAAAAGGTTTTGGCTTGATTCTTGACTTCAGCTTTCCTCTGGTATTCTTATATTATAAATCAGCCATCTCATACTAAAATAAATATTGTAATGTGTGTGTGAAAAACTGAATGGATTGCCATGATTCCAGCTGTCACAAGGAATACTAATGAAAGTGTTTCCCTCGTTGATAAACCGAAGAAAGAATCATTTCCACGATCTGCGGTGCGGCGTCTCCCTCATTATTGGCAACAATGGATTCATTTGGATATCACCAATGGCAGCGCCGCCGGAGACTGCGCCCCCCGCCGCCGCCGCCGCCGCCGCCGCGAGTGGCGGGAGGAGCTCGGGTGAGCAGTACCGGCCGGTGGATCGGTGGCAGCGAGACAGGATGGCGCGCCTCAAGAACTGCATCGCGGCGCTGGTCGCCTCCAAGGTAATGCTGGACGACACGAGCATCATGTTCGCGTACGAGGAGAGCTACAAATATCAACACGCCAAGGAGCTGCTAGACCCGGAGGCGATGTACGATGTCGCCTTCCTAGCTCAGCACAGAATCAACGACGATAACGACGAGCAGTAGTCACCTCTGTCTTGACATCTTCCCTTCAATATATGCATATACATATATATACATGTTTTATTTACATCATTTACTACTAGTGCGAATGACACTGGCTGTCTCGAACCCGTGTGCTGAATGGATTAATGTGCGCCTCAAAGAGGATCCTTTCGCGCATTCAACGCATGTATTCCGATTTTTGGTACTAGGACATGTCGGTTCCCTCACGATGTTTTCCTTGAGAACATGGCATTGCGCACAGAAACTTTTAAAGTGAATAATACTCGTTGGTTCTCATCGAGATTTGAATCGGCGACCTCCGGATTGAGACCGGGGTCGACCCGACACTCATTTGACTTGATTGAGGACACTGAACGTGGTGGTCGGGCATGTCAGATGTGAAGTGGCATCCGACCATCGTTGCTTAAAAGTGCAGGCGACTGGACTTCTAATCTAATGGAAGTAAACGGCTTCAACAGTTTTTTTTTTTTTTCATTTCACACAGCGCCATCTAGCCCCAAAGTAAGCTAAGCATAGCTTGTATCATGGGAACCAGACAACTAATATAATACTTAAATACTTTTCTTTTGTAAATACATACATATAATACATTATAACACCCAGACACAGAACAAACATAAATGTTACAAATGTCACATAAATGTTTGTCCTGAGTGGGGATCGAACCCACGACCTACAGCGCAGAAGGTAGGGTTACTAACCAACTGAGCTATGAGACCAGTCAAAATCAGATAATGGTGTAGACTGTATGAACCCAGGAGTATGTACGCAAAGACTTGTACTGTACCTACCTCCACTTCATAAATTGTTTTAATCGCACTAATATTAAAAATCCCCATGACCTGGTACCGCTCTGTTTATTCTAGTATTTTACGTATTCAATAAATGTAACATAGGTTTAAGTTTTCAGATTGTTACAAGGATCTCTAGCGAAAACCAAGGAATCCCTCCTTTAGGGGTTTCTTGGCCGTTTCATGTAACGTCGGATAGGGTTTGTTTGAACAGGCGTCAAACTTAGCGATAATTACGCGTGACTTTATGTTTTGA
Source organism: Chesias legatella (assembly GCA_947359385.1). Classification (NCBI taxonomy): domain Eukaryota; kingdom Metazoa; phylum Arthropoda; class Insecta; order Lepidoptera; family Geometridae; genus Chesias; species Chesias legatella. The sequence continues at coordinate 9,212,230 of OX375780.1, read as the reverse complement.
AAATAATATTATTGACGTTTCCAAGCATTTCTTTATGAATCTATAAAATCATAAGGAAAAACCTGGACGAGAGTGGCGCAGAACATATTGGGCTGCCAAAATAAAAGGGAGGCCTGTACCAACACAACAGTGGGAAGTATTCTATCAGTTGTCTGTTTCCCACAGCGCAAGTACTGCTTAGTTTGGGGCTAGAAGGCGATGCGTGGACATTTCACCAATATTTATTATCATTTTTTGATTTCAATACAATGATTATTTGTCGTGTAAATCGTGGCGCATTGGGCTCTTACAGTACCGTCGTTTTTAAAAGGGTTAGCAAATGAAATAAACTTTGGGCGATAGCGACAGCACATTTTCGGTTTCCGAGGTCGTGTGTATGTGCGCGTGTTGTATGATGCAAGGTGCGGATGCGAGGCGCGTTATAACCAGATCAAGGTCTCGTAACATTGAACAGGCTATAAAGATTCCCGACTTGCTGTTATATTTATTTGGTTTGAGGTTCGTCCTGACTGTGGGATTTAGCAATGAATCAGTGTATGACTGTATGTGTATGAAAGAGCCATCAGTTATTCTTGGAAAGCCCACTACTGTGACTCACAGACAATTGGACAACGGTTCCTCTCGCTTAAAAACACAACCTTCCTTTTAGCTTTGCCATAGGTGGTAAAAAGTAGAAATGTGTAAATAAAACTTATCGGAATTATGCAATAGTTTAATAAAATTTACATGTTTTTCATAATTAGATACTAAAAAGTTGTAACCAAATTAACACAATGCCAAAGAATTTACAGTATCAAGTATATATTGTAGTATTAAAAGGTTTATCATTTTTCTTTATATACCCTAATCATTAAATTAGATAAATTCATTATTTTACGTTTACAAGTCTTACAGGTAGTTCTTTCATACGTTTGGCATTATAACTTGAAGTGAGCTACCTACTAACCCATTCGCGTGATACAAACAGGTGACGGATTATTTAGTGTATTCGACTGACTGGATTTGTATCCATCACCTTCAAACATAACCAGCAGCAGCAGCAGCAGCAGCAGCAGCAGCAACAGCAAGCTGACAACTAAACCCAAATACATCGAATGTGCGAATGGTAATGTGTTATTTCCTTTGAATCATTCATTGGAAGCCATTGTCACGTGTGTACAGAACGACCGTCGACAGACCATACACCATATCTATATATATTATCACTTGTAAACATTATGTATGTTTGAATCCAGTTATAAACACAATTGCTATAGTTTTTATATATTTTGTTAATCTCATAGTAATAGTATATAGTAGTCATAGTATAGTAGTCATCCGATATTTAAAATTCAATGATTGTGGAGGGTCGCGACATAATATAGTGAGATACTAGGTTTGCTTTGGACGTATCGTGTGAAGTTGGTTGAAATAAGAATCAAGTACATATTATTCATATAAAACTATCCTAAGAATACTGCTCTTACAACGAGGACACAGTAAATATATATACGAAAGTGTAAAAGTTACAAATAGTGTATATTGTTTGCGACGCGACGCTAAGTAATAAACTGTATAAAATCACAACTCTTCCAAGTAGTTAGTTACATAATTGGCAGGATTAGGCACGTTTGTTCTTCTTTCCGAGAATACTCATTAGGTTCTTGGACATGAAGTAGGGTTTTTCTGGTGAACCGTCGTTTCTCTCGCAATCTTCCACTGAAAATGTACATTATGTATAGTATAGTATAGTATAGTTAGGCACGCGACGCGATCAGTGCGCATCACATTTGCAGTTCTGGCGCTGGCGGTGGATATCGACAGCTCTGAAGTTAGTTAAGTTTGCCGAAGACAAGAAAATTATTGTTTCTCAATTACGCTTGTTTGTTGTTTGTTAAGAGACGAAACCATTTACATACAACTTCAGGTCAGGGGGTCGCCATCACAATTGTAAATAGTAATGATTAAGTAGATTGTAATGCAAACAAGCTCAGTACCTATGTGTTCAGTGTGTTTTAAGAGCAGTAGAACTCTCGCCAAGTTCGTCCGGGGAAGTACTGCCACCATGCCCATTTCTGCCGCCAAGCAGTAATGCGTTCGCGTTACTGTGTTCCGGTTTGAAAGGTGTGGTTGCCGGTGAAATAACTGGCACATGAGACATTCCACTTACACGTCTCAGAGTTACGGGCGCATACGATGCGACTTGGGTCTTGTCGTACCTAGTAGGGGAGGACCGAAGTCGCATCGTTTGTTATGGGCCAAGGTAACCACTTAACACCAGGTGGGCCGTCGGCTCGTGCCGTAACTGAATTACATAAAAAAATAAAAATGTAAATGTAGTCTCAATTATTGAGATATCTTTGCTCGTCTACCGAAACACATCTATATATATTTTGGATTTGAATTGCTACCTATATATATATAGGTATAGGTAGCAATTGAGACCCAATGGCGCGGTGTAAGGGTCCGGTATAGCCAAAAGGGGAGTTTCCAAAGCAGTTTATCTGCATAACTTTAACTTTATGAATGGAAAAAAAATGTTATTTAAACCATTTGGCAGACATTGTCGGAACCAAAACATACTTGGAAATACTTTTGTTCCTTAAAAAAACGAGCTCGGTTCATTTCACTGCCGGCCCGGCCCCGGCCGCACCGCGTCATCACAAGCCAGAGAAGGTGGTAGACTGCACCCGTTAACGACTTAACCGCACTAACTAATAAGTTAGTGACGTGTAAGTTATATCGACGGTTTTCACTTGAAGTTTGATGTGTGTGTGTGTGTGTGTGTGTGTGTGTGTGTGTGTGTGTGTGTGTGTGTGTGTGTGTGTGTGTGTGTGTGTGTGTGTGTACTCACAGAAGCATAGGAACAGCGTGTCGACCGCCATGGCGTACACGTTGAAGAACATGGTGGTGATGAGGTAGGTGGCGACGGTGAGTATGATGACGGGCACGAGGCTGTAGTGCAGCCGCTCCCCGCGCGTCACCTCGTACACCACCTGCCACCGCACCAGGTAGTACACGCCGAACCCCACCGACGCACATATCACCAGCTTCGACACCAACAATATCAAGTCCGTCACCTGAGAGGGGAACCCTTCATATATGTACGTTTCCCTATAACTATGTTATATATACAGGGTGTCCGGTAATCAATGGATAACCTTGAAATAGGTCTTAGTAGAACTATTGGGCATTCGGAAAAAAATATCAAATAACAAAAAACAAGTAGTATCAAAGATATGTATTTTTGATGTGAAACATCAATAGCCGCACGTAAAACCGATTTCTGGCTTGGCGACGCGTCGCCACGGCATGAGCGCTGATTGGTCCGTTCAAGGTTACGACAAATCATAAACATTATTAGTGATGGGGTACCTACTTAGTTTCTTACAAAATAATGTCGATGTTTCACATCTGCCAGGCGTCCCGTGACGGCTCACATTTTTTTTTTTAATAATATCGATGGTTTTTTTTTAATGCTACTTGGTTTTTTTTGTTATTTAATATTTTTTTCCGAATGCCCAATAGTTCTACTAAGACCCATTTCAAGGTTATTCATTCATTACCAAACACTCTGTAGGAGGAAGCTTTGTGTGTATCGTTTGTAAATGTTACCCGCAATGTATGAAAAGCCGGTATTCTATAAAATGCCTAGGCATTGTATTATAATACAATGTATGATATGATATTTAATATATATATTGAGGCGGTTGTGTGAGTGTGAACTTAAACAGTTATGATGAAGGGAAGGCTGCCAGTATTACTATGACGAAAATGCGTATAAATTGGGTTAAAAAATAATAAAAAAACTACTTGTCAAGCACCTGAGGGTCGGCGCTGACCAATTTCGCCTCTGAATATAATTGGTGATTACCTTGTCCAAAACGAAGACCCGCACTATGTTCCTCATGAGGAGCGAGAACGCGTCCCTGGCGCTGGTGCAGAAGCCGCCCCCGTGCACCGCGCACATGATGTACGCGTTCTTGTTGATGAACTTGAGGAAGTTCTCCAGGCACCAGCACAGACACTTGCAGGAGCACATCACGCAGCGCGACAACGCGTTGTCGAACTTCCTCATCTTGTGGTCGATGTATTCCAGTATCACTCTGATCACGCGGACCACCGCGATTATCAGCGCCCCGAGCGCCACTGTGCCCAGGTGATACCTGGGGAGCGAGCGACTCATACTTTTGAGGAAACACACATGTAAACTTAAGAGTATGTAGGTACCTAAATACAAATATTTTGTGAAAAACCAGTTTTATGAGAGACTGGCGCTAGAGATAGGCTGTGTTACTAGTCAACAGTGGAACTTATGCCAAGTTCATCCTGGGAAGGTACTGCCACCATATCAATTTATATTGCTAAGCGGTAATGCATTCGCGGAACTGTGGTGACTGTGGTTGATATTCCACCTTCACGTGTCAGAATGACCGGCGCGGGCGCATACGATCTCGTAAGCAAGTAGGGGAGAATCCAAATCTTATGTTGTTATGGGAAGCAGTTAACATCAGGTTGGCCATCTGCTCGTTATTATTAAATGCGTTTTTATTTTAAATCTATGTGTGCACTGTTTTAAATTGGTGAAGGAAACATCATGTAGAAGCCAGTATGTAGGTAATTGAAATAAAAACTTCTAGGCATGGTTTAACTAATAATTGGGTATGAGTCCCGTGGTTAATTGGCTTGTCAAGAATTGCTTATCATCTACAGTGTAAACATTAAAAAAGTCGTAAATAAGACGAAATAGTTAAGACAGTAATTGTACTGTCTTAACTATTGTCAGTGTATTGACACTGACAAGGAAATCTAGAATGTAATATTGTATATAGGTTTTTGTCAATTAACGAGTGGGCTCACAGCTCAGTGGGTACTAACTCTGCGTTCTTTTACACGCAGTCATTATCCCACTCCGTATTTATAAAAACTGTACATAAGAAGTATATATTATAGCTGCAATGGTACAAATTATATGCTTACTTTTGGGCTGGATGGCGCTGCGTAAAATGTCCACCAATACTTATTATAATTAAAAAGGTACAAACCTGAAAACTCTGAAGATCCCGGAAGTGAGAGTGAAAAACGGCAGGTTCCTCTTTTGAAACGTCCAATACCACGTAGAGAACGTGCTCGCTAGAATCATGTCCGCGACTCCGCTTATGAAAAACATCGTCCAGAAGAATCCTAGCAGGTTCGCAACTAAAACATTATATATATATTTATAACAAATATGTATAGACTTGAATAAAATAACAATAAGGAGTCCGATTCACAACCTTTCGATGAACAGAATCGATCGACTACCTCAACTCTCTCACTCCAGCGAATGGTGACGTGCTCTCATCCTTGGAACTCACCGATACCGAGCGTGGTGGTACTGACCCCGAGTTTCAATCCGGAGGTCGCCGGCTCAAATCCCGACGTGCACCTATGAGGTTTACGCTAGAAAGATTTATGTGCGCAATACCACGTTCTCTAAACGGTGAAGGAAAACATCGCGAGGATTCCGACATGTCCTAGAACCAAAAATTCTATGACATGTGTCGAGTACACGAAAGGAGCCTCGTTGAGGCGTTTGAAATCCTTTCACCACACTGGTTCGAGAGAACCGGTGACTGGAATAGAAGAATCGATTTGGTTGTATGGAATGGGTTGTGAGGTAGCGGTGTATGTACACACTCACGATGTAACCACAGCACGCTAGTCGGACTGTCGAGACCCGTGAAGTGACAGGTGGCTTGCTTGCAGGCGCCTCCGCCCCCGCCCGAGTCGCTGCACGTCGCCGCGAACGTGACGGGGTCACACGCCACGTTGTCCTGAAACATGACAACAACATGTCCGCAACAGCCCCTACCCACGGACCAACAATACATCATGCTTACAACGCCTAAGAAGAGCAAGGTGTGAATTGTCCAACATCCATACATCCTCCTAACGTGAAAGTTTGTATGGATGTTTGTTACTCTTACACGCTCAAACGGCTGCATGGATTTGGATGAAATTTGGTAACAAGATAGCTCATATCCTGGATTAACACATAGGTTACTTTGATCCGGGAAAAGTGCAGTGTACCCGTGGGATTACATATTCACAGCGGGGCTAGTATTACTATTATATTAAATGACGGGAACAGAATGATGTGATACCTTCTCATAGGCAGCGCACTTGCAGGTGTCGTTGTCTAGATTGAGCACCTTGAAGGCGGGCTCCCCCACGGAGAGCAGCAGCATCAGCACGAGCACGCCGTACGCGGTCGCCGCGCACTGCACCACCCACGGAAATATCGGGAACACCACCGTCCACTTCACACCGAACACCGCCCTGCGAGTGCACACAACACCCCACTGTATATAATGCCCGCCCGATAGTAGGGTATACAACGAGCTGACGGCCCACCTGATGTTAAGTGGTAACCGCCGCACATACACAACGAGAGTACGACTCGAGTCCTCTCCATAGTACGAGATCACTCAAGTCGCATTGCGTTGCGTCCATCACCCCGAGACGGGGATGTTACGTCTCATGCGGCTGCAATTTCACCGGCACCCACTCCCTACCACCGGAACACAGCGACACGAGTGCACCACTGCTCGGCGGCGGATTACCAGGTGTGGGGGCAGTACTTCTCCGGGCGGAAGTTAGCCCAAGTTCAACTGCTAGTTATACTGCTAATATACACTCACTTGCTGCCTTCTTTGATGAGCGCGGTAGCAATAACGATACGTCCCCTCAGGAAGATGAGCATGATGAGCAGGATGAGCACGAGGACCGCCAGCGCGATGAGGATGATGAGCCACGTTTCCTTCTTGGAAAATATAGAGTCTGCGTAGCCCTTGAGATTGGACGTCTGGTGCAGTGTCACGTGATTTCGGAAGTACTCGTAGTTCACGTACGACAAGTATATCGCTGCAGACAACATGTATAAAAGTATTACGTTGAACTAACTAATATATATATATATTATATATACTTAGCATAGCTTGTATCATGGGAACCAGACAACTGATACAGGTACATACATGTAGGTATACTTTTTGTAAATACTCTGAGTATTTACACTGAGACACAGAACAAACAACAATGCACGTCACGTAAATGTTCGTCCTGGGTGAGAATGGAATCCACGACCTACAGCGCAGAAGGCAGGGTTCCTACCAACTGAGTTATGAGGCCAGTCAAATCGTACCCATGCGAAGCCGGGGCGGGTTGCTAGTAAATCATATATAATACTTGAGGATATATATAGGTTTCGTTACCGAAGCCAAGTAGAGCGATGAGGGCAGCGATGGAGGCCCACACGAGCGGTACCACCAGCCACCGCAGCAGCAGAATGTACACGAAGCAGAGCAGCACCACGGCGAGCAGCGCGCCCACCAGGTACCACCGGGACTGCACCAGGTCTTGCACTATTTGTGCCGAGAGCTGCTCGTACCAAACACGCGGACATGTCACACCGACCACAACATACATACATACATACATACATACATACTGGTAACAACACCGGTGATGACATTTGTGCACAACCGTAAAGGGAAACATCGTGAGGAAACTTGGAACCAAATACACGTAACCATACCATTCAGCTCCCGTCTTAGATTAAAGCTCATTCGCCTCGAGTGTACCTCGAGTGGGTACAACACGTTCCGACGCGCACCGCTGACAGATGTCAAAAGTGAATCGCCGTGCTCAGTAAATAAAAAAAAAGTGCTTCGTGTCCACAGAACATGCAATCTGGTGTCAAATGGCGCTAGGTCTATTTGTTACGAGTACTTATGATAATTTGATAAGAACCTTGTTATATATAGTCTATAAGTGTATAAGGTTATGTATTCTTCCGTAGTCATTGATAGGTTATTAGTAAAATGTTAGTTAGTATTATACTTTCACACAGTGACTAGTTACTTAATAGCTCGTCACATACCCACTTGTTTCATTAATGAGTAATAGAATACTTTGGATCCCTTGTCCACGCAGGAGAGTTAAATGTTACAAAGTATAACGTGAGTGCTACCTGTTCAAACTTGACCAAGTCCGCTACCCGGGTGAGGATGTGTGACGCGTCGAGGTGCGCCGCCGCCGTCTCGAGCAGGATGTCGGGCACCGTCAGCGCCTCCGTCACGTTCACGAAGCACCGGCCGAACACTGCTCGCACCGACACCACCACCCACCGCGTTACTACAGGTACCCCCTCCTACCCTCCTCATATACTCACATACTCTAGTGGTACTACGTGCACTAACTGGCCATACATGAACAACTCCGAACAGACGGGAACAAACCCACCAATGTACCACAATTGGGCTAAATACACATTTTGAATAGGTGCACTGAAATTAATTTGCATACTGTGGAGGGAGGTGTCGTGCTCCGAGCTGCTCTCGTATGAACAGTTATGAAGACGAAGACTAGTGCAAAACGCACGTTCTGGCATTAGTTAGCCGTTAGTGATGTTAGTAGTCATGCTACCGGTGCAGGTTCTACAGTACAGGTGTAGGGCAGGGAACGTCCGCAGTACATACGATGTGGGTTTCCCGCTCGTTGTTGGTGAAGTAGGTGACCCAGCTAGCGGCCATCCAGCCCACGTACGAGTCGAGGGCTGTGGCGCTGTTCATCAGGGACTTGTGAGCCTGCTGCGGGTTCCGCACGCAGGTGCCGCCGACGCCCGCGCTCGCGCCCGCGCCCGCGCCCGCGCCCTCCACACGAGCCGGTGCCTGGCCCTTGCATCGGATGGCAGACAGATCGCCAATACACCGATATAACACTGTGTGGTGGTCAGTTATGTATTGGTATTGTTGTAACATGTACTTGCTTCCATACGTACATGCAGTGTCATGTGACACACGCAGACGTTATGCATCACACACCACACAAGTTATATTTATATCATATTAAATCATTCATATTCAGGCAACACTGATCACAAATAATACAAGGGCGCTCTTACCTGGTTGACTTTTAATAACATAACTGGCACATTTTCCATCATTAATGTGTTGCATCGCTTGAGCCATCGTTAGGTGTTTAGGGTTGATGTCATAAAGGCACACCATATCTGATTTTGCCTGTTGGAACGTGGCTTCGTCTAGGGTAGGGAATATCAGTGTTCTGTCCGGACACCGTTCGACACACACCTGTTGATAAGTAAACTGGCTTGTAACGATCCCGACGAAGCCCGCCACAAGCTTTATACAAGCTTCGCTAACAAGAATACAGTGACTGAAGTTGACTGGCCTCGTAGCTCAGTCGGTAGTAACCCTGCCTTCTGCGCTGTAGGTCGTGGTTACGATTCCCACCCAGAACATACATTTAAACGACGAATGTAGATGCTTGTTCTGTGTCAGGTGTGTTAATATGTATTATATGAATGTATTTACAAAAAAGTATATAAGTATATATCAGTTGTCTGGTTCCCACGACACAAGCTATGCTTAGCCTACTTTGGGGCTAGATAGCGTTGTGTGTAACATCCACCAAAATATATATGTAAGTTTACAGAACGAGAGTAGGCTGGCTGGATTTATGCTTATGGATTAGTGGAAAATGAGTAGGTACTTAATCGTATCATAGAGCGAGGAATACGTGGCGCTCCTAGTCCTAATGTCTGTTCCCTAATGTGTGTGAAAATTAATTGAAGATACTCCAGTAGATCTCACGCTAAGTTCATCCCGGGAAGTACTTCCACCATACACATTTCTGCCGACAAGTAGTGATGCATTCGCGTTACTGTATTCCGGAGTGCAAGGTGTGGTTGCCGGTGTAAATACAGGCCCGTGAAACATTCAACCTTCTAGTCTTAGATTTATGGACGCATGAAATGCGAATTACGTGTTGTCGTAAGTAGGGGATGATCTAAGTCGCATCGGTTGTTATGGGCAGAGGTCACTTTACACCAGGTGGGCTCTCGTTCCGTAACTGTATCACATAAAAAAGATACTCCTGATGATTTATTATGGTTAGAATTGGTTTATATTTTGCATGAGATAGGTGCTCTTATTGGTAATGTCCATACCTGTGTGGTTGGGCACCCGGTAATGGGTGCGTTGGGCGATAGACATTTGGAAATGTCGAAAAACACGAGATATTTCTTATCTACCAAGCCCGAGTCCATCCCGCAACGTTTGCCATTAGAATCTATCGGTGCCAGTAATTTTTCTATGTTTCCATTTTGCATGCCTGTACAATAAAGTTATTTACATAATGTTATTAATAAGTAAAAAATGCAACACGCTTGTATGTACAGCACATCCTTCTGTTTGGTTACTCCAATTTAAATATGTACTTTCTTGATCGGTATTTTACTTTTTGTAATTTGTTTTTTCGTTTTTTCTTGTCATGATTCCTAATTTACTAAGTAATTTTATTATTATTATATTCATGAAGTTTCTAAATAATCTTACTTTTACAATATTAATAACAATTCGAAATATTTCAAAGACATTCACTTTGCTTCTTGCAATCTTATAATTTATTTCGCCGCAATATTGTCTATCAGAAATTCCCCTTAAAGTCGTCGTTGCCAACGACGAAGGTGCTATGTGCTATGGTGGTTATCGTATTGTGCTTATGGTAGTTCTTTTTGAGGTATTTACCAGAGGTCTAGTACGGTGACAGCGTACGTATATCGGTAGTTAAGTTACACTGATTACCAATGTCAAATCAAAGAAGTGAACAAAGCAGTAGAACTCACGTCAAGTTCGTCCGGGGAAAGTACTGCCACCATGCCCATTTCTGCCGCCAAGCAGTACCGCATTCGCGTTACTGACAAATTCCGGTTTGAAAGGTGTGGTTGCCGGTGAATACATTCCACCTACACGTCTCTGAGTTACGGGCGCATACGATGCAACTTGGGTTTTGTCGTACCTACTAGGGGAGGACTCAAGTAGCATCGGTTGTTATGGGCAGAGGTTACCACTTAACACCAGGTGTACCAGCGGCTGGTTCCGTTACTTTATCACATAAAAGAAAGTGGGAATGTCAATTATAATGGTGGTTACCATAATATCCGACGTAGCCCCACACGCCAAGGTATAACAGGAACAAGAGGAGCCACAGCAAGTCCGTGCAAGATCGCTTGTGGACGGGCCCACTGAACTGCGGATCGTAACGGATCGGCTCCCCTGAAACATTCATGTTCTTACTTTATCACTAGGCAATACTATCATCTATGTTATATATAACAACACAATCACAGATTTGATGGAGTGCGGTGCGGTGTATACCCCATCCTATTTGAGACATTATAAATGCTGGATGGATGGATGGATGCTGGATAGTCCAACACGAGTTCTAATTACGCGCACTTTTGTGTGGTAATGTTGGCCAATCTATCCTGTTCACATCGACAGAGAAGATGGAATCGAATACATTACACTTTGCGAGTAATCAACAGCGTTTATTGTTTTCCCTTTGATTATAATTTTGTGATTTTCAGTGTTACTAATGATACCCGATTTTGTACCAATCAGGAGGCAGACTTTATTTGCCTTTTTAAAAATAAGTCTAACATCAATCAGCAATATATCTAAATCATCTAAATTAAGTTTAATTCTGTAATTTCACTAACTAACTTATGATGTCAATTCAGTCGAAAACAATATATCTCCACTTATAGGTCCTTATGATTATAATACACAATTGATTTTGATAGATTAATTTGTTGTCTCTATTACTCATTGTAATGAAGGGGAACAGCATGTCTTAGAATGAAACCATCGAAGATGTGGCTAGCTAGTGCATGAAAAGAGCCTCATTATTGGAGATGCAGTGACGCAACTCCTTAAGAAACCAACCACGGGAGTTACAACTCTAATGTGACAACAAAACAACAAGAGTGAACATTTTCTGACGGTTTATATGAGTGGTGTTGCTCTTATCCACACTTATCATATAGACGTCACTTGTTCAATTCAGTTCAGTACGTAACGCAGGTATGGTATGGTATGGTGTGGTATGGACAATCTGGATATAATGTACACTTATTTGATTAATAAGGTGATTAGGGAGGGTGATTCATAATTGATAACACAGTTATCTACCGCGGCTAATAGCCTGTTTAAAACTTTAATCATCGGGAGTTCCAATCCTAAACAAACGTTTATTTCACGTTCGAGTGTAGAGTATATTATTTTATTAGCTTCACCTTTTTTAATCATTGTATTCAATTTTTCATTTGTTTTTATTACATTAAGTATAAGTAGTACTTAAGTAAGTGAGCCTTTAAAGAATGAAGGAGGAGTTAGTGCACAAGAAACTTTTTTCTTCTTCTCTACTTCTGGGCTGATTTATATTTTATTGTGGTTATAAAATAGTGTAGTTAAGTTATCCAATCAATCAAAAAAAATTTGCCAATTAAACTGTGCGGAACACATATGCCAGCGGAAGATAAACTTGTTTATGTACATAATCATTAACAAAGTATATTTATGATATTACGACAGCAATTTAAACTTACTAGACTCCTTGGGTGGTATACAGCAGTCGCAACCCATTTTCTTTACTTTACACTCTTCATGTAGAATTTTCACTACGGATTCCTCAAATTCGCTTTCATATTGATTTGAGGTTATATTAGTGAGGTACCTACAGCGTTCACTATCGGATCAGATCAGATACGAATGGGAAGCGAATTTGTTCAGAATGTGTTCTTATCAATAAATGTATTTGTAGATAAAGTTCCGATTCCAATACAGTTACATGTCACCTACTTACTGAGTATACCAAAGCTACCAATGTCAACAACGAGTCAGTCGAGAGCGTGGTGGACTAGCGGTACTGACCCCCGAGTTTCAATCCGGAGGCCGCCGGTTCAAATCCCGACGTGCACCTATCAGTTTTTCGATTGAAAGATTTATGTGCGCAATACCACGTTCTCAAAACGGTGAAGGAAAACATAGTGAGGAAACCGACATGTCCTAGAACTAAAAATTCGAAGACATGTGTCGTGTGCAGGAAAGGAGCCTCTTTGAGGCGCACTTACAATCCTTTCAGCACACTGGTTCGACAGAACCGGTGACTCGAAGAAGAAGACCAATGTCAACGTTCAAGAAGAGGTGAACAAATGTAATATTACATTACCTACACGTAGCCATAGAAAATCACAAACACTGACCTTGGCGTAGCTGATCCTAACTAAGCTGGAGGTAAGTGTATAACCTATTAATTGCGTAAAGCCGATAAATATTGGATTGGTAGGATACTTCATAGTTACCCAGGTCTCGACATGTAGTAAAGCCAATTAACCAATGTTCTGCGATCAATATGACATGCTTTAGTTAAGTATACTATTCAGGTACTCACTGATGTATTGAGATTGGAAAGGTTTAGAAGATATGAATTAATTTTAACCCTAGCTGGTGTACCAGCTGGCGTGTGCACCAGACGACATTCACGGTTTTAGTTATTTATTTCGTTTGTTTTCGATGTAAGTTTAAAAGAGAATGTGAAAGATCTGATAGCGGGTGACATCACAGAGGAGTGTGGAATTACGAGTAAAAAACATACAATAACATGTTCCAACATGTAATTACTCTGTACCTGCTGTAGGTGTGTACATGGTGATGTCTCCCAGACAATTTTACTCGGAGACTATTGGGACTATGTAAATATGTATAACTTATACATTCAGCTCATTTATTTATCTTTCGCTACCTGCTAGTAGCGTTAATATCAATATCTCTTGTTACATGTATTTGTGCTGTATTTTGAATTTTAACCCTAATGTAATGAAAAGAAAATACACATAATTCTAGTCCTGAGTTTTGGGTGATTACTGTTCTACGTAGTTTAAGTGACGGAACGAGCTGACGGCCCAAAATAGTACTTTATAAATATCTTTACTTCATAATAATATGTTATATATCTATTTTAAATATTTTTTGTTTTAAATTAGCGTGTGTTGGCTGTGGCCTGTGGTTGAATATAAGTAGTGAGCACAACACTTTTAACTTGATATACAATATTGTATTTAGGAAACAAACGTTATCATCTGTCAATAAAAAAAACCTTATTTCAGTGTAATCACGAAAAACATAATAAATAAAGATGAAATATCAATTTAACTATGGATGTGACTTCTATGAGATATACATGCCGATAAAATAATAATAACGTTGAATTTTAATCCTGAATGTTCATCCTGACTACGGAACCCATCACTGTGCGTAGTCGACACGCACTTGACGTTATACCTAGTAACCTAATTACTGCTAATAAAGTATGTACGTAATGTTTCCTAATTCTTAACGAACTCTTGTTCTTTGTACTTTAATGCCTCATAATACTACATAATAACCTATAAAGTATAGTAATCACTAGGTAAACATTTTTTTTTAAATGCTGCATAATCTATAAAAATAAATAATTTATAATATTATAAAATATTTTTAAGATGTTATGTCTGTCTGTTTATTCCGGCTGATCTCCGATACGGCTGAACCGATTTTGACGGGACTTTCACAAGCAGATAGCTGATGTTATGCGGAGTAAGGGTAAAGGAGGGGTAAAATAGGGGGTGCGTGATAATACCACCCGGACCAAGTCTCAGGCGACAGCTAGTAATACATACGACACCACACCGCAAGCAAACTGTGTTATGAATATAATTTAGAGCTACACTGTATGTACTAAACTAAACACACAGTCCATTAACTGATTGTGTGAGTAAACTTTGATAACCGAGTGAATGTTTCCGCGGAACACACACACCAAGCCGTTAACACTGTGTACACCCACTCTTCTTCTTCGAGTCACCGGTTCTGTCGAACCAGTGTGGTGGAAGGATTGTAAGTGCGCCTCAAAGAGGCTCCTTTCGTGCACACGACACAGATCTTCGAATTTTTTGTTCTAGGACATGTCGGTTACCTCACTATGTTTTCCTTCACCGTTTTGAGAACGTGGTATTGAGCACATAAATCTTTCAAAGGAAAAACTCATAGGTGCACGTCGGTATTTGAATCGTGGACCTCCGGATTGAAACTCGGGGGTCAGTACCGCTAGAACACCACGCTCTCTCTGTACACCCACTGTACGTACGTAACGTCACAGAACGTACCATCTCTTTGTGAGAGATATTGGTTGCGGTGTAAACATTATTTCACAGTGACCGTATGACAGACAAGAAATGTGGCAACCTTGATACACGGGACTCGTCGGAACCGACTATTTTCTGCCCAACTATAATTGAATGTGATCGCAATGGATATTTGATGGCAACGCGTTCTCCGCTGTACCTCGTGGGTTTGATTCACACCCGGGCCGGGACAAACATTTTTGTTGAAGAACTCAAATGCTTGTTCTGTGTCTGGGTGTTAATATGTATTTACAAAAAATATATGATTGTTCTATTATTAATGTGGTTACCACAAGCTATGCTTAGTTTGGTGTCACATGGCGCTGTGAGAAATGACCACCAATATTTATTTATTTATAAGCTGTCACGCGTACCCCTTCATTCTTCTATTATTTTAATTATTTGGTCCTTTAATCCCCCCTTCATTTAAACATAAATATTGGCGGACATTCCACACAGCTAAGCTACTAAGCTAAGCATAGCTTGTACTTTGGGAAACAGAATACTTATATACATTACTGTAAATACATAGGTACATATAAATAAATATATTAACACCCACATACAATGTTAGTGAAGTGTACTGATGTAGGTACTATGTCCGAAAAAGAGGGCATCCATAGTATTAGTGCGCCACGCCATTAGCGTTCTTATCCAAACACAACGTCGCGTCGGTCAGTATTCACCAAGTCCGTGGCACAAGTGGTGTTACCGCGCGCGTACAACGCGACGCGACGCGACGCAACGCCACGCCACGCCACGCCACGCCACGCCTCACGTCAGCATAGTGGCAACAAACGGTGACGATATCTATATTTACATCTCACAGAGCGGAGGATGCGAGACATTACCTACAGGCGGACGCGGCCGCGGTTGCCAGCTCTTACAACCGAAGGACAGACCAGCTAGTTTAACCGGACATTTGGATAATAAATTCGGACACCTTATAATACCTATACCTATTTATTAGTTTTTTGTCATGGCTTTTTCATCATTTACCATAAAACCTTCTTAAATTCTAATGAGACAACAATAAAATTGAGTGATTTTATTTTTTAAATTTTTTTTTCTTCCTTTCTTTCTTATTAATCATTCAATAATCATTACAAACCTGGCCAAATTTAAAAAACCTAGCAAAAGCCGGACAGGTCGGACACCATCTAATTTGACCGCACACGCGTCCGGATAAAGCCGGGGTCCGGCTTTATGCGGACGCGTGGCGCGCGCCTGACAACGCTACGCGCGCGCGCGCGTGCTCGTATTCTCCAACTGAAGCATACTCGTAACTGTCCGCAAATAAAGGAACGTATAATTTATTTACATTTGGGACGCGCCAGCGCCAGCCCGCCTCTGTTACAATGTTGAACCATCACTATAATAGCGGTAAGACTTATGCCGAACTCGTCGAGGTACTGCCACCATACCCATTTCTACAGTCAAGTAGTGATGCATTCACTTTACTATGTAGCGGTTTTTAAAGTGTGGTTGCCGGTGAAATTAAAGGCACATGAGACATTTCACCTCCATTTCTCAGTTAATGGCGCAAAATAGGGCTTCGCATTGCCTACAATCGGAGACGCAGACTTGTTATACCTACACGTGTAGTATACAAATTCAAATATAGTTGGGAATTGCCATAAAAACATATTTTATGGTCACCCTACAGTAAATTGAATCTTTGTGTAATTATTATGCATACTTCTTTATGAACTAACTGAAAATCTGTAAAACATGGCGTCTATTTGCCATTTACCGAGATTTTAATAACTGACATGCGGATACCCCTATATAACTATGGTTCTGTATAACTAAGCCTCCACCATCCATCTGTATGTCCTACTTGTAAAGGCTTTATCTTTTGAACTGTAATAGGTAGGTAGTTGATATGTACCGTGGTTGATTTCTTTATTCTCACTAATATTATAAATGCGAAAGTGCGTTTGTTTGTTATGCTTTCACGCTTAAACCGCCGAATAGATGATGATGAATTTTGATATAGAGATTGATGGGAAACGTTCACAGGCTAAAAAAAGAAACATTTTGCTTCGTTTGATTAGATTTTTGTACCGATCGACAAACAGAACCGGTTAGTTCGTCGCTCCTGGCTGGTTTACTATGTTTTCCTAATTTTACTACAGTGTAGTACAGCGTTTCATAGAATACACACGTTATAATTTAAACAGGCATATTCGTCTAATAAGTATTAACTAACATTGTCCCGAGTAGATAAGTAGCCAAAGATTATTACGCAATTATTAATCCAACCACTAGCTATGATATACGGACACGGCGAAATTAAATGACTCCGTATTTTGCCTTTGGATACAGAAATTGGAAATATAAAAAATTAAAAATTCTCACCGTAATCTTTTCCCATTATGTTCACCAGCTAGGTACTAAACCATCCAGCAACGAGTGTAGATAATCCGTGAACAATCTGCATAATAAACAACACATAAACCAATCAAAACTAGATCTACAACATTTTAAACACAGACTTGAATAAAACCTTTTCCGTACATTCTCACTCCACCACCAAGTTACGACACAATTGCACTAGGTACCTACTTAATTGAAATTAATTGTGTGATTTTAGACGGCTCGAGTAGCAGAAAGCAGGTACTAAAGTACTTTCACGGGAAAGCAGTTTGTCCTATTTATTAGCCTAATTCTCTTTATTTATTAATGTGAAAGCGAGAAAGTTTTCACGTGTTTATTTAGTACGAGTGGCGCTTGAGATCCAAACACCCTTAGCTCGCCGCGCTGCGAGCTCAACTGATGAACTGACTTGACTGCTGGCTGAATGAACAAACAAGCGGTCGTGAGTCGTGTCGTGTCGTCGAGTGGTAGATACTTGGAACTGACGCGACGCGACGCGTTGATTGTGATTCACTTGCAAACAAAACAACAACACACAATTCTTTGTTCGCTTGCTTATATGTAGACATTGCAGTGAGCATTGAATTCTGCTAGTATTCAAACAGTAGGTACGTGTAAGTATCGACTATTACATTAGTGCTTCTACAGCATTTCACTACCGACTTTTTCACTCAGTAGTGGAGTAATCGATTGTATTAATAGACCATTAAAAAGAGAGGCATACTACCCATTTGCGACTTGCCGATTGAACACTAGCTACGTAGGTACTACATAAAGTGACTTTGAGACTTTTTGCAGGCCTATCTAAAAATATGTGCACTGGTTTTTTTCACGCCTAATAAGTAACATGTATGGAGTGCCACCCAAAATGTTTTATAATACCTTCATAAAATAAAGATTTAAATTATTATTAGTTAAAAGGTATATAATTTTATTAATAAGGTTGAAGCCTCAAGGTTTGCATGTTGCAAATGAGGTTGCAATGCAAAGTAGATCATGTCTGTACTTTCTACTTTTATTGCTATTACTAGGAAATTTTATGGGTGATGAAACTATATATTATGTGGGTTCAGTTTTAATTTAATTAATTTACTGAATAGGTATATATATATATATATATATTCAGTAAATAAGGTACTAATATGTCTGTCTGTCATATCAGTGTCGTCCCGAGAGCGAAAGACAAGAAAAAATAAATCTTGTTTGTCACTTGAGACGTAGCAGCGCGAAAGACAAGAATAATTTACTGAAATCATTCTATTATTACGCAAAATAAAGTAGGTATATTTGTTTCTTCACAATTTGCACTCTATAAGTCTACCGTACGTAATTGACTTTGCTTATTTATGACTGAAATTTTAAACTGTTTTTATTTTCTAACCGGTGGAACGAGCCGAATGCCCGCCTGATGTTAAGTGGTAACCGCAGCATAGACAAAACAGGAATACGTCTCAAGTCCTCTCCACCAAAGTATCAGATGACTAAGTCGCAATACGTCGCGCCCATCACCCCGAGACGGGGATGTTACGTCTCGTGCACTTGCAATTTCACCGACACCCACTCCCTACCACCGGAACACAGCAACACGAGTGCATCACTGCTCGGCGGCAGATTACCAGGTGTGGGGGCAGTACTTCTCCGTGCTAACTTAGCACAATGCCGACTATTGCTGTACCTATTAATCGCCGACCTGCACCTACAGTTTCAAATAGAAAGCGGATAACGAAGTTCATTAAACCGATATATTCCGCAGAGGTTTTATTTCAATGGTTGGCGTTTGACATTGAGCTAAAAATCATTTAATATATATATAATATATTTTCTTTCTATTCTAATATAGTCCTGCTCTCTCATCTTGCAAACGAATCTCAACTAATATTAAACGATGTGATGAAGCTTAATTAAAACTGTTAAGACCTTTATGTAACAAAGGAATTGTTTCAAAATATGTAAGATGCCTTTTTTACCCGACGACGCCGACGGGTCAAAAGGCAGTGTTGTTTTTTTACTTACAGATTTGTGTTGGACTATATAAATAAATATTGGTGGACATTTCACACAACGCCATCTAGCCCCAAAGTAAGCTAAGCATAGCTTGCATCATGGGGACCAGACAACTAAACAAATTAACAAGGACTATCATTAAACTGCGCAGACAATTCTTGTATATATATATATATATTTTATGTTATGTAGTTACGGAACGGGCCGACGGCCCACCTGGTGGTAAGTGGTAACCTCGGCCCATAACAACCGATGCGACTTGGGTCCTCCCCTACTAGGTATGACAAAACCCAAGTCGCATCGTATGCGCCCGTAACTATGAGACGTGTAGGTGGAAATGTCTCATGTGCCTGTAATTTCACCGGCAACCACACCTTTCAAACCGGAACACAGTAACGCGAACGCGTTACTGCTTGGTGGCAGAAATGGGCATGGTGGCAGTACTTCCCCGGACGAACTTGGCGAGTTCTACTGCTCTTGTATGTGTAAATAATATTAAATAACAAATAATGTACATATATTTGTGCACTACAGAGTATGTATGTCGTTGTAGGTAAACGACCAGACAGGATTTGCACAAAGCCGTACCTACTGCATCCCTGTCTGGCTGTTGACCTTTCGTCGGTGCATCTACAATACAATCCTGGCTTGGTAGCTATATGGGTAGGCAGCAAAACCCGTAAACAATATTCATGTGTACACATTCTGTATAAAGAAAGAAAGAAAGAAAAACATTTATTTGACACGCCAAAAAAAGAGAACATTTAACATAAACATACATACGTAGGTATAGGCTGTAGTAATAATAGGTACATCAAGCAAGCCTACCTAGTTATATGGTTTACTTCCAACACTGACCCCACTCGTTTAGTGCTTCGAGGGATTGACTGAGGCACTTTTGATCACAGGTTCGATACCCAGGACAATGAAAACAGTATGATGCTGATAATAATGATTCAAAAATAGGTACCGGTCTAAATGTTGTCATACACTGTATATTTTGTTTGTCATAATGCTTTCATGACCCCCCCCCCCCCCTGGATCCGCCCTTGCCACTATACTATAAATATATTAGGGGATTTTAGATGTACGGGCATGACATTCTTGTGTACGGCTGACATACAGACAATCGAATTGATTTTTAATTTTAATGAGTAAGAACTTTTTATAAATAACATTGAATAAATATAGTTGAATAGAAATGTTGGCGGTGGCTATAGTATAGGTACTACATGAGTGGACAGTGATAACGCGACGCGGCATCACATACGTTTCACTTGATTACATGGTAAATTGTTTAATCTAACCACGTATGTACGTAGCGATTAATAAGCTCTCTAAATATATGTGGGCAACTGAATACGATGTATCGATTACATTTTTTTGCAATTTGTTCAACAAGAAAGAAAATTGCGAATGGCTTCACAGCCCAATTGGTAGCAACTATAAAAAAAAAAATGGTGGACATTTCACACAGCCCCAAAGTAAGCTAAGCATAGCTTGTATCATGGGAACCAGACAACTGATATACATACTTATATACTTTTCTTTTGTAAATACATACATATAACACATAATTAACACCCAGACACAGAACAAACAACAATGTTACAAATGTCATATAAATGTTTGTCCTGAGTGGGGATCGAACCCTCGACCTACAGCGCAGAAGGTAGGGTTACTAACCAACTGAGCTATAAGGCCAGTCATGTCTTCTGTGGTGTAGGTAGTGGGTTCGATTCCCACGCAGAATAAACATTGTGTGACAGACATAAAACATGTCGATATGTATGTATTTAAAACAAAAGTAATTTATAAGTTGTCCATTTCCCATACTGCAAGCTATGCTTAGTTTAGGGCTAGATGGCGCTCTATGAAATCTCAATCAATATTTAAAAATAAATAATTCCTAACTTTTGTCATTTTCCGCGAGCAGGACGCACACAGGCACAGGCTTACTCTTCACAAGCGAGAATGAATAACTTACTTTTACTTTCAAAAATATTAAAAGAAAATGACTTAGTCATCAAACTCAGTGTGAACTAATTATAATGTCTCGCATCAGCCTTTCATGTTTCACTACAATGACACAGATCTACTCTTTATAAGGGAGAGTGAATTACTGATACTTACGTCATAACGTTATCCCTATAAAAAACTATGTACTTATTAGAATAGGCATGGTAGACATTACAAAAAAAATATGAGATTTTTAAATAAATATTTGATTGTACTTATGTCATCGTCTCATGCATCATTATGTTCTTGCTTCACAATGTAGAGTACATAGGTAGGTACAATGATAAATAAGAGCAAATGCCTCCCTTATACTGTATCGTCTGCCCATACACAACAGCATAACTTGGGTTCTGCCGTTATGAGCTAAAGTAGTTATGGGAAAACACGAGTCGCATTTCATTGCGCCCATAACTTAAATTGGACATGTCATGAGCTAAAAAGTCCCTAATCAGTGAGTACTGAGTAGATCAGGGAATTTATGAATGCTGCGTCTGCGGTCACAAAGGCAGCTAGCCGTAGTGAAGTCGGTGGGTGGTACAGGTGGGCTAATAATACGTTTGTCCCACTTTCCTAAACATACATTTACTGACATAAACCCGTAGGGGACTTGTGCGTACGAAATGGTCAGTTATTGTTGGAAATAGGTACATAGGTATGTAACTATAAATATTCATCGAATATGTAACTTATGATTCAGTTACGAAAATAGAAACAAGTCTGAATGTGAAGCTGGAATTCAAAACAATTATGGAAACATAAAAACATCCTCTAATTGTATTGTATTTCAAATCACCTGAATACAAATCCGTTCGACCGTTTCAGCGTAATGACAAAAAAATAAATAAATGGTTAATTACATTCTGTTACTTATTCCTAACGTACCTATCCCAGTTTATTACTTGCAAAAATATTTAATGTACAGACACGGCATGTCTACAATTTTATTATATGTATAGATTGCGGTGTAGACATCTTTAGTAGAAATCCTTCGACCGAAATATCGACATAATTTGGTCAGGTTACTTTGAAATGTGGTCATGCAAAATGTGATGAATTTATCACTTTAACTTGGCGATTATTAATATTTTTCAATTTATTACACGAACCGTAACGTATATTGTTCGTTTTCAGTTGTAAACAGATACGACTACTAGAGGTGGGTACCTAATGATTGAGCTGGCTATGCGCCAAACACATCATTTTATCCTCGACTGATAAAAGGGAACCAAATATGAAGGGGCCTTTCACGCGTGTCGCTTTGTCTGTGTGGGGCGATGGCGCTGGCGACGATGTGTCAATACTAAGAACTACCTGCTCAAGTGGACAGTGCGAGATAGTTCCGTTGAAGTGTTTTTATTAAAAACTACAACATACTAAACATGTTATAACAGATGTAAACTCGTAAGAGGTATACTCACTTCAAACCATGAAACTTTATTACAAAAACCGGGAAAGACTACCACTACACAAACAGTGCGAATTTTGGTAAAACAATCCCCACTAATTTGATATGTGAAACAAAAAAAAACAAAAAAATAAGTAGATTTTACCGTTCCGCCCGCGCCAGTCCCACGCGTCGCTTATTTGTGCGTTCCACACTAAACGGCATTTATTTTTATTTTTATCACTTATTTGCAAAACATTCACGGGCCGCGCGTGTTGTCGATCTACTTCATCCAGTACCTGTAACCTGTAGTCCAACGGGGTATACCTAAATAGTACACTACAGCACATTATAAAAAGGTTCCTTTTCAATAGGTCTTCTTCTTCTTCTTCGAGTCACCGGTTCTGTCGAACCAGTGTGGTGAAAGGATTGTATGTGCGCCTCAAAGAGGCTCCTTTCGTGCACTCGACACATGTCTTCGAATTTTTAGTTCTAGGACATGTCGGTTTCCTCACGATGTTTTCCTTCACCGTTTTGAGAACGTGGTATTGCGCACATAAATCTTTTAATCGAAAAACTCATAGGTGCACGTCGGGATTTGAACCGGCGACCTCCGGATTGAAACTCGAGGGTCAGTACTGCTAGTCCACCACGCTCTCTAAGTTTCAATAGGTGTGTAGTGTAGACGTTAGTGACCCAACATCGAGTTCATCACTAAACACATTCGAGATTGAGGTGTAACGAACGCGGGCGCAGGGTTATTTACTAACTTAGCACACAACTGGTAACGGTATCTCATTTAACTGGTACAGTATTTAAATACTGAAAGGTTTTTGAAAGAAGAATGGGCTGGACCACATTTATGCTCAAGCCATGAAATTGCTGATTATATTGCGCATACTTGTACCACTTGTCGTTGTCAGCTCGGATCGGACTCGGCGCCGGGGGGTTTCCACCCCCCACCCCGTGATATCCCGTCTAGACGTCTTCATCGGACGACTGTATGAATTTTCCCCACCGTATGAATAGTACTAAGCATACTACTGAGTAGTCTTTAACCTATTGTACAAATTCACAAAACACAAAAAAAACAACCCGCTCTAGATTCTTTTTATTATACTAGCTGTTGCCCGCGACTTCGTCCGCGTGGAATTATATCACATAAACTAGACAATGTAATTATATTTTCGGACTCTAAAAGCGCTCTACAGTCAATCTTATCCAATCCATTCAGATCCAAACCTGCCCCAATCATTCTTAAAATTTGCGAATAGATTGCTCTAGATTCTTTTTATTATTATACTAGCTGTTGCCCGCGACTTCGTCCGCGTGGAATTATATCACATAAACTAGACAATGTAATTATATTTTCGGACTCTAAAAGCGCTCTACAGTCAATCTTATCCAATCCATTCAGATCCAAACCTGCCCCAATCATTCTTAAAATTTGCGAATAGATTGCTCTAGATTCTTTTTATTATTATACTAGCTGTTGCCCGCGACTTCGTCCGCGTGGAATTATATCACATAAACTAGACAATGTAATTATATTTTCGGACTCTAAAAGCGCTCTACAGTCAATCTTATCCAATCCATTCAGATCCAAACCTGCCCCAATCATTCTTAAAATTTGCGAATAGATTGCTCTAGATTCTTTTTATTATTATACTAGCTGTTGCCCGCGACTTCGTCCGCGTGGAATTATATCACATAAACTAGACAATGTAATTATATTTTCGGACTCTAAAAGCGCTCTACAGTCAATCTTATCCAATCCATTCAGATCCAAACCTGCCCCAATCATTCTTAAAATTTGCGAATAGATTGCTCTAGATTCTTTTTATTATTATACTAGCTGTTGCCCGCGACTTCGTCCGCGTGGAATTATATCACATAAACTAGACAATGTAATTATATTTTCGGACTCTAAAAGCGCTCTACAGTCAATCTTATCCAATCCATTCAGATCCAAACCTGCCCCAATCATTCTTAAAATTTGCGAATAGATTGCTCTAGATTCTTTTTATTATTATACTAGCTGTTGCCCGCGACTTCGTCCGCGTGGAATTATATCACATAAACTAGACAATGTAATTATATTTTCGGACTCTAAAAGCGCTCTACAGTCAATCTTATCCAATCCATTCAGATCCAAACCTGCCCCAATCATTCTTAAAATTTGCGAATAGATTGCTCTAGATTCTTTTTATTATTATACTAGCTGTTGCCCGCGACTTCGTCCGCGTGGAATTATATCACATAAACTAGACAATGTAATTATATTTTCGGACTCTAAAAGCGCTCTACAGTCAATCTTATCCAATCCATTCAGATCCAAACCTGCCCCAATCATTCTTAAAATTTGCGAATAGATTGCTCTAGATTCTTTTTATTATTATACTAGCTGTTGCCCGCGACTTTGTCCGCGTGGAATTATATCACATAAACTAGACAATGTAATTATATTTTCGGACTCTAAAAGCGCTCTACAGTCAATCTTATCCAATCCATTCAGATCCAAACCTGCCCCAATCATTCTTAAAATTTGCGAATAGATTGCTCTAGATTCTTTTTATTATTATACTAGCTGTTGCCCGCGACTTCGTCCGCGTGGAATTATATCACATAAACTAGACAATGTAATTATATTTTCGGACTCTAAAAGCGCTCTACAGTCAATCTTATCCAATCCATTCAGATCCAAACCTGCCCCAATCATTCTTAAAATTTGCGAATAGATTGCTCTAGATTCTTTTTATTATTATACTAGCTGTTGCCCGCGACTTTGTCCGCGTGGAATTATATCACATAAACTAGACAATGTAATTATATTTTCGGACTCTAAAAGCGCTCTACAGTCAATCTTATCCAATCCATTCAGATCCAAACCTGCCCCAATCATTCTTAAAATTTGCGAATACCTGTTAAACAGTCACGAACTCAAACATAATGTGGTCCTGGCTTGGGTGGCTGGCCACTCCCAGATCCCTGCGCCTGCGCCAAACAAGCTGCTCACATAGGATCTGATGAATACCTTAAAATATAGTGTCATGATCACTGGTTAGTGCCTGGTATTCATTTGGGTACATCCTGGTCAGGAATGTCGGTTTTGTCCAGGTCTCTAAAATATCGAGAAGTCGATAAACAAATAACCTCCGTCATAAGTAGACTCCGACTTGGCCATGTTACTGAACAAGTGTACATTATTGTCACGCAATGTTAATCTGTATAAAGACTAGATAGATACAATGGATAGATAAATACCACTCACAGAGATTGGCACACGAAGGCTTGCTGATCTTGCTCTAGTAGTAGAATGTAGTTAGTAAGTGAATAAAACGATGTTCATGTTGTAATTATAGTAATTGTATTCGCATATAATAACTGAATATGATACATGAAGCGTGTTCCCGCGGGCGCGGGTGGGTCGTCGGTGTGCGAGCGGCGAGCGCACCGGCCGCACTCTCGCTTCAAATTACATTATACATATTATTATAATGTGATATTGCATCAACACAACGTTCTGCAAAACCGTCTCTACATAATATTCACTAATGAGAGTTTCGAGGCAGCATCGGTGACGGGCGCGTCGACCGTACGCCTTATATACTTAAACATAACAGTCACGGGGCCGGGCCGCACCTCGTCCCTCCGATCTAACTTTATACACCGCGCGACAGCCGCGCCGCGCCGCGCCCCGCTCTAAGTAGCTTACACATCACTTTTATAATTTAACTCTTAATTATATACCGAAAACCTAACATACGGGCGGGAGCGAGGGGCGAGGAGCGAGGAGCGAGGAGCCGGCGGGTGTGTGGTCGTGGTACCGCGCTGCCGGAGCACGCTCACTCCACCTTCACGTCGGCGGCGGGCGGCGCTTCCTTGGGAGGCGCGATCGAGTCCGGCGCGACATCCGCGCCCGCCGGCGGCTCACAGCTCTCCGGGGCGCGCTCGCCGCCGCCGCCGACGCCGCCTCCGTCTGCGTACAACAATACATGAGTGCCGCGGGGGGCGGGGGGCGGCTCGGCGCGACCTCTACCTCTACTTGTACTAGATAAGGAGCGATGGTGCGTGCGGTTCCAAGCGGGGTACTAACTGCGCTGATGGTGCTGGTAGTAAAGGTTGTGTCGCGGCGCGTGGTGCGGACGCGGCGCGGGCGCAGCGCGGTACATCGGGAGCGGGGGCGGGGGCGCGGGCGCGTGCGCGTGCGCGTGAGGCCGCTGAATCGGCGCCGGGTAGCGGGGAGCGCCCATGCCGCCGCCGCCGCCGCCGCCGCCGCCACCGCGCGACGCTCCACCGCCGCCACCGCCCCCCATGCCGCCCCGGGACCCACCGCTCACCATCTGGACAGAAACTATAGTCAATCGAGTGCTGAGCTATAGCACCCCGGACGGTATGCTCGGCCCCGTCGGTAGTCAGTTGCGGGTACCTGCTGTTGGTGGTGCTGGTGCGGTGTGAGCGCGGGCGGCGGGTGCTGGGGGTGCTGCGGGTGCTGCGGGTGCTGGGCGTGCTGCGGATGCTGGGCGTGCGGCGGCGGCGCGTGGTATTTGTGCGGCGGCGAGTGCGGCGGCTTCTGCTTCTGCTGCTTGGGCGTGGGCGAGGCAGACTCGCACAGCGGCGCGAACCCATTCGCGTGCTCGTGCAGCGGGCTTTTCATCTGCGGTGGCGGCCGCTGCTGTGGCGCCAGCGCGTACTGCTGTTGCATCGGCGCGCGGCACTGTTGCTGGAAACAATTCAATAATTGTTTACCGTAAGGTCGGTACGGCCACGGGATGTGGTGGGTTTTTGCTGGAACAATGTCACAGTGCTCACACAAGGCTTATTTGAGTGAAAGTAGATGTTGCCAGATAATCCTTTGTCGGGGGTGACTGAGGTCTACATTGACATGTACCAGGGTGTTTTGTGTCATGTATCACCCAGCTAACTGCTTAGACTCTGGGTTGTTTGCAGCACTTGGCCGCCTATTGTAACTTCTCTTTTTTGTATGTATTCGACTTATCAATACTATCCTTATAACCAAGTCTCAATAATACAGTTTTACAATAGTATCATGCAATAATCACTCATTAATTCAGCGTTTTATTAAGCCCAAAGACAAATGTAAAAAGCAAATGAACTGGATCCAATCAGTTTCCATATGTCCGACTTTGGTCCCGGCTTCATTTTGACTGTGCGAGTAAACAGTGATTGTTGGGAAAGTGGCTGACTGTGTGTAGTGGGAAGACAGTGTCCTCGAGTGAAGTATACCTGCATTTGCTGGACGGCGGCGGCGACCTGCAGCTGCGAGGAGAGGAACTGCGAGCCGAACGCGCCGGACTGCGGCTGTTGTGTGAACTGGAGCGGGTAATTGGGCGCGGGCGCGGCCGGCGGCTGGTACGAGTAGTACGAGTTGGCGGGAGGCGCCGGCCTCGGCAGCAGGCCGGGCAGCGAGTACGGAGCCTCGCCCACCGGCGCGCTGTACCCGAGGTACTGCTGCTGGTACGCGCTGACGCCGCCCACTCCACCCACCCCGCCGCCGACGCCTTTACTACCTGCATTTACAATAACACTTATTTACAATGATATTTCGAGTGCTTCTATTAAAAAATATATATATATATATATATATATATATATATATATATATATTCAGCCTTTACTGTTACCATTATGCCAGCCAATAAATCCGTAGTTTGCCACACAATGTTGCAAACATTGTAGTCAAAAGTAAATAAAATTTTAAGATCACAACCGCAGCCAATAACTTACATGCATATGATTGTCTTCCATCCATAAAAAAACCTTTTTTAGGTGTGGGTAATAAACACAAAAAGGTCGAGGAAATGATCAAAATTGAGATAGAGATATTAATTTTAAGATTTTAAATTAGTTTACAGAATTAAGAATGATAACGAATAAAGTATTTACCAATAGCACCAATTTGTTGTGTCGATGGCTTTACTGTAGCCGACATCAGTGAGTTGGACGTACTCGATATTAGCACGGTACTGGGGTTATTTCCAAGTTGACCGGACTGCCCGAAGCCGCCGCCACCGGCCGTTGCAGCCTAACAGTTTATACACAAATATAAATAAATGTTCTTCCAACTAACATAGTCAATCAAAATAGGTTTACTTACCATCCGGTACTGGTTTGGAAGGCTCTGGAACATATCTGGCGGAGGTTGATAGTTATAGGGCGCCCCCGAGCCTGCGCCGTACGGTGTTCCCGGGAACCCTCCGAATTGACCGCGGCTCTGATCAAGGAAAGATCCGTAAAGACCGCTGTGTTGTTGAAGCTGTTGCGATGAGCCCAACAGTTGCTGCGACGAGTTGAACAGCATGGCGGGCGGAGAAGGCACGGACAGGCCCCCGTAACCTCCCTGGTACGTCCCTCCCACATGGTTGTAGTGCTGGGGTGGCGGCGACTGCAGTTGCTGTGTCGGTTTCACTTTGCACACGTTAGGCGGCGCTCCGGTGTCTGTGTTCTGTTCCTCGAACCCGGCGAACTGCAACTCCTCGCCGCCCTCGGCCACGGCGGGCATTTCCCACACTTTCTTGACACTGGCGATTTTTAAATTGAGATCTGCCGCCGATATCGTGTTCGATGTACTCATGTGTACACCGCGTGGCATGCCGAGTGTTTTCGATGATTTATCCTCCGTTAGCTGACCGAGATCAGAATCAAACGCAAAATCAAGTTTCATATCAGACGAATCTTCCGGCTTCTGTGTCGTATCGAACGACATAGGTATACCTAAGGTTTCACCGTCTGTGGCCGGCCTTCCGTTGTCACCGATAAGTTCTTGAATGGATCTCGGACGCCTCACATCAGGGCCGTTGAACGCCAAGGAATGCGCGTCCATTTCGGAGGATAATTCCTCAGGCTGTGGAGGTTTAGCCATGTTTGAACTGAGTTGATATTTTTGTTGTAATGCCTCTTCAGCAGGAGCAGTTTTGTAATTGGTGTTTTCGAATATAATTGTTTCTACCGGGGGCGTGGTTCCATCTAGGACTTCCGACTTGTCTGTTTGAACGACACAAGCTGCCGCAATCGGTTTAGTTTCGATGGGAGCTTCTGCCGGGGTGCTGCGATGACTCGAGTGCGCGGATTTGTTCACTGTTGTCTCTGCAGGCTCTTCTATATTACCGCGCAGGGTTTGCGCGATGGGCTTATCCCAGGCGTTGACGGCGGGCGGCGGGGGCGCCGCACCGGTGTCCGGTCCATAACCGCTAACAATGCCCATTTGTTGCTTCTGTCTCTGCTTCACGAAACGAGGCGCCAGATTAGCGGGGCGAGGGCGCGGGTCGTACTGTCCATTTTTGTTGATAACCGGGGCCACTCCACGTGGATTTGATTTGTCACTGGAATTCCTGCTTGACGATCCATTACGTCCATTTCCTTGATTGGAATGCGATCGTGGCTGTTTTGAAGCTTGCTGATTTTCTTCTTTTGGCGGTGGGCCCCTGGTATCCTTGGAATTTTTCTTGTTGCGCACCTCTTGGAAACCGTCGTCCGCGACATCATCGTCTTTTTTGGCAGTGGATATCTTAAGGTCAGTCATAGCCTCTGTTACGTCAGCAGTCTTGTTATCACCTAAATTGTCTTTCTTGACGACACCCTGACTGTTATTTCTGTTATTTTGATTTCTATTATTTTGATTGCGGCCCCCTTGACCCCTTTGTGATCTCCCTGGAGCGGATCGAAGACGACCGCCCCCACCTTCGGAATGTTCAGACGTGGTTTCCCAATTTTCATCCTCGCCACTGAGGGGACCTCCCGCCCCTTTAGGTCTCCTATCACGGCCTCTGCCGGTCATCGGGCGAGACTTTCCTTTGCCCTTGTCTTCAACATGAGAATTATCTTTACCTTCTTCATTCTCTTTGGCGGCCCTATTAGTTTGATTGAAGGGGCTTTTCGTGTTGGGGGGCCCATAACCGGTAACTCTTTTAGCCGGAGCGGGAGGTCGAGCGGCTCCCTGAAAGCCTCCCCTTCCTCGCCTGGACGGCTGTCCTCTAGGCGCAAACGGTTCTCTGTTCTCCATACCATCTGTGCTGAGCGTTGGCTCTGGATGAACAGAACGACTGGAGTCTTCTGGTCTATCGGTCTTTTTAGGGCCACGAGGGCTGCGCGGTGCCCGACGTCGATCTTTGCGTTCCACGTTTGGAGCCCCATCTGTAGAGCCGTCAGACTCGCTAGCTCTATTATTGGAGCAGGAACTCCGATGAGATCGTCGCCCACGAGATTCTCTCGATCCCCAACCTCTATTATTATATACTGCATATCCTCCACTACCACTCCCGAAACCTCTACCTTTCTTTTCCGAGCCAGACCCACTAGATTTCCTCTCGATAGGTTCCTTGAGCGGAATCTTATTGTGGCTTTGCTCACTGATACTCTGCGTTTCGTACTTTTTGTCATCAACAAGACGCTTTGTAATATCCAGATTGGTTGGAACTGCTTCTGCAGATGTTTCGGATTTTGTAGAGATATTTTGTGAGTCAGTGTTAGGGTTAGGAGTTATATGTACAGATTCAGGTTCTTTTTCTGCTTTTTGGGAGTATTTCAATTTATTCAACTGTTCAGATAGCTGTTGTTGATGTTTTTGCATTTGTGAAGCAGCAAATGAATCTGCAATGTTGGATTGCGGTTGCGTAACAGGTTTTGATATAACTGGGTGGTCGAAGCTTGATGTTTGAATTGGGGCCACTGGCTGAACTGGCTGAGGTTGAACCACAGGGGGGCCATTATTTTGAGCTCCTTGGTTATTGCCACCTTGAACACTTGTGTGCCCACTGAGTTTATTTTGAAATGCACTTGCATAGGTTATATTATTAGGTGTGTTTTGAGGGGGAGAAGTGGCAGCAACAGGAGCCTGCACATTCCGTTTAGTATCGAAGTTCAGTGTGACAAAATCTTTACTCTTTCCTTCATCTTTTGCAGGTGCAATTTTATCTTTTGATGGTTTACATGTATTTTCTTCCAGTGCTACATCGGCCCAGGATGCCTTTCCAATCTCTTTTTCGGACGATTCTCGTTGGCTTTCTGAAGGAGAAAAATGTTTCTCGGCAGTTTGACTCGGAACAGAGGCTTCAGATGCAGCAAATGGTTCTATCAAACCTATGCTCTTCCTTTCAAACACTTCACTCAATTTTTCTGCTGCAGATCGACTGCTATTATCGATAGCATTTTCCAAACATTTTCTATCTGTATCACTTTTAGATTTGTATTCATTGAAATCTTTGTAGGATTCCTTTGAATTTGACCTATCTAACTCTCTTCCAGATCTTTCGTAATCTTGCATCTCTGAACGCCATTGAGGCCCAGATCCATCCTTGTCTCTCCTAAATTCATCTTCACGATCTGAGAAGTCCCTGTAAATAAATTTTTGTCATACATTGAGTAAAATTGTTTAGAAAATAAAAGTACATTATCAAATAACGACTGACCTCGCAGCTCAGTTGGTTAGTGACGCTGCCTTCTGAGCTGTAGGTCGTGGGTTCGATTCCCACCAGGACAAACATTTATGTGAACAGCATTGATGTTTGTTCTGTGTCTGGGTGTTACTATGTACGTATTTACAAAAAAATGTATATAATGTATTCTATCAGTCATCTGGTTTCCATAGTACAAGCTACGCTTAGTTTGGGGCCAGATGGCGCTGTGTGAATTGTCCACCAATATAAAAAAATAAAATAAAAATAAGTTCATACCTTGAATAAGATCTGCGGCCATTGTTGTGAGGTGCGTGTCGAGGCGCATTATAGTTTAGTGGCGGCGGCTCCGGGCGCCTGAGGGCGGGGGCCGGCTTTCCCGAGAACGCCCAGCCTTTGTGCTGATCATCTTGTTGCCTATTTTGTTGCTGTTTTAAAAAGCGTGGAGGTATGTTCTGCTGGAAGCTCTTGGAGAAGGCTGGATTGTTCTGGTCCCGTTCACGGTTGTGTTCGCGGTCCCTGTCTCTGAAGTCTCGCTCGCGGTCTCTGTCTCGCTCCCCGCGTTCCCTGTCCGCACGGTCTCGGTCTCTATCGGGCCGGTCGCGTTCCCTGTCGAATCGCTCGCGGTCCACGCGATCTCTGTTGTCCCCTCGGTCCCTATCCCGCGCGTCCATCCTGTCCTTGTCCTCGGGCCGGTCCCTATTGTCGGTCCGGCCTCTGTCTCGACTCTCCTTTTCACGGTCACGGTCGCGGTCACGTTCACGGTCCCTGGCGTCTCTATTGTCTCTATCTCTATTGTCAAACCGTTCCCTGTCGTTACGATCGCGATCTCTGTTATCCGAGCGATCTTTCTCTCGTATATCTTGACGTGCATCGCTTCGATCTTTATCTCTGTTCTCCATCCTGTCTCGCTCCCGCACGTCCTGTCGGTCTCTGTCTATCCTATCTCTTTCTCTGTTGTCAGATTCACGGTCCCTGTTATCGTTACGGTCTCGGTCTCTGTCGGTCCTGTCGCGAAAGTCCTTAGGCGGTTGTGAATTAGGCGGTGGCTCTCTCATCTGTCGCCTCTGTTCCTCTTCTTTCCGTTGGCGCGCGCGTGCGACGGCCTGCGCTACCTCGTTGCTTTGCTTTTGTCGTCGCTCCGCCCACAGCTGTTCTTCATCGCCTGGTTCAGGAGCGTCTCTAGATACCTTCTCTACGCGCTCGTTTTCAATACTGGCCCGGTTGCTTTTATTTCTGTTTGTGGATGTTTCTCCATCGGAGAAATCTAACTTTTGGCTGAAAAAAAAAAAAATTGATTCGTTTTAATCAACCATCTTAGACTCTAGAAGACTTTTATACGCAGTATGAGTCTTAGTTTAGTTTTCGATCAAATTTTTTATTTTTTTTTGTTCTCAAATCATATAAAATGCCTATTAAAACTAAATTTGTCCCAAGTTTAAAAAGTGCAACACAGTGTATGTGGCGTAAACTATTCATCAATCACGCATCAGGACAAGGAGAATCTTACAGAGATATAATTATATCTACTTCAAATAGTGGTACTAAACCTAAATGGCACACTTTTATGTAATAGAAAAAAGTATTAGAAAACAAAGTGGAGGCAGAAATAGTTAAATATATTATGATTATAATTGTTATTATTACATTTCATTTTAATAATTTCAATCTTCCTTTGATTTTTTTTGTTTTATGTAATTGAGGTGGCGGAACGTGCTGTCGGCCCACCTGATGTTAAGTGGTAACCGCCACAAATAGACAACAACAATACGACTCAAGTCCTCTCCACTAAAGTATGAGATGACTCAAGTCGCAATGCGTTGCGTCCATCACCCCGAGACGGGGATGTTAAGTCTCGTGCGGCTGCAATTTCACCGGCACCCACACCCTACCACCGGAACACAGCAACACGAGTGCATCACTGCTCGGCGGCAGATTACCAGGTGTGGGGGCAGTACTTCTCCGGAGGAACAAGTTGTACTGCTACTGTATATAGTAAGAGTAAGGGATACTGACTCGTAGTCGATGTCATCGTGCTGGGCCCAACCGGCATCGCGCGACATGTCATCCAGCGAGGAGATCTGTTCGTCGCGCAGGATGGGCCGCGCGGTGAGCACCTCGACGGCGCGGGACGGGGGCGCCGGCGGGCCGGGGGGGGCGCGGGGCGGCGCGCGGGGTGCTCCGCCGCCGCCGCCGCGGGACTCGCGCAGGCCGCCCAGTCCACCCAACCCGCCGAGCCCCACGCCGGTGCTACCTTTCACCAGCTGCATAAGTGAAACGATACAGTTATTCAACACGTTTTTGGGGATGCGTTCTATGTAGTTTTTTATAATTTTTGACCATTGTGCACAGTCCTACATTAATGAATCTAGTTTTAAGAAAAAACCTATTTTTTCGAGAGAATAAATTATCATTATTATAAAATTGAAACTGGTTAAATAAAAAAGGCATTTAAGATTAAAATAACCTTTGGGCCACTTTACAGGCTCTTTACAAAATGTACAAACTGTGTTGAAACATTTTTAATAGATCTTGTATTTTTTCTTGCTCCTTTATCCATGGCCTTAAGCGACTATTAGAAATCGGAATCAATACAATCTTCACTAATCAGTTTCAATTATTAGATAATATTGCAAGAAAGGAAAGGTATTTTTAGGGGGTAATGTAAGGTATTTACTACTCATATAAGTCGAGGACAAGAGCACCCTAAACCGATGAGCATACATTAAGAATGTTATGGGAGTGGATGAAGCTAAGGTGATCTCTGCCTACCCCTCCGGGAAACAGGGTGATTTTATGTATGGTTTAGCCATTTAGCCCATCTGAAATATATAGCTTTGGCTGTTTAATTTAAGCAGAAAAGTGCAGTGTTACTATATCAACTGTAAAATAGATGCATTGTGGGATTAGTTAAAGTATTGGCTACATACGAATGAAGGCAGTATGGCACGATAGGCGGGCGTCTGAGCTGGGGCGGAGGCGGAGGCGGAGGCGGGGGCGGGTGCGGGTGCGGGCGCGGGCGCCGCCGCCGGTGAGCTGTTTGATTCTGGTCGGGCGCCGCCGGTGGTGCCACCGGACGTCCAGCTGCCTTCCGCTATATCAACAGTAACAAGCTCATTGTATCATCATATATATATATATATGAACAAGTTTCTTCAGAATTATAATGCATGAACTCCATAAAGAGGTTACGGGCTGAGATTACCACTTAACATCAGGTGGGCCGTCAGCTCGTTCTTCACTATATTACATAAAAAAAAAAAAAAAAAAAAGATGTTTAATAACACATTGCCATTCAATTCATAGTCAACTATTCAAAATCTGGTTTCATCACGGGATAAAAAGTATCCTATTCCACTCTCTGCCAGTAACACTATTAATCACAGTGTAGTTGATGCATGAAAGAATGATAAACTTCTTCTTCTTCTTCAAGTCACCGGTTCTGTCGAACCAGTGTGATGAAAGGATTGTAAGTGCGCCTCAAAGAGGCTCCTTTCGTGCACTCGACACATGTCTTCGAATTTTTAGTTCTAGGACATGTCGGTTTCCTCACGATGTTTTCCTTCACCGTTTTGAGAACGTGGTATTGCGCACATAAATCTTTCAATGGAAAAACTCATAGGTGCACGTCGGGATTTGAACTGGCGACCTCCGGATTGAAACTCGGGGGGTCAGTACCGCTAGACCACCACGCTCTCAATGATAAACTAAGAAACACACTTTCGCTTTTATAATATAAGTGTGTATGGAGATGGTATGGTATGGATATTTACTTTGTGGTCTTAGTTGTGGGTGCGGCGCATCTGTGCGGTGCGCGGGCTGCGCTGCCGCTTCCAGCGAAGGGAACTCTGTGCGGAAGTGGGGGGAGGACGGCGGCGGCAGCGCGACCCAGCCGCCGGGCCCACCGCCCGCACCAACATTGCTGGTCGATGTTGTAGCCTGTAATGCAAAATGTTTTGTCATATATGAGTGAGCTAAGCAAAAAATTCTAACTGAACTCATACTGGCGCTAGGAGGAAGTCACAAATATATTTTTGCCCAACTTAATAAGTGAAAAACTGCTTTTAAATAAGTGCAAAAAAATAATTGCATTAAAAATAAATAAAAATTTACAAATGTGTATTGAAGGCAGCATTACTGCCATTGACTTTGGTTCAGTCATAATGACCTTCACAACAACATTTACTATGTTATTCATCTATCTTAGAAATCTTAAGCTAAAATCTTAAGAGCTAGAAAAAAATCTATGTATCATATACACAATAGACTCAAGACAAATGAACGAAAAATGAGCTAGCCAACTCAATAATGAACAGATAGAAACAAAGAACAGTTTTTTTTTATATGTATGAATAAGACATCACTTCCCCTGTAAGAGTATATAGAACTTCAATCAGCCACTTTGCACTGTGTGGGTCACAATAATGTGGCACTATACTACTAACACTTTCCCACTGACCGACTGTTCATTCATTTAAAAACCAGGAATCGGGAAATATCAAGCAAACATAATGAAACAACTAAGTAGGTACTCACTTGAGTGGGGGGACTGCATGTTGGCGGTGAAGACACAGACGTCGCTACACCAGTTAAAGGGCTGAAATTATCAAACAAATACATTAGAATAAAGAAAAAGATAGTTCAGACAATAATAGTGGAATATTTTACCTGCTAAATGTTATATTCTATAAACTGAACAAATATGACTCATCTACAACCCATTGTAACAACTACCATATTATTGTGAATCTATTTAATTAAGACCATCTTAGTGGCACTGCATTTGATTATATTTGTGTAGATGATATTGCTGAATAGCTTTGTAATATGCTCCAGCATACAGCAGTCTTGACAAAGTTGGCTTCAAACTGAACATATTAACACATTATGGCTATAGGTAATTAACAATTAAAAGTATGATAATGATACATATTCTGTTGGCATCTTTAACTAAAAACCATTTTGAAAGCTCTAAAATTATTGTTGTCTCTTTATAGTGAACAGACAGAGAAAAATGCCTTGTAGTCAAATTTGTTTCAATAGAGTTATAAGCATCAAACATTACTTGCAGACAGCGCTGTCATTATATAAAGTACCTGCTACACCCCCCAGCAAATAAGTCATGCCACAACCATACATTCTCAGGCATCAAAAGTAGCCTATGTACTATTCCAGACTATAATCTATGTCTGTGCCAAATTTCATCTAGATTGATTCAGCCAATCTGGTGTGATTGAGTAACAAACAGCCATCCAATCCAGACTTAAGCATTTATAATAGGACATAGTAAGATATAGCAGTGTGTAAGCAAACATCTTAAGCTTTTAATAAGTTTCACCACTCTGTCTAGTGGTTTTAGTGCGATGCACAAAGAAATTAAACCTATTAAGTTATAGAACTTGGCAGGCAATTATAAATAACACTGCCATTTAGCCCCAAATTAAACATAGCTTGTATTACATCTAATTTTGTCACACAAATGTTTCTGTAGTAACTGTAGTCAGCCACGGGGCAGACCACCAGTCCGATGACATCGTTCAAGTGGCCGACAAGCGATGGTTGCGGACTGCAAGGAACCGGCAAGAATGGCATTCTAAAGAGGAGGCCTATACCTAGCAGTGGGTGCCAACACGCTGAAATGATGATGATGATGAAGTGTTTCTCCTAGGTGGGGATTTAACCTACAGCGTAGAAAGCAGAGATACTACCAACTAGCTATGAGACTGCTCAATGAAAATTCTTGTAGTGTTTACTGTTTATGAAGAACACTAGACAGATAACCTTGGACTAAGTAAACATTTATCAAAATGACTAAACAACTAAGTAACTTGTGAAAATAACTTACTTAGCGTTAGACTCCTGACCGGTTTCAGTTTTCAAAGAAGGTAAATTGGCCGGGGGGCGCCTCGTTGAAGGTACTTTTCCAAGACTTTGCATTCCATGTTTACGGCTCAGTTGAGATTTGACGGAGGACGGTTCCAAATCTTCTTTCTAAAAGTATAAAGTAATTTAATCAAATATTCCAAACCTTGGTATTACATACGTGTGTGAAGTGTAAGGCATAAATTTTACCATATAGCCATGATATGCATTATCAAAATAAAGTGACATTTTAATAATAATAATAATAAAGTGTTAATTTTATCACAAAAGAATTAATAAATATGTTTGATGATGTGTGCATTTCATCATAAACATAAGTGAATATGATCAGCTGATTCATACGCATGTTTACAAAACTGCAAATGATTATTTACTTAATTGTTCATACCAACAAAAAACAAGTTTTAACTTTTAAAATTAGTAAAATTTTCATAAAGAAAAATATGATATCAAATCAAATTCACTAAAGATTCTCTGAATGTTTGCCAAAATGAATAGTATTTTACTAAACATTGTATCATCATGGCAAATAATGATCACAGCTTTACACATACGAGGTAAATTTAGCTAAGAGCATTGAACTCTAGCTCAATAAAATTCAGGTACATATATACATGTCAATGTACTC
Source organism: Chesias legatella (assembly GCA_947359385.1). NCBI lineage: Eukaryota > Metazoa > Arthropoda > Insecta > Lepidoptera > Geometridae > Chesias > Chesias legatella. The sequence continues at coordinate 9,173,471 of OX375780.1, read as the reverse complement.
TACACATATATACAAACAAGATAAGAGAGACGAGAGACTCACCCTGTTGGTGCAGTACAAGCTATTGATATCCAACTTCTGATATTTTTGCTTGCCGGACGTGGGCTTGTTCTGCGCCGCAGTGCCTCCGCCGCCCGGCGTCGAGAGTGCAGACATGCTGCGACGTACACACCATCAGGAGGTTACCCTCTCACCGACCACCAACTGCAACCACGCCAATTGCAACTTCACACACACTACTCCCGATACACTTCACTCCACATACACAGGGCCGTTGCAATCACTCCCTCACTACACGATTTGTTACAATTCTACCAACAACCTAGTTAATTTGCTTTATTCACTCGGGACGGTTAAATATGTTCAATTCTGTAAAACACAAAAACACTTTCACATCCACCGAGAATTGTTTTGTGCCCTGCCCTCAGCAGTTTATTGACGTGTTACATCCGCAAATAACGCTGGATCGATGACATTTAGATTTCACTGCCTCTATTTACTTCACTTTTGATTCAATAAAATTTTCACAAGTCCGTACAATCTATATTGTTATAACGGTACTAACATTAGAGAACTGAACTGTAAATAAACGATTTTTTATCTTTCTAGAATAAGCTAATAACGAAATAAACGTATACCTGGGTCCGATTAACTTGATATCAACAAACAAAAACTACACAGAAACAATTGCTAAGTCCTAAATAAAGATTATTTTCGATTAAACTATAATCTACGCTACCAAAACTTATATCACTTTATTTTAAGATGGCGTCCGTCCATCGTCAAAAGACGGTCCAGCCTCGTTTCGATTCACGCTTACAGAATTTTCAGCGCGCTCACAGGAATGTTAGCGTGGACGTCATCGCACTTGCAAGAACGGAACGCAAATTATCGCACTAACGACTTTACATTGAGTTGTCATCGCCGCTAAATGCTAATGTTAAATTAAGTCTCCAGGACCTAAATCAGAATCCTCCTAAAATAATGTCAGGGAAGATATTTTGCAAAGACAACAGTCAAAAACAGTCAAAATATATGTTTGATGATAGTCGAACTAAAATAAACTATTTTCATTTTGACAATTGACATTTTGGCTTATGATAGGAAACACAGGATGGGAGGCAGGTCACCGTAAGCGGTTTTAATCCCAGCAAGTGATGGATTCCAAGACGTCATAAGCAGTGATAAAGAGTAAAGATCGTTAACCCTAACCGAAAATTACCTCAGCGTGCTGAAAGTTTTGTAAGCGTATATCGGAACGCCGTGACAAATCGATAGTGACGTCACAAAAGCACAAAGACTCGCGTCTTTTGTGCACAAAGCGCACTCTAGCGGATAAATTGTTGCATTCAGTGTGGAACCATAGTGAAACGATACATGAATGCACTTTCTTCCTGCAGTACAGCAAGAATGATAACTTTGATACCTGTTTATTAACAAGGTGTTTTTTTTTTTATAAAATGTTAGTAAGTTAAGCATACTCAGATTTTTGCGAACTCTGAGTACTATATAGAAGTAATGTGTACCTGAAATATGTTTGTTTATTTAGGTAGAGATAGGCAGCTTCTTGGACATGTAGCCAGTGAAGCAGAAAATATTATAATAGTATGTATTAAAAGTCTATAGTTAGAATTAACAAGCGATTGTATGTCATTTTGTATCTGGACATTTTTTGACAGTTTTTATTTCGAATATTGTTCGAGTATACCCATTTCCTGTTTTTTGACAGTGACAGCTGACGTTGTTACGATCGATTAAATGGCAGTTAATGTCTAGATAAGACGTCCTATTCTAAATGCAATCTTTACAAAAATAGTTACTATAAAATCGATCATTCATAAAATTAGACATTACTACGAACTATTCAACCATTATTAACACGGTGTAGATAATGTTTTAAAAGTTAATTTGTTCTTCTTAACTTCTGACCGTATCTGGTATATGTACCGTCTATACATCCATATGCACTTAGTAAAAAGCGGTTATTTTAATATTACAAACAGACACTCCATTTTTATTTATTTGTATAGATTGTATAGATGTATAGATAAAGAGGCAAGGCGTGCTTGTGTCCAGAAGGAAGTACGTTTACATGACGTATTGTTTCTTATAAATAATAATAATATGTATTTGAAGAAAGATTTGGCGACTATCAGTATATTTTTAGTAATAAAAAGTTTTTTTTTTGTAAAAATGCAGTCTTAAGATTTATTAATAAAATCGTTAGATTCTAAATATTCTGAAACTTTATTCGGACACATTCTAACACTCAGTACTATAATTAAAATTACCAGGATTTTAAAGCACTTTTGATGTGAAACATCTATAGCCGCACGTAAAACCGATTTCTGGCTTGGCGACGCGTCGCCACGGCATGAGCGCTGATTGGTCCGTTCAAGGTTACGACAAATCATAAACATTATTAGTGATGGGGTACTTAGTTTCTTACAAAATAATGTCGATGTTTCACATCTGCCAGGCGTCCCGAGACGGTTCACATTTTTTTTTTTTTGCCAAACTTTGATCTATCGTATGAACTAAGTAGTATAGATCTAATTTTTTCTAACTATTAAAGATAAAATTTAAATTTTGTCACCCATTAACATTACTAAAGTAGATACATACAAATAATTTTTATGATTATTCCTCCTCCTTAGTTGGATTTGGGGATGAAAATTCTTAATTTTATGAATTACAAATTTTCTTTTCTCATACATGAAATTTAATTTTGCCTGTCTGGACCCTACTCCTATATATTATATTACATTTGAACTTAATTCATCATAAAAATACAGTTGATATGGTTATTATATAAATTTATTAAAAATTACCATATATTTTATTGTATTTATTAAATAGTCTTTAAAAGAGAAATTTCGGACGTACTCTTCACAAATTCAATGAGACTTTACAGAAGTATGTATAGAACATAGGTACTGCTGTCCTTATCTCGTACGCATGCGTATAGAAACACTCTTGCCCTATTGATGTACGAAAAATCAGTAAGAAGCGATCTGCGGAGTAGTTCATAGGAAGTGGAGCGCTTATAAAATCCGGCAGCCATGTCGGGGAATATGGGGATGGAACAACTGATTCCAATTGTTAACAAATTACAAGATGCATTCACGCAGCTGGGTGTGCATATGCAACTGGATTTACCCCAAATTGCCGTAGTAGGTGGACAGTCTGCGGGGAAGAGTTCAGTTTTGGAGAATTTTGTCGGAAGGTGAGCTACTTGATTTTTCTCATTAAACGTGGTTTAATCAAGTATGTAAGTATAAGAAACAAATATAAATGTATTTTAAAACTCATAATTTAGTGAGAAATTTCTAAACATATTGCGTTCACTGATTGGATGTCCATTATATATATATATATATATTTTATTTCAACTTTTTGGCCTGGAACATTAAAAATACGAAATTATCATTATTTTAATTATTCTTCTAATCATTTGAAATATCATATTTATCTATTTTTATACCTAATATTTTACAATGATCATCATATCTCACAAATGACGTATGACTTATAGATTCGTATCAGTGAATAAAACTACTATTCTTCTTGTCATTAATCTCATTAATCATTAATATAAAGCAATTTCATCATAGGTACTCTTTTATTTCAAGACATTTTGTAACGCTATATCAATTCTAATATTTTTGTCTGATGGCCTAGATTTAGTGCGCATGTCAAGCTGTATTGATTTAGAATATCACTATGTCATTGGTTGTGTTTCCCACACTGATCTTACATAATATTTTCCAACTAAGAAATATTAAATATCAAGCCATTTATAAATCAATTCTATTATATATATTATATTATATTATATTTATTATATTATAATTCACACAGCGTTAGAGCTTAATTTCGTAGATTTAGTCTTCGTAAAATGGCTTTAGTGCTTTGAAAATTTTATGCAGACCTACTCAGATTATGGAGTTTACCCCCTTAAAAATCGGTTTGTTTAAAACCTTATGCCGTATGAACATTTGATGGGTGTAAAATCCAATGATAATAAAAATGGATTATTATCGTGCTAATGGATTATACAGATGGAATGGATTATTAAATGTATAATTATTAGGATTTATTTATTATTGAAAGCTCCTTCACCGTCCTTAGAAGCCACGAAAATGTACCCTACTTTTCCCATTAACATCAGTCACAAAACAAAGTAGGCACAATAGGACCAAATATAAATATGTACCTATTAGTATTATATGACGGAGCACATAGTATGCTTTAGAATAGTACGAGTAATTGAGCATCCACATAGATGTCCATGAAGTACGATGATGAATTTCAGTAATTAAGTCCGTTAGTTTTAAAGCCTTTTTCAGCATAGTGGACTGTAGGATCTGGCCCGACATATGTCTGGCGGGACTATTTATTTGTAGGGATCTGTACAATGTTTGTGTATTTTATTTTTAGATACTTATTAAACAAACCTGAACTTATCATCAGGACACATTTATCTTCAACACACATCACACCATTTTTTTATTTATTACCATCATCCGAGATGTCAGATACTTCAGAGCGAACTCGGTAATGCTCCAGTTAATCGATTGTTCAAAAGTTAAAACTATCGATTACGATGTACTTAAGAATATACCCCTTCCTCCATATTGAAAAATAAATCAGTTAATCGATGATTGTCGGTGATGAATTGGTGATGAGCGAATTTGTTTAGTTATTTTTTTAGTGATAGAACTTTAATGTATCGTTACAAAAATGGCTGGGAATTTTGGAATGCAACAATTGATCCCTATTGTAAACAAATTGCAAGATGCATTTGTTCAAATGGGAGTACACATGTCCTTAGATCTTCCACAAATCGCAGTTGTGGGTGGTCAGTCAGCAGGGAAAAGTTCCGTTCTAGAAAATTTTGTCGGCAGGTAAGAAAACTCTACTGTGAAGCTAGCATTGAGTTTAATTAGTATATGGCTGGTGTACTTCAGTCTACCTAAATCCCTTGTCTTTACTCTTACAGTAACAAAAATGTATTGTTTATTGGGTGGATGGACCTCATTTTATATGATATTTTTGAATATAAGAATCACCTAAGTATTCGTTTGTTCCATCATGTTATTCCACAACACCATTCACATCAATGACTCATAGTTTTGTACTGCACAACACAATACACAAAAGATTAAACAATATTTTGATCTTCAAGTTTCATTGTACCAACATACCTGTTCATAGTGTGGTACTAACCCCAAGTTTGAATCCGGACGTTGCTGTTTCAAATCACAATCCGCACCGGTTAGTTTCTTCGCTCAAAAAATGTATGTGTGCAATACCACATTCTCAATACGATGAAGGAAAACATTGTGTGAAAACCAACATGTCCTAGACCTAAACATTCAAAGACATGGGTCATGGAATTTTCTGTCTGTTGTCAATTATGATATGTTAATACTTTGACCACACTTGTTTGAGTGAGTACTCAAGAAATTACTGTACTCAGATCTCCAATTTTTTGAATAAATGTTTATGGAAATCACAACTCCTCAGGAAAGCGAACTCAATGATTTAACTTTGCAGAACATCATGGTTTTGATGTATTTTAGGTAAATATTTGTTAAAGACAAAACATTTTTTTTTTTTTTATTCCTTTTGACTCATCTTCGTTATGGTTCATGAATCAAAACCTAAAATATTATATGAAACAGTCCTAGGTATGGTTTTGTTTTTCTTAGCAGCTTGACGGATACTTAGGAATATGTGATACTTAAATAATAATAAATAAATAAATAATGGTGGACATTTCACACAGCGCCATCTAGCCCCAAAGTAAGCTAAGCATAGCTTGTATCATGGGAACCACATAACTGATATAATACTTAAATACTTTTCTTTTGTAAATACATACATATAATACATATTAACACCCAGGCACAGAACAAACATCAATGTTACAAATGTCACATAAATGTTTGTCCTGAGTGGGGATCGAACCCACGACCTACAGCGCAGAAGGTAGGGTTACTAACCAACTGAGCTATGAGGCCAGTCAATAACTTAAATAAGTTATATACTTTTCCCCAGTTTCAATCTGAGGATCGCTGTTTTAAATCCTGACATGCACCGTTGAATTATTTCTTCGAGTATGAATAATTTATGTGTGGAATACCACATTCTCATAATGGTGAAGGAAAAGTCTTGATGAAACCAACATGTCCTAGATTCAAAACATCAAAAACATGTGTTAAGCACACAGAAAGAAGCCGCTTTGAGGCACAACAAATCCTTTCACCACACTGGACGGAGTAATTAAAAACTGCAAATAATATAAAACAAACTTTGTTACAGAGACTTCTTGCCTCGAGGTTCAGGCATTGTGACACGTCGTCCATTGATCCTTCAGCTCATACAGGGAAATGGAGGTAATTGTGTTACTGAGAGAAATTATATTTATTTTACATGCACCTAACAGTTCAACTCAAATGGATAGTTTGTTATAGTTAATAATATTTATGTAGACAATGGTTTATGTGACTAGGCAATGGTACAAGGAGATGGTCGACCTTATAACCTGTATACGCTGTACATAACAAAATGGTAAATAACTTGATTGTTCTACACTAGCAAGTGGGAAGATTTTAGCTCGTGTGGCAATAGAGCTTGTGCACAGTTCAACCGGGGAAGTACTGCCACCATATGCATACCCATTTCTGCCGTGTACATAGTGATGTAATTACTACTGGGTTTCCGTTTTGAAAGGTGTGGCACTTGAAACATTCCATCTTCACGTGTCAGAGTATGGGATAGTATGCTCTAGTACAAGACTACAGCTTGGCACTGGAGTGCTGTATGTCGGCAACAGCTTGTTGGAAGAACGCTGAACAACACTGAACACTGAAATGTCTGGCCTAATAGCTCAGTTGGTTAGTAACCCTACCTTCTGCGCTGTAGGTTGTGGGCTCGATCCCCACTCAGGACAAACATTTATGTGACATTTGTAACATTGATGTTTGTTCTATGTCTGGGTGTTAATATGTATTATATGTATGTATTTAAAAAAAAAAAAGTATGTAAGTATTATATCAGTTGTCTGGTTCCCATGATGCAAGTTATGCTTAGCTTACTTTGGGGCTAGATGGCGCTGTGTGAAATGTCCACCAATATTTATTTATTTTACTGAATATACAGTTGGTTTTCCTGCTGCTAATTACTCTCATATAAAATTTTCTGGAGATGTTTTGTAAGCAGTTTGAAAGCTATATTTAAATGTGTATTTTATATTAAACAGCTATCTACTTTACTGATCCAAGTCTCATCATATTCTGTGCCATACTCTCATCACCGGTTAATTATAGCATCATCAAGATGATGCTATAATTAACCGGTGATGCAAATATTACCTGAAGGTTACTTTACTATGGTAACATTACTAGGTAAAATACACAATAATTAGCTCATGAACGGTATTTTATATTTAATTCATTCCCATAGTTGAAATGAACTATTAGGTTAACTAAATCTGGGCAGAGGTGATGTTATCAACATATCAATCAGGATGTGATGGGGCAGCCGATGTTAGAGCAAGCCTTGGTTCGTGACGTCATACATGAGTGATGTGTATGATGTGATCTTTGAAGTATTCTCGCTCGGAATTTGGTAGTACATAGTTTGTTGAAGAAGATAGAAATGTTTGTTTGTCTAATACGTTATATACGTTAGGGATGTGCGGTGTAAGCGGTGTGCGTGGTGCGTGCGAACATGTAACGTAGGTAACGTTGCATTTGGTATTGAACAGAATACGCGGAGTTCCTCCACTGCAAAGGCAAGAAGTTTGTCGACTTCAACGAGGTCCGATCCGAGATAGAGTCGGAGACGGATCGTATGACCGGCTCCAACAAGGGCATCTCTCCAGTGCCCATCAATCTACGCGTCTACTCGCCTAATGGTAAGTTTCATGTTGTCTACATTATCATGCCTACCTACTGCCACTCACAAATGCACTTAAAATATTACATTAATATTATTGTTCCTATAGATTGATATTATTAAAATATTAACATGCCCTGAAGCTGACAAGACATGTAGATCCTTCCACTCAACCTTTCATCTGTTACTAACCATGTCTTATGTGAATAAATTATCTTTATCTTTATCTTTTATTTCACAAATAATGACGGGCAAGCATTTTTGTGTTGAGCGTAAAGTTTTTTAGCATCATGGTTGTTTTTGTGTGCTCATGCCACCTGTGATGCAGAAATCCTATTGCAGTGATATGTGTGTAAATTTTTATTCGAGCCCAATTAAATTTTCGTACAAGTGTCTTTAATTAATTATAAAAAATGTCCCACCACCCAACAGTGTCTGCTCCATTGACCCACTTATAGTTCTTTGACTAAAATGTGATCCGATTTGATCTATAACGTATCGTGATATTAGTCTAATTGCTTAATGATAAGAAAATATTGTCTTGTAAAAAAACGTTATCGTACATAAGTCATACTCCTGCCTGTTATCTATTTGATACAAAAAGGATAATCTTTCTTAAATTCCTCGATCTAAAATCTGGTAGGCAAATCGCTAGGGGGTATATTTGAACTAACCTTAATCTGTCGCATGCACTTGATCGATGATATTAGTCAAGTTTTGAAACAGCGTTTTTTTTTATATGTATCCTTCTTTAAGCCTCAGAACAATACTGTGCCTAGTATGAGAGACGTAAACTCTCTAAGTTTATCCTGAAGATAAGAGGAAACAAAACTATGTACTAATTATATTAGAGAGCAGGGGTAAACAGATAAATACGTTACAAATGAAGGGATGTATGTTATATACTCTATTAATAATGCTTTTACTGCGCTAGTAAGATGAATACTTCTTATACTATGAAACAACAGGCACTTTCCTATTACTTCTGTTTTGGGACTTGGAAATAGGCATTCGAAAATAGTGTTGTATTTTGCAACATTCATGGCATTTGTATATGATGTGTTTCCTGTAGGCTCCGTTATAGAGACGCCATTGATTCAAAGTGTTTAAACAGTGTCTGTCAGTTTGGATGGCACGACCTTATTATCAAAAGACGGTATCGGTTACCATTCCACTGAGTCACAAAGCGTCACTTTGTTCTTACATCCACCTGTCAAGTATGCCGTCCCGTGGAGTGAGTTTTTTTTTTTTTTGTTGTTGTATGTTGTATTTGCGGTCGGCACTAACTGACCGTTATACGTGGAATTTCGAAGTAAACTAAACTAATTTGAGATATTTTTTTTTTGTCACTGATATACAGGTTAAACCAAGTAGTATAAAAAAAAAACAACAAATAAAAAAAAAACGAAACATTGATATTATTTAAAAAAATACATATCTTTGATACTACTTGGTTTTTTTTATTTGATATTTTTTTCCGAAAACCCAATAGTTCTACTAAGACCCATTTCAAGGTTATCCATTAATTACCGGACACCCTGTATACAGGGTTACAGGAAAAGTCGTGCTAGATCCGTTAAGGGCGTGGAGTACCCATCATTTCTGACTTATTTCACTATGAAACACCCTACCCTAAACTTAACCCTTTTCGAGATATTCGACTTTTAATTTTTTATTGAATAATGCCGATTTTTAGGCTACGAAATTTATTTTTGTTTATTTTGTGTATCTTATTATTATTATTATTGCATTTTTACATGTGTAATAAGATGCTTTAGGACATCAATCATTAAAATAGTGCATAAGTTAATTGAATAGACCGTAGTAGACAAGTGAAAGTAAAAAAATAAAAAATATATTAGCAAGCTTATTTTTCTCTAAGGGATATCTAAAAAAAATATTATGACACTTGTTCGGCAGATATTTTTTAAAATATCTACGTTTCATCAGCTATCTAACGAGGTATAATAATCTAGGGTTTTATTCAAATGCATTGGAAAAAAATTAGTTTCATAGGCGACAGTGGAGAAGAAAATTTATACTTAGCCCTAAAAAGTAAAATAAAACATTAGGTATGCATGAAATGTCATTTATTAAAGGTTTTCACACAACTTTTTCTTATTCTACAGTTCATGTTCAACATGGCCGCCTCTATTTCTGAAACATTGTCGCATCCTTCTACGGAGACCAGTCTTCACTACTCCAGTGGTCAACGTGGTCCTCATTTTATTTGCTGCATCCACAATCCTTTAATTAAATTCCTCCTTAAATTTCGTAGCCTAAAAATCGGCATTATTCAATAAAAAATTAAAAGTCGAATATCTCGAAAAGGGTTAAGTTTAGGGTAGGGTGTTTCATAGTGAAATAAGTCAGAAATGATGGGTACTCCACGCCCTTAACGGATCTAGCACGACTTTTCCTGTAACCCTGTATAAATGGTTAGCAGTCGTATCGTATCGTATCGCAGCCTGAGCCGAGCTATCACGGAGAGTACTGTATGTCAACGGACGCTGCGCTCGGCCGCTGAAATGCTACACTCTTATCTTGTTTAATAACAATATTCAAATGACACATTTTGATCTTCCGTCCTGTGATATATTGATATAAGTAATTAAACTGAATTAGTTGCGCTAGCGAAAGAGTTTAAATATATATTCAACCGAATCAGAATGCAATGTCGCTAGGTCAACACGTTTTTAAGCTATTGCATAGCTTCTATCTCGGGCCTTGAGCGTGGAGACCGAATCCAGAAATTCCGTAACGAAAAAACCTAACACCCCCCACTCCGACCGGCACAGCGGTGATACTTTTTAGTTTTTCCATCTATCGATAAATACCAGAACTTTTAATGACTTTTTGAAATATCACGCGCAATAGCTTTACCGCGGCAGTCTCCGAGTGCCACACGTCTTTTTAAAGTTATTATTTTATTATTATAATAGATTAAATATAGAAGAGATTGTGTAATAATAATAAGAAACTAAAATAAATATGCTGTAATTAGATTGGGTTGGGGACAAATTGCCGAGCAATCAACATCACACCTTCCGATTCATAAGTTTGATCAGAAAAATTCTTTCTTGCCATAAGAATCACGCGTCATTTATCAGTTTTTAAATATCTTTTAAAAGTGGTTACTAAATTAATGTGTAAAGTGTAAGTAAAATAAGAATTGGGTCGCAAATTACCTTACCAGTATATCGTATACCATGGTTTTCCTTGCTGTGAAAGTAATGTCGTGGTATCAGCTGTTCCGCGCAAGTGTAAACGCATCGATCGGCCGGCGGAGAGCTTGCAGCGAGGCAAATTGGCCTCATACTTTTTTTTTAATTGGACTGGCCTCATAGCTCATATGGTTAGTAACCATGCCTTTTCGCTGTAGGTCGTGGGTTCGATCCCCACTCAGGACAAACATTTATGTGACATTTGTAACATTGATGTTTGTTCTGTGTCTGGGTGTATGTATTATATGTATGTATTTACAAAGAAAAGTATATAAGTATATCAAGTTGTCTGGTACCCATGATACAAGTTATGCTTAGCTTACTTTGGGGCTAGATGGCGCTGTGTGAAATGTCCACTATTATTTATTTATTATTAAATTCTTTCAAGCGTTTTTGTTGAAGCCCTAGTTTTTTTGGGGCAAACATCAGTTGTGATTTGACATACGTTTGTCTTGGACAATTCCACAAAAACATGTTGCCATTACAAATACATATACATGTACCATTAGCTCTTATTGTAGTGTACGTCATTATAGAACCTCGCATTAGCGGCAATCCTTGGCAAATGAGTCGGTGTAATCAGGTGCTCGAGATACGGAAGCGAACAATTTATTGTTAGCTTTACTATTTTATCAATGTTTTAAGAACACAATTTGTTATAAATAATCGTCATTTGAAATGTAACACGTATCACACAAAGCCGAGTGATCATTAATATATTTGTTTAATAAAATACAAATAGTTTCGCTACTACAAAAGTAAATTATAATACTATGATAAAATGCATTACAGAATGTGCGACTTCATAATTAATCTTAAGTTCTACCAAACCTACAAACTTAATGTTTATTTCTTTCTTTCTTACGTTAATTATAAGGAAAATTTGGACAGTTAAGACTAATAATGACTGGCCTAATAGCTCAGTTGGTTAGTAACCCTACCTTCTGCGCTGTAGGTCGTGGGTTCGATCCCCACTCAGGGCAAACATTTATGTGACATTTGTAACATTGATGTTTGTTCTGTGTCTGGGTGTTATATGTATTATATGTATGTATTTACAAAAGAAAAGTATATAAGTATTATATCAGTTGTCTGGTACCCATGATACAAGCTATGCTTAGCTTACTTTGGGGCTAGATAGCGCTGTGTGACAATGTCCACCATTATTTATTTTATTTATTTATTTATAATATTCTTGTAGTCAATAACCTTTATTCGTCAAACGTAAGGTTGCTATTAGTGCGAATCGTTTACAAAGTTAATAACCTTTCGATACGACATTGAATTACTAACTATTGTAGTGTTGTTTTAAATTTTGCCAACATTGTTTCAAAACATGTGTTTGTCTTAACAAATATGTCTGCGCAATTACTATAATTATGCAGGATTATATGTAGTAATGATTGCTTGCTATTCGGTACATACGCGTGCGCTCTAATAGTGACCTACATGCTCAATCAATGCCCGCTCGATGTCTTCGCAAGGTTGCCATGACTATCGCACGCCTAACGAAACAATCTGCTCACAAAAATACGAAAATACTTTTACATATTGATCAGTTTAACCAGCGATGAGGTATTTTTTTTTTTTTTTTTTTTATGTAATACATTTACGGAACGAGCCGACGGCCCACCTGGTGTTAAGTGGTAACCTCGGCCCATAACAGCCGATGCGACTTGGGTCCTCCCAAAGTAGGTATGACAAAACCCAAGTCGCATCGTATGCGCCCGTAAATGTGAGACGTGAAGGTGGAATGTCTCATGTGCCTGTAATTTCACCGGCAACCACACCTTTCAAACCGGAACACAGTAACGCGAATGCGTCACTGCTTGGCGGCAGAAAAGGGCATGGTGGCAGTACTTCCCCGGACGAACTTGGCGAGAGTTCTACTGCTCTTAAGGAGGTTCCCAATGCGCTGAAAAATATCGCGAGGAAACCGACATGTCCTACAATCAAAAATTCAAAGACGTGTGTCAAGTGCCGACGCTAGAAAGGAGCCTCTTCGAGGAGCGTTCACCACACTCGAGGCTCGAGAGAGCCAGAGACAGTGTACTACGGCATGTTTTCTATCATTCAATAGTTTGTTTTTTATCCAACAAATTGATTGTATGAATAGAGAGTTACAGTTAAAGGAAGTAACTAAGTATTATTCAAAGTCAGTGTTTTGTGATACGAAACGTTTCTTAGACTAATTTCATTTTGGATTTGGTTGGAGCAAAATATAGTTTAAACGAATGCCTTGCTCTTCGAACTTAAAAGCATCAAGTAACGACATAAATGAAGCACTATCTTATTTAGCCCTTTATCGTCGTAATATTGATTCATATGTATAGTCTGTCGGCAATAGTTAATGTTTAAGTTAGTTACAGCCGAGAGCTACGATAAATAAACAATTAAGAGTATAAACACTCTTATTGAAATTATTGAACTTGGATTCATTGTATTGCTGAATGTGTGCGTCATCGTAAACGAGTCTTATTGTTAATAACTGAACCTTTGTTATTGATGTAACATTTTGGCAAACATCGATTTTCTTGTTTTAATATACCATCCGCACCTCCGTATAGTTGTGACTCCTCATATACTGTGTCTGTGGTACCCATAGAACAGGCAATAAATGTTGCCATATTATTTAAACATAATATCCTGTGGGATGGTCAAACCTTTGCACGTTAAGCGGTTAGTGGAAACACTGCATCACCAAGGTCTTCAAACTTGGCTGATATTTTGAACAAAACGAACTTTAAATTAGTGATTTCCTATGTGTCATGTTACCCCGAATAACGAGATAATTGAATGATATTTTTTGTTAGAATTAATTGTCAACGTTGCGTTGGAACGAATGAATGAATAAAAACTGTGATGACAAAGCTCCAAGTTAACTTATTAGCCTGTTGAACATTGTCTTCAAATACGTCGATGTTATATTGGAAATAAGTAGAAAGATACCTTATATATATATTCTAGTTACCTTATTATGTAACGAACAACGCCCTCAATATATTGACCTTTTTAATCAAGGTAGGTGGCAAGCGGTAACTCTTTAATTGATTGAGCTTCATATCTGTGAAATTCCTCTCGAATACCGATAAATTGTCGATGCTGATGTCCGACTTTTAATCTAAAGGTGTCTGGTTCAAAACCAGGCGTATAACATCGAGATTACGGCTTAAAACATGTACGTTATACCACGTTAGATAGATAGATAGATAAATGTACACGAAAGAAATATTTTTTAGAAAGTAATTTTTTATAGTTAGTTAGACACGCCCTATCAGTATGAAATATCGTGAATGTATCATAAAATAAACAATATTAAGAAAAACAAACATAATTACATTTCTAAGTTGTTTTCATTTTGAACTATGTGTCATGACGTGCGGTGCGTATGAACCGTTGAATAAACAGTATTATACCAGCATAGTATACCATGTCTCGCTGGTGACCTATCACAAATGTATTGTCCACAGTTCTGAACCTGACGTTGATAGATCTACCGGGTCTGACGAAGGTGCCGATCGGCGACCAGCCAGTCGACATAGAGCAGCAGATCAAAGCCATGATCTTCCAGTTCATCCGGCGCGAGTCCTGCCTCATCCTCGCCGTCACACCGGCCAACACAGACTTGGCCAACAGCGATGCGCTTAAACTTGCCAAGGAAGTTGACCCTCAAGGTACATATCGGCGAAATATTAACACAGCGTCATCTAGCCCCAAACTAAACATACCGTGTACTATAGAAACCTGACAGTTGATACAATACAATATGTTTTTTGTATATACGTAAAATATAAATACCCAGATACAGAAACAACATGTGTTCGTCACACAAATGTTTGTGCTGGGTGAGAATCGAAACCCACGACTTACAGTGCAGAAGACAGAGTAACTACCGATTGAGCTGTGAGGCCAGTGAGAATATATCATTTATAATACTGGAAAATCTATTATTTTATATTTAATTCATTTCAATGTCATAATTTGGACTACTTTGACAACAATAAATTCCATAATTCCTTAACTGTGTGAACTTTTGTCATTAAATTCTCCAGACATTTGTGGTAACGGTACATATAGTACTCCCATTTACCGTTTATCTCCAGGTCTTCGCACGATAGGCGTGATCACAAAGCTGGATTTGATGGACGAGGGCACAGACGCCCGCGACGTCCTGGAGAACAAGCTGCTACCGCTTCGCCGCGGCTACATCGGCGTCGTCAACCGCTCGCAGAAGGACATCGACGGCCGCAAGGACATCGCCGCCGCTATGGCCGCCGAGAGGAAGTTCTTCCTCAGGTTATTCATCTATACATATAATAAAATTGTAGAAAAGTGGTGTCTGTACAATGGAAATATATAAAAAAAAAGTAGTAGGGGTTGTTATTATATCGATGCCGAACCCGAAATTGTAATTAATATTTTTTTGTCTGTTTGTCTGTTTGACTGTTTGTCTGTGTGTTTGTGCACGCTAATATCAGAAACGGCTTATTCGATTTAGATACGGTTTTCACTAATATATTGTAGTAAGCTTCACTTAACATTTAGTGTTTATTTCATGTCAATCGGTTCATAAATAAAAAAGTTATGTCAATTTAAAGAATCACGGCGAACATTTTTAACGTACAGAGTACGTACTACACGCCTCGCGCCTGAGCGTCCGTGGCTATATAAAGCGCGCTGAGAGACGCGCCGCCCGCTGCCATAAGGATTCAGTTATTCAAAATATGCTGCCCGAAAAGTCACTATTCCACGCGAACGAAGTCGCGGGCACAGCTAGTCATACATATTGGTGGACATTTCACACAGCGCCATCTGACCCCAAACTAAGCGTAGCTTGTACTATGGGAACCAGATGACTGATAGAATACATTATATCCTTTTTTTTGTAAATACATACATAAAAATACATATTAACACCCAAACACAGAACATACATCAATGCTCGTCACATAAATGTTTGTCCTGGGTGGGAATCGAACCGACGACCTACACAGCTCAGAAGGCAGAGTTACTAACTAACTGAGCTGTGAGGCCAGTCATACTAGCTATCTATCTATCTAATCACCCATTAGCAACTACTGATGAGTATATATATCTCTCTACAGCAGCACGCGGCTGTTGCCGGTCTCTTGCACGTTTGATCAAATGTTCTCCTTACTGCCTTTGCTAGAAGTTTAAATTTATATTTTTAGCCCTGTAGAACTTACGCCGTGTTCGTCCGTGGAAGTACTTCTGCCATACTCGTTTCTCCCGCCATGCAGTAATTCATTCGCGTTACTGTGTTCTGGTTTGAAGAGTTCGGTTGCCGGTGAAATTATAGACATGTGAGATATTCCATCTACACGTCTCAGAGTTACGGGCGCATACGATGCGACTTGGGTCTTGTCGTACCTAGTAGGGGAGGACCGAAGTCGCTACGGTTGTTATGGGCCGAGGGGGCCGTCGGCTCGTTCCGTAACTGTATCACGTGAAAAGAAACGTCACCCAGTTACAATATATGACATCGCCGCGTCGCACGCAGAATAATAACAAATGATTGTGTCACTTTCAGCCATCCGTCGTACCGTCACTTGGCGGACCGGCTCGGGACGCCGTACCTGCAGCGCGTGCTGAACCAGCAGCTGACCAACCACATCCGCGACACGCTGCCCGGCCTCAGAGACAAGTTGCAGAAACAGCTGCTCACACTGGAGAAAGACGTCGACCAATACAAGCACTTCCGCCCCGACGACCCCTCCATCAAAACCAAAGCTATGCTCCAGTGAGTAACCGCCTTACTCTCCCCTTACTCGTGGCACTTGAACCAAACTGTTGAACTGCTTAAAGAGGTTCCTTTCGTGCCTTGACACATGCCTTCTAATCTGGGACACGCTGGTGATGTTTTCCTTCGCTGTTTTGAAAACGTGATATTGCATACATTTTTCAAGTGATAAATCACATCGCTGCATGTCGGGTTTAGAACCGGCATCCTCCGGTGTGAAGTTCGGGGCCTGTGCCGCTGAGCCGCCACTCTCTCACACCATCATCATCACATCACCATCTACTAAGCGAGTCATCATTCTCCTGTGTCCCACTTGGGGTGGGTTTGGCGTAACATGTATTTTAATGCTATTTCTCACCGTCAGACGTCATCTCATCTTACTAAGTCGAGCGTCTGTGTTAAATACAGATAAGATGATCCATACCGTTCGGGTAGATAGCCAGGCTGGGGTGATGACGATGAGTAATACATATTGTTTATTATATAAAGGATGATCCAACAACTGCAAACGGACTTCGAGCGAACCATCGAAGGGTCCGGCTCGGCGCAGATCAACACGAACGAGCTGTCCGGCGGCGCAAAGATCAACCGGCTCTTCCACGAGCGGTTCCCGTTCGAGATCGTCAAAATGGAGTTCGACGAGAAGGAGCTGCGGCGGGAGATCGCGTTCGCCATCAGAAACATACACGGTATTAGGGTGAGTTGAACACTGCGCTAAACGGACACAAATACAAACTTATCGGTTATATTTTTAAGAGAAGTCGAATTCTCGCCAAGTTCGTCCGGGCGAGTACTGCCACCGTGCCCATTTCTGCCGCCAAGCAGTAACGCGAACGCGTTACTGTGTTCCGGTTTGAAAGGTGTGGTTGCCGGTGATATTACAGGCACATGAGACGTTTCACCTACACGCCTCAGAGTTACGGGCGCATACGATGCGACTTGGGTCTTATCGTACCTAGGAGGGGAGGACCCAAATCGTATCGTTTGTTATGGGCCGAGGTTACCACTCAACACCAGATGGGCCGTCGGCTCGTTCCGTAACTGTACCTCATAAAAAAATATGCAGACTTATTGTTTATACTTGTTAACAGTACGTTGTGAAAATTGATACGTGACATTGATGTATGTATATCTGTTTACTAATATTGTTTGATTGGCTTCCAACAGGTCGGTCTGTTCACACCGGACATGGCGTTCGAAGCTATTGTAAAAAAACAGATTGGCCGGCTAAAGGAGCCGTGCCTCAAGTGCGTCGATCTCGTAGTATCCGAGCTGTCCAATGTCGTCCGCATCTGTACTGATAAGGTGAGCACGCAAATATAAAGCCGATGTTACACATCGCAGTGGTTTCATCTATATAAGATGAGAGAGAGAAAGACAGAGAGAGAAGAGAGAGCGAGCAGACGAAACGACCCTTACGGGCTACCTGATGGAAAGTGGTCACTGTCGTTTATGGACGGATATCTGCAATACCAGAGGCGATGCCCATGCGTTGTCGGCCTTTAAGAAAGTCATTAGGGCTTCACCCGACACATTCAGTGGGCCAGCATTGCAAGTTAAATAAAAGGTTGTAAAAAGGAAAGAAATCGGTCAGCAGTTTGCGTGCCAAAACATGGGGTATGCTAGTAGTGGCTAAACGCAGTGTGATATACATACACAGTCGACTGTCTGTTCCTCAGCATTGACCAAGTTGCATACGTAGGGTAAGATGGAAATAATTGTCATGTATCTACACTATAACGTAGAGCTTAAGTTAGTAAGTTTGTATGTAGGAGGCATTCTCCTAAATTACTGATCCGCCTTTGTGAATTCATAAAATAATTTAGCTACTTTATGAGCTACAACGTATTTTGGTAATGGTTCCCGTGTGAATCCGGGACGGGCCGCTAGTAGACAATGAATGTATTGTGAATTTTCAGATGTCCCGGTATCCGCGGCTGCGCGAGGAGACGGAACGCATTATAATGTCGCACGTGAGATCGCGCGAACAACAATGCAAGGATCAACTGGTTCTGCTCGTTGATTGCGAACTCGCTTACATGAACACCAACCACGAGGACTTCATCGGATTCGCCAAGTGAGTTGCGTTACAGTAACCCACACCCAGCCCGCAACCATGCCAGTCTGCGTTCACCCCACACCACCCCACACCACCCCACACCTGTATCTCGGTGTAGCGGCGGCCGCTTAGATGTCCTGCTCTTTAGTCTTCTTATATTCCAGTCACTGGTTCTCTCGAACCGGTCTGGAGAATGGATTATAAGTGAACCTCAAGGGGGCTCCGTTCGTGCTCTTTAGTAATATCACTAAAACAGGCGAAATGTGAAGTGAGACGCTTATACACTAAGGAGTAAAATAGTTTTGGTACTGTTGTGTTTGTGAATATTATTTGATGGAAAACCACACACAATATTCGCATTTAACGAAACCTGAAAATGAGTTGTTAACTCTCTAAATAAGTTACCTGTCACTGCAGCTAAAGAAAGCGAAATAAGATGGAAACATTGAAAGTTGCAAATGTAATTTATTATTCAAGTATTAATTAATTAACCTGTACCTCTGGGAACTACGATTAAACTTTGATTTCTTTGAAATACTGACAATTTCTAACTAATGTTCATGAAGTAACTTGAATTTAATTGTAGTCTGAAAACTCCGAAAATCATTCCAAGTAGGATAGTGAGGAAAATAATCGAAATTAATTTTGCATAATACACTTAGTATTAAAAAAATTATGTCAAAATGAAGCGAAATAGCATAGCAATTCATTGCCTGAATCAAATTGAAAATCGGGTCACCATCAACAGAACATTTATCTGCATATTAGAATATCCTTTACAGGTTTAGTGGAGCGTCGGCGCGGGCGTCGCGTTCCAATCTTTCTATATTGTAACATATTGGCAAATAGTTGACGGTAAGAATTTGGTGACTCGTTCAGCGAACGATCAGCGAATGATTAGTGTACTCTTACACTTGTAGTCATTCGCTCGTGCTCGCGCGCCATCGTTCGCAGCTCGATCGCCAAGTCTGTGCCACACAATCCAAACAAATGGTATCTTTACAGTGGCTGTATTCATGCAAAATAAATACCAAGGAAATCATTGCCGCCTCTGTTCGAGCTAAGGACACTCCACTAAAAATAATAGTGTAACACATTAGTACCATAGAGTCCTCTCAGTCGAGTAAACCCTACGCTTAGCTGCATTTAGTAACCCTTATTATATTGTTTTAATATTGAAAAGGACCAATTACATATTAATTTACACGTTGCAGCAGTGTGCGTTCAAGCGTGCACAAGGAGGCGTTCCCGTGAGTTGCAATCATACCAATGACTATATTATAATATATTAACAACAATATTTAGATTATTATAATATTTTTGTAAATTGTTTTCAGCGCTCAGAACCAATCTGAGAACGCGACTAAGTCTGGCGGCCGCTCGGCGCTCGGCAATCAAGTCATAAGGAAGGGGTACATGTGCATTCACAACTTGGGCATCATGAAAGGTAAACAAGTCTCACTCTCTCTCTCTCTCTCTCTCTCTCATAAATATAATATATAGCTTCTCACTATACAAAACTATCTAGGACACATTTTTTTTTAATGGTGACCACAGACCTGAATTAAGAGCAAACATGTATTTTAGGTAGCAGTACTCATCCATCGGATGTAATCATAAATAGCCAGCAAACAGAATAAACAAATTTAGCAGTAAGGTGGTAACTTTTGCCTATAGTGAGGGTAGTACTGTCCTCTCACGATGTATTTTATTTATTTAAATCTATATGTATATAATAATAGTCAGACGGAATAGTTAAGTATTATTTTCTCTTGTTTGTTTTTCTTAAAATTTCAATAATGATTATGGTCGACTAGTTATTAAAAAACAGCTTTACACTTAATTAAAACACCAAGGCGCCGTGATATATAAAATAAATTAAGTATGTCTGATATTAACTCATCATCACATCATGGAACTCATCATCATTAGTAAACTAATAATTCTTTATATATTCATTTGGCCTTTGCCAGCCAGTGTCGAAGAGTAGCGCTGAAATTAAAGGCACATAAGTAATTTCACCTTCACGTCTCAGAGTTCCGGGCATATTCGATGTGACTTAGGTAGTGTCGTACTTAAGTAGGGGACGATCCAAGTCGTATTGTTTTGTGCAGAGGTTACCACTTAACACTGGGTGGACCACTTGCTCATTCCATAACTTTATCACATAAAAAAAAGCGATAAAGGCAGGTCGTTTTAATTTAGGTATTCAGTTCGCTAGTATTCAATCCCAGGTACACAACTTATACTAACTTGCATATTTAAATAAATAAATAAAAATAAATATTGGTGGACATTTCACACAGCGCCATCTAGCCCCAAAGTAAGCTAAGCATAGCTTGTATCATGGTAACCAGACAACTGATATAATGCTTATGTACTTTTCTTTTGTAAATACATACAATACATATTAACACCCATATATACTATAACTTCAAGTTATTAACGTTGTTCACCTTTAAGCTGTATCTGTAAACATTATACATATTTTGTTGTAACTGACATTGTAATAAGAAATTGTGTTTGTCCCAGGAGGTTCCCGCGACTACTGGTTCGTGTTGACGTCTGAAAGCATCTCGTGGTTCAAAGACGAGGAGGAGCGCGAGAAGAAGTACATGCTCCCCCTGGACGGACTCAAGCTGCGGGACCTCGAGCAGGGGTTCATGTCGCGCCGCCACATGTTCGCGCTCTTCAACCCGGAGGGGCGGAACGTTTACAAGGTGTGTTGTGTGTGCGCTGCAAGTAACCTAGCTAGTAGTCACATAGCTGAGGAGGAGCGCGAGAAGAAGTACATGCTCCCCCTGGACGGACTCAAGCTGCGCGACCTCGAGCAGGGGTTCATGTCGCGCCGCCACATGTTCGCGCTCTTCAACCCGGAGGGGCGGAACGTTTACAAGGTGTGTTGTGTGTGCGCTGCAAGTAACCTAGCTAGTAGTCACATAGCTGAGGAGGAGCGCGAGAAGAAGTACATGCTCCCCCTGGACGGACTCAAGCTGCGCGACCTCGAGCAGGGGTTCATGTCGCGCCGCCACATGTTCGCGCTCTTCAACCCGGAGGGGCGGAACGTTTACAAGGTGTGTTGTGTGTGCGCTGCAAGTAACCTAGCTAGTAGTCACATAGCTGATGTAACAAGGAGTAACTTAGCCTACTTTTCCGAGGGGTAAAATAGGGGGTGCGTGATAAAATCTAATTCCACGCGGACGAAGTCGCGGGCAACAGCTAGTTATACATACATGTCAAAAACTAAAATGAAATACAGATGAGTATGTCAATCGTATGATCAATGAAACAGCCCAACGTGACTTTTCAGGGTAAAACGAGTCGTACCAGAGGGAAAAGTTATTTGTATTTTACAAATTACTATTGTAGGTTCAAGGAAAATGTCATCTCCCTGGATTTCTAACACAATATACATTAATTTAGCCATGGTATAAACTATCCCCTATATAGTATTACAGTTGGCAAATCAATATAACTCAATAACATAATGATTTGTGGATTGTGCAGGATTACAAGCAGCTGGAGCTGTCTTGCGAGGCGCAGGACGACGTAGATTCTTGGAAGGCGTCCTTCCTCCGCGCGGGCGTGTACCCGGAGAAAACATCGGAGGCTGCCAACGGCGACGAGGTATTCCCACTGAAACCAGTATTTGCTGCCTGTTATTCTGATCTGTTACTTCCCATAATATCTTCCTTACTTTTATATGTAATGTGAGCTTGTGGTATTACTACAGGGATGAGTCTCAATTAGTATTTTATCCCGGAAAGTGGGTTTTCTATGTGTAGTATTTTTCTTTCGACTTGGATGTGTGTAACTGAATATTATTTTACTCACAATATTTTGGCCTGATTTTGTATTTGTTTTTTGTTATTCGAATGTTCAGTTTATTTTAATCCTGTTTATTTATATTTTATATCGAGACGATGCTGTCGCAGATAATTTATAAAATAATTTTATTTTATTAACTATGTGACTTGTTTAAGTGCTTATATTTTATATGGAAAGTTCAATAAATTAATTGAACTGAGTAGGAGAACAGCCTTGAAATTTTAACTGTTCAGGAAGTTGCTTAAAATTTTGAATTTTAACAGCCTGTTTATAAATTTGTTGGAAGGCTCTAAAAGTACATCCAATTCCATCAAACCAAAACCGTCAGTTTACATTTTTGGTAAAAATAGAGAATGTTGAACTCAAGTTTTGTTTTTCAAATGCTTCTTGTATTTGAAAAATAACTGATTTTATGCAAAATCTTAAAACTTATGAACATATTCCATACCTATATACAGAACATAGGTATATAATATGTTCTCCTGCGTGTATAGACTTACCTTTTTTCGGGATATTGTATTAATTGTAACTCAACCCATATATTGCTTTATAACCCAATATACTGATTTGTGGTGTATGGACAGTTATATTATACGATTTGTTGTTTTGTCATGCTATACAGAGTGAAGGAACAGAGGTTTGTTCTGCCGGCTTTCCAACACTTACCTACTCGTACATACATACACAAATACAAACACGTAATACACATCGTGTTGTCTCCATGTGAATTTCAAGAATATAATAGTATGCATATTATAACATTTGTAATGATTTTAATGTAATATCTATTCTCTGCAATAAGCTTACTTCATAATGTTTCTTGAAATGCATTAAAATGTAGCATGCATTACGATCGCTAGTACGCTAGTCCGCTGGAATCCTTCACGCGTTCACTCCACTAAGCGGTAGATACTGACATAACTTACACAGTTTTGAAACGTTTTGTTACATTTGGGGTGATTTTTATAATTACGTAGATGTTTTTTATTCCGAGTTTTATTTTCATAGCATGTTTATTTTTTATTTTTAGTTTATTCTGCCCGGGTTTAGTGGAAGTAAGAGAGTAAGTTTACCAACATCTACGGCTTGGTATTGGCGGAGTTTTTGAGTTCTGGGGTGGATTTGAATTTTGAGTTTGATATATAGTTGTTGACGCATGCCCATTTTAAATGTTCGCTGTACATCGATACGATCGATCCATTGTTCAGGACGAATGGAAAACATTATCTGCGTTTTGTTTTGTTGGTTGTGGTCCCTGGTTCCTTCATTTACAGCACGATTTATTTTACATTTAATCAAATTGGATATATTACTAAGTGTGTTGCGGAGTTTTCGGTGATTATTTAAAAAAATAACATATGTAGCATTGCTTAGGGAGATCTTGTGACACTCAAAAAGCTTAAAAAACATTTGTTGTTATAAATTTGACTTTTAGGAATATATATTTTATGGCTTACAATATTATAATGTAACAATACGTACATTAAGGGTTGGGCTTTGATACAGTGCATCAACGCCCAACATTGTAGTGTAGTTACACATTTTGACGATAACTGTAGGTATGCTAAAGGGTTATTTTGAATTATGTGATAATACAATCTCTAATGGCAATTTTTTTAATAAGTTCAAAATAATCATTTGTGAGGTGAATTGTTTCAAAATGATTTGATTTTGATTAATGCTTTTAAAAGTAAGAAATATGCATACAAAATTATTCAAATACTCATTGACGGATGCTGAAGGCATTGCCTAATCAATACTAAAAGCATGTTATCATGTAATGAAATCTCTCGTGTTGCGCTTACATCACTTACGGGACCGACAGTTTTATGATAAATATTTAAATAACTTATCGCTGCCACTACAGTTCTGATGTCTTGGAAGTTGGCTGCAAAAGGTTTTGCCTCTGATACAGAATACACTTAGAGATAGCAATATAGTTTGGCGCGTTACAGCGTTGCCCAACTTCAGACTTGTCTAGATCCACCGACTGAACTTACACCACTAAAAATGTGAGTGGCTGCCTACGAATCCCGACTTGTCGGCAATGCAGTGCGCTAAAAAGGGTAGTGTGTACGCACACTTACCTTTTTAGCGCACTACATATCCGTGTGCCTTTTTCACGCTATGATTTTTGTAGTTATTCAATATAACAAACATACAGTCCGTCACGGCTTATAATGAACTTGGTCAAAATGAAAACGGATTTCGTCTCACTTTCTCTGAAGTGCTTAAAAGAGACGAACGTAGCAACAGTGCGCGATCAGCGCTCTCATTCACATCTCTGAAACGGCTGGACCGATTTTGACGGGACTTTCACCGGCAGAT
The DNA here is from genome assembly GCA_947359385.1 of Chesias legatella. Taxonomy (NCBI): domain Eukaryota; kingdom Metazoa; phylum Arthropoda; class Insecta; order Lepidoptera; family Geometridae; genus Chesias; species Chesias legatella. Next base: position 9,148,366 of record OX375780.1, on the reverse strand, counting down.
AGCTGATGTAACAAGGAGCAACTTGGCTACTTATCCGAGGGGTAAGATAGGGGTGCGTGATAAAGCCGAATTCCACGCGGACGGAGTCGCGGGCATCAGCTAGTTGATGATAAGCCGTGTCGGACTATACACAGACACATCAGTGTCACGAATGAGACAAAACATGAAGGAATCATCAAAGATTGGACTCTATCTGAACGGGGAGGTGTATCGTTGCAGAGCAACGAGAGCGGCGGTTCGAGCAGCATGGACCCGCAACTGGAGCGGCAAGTGGAGACGATTCGCAACCTGGTGGACTCGTACATGCGTATCGTGACGAAGACCACGAGAGACCTCGTGCCCAAAACTATCATGATGATGATCATCAACAACGCCAAAGACTTTATCAACGGGGAGCTCTTAGCGCATTTGTATGCTTCCGGTGACCAGGTACTTAATATATTATTTAACAAAAAACATGTCATTGAAGTGACGGAACGAGCTGACGGCCCACCTGATGTTAAGTGGTAACCGCCGCCCATACACAACAGCAATACGAGTCAAGTCCTCGATTGATATTATTCTATGTATTTTTACTAAGATCTTTCACACAAAATGTTTATTATTAGAAACAAAACTAATTAATCTGCTTTATTAACCAATGCTCATCACTAAATTGAAAAACTTTCAAGACCTGAAAACACTGAATTTATGCCCCATATTACAACACCGTATTGCAGTCATAAGTTAATCATTTAATCACTTAATTCGTCCTATTGTTATTTATTTCAGTCTCAAATGATGGAGGAGTCTCCCGAAGAGGCACTCAAACGCGAGGAGATGCTGCGCATGTACCACGCGTGCAAGGAAGCGCTTCACATTATCGGGGACGTTTCCATGGCGACCGTGAGCACGCCGGTGCCGCCGCCCGTGAAGAATGACTGGCTCGAGAGCCGCCTGGACTCGAACCCGCGCCTGTCGCCGCCCTCGCCCGGGGGCCCGCGCCGCGCCGCGCCCGCCCAGCAAGGTACGTGCCGATCCGGTACCACGTTGATCAATTACAATCCGGGACTTCTTGTGCCATTGATGTCTATCTCACACTTGAAGTATGCTTTCAATACGATTCATTGTCAGGACGAGTAGATGGCCCACCATTTGTCAAGCGGCATCCCTCTGCCCGTATAAATGCATGCGTCCATTCCTTACCTAAGTGAGGTCCGAGTCGCAGCCTGTAATTTCACCCTCACCTATATATAACCTGAAAACCGGGAAACGAGTGCTTGACGGTAGAAACGGGTGTGTTGGCAATATTTATCCGGCTGAAAACTGTAATACAGTTGGTTTTACTAATACTATGGAGCTCCACAAATGGTTAGTAATCGCGTAATAATGAGTTTTTTGCGTTGTCGCGTATGTAACGCTACTGCGCTCGGTGTGAGGAACTAAAGTGTGACGAGTCGGCGCAAAACAATGTGTTGTATGGCGAGGACACCGCTCCTGGCATTCTGTCCGCGTCCAACTGTCCGAGCCGTGCCCGACTTCAGCGCCCGCGCCGCGTCGCGTCGCGTCGCTTCTATACGTTGTATTGTGTCACGAGCGACACTCACTCACACTCGGTTACTATTATTTTTACCGAAGACCATATTTATCACATCAATAACAGGAATAAGATATTGCATAAGTTAGCGAGGTTACTCGGTGGAGGACCTCCGGTGGTCCGGATACACGGTAGTCCGCCTGGTGAAGGCTAACAACGGGTCCTAGGACAGCGCGAAGCCAGGCTGGCTGTATGTTAGGCACTGTGCTTCTGGCTGTATTCTGCAACCACCGACCCATATTGCGTTGTTTGTGAGACCGGGACTTAGAGCAGCTCCCAGATCTAATAGACTGCTGTACTGTGTAGAAACGGACTCCCCAAGTAAAATACATATTGGTATTAAGTTACTGTTAATGCTGACTTACATCTAGAAGGCGTTAACGTTGGCTTCCTCACTGCGCTAAGCCTGTATCGAGGGGAAAGAAATCATGTTTGTGACGTTAGTTTTCGTTGTGTACACGTAGCGTATGACGCAGGTTCGATGGGGCAGCGCGGGGCCCCGCCCCCGCCGGCGACGGGCCGGCCCGCGCCCCCGCTGCCGTCGCGGCCGGGTGGTGCGGCGCCCCCGCCCCCCGGCGGCCGCCCCGCCGCCGCCGCCGGCCTGCCCGCACCGCTCATACCCACGTAAGTACACCCACCCCACCCACACGGTGTGCCCGTCTGGTAACACGACCTGTACCAATGACAATCGTAACATAGTTTGCCTTAAACACACATGTGCTGAGTAAAAAACCTATTTAAACGGTAATTTTATTAATATTTTTAAATTATGCTCTGCGTACATTGAAACTATTCTATTCTATTCGAGTCACTCCTCCTGTCACAAACCTTGGTGAAAGGTTTTAAGTGCGCCTCAAAGAGGCTCTTTTAAGCATAGAAACTTGTCTGACGTGACTCATATAGTCACGGAAGTTTATTCACTCTGTTGGTGGAAGATTTGGTCCGATTATCATTTTCATTTATCTATATTATTGAGTAGCAACTTATCGGCGGCTAACAAGAGTCTTAAGAAACCTATGAGATGGAACTTACAGAATAACTATGTATTGTTTGATCGCAAGTTTCACACCCTAAATCTCTAATCACTCAACTAATCGAATCTCTCAGCTAAAGAACGTTCAGTTAATTTTGTAGATTATTATAATTTGGGTGAAATTTTATATATATCAAATTAAATATTATTTTTTATTGCAAAAGGAAATAATAAATAACAAAAGTTATATTGATCTCAATATCAGTGTCGAAATATAAGTGGATTACGTTCTTGGCTAAAGTAAACCAAATCTTCAAACATTTTTGTGTAAGGTTTCTAAAATTATGGTGTTAAACGTTTTTGGATATACACACAGCTGCGAGGTATTCCTCGCTGGACCATGATGATGTTGAATTAATCGGTGCTTAGCGGATATATTAGCTTTGCTTTAGCTGTCGAGGCATTTGTGTGGGTGATGTAACGGCCATAATTACCAATAAATACGCTTCATATCACTTATGCAATCTCAGTATATATGTATTTACGAACACTATTATGGAAGGCAAGGTTATGTTATGTTTAGATGTGTTACTAATAGGTAGAGATGTATGTATTTGAGCGTGTGCTTGTTTTCAGGCGACGCTAAGGCGACCGGAGCGCGATCACTTACTAATATACATACAAAGGTACTAACACTTGAGCTTGTTAACTTATTACAGTTGACATGCTCGTAGCGACACCCCGGAACCCAAACGTCACACATCGGGCCATTAACTCACTAGCTAACCTTGTACTAAGTTAACAAACTGACACAAAGTAATGTTAAAAATATATTATACATAATGTTATATACAATATTATTAGTTATATAAAATGGATTTCTTATGATACGTCTTAAAGAATGTTGCTTCCATACAATTTATTGGATTTAGTGGAATTATTAATCGACTCGTAGAATATTGATGAATTATATTCGGCTTATGTATCTCCTGGGGGCAGCCTGTCTATAGTAATTAAATATTTCTTAGTGGTTCTATATTTTCTTACATACATATATTTTTATGCAATAATCTTACATGCCTATGTATATTTTTATGAGGAAGTAGGTTGTGGACTCATCGAACGGAATACATAGCTGCCCACAGAGAGATGAACATAAATATATCGATTTATAATAGATAAAATAATAATAAGAGCTATTATAACTAGTATTTGGAAGACTGTACTGATCACAGTTTTCCGGTAGAATATCGTTCAAATGCACTTTTATGGGGACTTACAAATACTAAATGAAAGTTAAAGCACTGCATGTTTATGTGCGTTTGTGTGTGTGTGTGTGTGCTCTTCGATATTTATGTAAGAGTAAACCTTTTGTCATTGTATGCAATTAAATAACACAAAGCTTGATTTCCGTTTTTTATATGATTAACTTATCAACACTGTTTCTCAGTTGCCCTGTAAGAATTTTACTACTAAATATTAAGTAAGCAATCTAGATGTTAATTGATTATGGCGGTTACATTACCACAAATGTCTTACAGAGAAGCTGTCAGAAATTGCACAGTTTTAATTTCAATCGTACATGATAAGCATGCTCGGAGATTTGTTAGGGTTCGAATAAACATGCTCGAAACAAGCACAGTAGCAAATACCTTTAGAAATAATATACTTGCAACGCGTCCAAGATTGTACCGCATAGAAACGCGTGCAACGTACGTCAATGCACGGACACTGACGGCCCGGGTGCCCCTCAAACGGTACGTTCAGAACAGCCCCATAAATGACGTCACACGAGTTAAGGCAGGCCTACACGAGTTGATGCCGCGAGCGTGTATATTCCCACCCTTTTATGTACTTGATGAAAACTAGGAGACCGGGAGGCGGCTCGGGCGGCTCGGGCGGCGCGGGCGGCGCGGCGGCCGCTATCAACCAGATGCCGCCTCACATGCGGAGTCAGATCAACCAGGCGGTCGGGCAGGCCGTCACCAACGCGGCCATCAACGAACTCAGCTCCGCGTTCGCCAGATTCAAGTAAACTATCTGTTGTGGCGGCTGTCGGCTTCTACTTTACCCGTGTACATGTACACGTTACGTCCGTTTTGGTTTAGCGTCTGTCGTACTCGGCTGGATGTGGCTCGCGAGTGACGGTTGCTATTCCAATTCAGACTTTATAACCTATACGGTAGAGTTTGTTTCAGATATAAAGCGGTACTGTTCCGCTAAGTCTGATAGGCTCGGATCGATACAGTTGTCCAACAGAGTTCATTTTGCTACGATAATTATTTTGGAATTTCGATAATAATGGTTTATACGCATAAGTGAATGATTCCTCAACTGATTTTGCTGTTCTGAGTAATTATTCATTTAAAGAATTGATAATATTTGATTGAGGTTGGCTCTGTTGGAAACTGTGCGCCCCAATTTTGGTCCGTGCTTGATTTAACACGATTGTTCGTACGCGACGCACACATTCTTTGCTTAGGAAGTCCTCATTTTTATTAAAAGTGCAGTATGTTGGTCATTTTACAAGCTACTGAAATTGCTACTCCATTGACTACATTGGTCTATAGTATTTTTACTGATTATGAGCTTTGTTTAGAGAAAAAAATCGCGAGGACTTTTTGAAGTAAACTGATAGGTTCTGTTTCTTATAAGGCGTCAATAAATCTTATGATATATCCATGATAGATAGTGATACATGTCTGTATACAATTTTATTAATTACTGAAAGTTTTTTGAGAAACGGTAACCTTACAGCTAACAAAAATATTATAATATAGCCTTTGCGGCACTGACTGTTTTGTAAAAATGTACTTCGGTTTGCTTTATGTTTGTCTTCTCTACATCTATTGTGTGTCAAAATGTAGGCGTTGATTACACACGCCCAAAATAAATTCTTATAGTAATTATCATTTCTGATTTTATTCCGTTTCCTATTATTGATTTTAGAATCGTGATTGGAATCAAAGATTCCATACTTTTAGAAAATTACTGAGGGCAAGTATTAATTAACAATTATTTAATCTGTTTATCATGATTGAAACATGTTTTAACCTAGACTGATCTTCAGACTTATATTATAAACAGTGGTGTAATGAGCGCCTGTGTGTTACTTCTACAATTTAACAACAATTGTTTCTTCTTAGGATGTAATTGTAACACTGTTTTGTAACTCCTCTTACAACAACAATATTTTAACATACCTCTTCTACTTCAAGTTCTGTGCGATGTTTCTGTGTTTACTGTTCTGTGTATGATATTGTAATGTGATGGTGTGTTCCCCTGCATATCATGTTATTTGTAACAATCATTGCTTATGAACAAGTTATCAGCTCATATTGGTACCAAATCTCTGGTGCTGTCAAATCATATTGAAATATTTATTTCATACGAATTAAAATTTACGCCAAAGATATCAGATCTGGTAAATTTAAAAGAAATATTTGATTTTGATGCCGATAAACCCACACCCAGTGTTTTACAAAGCTCTAGAAATTATAAGATAAAATATATACAATTATACATTTGTGTTTATCAGAGCTCATATTTGCTAAAACTCTTGCAATATCGAAGATCACACACGTAATAGGTTCGCTATCAATTAGTTTACATTCCAATTGTTACAAATAAATGGATTCCCTATTAATTATAGTATAAAATTAAGTATATTACAACTAAATATTACTATTATTAAAAATGTTTAACATGTAAAGTGTCCAAAAATATAATTATGTTCAGTATTATGTAATGATCGAAATTGTTATACATCCTTCACGCTCTAGCGTAGCGATGAAGTTATACATGTTTGTTTAGTGTTAGGAGCGCATATATACCACTGCTGTCCGGTTGGTAATCCGGAGAGATCACGTGATTTATTGTAATTATATGTTACGTTCAGTGGCTTATCATACGTGTATATTGGATTATGTAGCTAAGTTTACTCGCGGAGGGCTGCGGTGTGCCCGGGAGAGCATATCATATTGTTTTGTATAAAAGAGTTGCCAGATAAAGGGGGGGGGGGGGTGCATTATAGATGGGGGAGGGGGGGGGGGGTTGTTGTAGTGGGAGTTGTTCGTACATGTGTGTGACCGCACTGGACACTGTGTCGCGTAGAGGTACTCGTAGCCGCGTAGCGACACTGGAAGTGCGCGCGCGCACGTCGCGTCTCTATGAGTGTGCGTGTAGGTGTTTCAGTAGTGTAGAACTAACACGTTCGTCTTTTTAATGTTTCTTCCGTCTCATGTAGATAACGACGAGGCTTTTCTATCTTGTTAACAATGCATTTACTCGACTATTCAGCTAATGTTATTGTATATTTACAATTGTATCAATATTCCTAGTACACTGACGTTGGACAAAATTTAAGAAATAATCACGATAAATTTATATATATATAAAATAATATATGTACTTACAAAGGCTAATGACCAAAGCGGTTGTCACGTATATTGTTGCCGTTAGCGATACCTTTGGTCAATTATTAGTATGTTTTGATGGTGATACAATATGAATACGTTATTAAATATAACATTTGAATAACATTGGTATTTTAATCGTTCAAACTATCGTCGTTTACAAATCTGATTGGAAATTGTGTTGCTCGGTCGTTTCAAAGGATATCCATAATATATTCAAGATGTGAAGGTAGTATGTGCCGCGTGCCGGACGGATGTTGTCTGATGAATGGTGGACGAGTGAGACGCCATCACAACACAGTTCCTGCATCTCACATACACTGCATCTGATATATGCGACACAGTTAACTATCATGTAACGTTTTGCCCTCTTGATAATAGCGTTAGTACCATCGAACAATGATATAGAGAGTGATTGTTGGATTTGATATAGTTTATGGATAATGTTAATCTTATGCTGTATAAATAGAGTAATTAAATGCTATATGTGTACTAAATATATTTTGATTTATTTCAGTAGTTATATTTCGTAACGAATAATATAAGGCTTCATATCCTACTAACAGTTATTCGGATAATAATGACTGGAATATTTAGGTAAGCTGTTTGATTATATGACTACATAGATAGATCTGTAAAAATAGAATTTGTTATAGGTGCATGAGCTAGAGTGACTTAGCTAACATTTATCAATCGCATCAAGTAGCCAACATAGAGAACGCATGTACACAAAACTTCACGTTTCAACTGTTAGGTATATTTTATGATTTAATTTGGCATGGCAACATATTGGTAGAATATATATAAAAGCTTGCATTTTCGGTATAGTGCACTGCATCACTAGGACTCACTAAATATATACAGCAATTGAATTCAAATGATTAATGTAATATGTTTGTGTGTAGCCGGCCGCAGCCCAACATGCCCCCGAAGCTGCCGGAGCGCCCGCAGAACGGACGCCCGTACTGACGCCCGCCATGCGCCCATGCGCCCATGCGCCCATGCGCCGCGCCTCTATCACACCACGCAAATGTTTTATGCCACGCATTTATGATCGAAATGTTAAATAGTAAAGCAATCCCTTAAAGTAATCGTTACTTTAGTCAGTGTCCTGCCAGTGAGTGAGAGTTGTTAATGGGACGTTATGTATTGGTTGATTATTGCAGCTAATTCGTCACCCGTGTAACTATAACAATTATGTGTTCCGTGCTATAGATGTTCGTTTATTAAGTGTAAAATAATGTTAGTAGCCGCTTTAAGAACGCGGATGGGATGGGGGGATGGGGGGATGGATGGGGGGGTTGTCTTGAAAAGCTTTGAGCTTCATTTCAATTGGACGCTGTGATCGGCGCGCGGCATTTAATCTACTATTTATTGGGTTTGTGACAGTTTAGGAAGTATATAATCAAATCAGTAACGACCTTTGATTATGTACTCTATATAGTACTCAACACTTGACAATATTTATAAAAATAAATCATTTAGTTATGTAGTGGAATTTTAATGATCACGATGTAATTTATGAAATTAATGTTTCTTATTAAATGTTAACACGTTCATACGTGAATTAGGAGAAGTTTTAAACTAGTGCCTATAATAGCTTTTGTGTCCTACAAATGTCCACAACGCACTAAAGCAAAGCTTTACGACTTTGCGCATTCTGTATAGTCAATAATTACATATTTTATTAAATAAATTCTCCTCAGAATGGTGCATCATGTTAAATCAACTTGAAATAGTATTTACTAGCCTCGAGATTATTTTGTCCTATGGTTTTATTTATAAGCGAAAATGACTAAAAGTACCTTTCATTGATAAAATATGTAATGCCCATTTCTACCGCCAAGCAGTATGTATCCGCGTTACTGTTTTGGTTTGAAAGGTGTGGTTACCGGTTGAAATTACAGGCCCATGAGACGTTCCATCTTCACGTCTCAGAGGGTACGGGCGCATACGATGCGACTTGGGTCTTGTCGTAGCTAAGTCGTATTACTTGCCATGGGCAGAGGTTACACGAGGTGTGCCATCTGCTCGTTCCGTCACAGTATCACATACCAAAATTTGAAGTCCAGACGATAGGTAATGCCGGTTTGGTGGCTAGAACTACATTTCGGACTATATGGGACACTTAAACTTGTTACGCTTTTTGCGATAATGCACTTGGAGATTTTGGATTGATATTAGTTTAGTTTTATATTGTAGTTTGTGATAGAAGCTACCTGTACAGATGATCTGTAGCATAGCCTTCTACGTATAAATTGTTTATTCGCATTTAGTATTATACCCCGACGCGGGGACAAAGAGAAATTACTATCTATCGACACGTCCAAAATTAATTTATTGTTTAATACGGGATCTGTAATAACTTTCGGTTGAGAAGCTACGCGACACCAACAAAAGGCTCATCCATTTTTTGACATATTAATGATGGTGTAATGTTTGCTATCATTTGTTGCAACAGCTATTTGAACCCCCCACTATATGTATCACTATTATTGTTGTACCTGAAACTATATGATTAATTTGTTTTATAAGTGATCACGAGTTAGCCAGATCTCTAAGTAATCATTATTTAGCTTAGTGTTCAACATGTTTATTTATTTTAAAGAGTTTCTAATTAAATTGTTGTATTAAACGTAACCTCAGCCACACAACATTTATCTGTTTTTGTTTAAGAAATAAAAGGGTCACCACTCCATTTTTGTATTGCTTTAATTATAAAAAAAAAAAAAAAATTCGTTCACAAAATTTTTGATTAGTTTTATATTTTTTTTTTTATGTTAGGGAAACTTACAGCTGGTGTTACAAAATAGTTTCAAATGAATAAATATGCAACCATAAATTGCTACATATAGAACGGCCAATTAAAAGTTTCCACAGATAAGTAAATACTATTAATACAAAAACAATAATGTTAAATTGTATCCCACATATAGCAAGAACAGAATTTGAACCCACTATCTGAGCTTGGTGGCGCGAGTTGTCAAGTCAAGAATGTAAATCACAATTATTCGTCACATATGTTATGGTGTGGCCGAGGTTACGTTTTCACGTAAATTTTTGTAAACATTTCTGAGTTTATTATAAACTTTGTTCTTAAACATTCCCCCTGTCTCTTGCTCGCGTGTCGGGGTTTATTTTATCAATCAAATGTATATAAATGTATAAATATTATAGACTTGTTTATACTTTGTGTACTGTTGTATACAATAAATGTGTATATAAAATACCCATTACTTGTTTACTTTCCCAACTTCACCCAGAAATTTTTGTCGAAAAAAATATCAAATAAAAAAAAACAAGTAGTATCAAAGATATGTATTTTTTAAATAATATCGATGTTTTGATTTTTTTTTTTTGATACTACTTGTTTTTTTTTTTATTTGATATTTTTTTCCGAATGCCCAATAGTTCTATTAAGACCCATTTCAAGGTTATCCATTCATTACCGGACACGTCACATTAGAACGTCGTTTTCCGCATCGCGACACGTGACGCCGCGTGGCGGCGTTGTCGCTGCGCTGCATCGCAACGCTCGCTGTATGACGTCACATTGCACGAAAGGAGCCTCTATGAGGCGCACTTTAATCCTTTCATCACACTGGTTCGAGAGAGCTACTGACACGTCACTAGTAGCAGTCTGTGCTACTACATTAACATATAATCGGCATAACTAGCGTCTAGACTGGACTCACCACTCAGTTATTCTGCCTTTTGCGCTTTAGGTTGTGGGTTCGATTCTCATCTGTTTTTATGTGCCTATGTGTTTCACTATATGTAAAACGCATAACTATGTATTTAAAAAAGTAATCTTGGTCCCGTAGTACAAGCTATGCTTAGTTTTAGGGCTAGATGGCGCTCTGTGAAATGTATTAAGGTAATACATTAATATAGGTATGTAATTAGGTAATATTAATTATTTATTTGGCCCAGTTACGGGAGATATAAAATTTATTATTAGTAGTAACACGTTAGGCGAGCTGGCGAAGTGCTTACGCGCTAATCGCAGCGGTAAGTTTTTACAAAATCTTGATAAAACTTATCGAAATCTCGATTAATTCTCGGTGATTCGGGTGGTTTATTTATATTCACCCTCGCATTCGTAAGTTAATTGTCAAATCGCATGACTGCCAGTGCATTTAACTACGTGAAAACGTTTCCGAAAACAAGCTAGTTTTCTTTATAAGTTGGCAAATTTGAAAGGTTACCGCCGCCGCGCCGCGCTGAGTCCATGGCTATGATTTACACGCTAATGCGTTTCTGATAAGCATCACGCTTGAGGACATCGCTTCATGTTGGACCACACTCACGGTTCCACTTCTAATACATTACATAGGGAACATGACTAGCCCGCATTAATTGTTTCGAGCAGGTGGCCCATCCTTAAACCTGATGTGAATGGTAATAACAAACAATACGACCTGGATCCTCCTCTCGTTACGTGGAACAAACCCCAATAATAATCCTCACAAACTTCCTGAACAGGCAACGGAGCTTTCGACCCAAAAATTCAATTCATAATATACAGGGTGTCCGGTAATGAATGGATAACCTTGAAATGGGTCTTAGTAGAACTATTGGGCATTCGGAAAAAAATATCAAATAAAACCAAGTGGTTCCAGGGTAATGGTCTAGGCCCTAGACCATTACTCTGGAACCACACCTATATACGATAAGGGACAAAAACAATGTCCGTTATTACAATTTAATGAAGAGCATCAACCCATTAGGAGAGTTGATTAAATCGTCGAGGAGTTGTCGGATGCGGCGCGCGGTGCGGCGGCGGTGCGGCGGTGCCTAATCGCACCGACACGATTCTGATTACGTGTGATTGTTGTATCAATCATTTCCCCTATCAAATGATTCAGTGGCCGGTCATTGTATCGCCGTCACCTGCGGCTGAACACGCAGCGGACGCATTCTACGTCAACACACATAGATAAATAAATAAACAATGGTGGACATTTCACACAGTGCCATCTAGCCCCAAAGTAAGCTAAGCATAGCTTGTATCATGAGAACCAGACAACTGATATACATACTTATATATTTTCTTTTGTAAATACATACATATAATATATATATTAACACCCAGACACAGAACAAACATCAATGTTACAAATGTCACATAAATGTTTGTCCTGAGTGGGGATCGTACCCACGACCTACAGCGCAGAAGGTAGGGTTACTAAACAACTGAGCTACGGGCCAGTCTGAAAGAAGATAAACTCAATTTGTATATGTCTTTAAATATTGGACTTGTCACACGTCATCTAGCCCCAAAGTAAGCTAAGCCTAGCTTGTATCATGGGAACCAGACAACTGATTTAATACTTTTATATTTTTTTGTGTATGTACTAGTATGTATTTTATGATTTTAAATGTAGGTTTATCATATTTCTTATATTAAGATTAGAATATTACTACTAGTGTTACTACTTATTTCTTTCCTTGCATCCTTTGCAATGTCATTTTTTATTGTTAGTGCACCGCCAACCAATCTTCGACAACTTGTAAATCCATTCCATCCAAAGGTTGTCTGGAAGACATCGCTTCTTAGCGATAAGACCGCCCACTGTACGTGCATCTTAAGTTTTTATTATACTTTAATGATGTACAATAAATATTTTTAATTATTTCATTATACTTTAGTAAATATATACCTATATAACAAACTAATTTGATCACACAAATGTTTGTCCCGGGGGGAATCACACCCACGCAGAAGGCAAGTTACCAACTAAGCTGTGAGGCCAGCCAACCATTGATGGACTGGATTATTCCCATCCGTCACCGATAGGTATCGCCTCTGAGCGGACGCCGCTGCCGCCACGGTATCTACGAGTAGGTACGTCCGCTGCCTCTGCCTAGCTGTAATGACAGACACGGAACGGAAACATTCGGCCGCACTTAGTTTCGGTTTGTTACTGTGTAATTCATATGATATTACATACTAACGAATATTACAGAGAAAATTGTCTTCGTAAGTCTTTTATGGCGTATAACTGTGTTTTAACTTCTAAGTAGGTGCGGTAGTCATTTTCGGTGTCTCAACCACTCGGTTTATGATGGCCTTTAATGGTACAAAACGCCTAATTAACCTACATCGCCACTTCCTTTATTATGTGATGAACGGAACGAGCAAATGGCCCACCAGAAGCAATATGACTTGGCCTCCCCTACGAAAAGACTCAAGTCGCATCGTATGCACCCGTAACTTTGGGACGTGAAGGTGGAATTTATCATGTGCCTGTAATTAATATACCTCTAATATAATTCTTCAATGTACGTAGTTAGTAGACTAAAGTAGTGCGTACCCTTTCGAGGTAGTGCTTTATTGTGCGACAATAAATACTCCTTTCATGTCATGTCAGGGAAACGTAGTAAACAGTAGGTAAACGACAGAGCCCCTTTCGAAATATACAGCAGAACCGTAATTCAATGTTTAATACATAAATATGCAAACATTTTGTAAGCAAGCAGCTAAACACGTTACCAACACAATATGCCCGCGATTTGGGCTGCCAATCTGCATAAATTACCTCGTTAAAGCTGATAAATGTAAGCACTATTCCCATAGTGGTTACAGAGCTACTAAATCATAGAGCAGTCATGTGCGTGCGTCGCCCGATTACGTATGCAAATCGGAGGTAACGCCGCACTAAACGGTCGACACTGGTTATGGCTATCAATAAACTCTAGCCTGGATTAATTTGATCACAGGAGCTTCGGAGTTGGCCTGTACGTTTATAATTATGCGGTTGAAGCAGCAAATCAAACGTAAAATGCCTGTCGTGCTACGGGGGCAGCCTTCATTAATATTCTTAAATCGACACAAATCTATCTGGTAAAATTAAAAAATTGAAAAAAAAAATAGGAATAAAATGAGGTTTGTAGACTGATTTCGAACTCTTTGGTCAATAAAGTATGAGATATAAGTATGTAATGGAAAGAAAGCGAATTTCCATTATTTCAGACAGAGACAATTAAACAATAGACGCCCGAGTTCTAACTAGGTAACTTGACTAAATGAACGTTAGTATTTCTATTGTCTAATCTATTTATCAGGCCCCCCCCCCCACCCCTAATTATAGAAAATGAGCTCAATGCAAGTAACAATTTGGCTTATTAAATAAGTCCCCCTTAGAAAACGTCATAAGTCATACGTAACTCATAATAATATCCCTAATTAGAAACTGGAGCACGAGCGATGCGCTAAATAGCTGGTTCATTTTTAGTCAGATACATCCAAGTGCACCTTTAGTGTGCATAGGGTTTGAACAGGCATCAAACTTATCGATAAGTACGCGTGACCTTATGTTTTGAATATTGACGTTCCCAAGCCATTTTTTATGAATTCTATGGAAATAAAAGTTTTGACTTTGACTTTGATCTGATGTACAATTTAAACGCTGATGTAGTTCAAACTGTAGATACTTTGATGTACCTACTTATGACAAATTGTTCACTTGTCCGTCAATATAATCAATCTAGGCCATGTACCCACATCTCTTAGACTTTGAATTTTGAACTTTCGCTAACTCGACCATTTATTCAAAATCGAGTGCATAAATTATAAAATTTACATAATACGGACATAGGCCCTCCGCCTGTATACAAATACTTTTGAATTCTTTGATTCCTTTAAATGATATGCTTCATTTAAAAGCGATTATGTCGATATATCGCTGTGTGCAAATAAAAACCCTAGCATAAAACTTCGTGGATAGACACCGTAACACCACTTAAACCCACAGAGTGAGCCAGCTCTTCTAAAATATGTAAAAACAACTTAACAGCAACACAAATCGGTAGGTAGACGTAATTAAACAGTTGTCTAATTTAATTGGCAATAGGTGGGTTCCCACACGTCACAAAGTCACCCTCATCATTCCAAATATTCCCAACAATTAACATGCGAGGTATACTCGTATAGTCTGTGGCTCACGTAATCATTGCAGGTGGCGGGCGAACGCCAGCTTACAATCACGCTATAGCTTTGGAGAGGCAGCTGTTGCGTTATGCTTGCAGGCTACACTCTAGACTCTACCATACGGATCTAGACAATACATTATGATTTACATACCAAAATTGTTTATAGTATGTTTACATAACGCCAAGGACACAAATTTAAGTGTTCACTTACATTTATCTGTGTCTATGTAACCCCCGTATACGTCGAACAAATATTTCTAAAATATAATGCATAATAAGTAAATAAATAACATAATAATGACAATGTTATTATAATAAATAAATGTATAAGTAACCGACTATGTATTTATGAATTTAATTAGTCAGCTATCTGGTTCTCATAGCACCTACAACTAAGTGTGAATGTTTCCACAATTAGATTTATATAATTCCCACATGTCCATTCTTCAGACTGCTATCGGTTTATAAAAATAGAAGGAAATGTATAGGAAGCCTGGGCAACCGTATCCCTTATCTAATTACATCGCTTACATAATCTTTAAACAGTGTACTTAAATAACTTTGTCTGTGACACACAGTCGGTATCTAAATACAGATAAACATCTTTTACCCTAAGATTCGCTTGACATTATATAGAGTCTATACCATATTTCTATTTCTAACAATCCGTCCTTAAGAATCTAGATTAGACCTTGATGTATTGCGAACCTTGTGTATGAAAATGAATACAAAATGATTAGAAGATATCAGAAATTTATATTCATACGTCCAGTAGTAAAATCCTCTTCGACAAAACCATTGATCTATCGAGAAAAGTGACAGCGAAATTAATGCAAAACGAGTTCACTCGTCTACATAATGTTTTTATTTGTTTCCGTGATTAAATCGTAACGGAGTTATTGTTCTGAGAGAGACTCAATTAAGGTTTTATGAGAGTATTGGATTAGATAATATGCGATGTGCTTTTTACCCGGCTGAGCGCGTAATAAGGCTGATTGGTTGAATTATCTTAACGTGTGAAAAGTAAATATTGAGTACATATATTTGGTTTGTTACTGCCTTCTCTGAATGTTTATGCCTATGAATTATAATAAGACCATTTTGGGACATTTAGATCTGGGCAAGCGTGTAAAACACGCTTGCTTAGTATCCGAACTGCTTGCATGCCTTAAAAGTTTCTACGGACTACACTAGTAGTAAACCCAGATCTAGCAAACTTCGAAAATCGACTGAGAAGTGAAGGTTGTAGATTCGATTTACGCCCTAGACATCTGAACTACGGAAACTGCTCCACTGACGTCATCAAAATGTATTATATCGAATTACGCTATCTTACTCTATGGTCAGAACAGTGACATTAAATGTCCATTCCACGAAACTATGTAAATATGAATGTGGATTAAACCCTGCCCCCTTACCTGCATTATATTTCCCGTTACTGTAATTACGCACTTTCCGTCTGGTAATTGAAAAAGTTTGCCACCGATACGGGGGATCGAAATACTCAAAATGCTCAAGGAATTGTCGAAATTATACTTCATAATTTCCATCCTTAGATATTATCGAGGTAACCTATTTTCTAGTTCTATTTCATTAGGAGTAAGTATTAATTGTAGGTAGAGCCATTCTACATATGATAGATCAGAATGGAATTCAGTTCAGTTGGTAGTAATTTATGAGCTGCAGGTTGTGGGTTTGATTCCCACACAGGTTAAATATTTGTGTGACGTTTAATTGTTTTTTGTTTCTTCTGTTTTGGATATTAATATAAAGGTAATGTAATACAATTCAATGTTGTATCTATAAAAAAGTGGTCAAGTATCAGTTACCTCGTTCCCATAGTACAAGCTATACTTAGTTTGGGGCTTGTTGGCGACACGAACAATGTGAGTCAAATATCTACCAGTATTATTATTTTGTTTAATATTTAAGAATTAGGATGCATTAACTAAATACGCTGCTGCGGCTAGCGCTGTATTATAGAATACTACTGAGATAAAATTTTGATTTATGTTTACCTACTTCTGTCTGGAGTGGGTTGTATTTTCGGCCCCGATTTGACTGAACTGAACTTGGGTAAAACATTTCAAACCATTCATAGAGTAAAGAAGATTAAGTCTATGATAGTTAGTAACCTGCTTGAAACCATGCATTTACACTATGTGTTATAACAAGAGTTTTAGATTGCATACCTGTTTATTTTTTATATATATATGTAGGAAGTATCGAAGGCCCTGATGGTATTAAAATAACTGGTCAAACATTATAAAAATGGAGACTAGGTATTACTTTCATACGTCATACGTTTCATTTGTCTGGTGGAAAGGTTCATTTCGAGTGATAAGAATATCTCCTGAGCTGGTACGAACGCTATGTATGTTTTATTTCTTGCACGATACAATGTGAGTGATTGAAGATAAAGATAAAGATCAGAAGTCAAATTTACTTGATACCAAAGTCAAAGTCAAAGTCAAAAACTTTATTTCCATAGAATTCATAAAGAAATGGCTTGGAAACGTCAATATTCAAAACATAAGGTCACGCCTTCACTACCTTGTCGCCTTTATGTTGATAACTGCATATATCCCGTAGGTATATTATTTTATCAAATATTTTCACATCTGGCAGAGACACTAAAAGTAGTCATTAAAAACAAATTGATCGTTAATGGTGCAATCAAGCACTAAAACAAAAAAGAAACGGTTGTTAATGAAAAACCCAGGGCCCTTGAATACTTAACGAGCATTTTAACTTTTTGTAAAGTGCAACACTTTCCCAGCCCTTTTCGAAAGCCCTTCAAACGTAGTGCTGCGTTTAGACAAATGAACTGCACCCCTGCCTGGCACACGCCACGCCACGCCACGCCACGCCACGCCACGCCACGCCACGCCACGCCACGCCACCACATCGAGTTACATACTCGCGACTCCATTTGCTGCTGGAAGTGACGAGCATCGTTATGATATATATATATATTCAATACGGTCTCAATGAGGTCTTACGTACCTACACTAAAATAGAAACATATAATTATCCTAAAATTATAGGTTTTAAAACCTAAATACGGAATATTTTGGGTTTTATTTTGTCAAAGAAGTAATTATTGGTAGTTCTTTGGCAAGTTTGTGATGTCTGTAGTAATAACAATAATAATATTGGTGGACATTTCACACAGCCCCATCTAACCCCAAAGTAAGCTAAGCATAGCTTGTATCATGGGAACCAGACAACTGATATAATACTAATATACTTTTCTTTTGTAAATACATACATATAATGCATATTAACAACATGTGGTAGGATAAAAACAGATCTAATATTAAATGGGACCTCTGCAGAAGGCGATAACACAGCACATAAACCAAGGCAATTTGAAGACCACTGCAATGCCAATGGGCTCGATGAAGTCTCAAGTAAGTACCTACTACGTAAAGGTTGTCTGTAAGAGATCGCTTTATAGCGATAACACCGCCCATTGTTTCACTTTTTTTTTGTACTTTGTATCTGATTGTGGTTATTTTGATTTTGTGAGCAATAAAGTGTCATCTACGTATCTAGTCTAGGAATAATTGTTCCAGGCCGTATCTAGTGTATTTAGTTTAGACACGGTTTACATTCGACATATCCCCGGCACAAAATGGCGGAACTACAGCACACAATAAATCAATTGGAGTGGGTGGTTGACTTTTCACTCAAATGTGTGGTTAATTGTAACCGAAAATGACTGTTGATCGAGGCACACTTAATTTGAGTGGTGCTTAATGCTTAGGGTAGAATGTATAGGGTGGCAAGTATAACTAATGGCTCGGTTGCTTTTGTGATTATTTGGATATTTGTTCTAATTTTATTGCTTGCCGGAAGTGGAAAGTGGTTCAACCATAGGACTTTGTAAGCGGTAGTTATAGTATGACGCAATACCTAGCTAAGCTATTGTTAGCCTCACAACTGACGAGGAATATATTACACAATACATTTGCTCGCAAGCATATTATAGATGTTTTGAAACTCATCAAATGTTTGTCTGTTTATTCGTTAAAATATAAAGTGACATAGGTATACATATTTAAACAAAACAAATACCTATGTTTTGTCGTATTTCTAGTTATGTTGTGAATTTGTGACTGAATGAAATGTAATGAAATGATTTATTTTAATAAGACAGTTGCTTTACAAAACTAAAACTCTATCTTAGACTTTAAAATAATCATCTAAAACATAAGTACACTGTAATAGATTGATATATGCATGCAAAACTATCGTTAAAAATGTCTACATGTTGGAACTCTTGTGAAAAATCATTAAGGATCAATGGAGGTTGAATGAGCAACCATCCATTCATTATAAGATGACTCTTGTACACTCTTACCCAAATTGTAATGACTTACAATTTGAGTCCTCTCGAATTGAAGTAAATATGGGGATCTGTGACTTGAAGAAGGAACGCCTCACGTGTCTGTGATTTCACCGGCACTTACCCTTCTAACTGGGGCACATCATTGCATGTATACTACACTATCTTGTCGGCAGAAATGGGAATGGTAATTTAGAATGATCAAACGAAGGGATTCCGAAGCGATTTATCTGCATACATTCAGTACCAGCAGAACATATGCAAAGTTGTACTGTTTGTTATTGGACGAGGTTACCACTTAATGACAGGTGGGCCATCTGCTCGTTCCGTAACTTTATTTCAAACAAATGATATTCGAATGACAACATCTCCACTACTAAGATTTTTAGAATTGTAGGATTGTTGCGATGCGGCCCGGCTTCAATGCAAGCTCAATTTTATATTGTTTTTGTTGTATTTTATATTGTTTTATATAATCAGCGTGTTAAAATTGATAAGCCAGCAGTTTATTACAAGATAAAGATGCGTGCGAGCTAATTTAATATCTAAAAAAATTGCATTGTGATATGTTCGTAACTAACTAATCCAATTTAAGGTATCACATCACTTTCTCTCCCTAGTGAATGAATGAAATGAGACCGAGAGACAGAAATAAGTTAAGTCTAAGTTTTAGAACTGTTAAACTAGGGTTTTGAGTTTTGCGTCTGGCTGCACTTGCATTCGTCTTGTAACTGTGACGGTTCATTTTTTTTATTGAATAATTTACGGACCGAGCCCCTAGTAACATCGTGTTACGATGTAATGAATAACGAATGTATCTTCTAAACGCCTATATAATGTCTAAGAGCAGTAGAACTCTCGCCAAGTTTGTCCGGGGAAGTACTGCCACCATGCCCATTTCTGCCGCCAAGCAGTAACGCGTTCGCGTTACTGTATTCCGGTTTGAAAGGTGTGGTTGCCGGGTGAAGTTACAGGCACATGAGACATTCTACCTACACGTCTCAGAGTTACGGGCGCATACGATGCGACTTGGGTCTTGTCGAACCTAGTAAGGGAGGACCCAAGTCGCATCGGTTGTTATGGGCAGAGGTTACCACTTAACACCAGGTGGGCCGTCGGCTCGTTCCGTAACTGTATCACATAAAAAAAAAAATAGAACTTTAATGCCGGCATTAGAAATTCGAAGGTGGCATTCCAACACTTATGTGGCATACTGTAGTATAGTTTATTAATATATTTAACTTATCGTTATATTAATTAATCGCCATCTAGCCCCAATTAAGCAAGGGAACCAGACTGATAGAACACATTTACAATTTTTTATTATATTTTTTTTGTTTTTAAATTCTCGTCTTTAATACACGCATATGAAAAATATTGAGTTTCACTACGTGAAGAAACATATACATTACACATACATTGCTGAAGAGTCATCAGTTGACACGAGTTCTCAAAAAAAAACTACTATAGCAAAAAGTTGCCGAAACCCGGGATCGAACCAGGGACCTTTAGATCTTCAGTCTAACGCTCTCCCAACTGAGCTATTTCGGCTATATACGTGGAACTGAAATTGCCGGCCATTTATGTTGCGTCAAATTTTTAGTAAGAGAAACATGGAATTCAGTAGAATCTTTTAATTAAATAGCCTTACGCATATATTTCTTAACGTATTAATTTAACTAGCTTTAACATTTATTATAATTGTAAAAACAAAAATGTATAAATAGGTAGTACCTACGTTCTAAATGCACTTTATTCTTACGCAGATAAAAACATAGTCACGCTACTAGCCGCAAAGGCGTAGGCAGTGCTTCACGGCCCATTTTACACATTATACGTTACGTATTTGGGAACTTGACTAGATGCAATAGGTGTGTGCTCATCACCAGCATAGTTTTCACAACTCAGCCAACTCCTTTATTAATTCCATAATTCTATAGCTAGGACAAATATTTTAGCACGTAAATTTATAACAAGTTTTTAGTAGATAGCTTAACTTATGCCAAGTTCGTCCGGGAAAGTACTGCCACTAAACCCATTTCTGCTGCTAAGCTGTGATACATTCGCTTTGCTGTGTTCCGGTTTTAAATGTGTGGTTGCCGATGAAATTACATGCACAAGAGACATTGTACCTTCAGTCTCAGTGTTACGGGCTAATACGATGCGACTTGGATCTAAGCGTAGGTACCTAAGGGAGGACATACGTCGTATTGCTTATTATGGGCAGGGACACTTAACACCAGGTGGGCCATCTGCTCGTTCCATATATTTATCAAATAAGAATAAGTGCGTGCGAGGTTTATATTCAGATGTATTTTATTGGTATAATGTTACCGTTGAACCGCCAAGACGTCCTGTGTGGTTGAAATTAAACACTGTATGTCCTTTGGTCTTCTTTTATGCACAGCGTGCAAATTGGGTTTCCCTTTTGATTTAAATTTAATTAATTAATAAAATTAACTTTCCCTATAACTTGTAGGCAAATTTGTTGAGATCGTTGAGCACTGGTAGTTACAGGCCCCGAGTTCCAATTCGGAGGTCGCAGGTTCAAATCCCGTTGTACACCAAGTAGTTTTACCACTCTAAAATTTGTGTGCAACAGTAATTTCTCATAACGGTGAAGTAAAACTTGAGGAAATCAAAAATTCGAAGACGTGTGCTAAATGCACGAAAGGATTCATTGAGGCGCAATTTATTCTTTTTACTACATTGGTTCAAGAGAGCCCGACCATCTCAAGACGATTCTTTTCAATATTGGGTACCTACTGTCGGTTAGCGTAGGATACCGCCGAACCTCAGGGCTTAAATTATTCACATTAATAAAGTACATCAACGAGATTAAAATATGAACAATTTCTAAAATTCAGTCTGTGGTCTGTGTCTGCCTTCATTATCAGAGAGAGAAAGAAATACGCAAACCCGAAATTACTTTAATTGTCACGAAAATAATCACACCATTGTTAAATATCCTGTAAATTATACAATTTATTCATAAAAAATTGATTTAAAGCAAGCGCATTTCGTTTAAAATAAATACAGTATGTATTGCGAAATCAATAAGAATGGGGCTTGCGGCTTGCGCACGCGCAACCAGTATTCGTTGGATACAGATCCTTCGTTAAGAGTATCGAAGTTACACCTGTCGTTTCCTGATTATTGTGGAATATAAACATATTACACTGGGAGTTAAGTTTGTCTATAAGTCGGATAGATTTTGTACAATGAGATTCTCTACAATTTTCCCGTTTACGTACAAATAAAACCCTCTATTTAATACATAAAATGTTGTCCCAATTCCAAAATCTACTGCTCTTATAAGTATAAGTGCATTTCTTCCTGGAGCTTGTTGGCGCAGGGATGGCGTGCGCGTGTTAGGAAGGCTTGCGTTTATATTATTGTGGGGCTCCCACGTGCTAGTTCTTTTATAGTTGATGTGTCGCTGTGTTATCTTCTGTAGATTAGATCGGTCGGGGTATCGGGACGCCCACCGGCCGCGGCCCACCTCGGCTTGCGAATCTCTGCACTCGGAGCACAGCACAAGGTGTTCCAAAATTATACATATATTTGAACCCAGTTACTTATTTTGGCAAAATAATCCCTTTAATTTTATGAGAGCGATTTATGAATATGGGTTAGTTATTATTTTTATTTGATCTTTATTTGACTGGCTTCATAGCTCAGTTGGTAGTAACCCTGCATTCTGCGGTGTAGGTCGTGGATTCGATTCCAACATTTATGTGACGACCTAAGTGTTTGTTCTGTGTTGGTTATTGATATGTATGCATTTACAAAAAAGTATTTAAGTATTATATTAGTTATCTGGTTCCCATGATACAAGGCGCTGTGTGAGATGTCCACTAGTATTTATTTATTTATTTTGTATTGATTTTTTGTAACATCGATTTATTCGATATTTCATAGTTGCCAAATCCTCAATGACAACACGTTTTTATAGTAAGTTATCATTTATTTTGCGACTGCACATGTGTTATAGGTTAATTCGTATTCACTGAATAACATTAATATTAAAAAATAATATTTATTTTAGTCTCTGTGTTAATAACAGGGTTGGAAATCATGACATAAGTCTCAACTACACCTATTAATGGAGGATTTACGTGATACAAAGTAACGCAAACGCATTACTGCTTGGCGGCAGAAATGAACATGGCGGCAGTACTTCCCCGGACGAACTTGGCGTGTGTTCTACTGGTCATGTTTCAGGACACCCTGTGCCATTGTTTATACGGGGGATGTTTGCATTGCAGATAACCGCAGACGGGAACATGATCAGGCGAGATTCAATAGTTATGGCACGAAATGTAATAGTTATCGTCGTGTCGATAACGGCGCGCCGGTGCTGGCGGTGCTGGCGGTGCTGGCGGTGCTGCCGGTGCTGGCGGTGCTGGCGGCGCTGCCGGTGCTGGCGGTGCTGCCGGTGCTGGCGGTGCTGGCGGCGCTGCCGGTGCTGGCGGTGCTGCCGGTGCTGGCGGTGCTGCCGGTGCTGGCGGTGCTGGCGGCGCTGCCGGTGCTGGCGGTGCTGGCGGTGCTGGCGGTGCTGCCGGTGCTGCCGGTGCTGCCGGTTCTGGCGGTCCATCGTATATTTACAATTTACTTATGCAAGTACAGGGTGCGAATACGTGCTCTGAAGCGCTAGGTGTGAGTCAGTATGACAGGCCTCACAGCTCAGCTGGTAGTAGCTCTCCGTTCAGCGCTTTACGTCGTGGGCTCGATTCCCACCCAGGACAAACATTTGTGTGACAAATATGTTCTGTGACTGGGTGTTAATATGTATTATATATATGTATTTACAAAAAAAACGTAAACATGTATTATATCAGTTGTCTGGTTCCGATAGTACAAGCTATGCTAGATGGCGCTGTGTGAATTGAAAAAAATAGTGAAGTTTTATTTCAACATCAGATATCAGCAGGTATCTAGTATACATAATGCTGCTCATGCTCAGTCATACAATATTATGTAGAATATGAGTAAAATATAGCTTATAATTCATATGACCGACCTCACAGCTCAGTTGGTAGTAACTCTGCCTTCTGCGCTGTAGGGTTCGATTCCCACCCAAGACAAACATTTGTCTGACGAGCATTGATGTTTGTTCTGGGTGTTAATATGTATTTGTATGTATATACGTACATATTTACAAAATAGTATATAAGTATTCTATCAGTTATCTGGTTCCCATAGTACAAGTATGCTTAGCTTAATTTCGGGCTAGATGGCACTGTGTGAAATATCCACCAATATTTTTTATTTATTTTATAAATATTTTTAGAATACAATATATTAAACAAAGTTTTTAAGATTCTTAGGATATGGTATCTAGTATGGGTCAATGTCATTTGAAAATACAAAAATTTATTCTATTTTTTTTTTTATTTGAATATGATTTGTTTGTCGCTGGCATCACTGATTTATACAACACAAACATCCAAGACCCGACAACACAATTTGAGCTCACACAAATTTCCCCAGCCAGGAATCGAAAGCGGGACCGCTTGCTTGCCAGGCTACTAATTATAAACAATAGTAGAGTAGTCGCAGGTGGTATCACATCACCTGCTTCTTATTACAAATGAAATTAGCGAAACCGTTTCCATTTTATCAGAATAGAAGCTCAAGCTATTGTTCAGCCATCACGGCGAGCTATTAATTATTGAAGGTTTCGTGTTAATGTAATCAAAGCTCGATGCATCACCGTGTAACGCCCGCCTCGCTTTCATTCATAATTAAGCCAAAATTTGATGTTCATTCTTCAAAAATATTTGTATCAGACGCGACATTATAAGCTAGAAACGAGTTGCGGACGCACAGCTACAGATAGCTTCTTATAAATAAACATCTGTACACATTTCACACAACTTATCATCTAGCCCCAAACTAAGCATAGCTTGTACTATGGGAACCAGACAACTGATTATACTTATTTTGAAAATACAAACTCACACCCAGAAAGAGTGCAAACATCTATGTTCGTCAAACAAATGCTGTCAAACAGAGCGTGGTGGTCTAGCGGTACTGACCCCCGAGTTTCAATCCGGAGGTCGCCGGTTCAAATCCCGACGTGCACCTATGAGTTTTTCGTTTGAAAGATTTATGTGCGCAATACCACGTTCTCAAAACGGTGAAGGAAAACATCGTTAGGAAACCGACATGTCCTAGAACTAAAAATTCGAAGATATGTGTCGAGTGCACGAAAGGAGCCTCTTTGAGGCGCACTTACAATCTTTTCACCACACTGGTTCGACAGAACCGGTGACTCAAAGAAGAGAGAAGAAACAAATGCTTGTCCTCGGTGGGAATCCAACCCACGACCTACAGCGCGGAAGGCAGAGTTACTATCAACTGAGGTCAGTGAGAACCAGTGAGGCCATGATAATGTTCTAAGGCGAGCTTACTGGTAGAGCTCTTTTGCGTGTGTAATAGTAACATTACATTTTTGATGCTTCACTATTTTTAGCAGTTTTTTATGCCGGATTGATGAAGGAGTTATGGATGCATGTATCTACTACATATGTATGCTCTCGTCCCTTAATAACAAGCCAGGTATGGAATCTATAAGGTAAAAATTTACTAACGGCTAAACGCCCCTAGAGCAATCATGCAATATTTTTTACGACTTAATAATAATGATATATAAACTCCAGTGCGTTTAATGGCCACTGGCTACTACTACTACTACTACTACTACTATAAGTATATAAGTACTACTACTAGAGAGCAATACGTTCAATTTATAACATGAAATCAAGAGACTCTCTGAAAGAAAAATTCAAAGAAATAAATGTCCTTACAGTGTCATCACAGTATATATGTGAAAATTTATTATATGTTCACAAATACATATATAGTTTTGAGAAAAAAAGTAATGTTCATACCAAGAACACTAGAAATAAAAATAAAATTAAACATTCCAAGATTCCGATTGCAAAAAGTCAACGGATCTTGTATGGGAAATTGTGTACACTTTTATAATAAACTTCCTGAACAAGCAACGAAGCTTCCGACCCAAAAATTCAAGTCACATTCAAGTCATACTACTACTAAACCTAAAGGCTGCTGACGTAGCCAGCGACTAAAAGTCGCGTCCGCAAAACCTCACGCTACATAATGAGCGGGCGCGGGCGCGGGCGCGGGCGCGGGCGCGGGCGCGGGCGCGGGCGCGGGCGCGGGCGCGGGCGGTGCCAAACGAGTTAATTAAGCATTGTTTTTTACCGGCGGCTTCGGCGGCTTCGGCGGCTACAGCGGGTGCCACCGACGCGACCCGCGCTCGGCCGGTAAACGCGACCATCAATCACTGCTTTGTGTTACAGCCGCGCCGCGCGCCCGCCGCCTAATGATTGAAAGGCAACGCCCGATGCACTCTGACCGGGACCACGATTCCAATAACCCTTTTTCGCAAGTGTCCGTAATCGGTTTTGACTGATAATACGAACTTTACTTATAATGGGGCCAGTGTACCCAACACCCCCCTTTACAACCCCCTTTTCTACCGCAACGCAGTTGCTTCGCGTTGCTGTATACCAGTATGAAAGATGTGGGTGCCGCCTCTGCTGTGGCTATGACATTATGTTAACGGGCGCAATACGTTGCGACTTGGGTCTTCCCATTGTTTATTACAGGACAATCTGGTCATGTGTTGTCGTTAAGGACAGGGGATTCCGTTTAACAGGAGGCGAAGCCTCGTCACATCAATAGACAATCAATAGACCCATAGCCCTACGGAAAGCAAGAGGTCTAGATAAATCTGTTTCATTTATAAATGAATTCTCGTTTGAACTGAATTGCTTACAACATCTCTACCCGACAGCTATAATATCTAGACCAGTAGCAAACGCTTGACTCAACATCTGATTTGATTGCCAAAAGCTTGAGGCTATGCTGCTGTTAATGATAATAGGTTAGTCGTTTTACAACCAGTGCAGCGTAATAAAATGATCACGTTGAGAAGTTAGAGGACCTGGTCATAAGACGATTAAATAATTTTATATTTTGGTGACGAAGGCCCGGTTTTAACTCACATCGGATTAAGATCAGTCGAGGGTTCGTATACCACAATGAACACGAGTTTCCGTTGAAGGAAAACGTCTTGAAAAACTATAATAAATAAATATTGGTGGACATTTCACACAGCTAGCCCCAAAGTAAGCTAAGCATAGCTTGTGAACCAGACAACTGATATAATACTCTTTTTGTAAATACATAGATATAATACATATCAACACCCGTACACAGAACAAACATATAAGTTCAGCACACAAATATTAGTCCTGGTTGGGAATCGAACCCGCGACCTACAGCGCAGAAGGCAAGATTACTACCAACTGAGCTGTGAGGTTTGTCTAAACTATAAACTATAGCAGGTTGATAGATCGTGTAATTTTTTTTTTTTTTATGTTATGTAGTTACGGAACGAGCCGACGGCCCACCTGCTGGTAAGTGGTAACCTCGGTCCATAACAACCGATGCGACTTGGGTCCTCCCCTACTAGGTACGACAAAACCCAAGTTGCATCGTATGCGCCCGTAACTATGAGACGTGTAGGTGGAATGTCTCATGTGCCTGCAATTTCACCGGCAACCACACCTTTCAAACCGGAACACAGTAACCCGAACGCGTTACTGCTTGGCGGCAGAAATGGGCATGGTGGCAGTACTTCCCCGGACGAACTTGGCGAGTTCTACAGCTCTTAGTAAGTGCCCAGCTTGCTAGGTACTACCCTCAATTAGAAATTCTGCCGCCCCGCACCGGTGACATAGTCACTAAGTTACATCTAACGCAAACCTGTAAGGGTAAAAAAAAAAATTACCTGGTGAGTGTTTATGGATTAAAACTTATTTACTACTAGCTGTTGCCTGCGGCTTCGTCCGCGTGGAATTCGCTTATATAACGCATCCATATTTTACCCTTGGAAAGGTAGCCTAAGTTAATTCTTAGAACATCAGCTATCTGCCTGTAAAAGTCCTGGCAAAATCATCCCAACTGTGTCTGAGAATACTTGAGATCCGGGCAATACTAAATTTAAAACAATAAGATATTTGCCGGATGTAAAATGAAGCCTATATTTTAGTAAGATCTCTAGCAATACATCGGCAAAACTACATTCAATTCCATGCAGTTGTTTTTGCGTGATGCATGTATAAACATACAGACAGACAGACAAAAATTAAAAAAAGATATTGTTTTGACTTATATTGCTGTAATAAACACCCCCCCCCCCCATATTAGTTTCTCCTCTATATCCATAATGTACAGACATCGGCCTGTTAAAACTTTATTATATGTATAGATAATACACAATTATAAAATACTTAATGGTACCAAATAATAATTTACAGATATAAACCTAAAAAAATATTTAAGGTACTTATGTAAAGTATGTAGAGATGTTTTTGTACAACTAACTTGCAGCACTTAAATAGAATGGCATAAAATTAGAGTTAAATAAATTTTAGCTTCAAATAAAAATGAATATGACAAATGGCAAATATAAATTCAAATCAAAACAGTTGAATGTACAAAACAAGTGGGGAATGGAGCGGAGCCTTCTCAAACATTATCAATCATTTTCAGCGTTCGCCGCAGGCAGCTCGGATTTAATTTGATAAAACGCAATTAGCTACCATAAAGAAATCTAATCTCGGCTTCATTTTTTTGGGATCATATTTTTTCGGCGCTCCACTTTGAGCTAAGGCCATATTATGGGAATAATATAAAGGCGCTACGATTCAGGGACAATAATGATACTCATTGAATCGAGTTTTACTCCCGCTTACAATTTTCATTCAACCGTTATTCCCTATAAAGAAATCTATTAGACGCACGATTGAAAGTCATGTAGCTTTTTACGGAATTGTCGGGTAAAATAGAGACATACCTTGAGTCCCGGCCGCGCCGGTAGAGAGTTTCCTATGCATCTGATTTGTATGGCCAGTATTTCGGAGGGTGTGTGTTACACACGCTTTTTCAACAAATTCAATGATCCTTTATGATTTCGTAGAGTCATTCCGGTGGCAGTATCAAGTGTAAGGCGCGCCGGCGCCGCGGGGTTTAATGTGTAATTCCCCGCGCCACCAACAGGTGGCGTAGC
Organism: Chesias legatella; assembly: GCA_947359385.1. Taxonomy (NCBI): domain Eukaryota; kingdom Metazoa; phylum Arthropoda; class Insecta; order Lepidoptera; family Geometridae; genus Chesias; species Chesias legatella. The sequence goes on along the minus strand of OX375780.1, from coordinate 9,119,008 downwards.
GCGCCTTTGTAAATCTGACAGACGCCATTGCGTTTACGTCAGAGAGCCGCGAATATAATTAATGATGTTCGCGCCTTAATGACGTTCCACGACGCCGATCCATTGTGTCCGTAATACAACAATTATTGAGATAATTTATTAAGTTTATTGATCTTTTAAGTTAATCTTTTATTTCGTAATTTAGCTTCGTGCGAACGCGCGAACTCTGAAAAAAATATCTCATATGCGATGGTGTTTTTTGGACTATTTTTGTCATTATACGGCGTGATGTGAGCGGGGGCTTTGAATGTAGAGGCAATTACTGGCCCGCACCGCATGTGGTTTGATTATGTGCGACGGTTTCATTCCATCTAGCGATGCGGCTATAAACTCACCGGTAAAAACATCACTGGAAACCTTTGACGATTGAGTTTTTGGGCTTCCGTTGCTAAATTGCTGACGCTGAGCGGTATTGTAACATTTTTATGATGTATTATTTTTTACATCGTCCGAAGAAGATTAGTAAAACGATGCATCATTTAGACGTGGCTTTGTGAAAGATGTATCACTTATGTACGTTTGTAGATAGGTTGCGTTGAGTTATCTAAAGTGGTAGGAGGAAGTTGGATGGCGCGATGGCGCGGTGGCGCGGCGGCGGCGGCGCGGCGGCGGCGGCTACAGTTTGTAGACTAATTTGCAGATAGTTGACAGTTAGGTTCCTTTGACGGCGGGTTATGCTGAGGCTTAAGCTGCGAAGCTTCTGCTATTAAACTAAAATAGACTTGTAGAACGAACATAATACAGGGTGTTTCATAATTTAGGTTAAGTGGAAGCCGACAAAATAAAAGAATAACCTTACATTTACGGATCTATTTGTTCTTCGAATTTCTTTAGATTTAACTATGATCATGTTTATATGCCATTTGCAATGGAACGTGCTTCAAGTCACATGTTTTTTGTATTCTTATATAGTATTTTTTGATGTGATGTATGTGACGGAACGAGCTGACGGCCCACCTGATGTTAAGTGGTAACCGCCGCCCATACACAACAGCAATACCACTCAAGTCGAGACGGGGATGTTACGTCTCATGCGCCTAGAACTTTGACGGCACCCACACCCTTCCACCGGAACACAGCAACACGAGTACATCACTGCTTGGCGGCAGATTACCAGGTGTGGTGGCAGTACTTGTCCGGGCGAACTTAGCACAAGTTCTACTGCTACTAGAATAATTACAGGTTTATAAACTGTCGATCTGTCTGACTGTCGACTGTCGAGAATTTAATCATTAGTTTAGCTTCTTTCTTTGGTGTAGGCAGGAGTTGATGGAAGGCCAACCTGTAAGTGACTCATTTTCAAACCATTGAACTTATTAAGCTAAAAGATCCTGGATAGAACTAGCGTTACATAGTGTTTTTCTGTTGTATGTACGATTCTTGTAATATACCTATGTAATAAGATAAACATCGCAATTGTAGTGTTATAGGAAACTCCAAGGTCTAGGTCCCATTAGAGCTGTTATTAGCAAATCGAGATATAGAAATCACGTCGCGCAAAATAACATAACAATGTAACATTAGATAAAATTATCCACACGACGGATCCTCAACTAGGAGTTCCACAGAGGCAAAATACAGAGCTCAGTGATCCATTGCAGTATATTCAAGAGCGATCGGCATTTACACGTCTCTTATTCTAATCTAAATCTTCGACTGGCCTCACAGCTCAGGTGGTAGCAACCCTGCCTACTGCGCTGTAGGTCGTGGGTTCGATTCCCACATTTGTGTGACGAACATAGATGTTTGTTCTGTCTGGGTGTTAATATGTATTATATGTATGTATTTACAAAAAAAGTATTATATTAGTTGTCATTACACATTAGTATAGTAGCTATGCTTAGCTTACTTTGCGGCTAGATGGCAATGTGTGAAATGTCCACCAATATTTATTTATTATTTTACATAATCTGTTATTATTCATGATCTAAATTTGATTTATGTGACACATGAAGTTGATTAGGCAAGAAGATTGCAAAGGTGCGATAATCGTACGCGAAAGCTCTCCGGATGATTAAAGTAGGATTTCCTTGAATTAATGACTTGATGAAATACTTAAACTTAAATCACAAACTTTAACTTCAAAGAAACAAGTCAAACTATTGGTTTGTCTGGCGCAAATGTACTGCGTAGTTTCTATTTCGTTTTCTATTCTAACGCAGCCTCGTTTAGCGCACGCATCGGAATGAAGGCATTTTCTACGTAGAAACGCCTGAAGTGTCGTCTTTCTCTAGCCTCAAAGGTCTGCTGGAAGAGAACTTTTCTGAGGGTTAAGCTCGCCTTTGTACATGTATTAAAATGTCACCTTTTTTATTTCCTTATCTGTATACAATAATTAATATAAACTAATTTATAAGTGATTTAAAAATATTATTCTTTATAGGTACTTATATTTCGAAAGATATGAAATAAACCTTAGTGAAGAAAGGCTATAGACCAGACATGTTTTTATATAAATAGAATTAGAATAATTAGAGTTGAATGAGATATAACTTTTAAACTCATTTTTGACAACTTTGAGCACTCGTACTTGTTCTAGTAATATTCTAGTATCTGGCAAATATCGATTCCAAAAGAACACAATAACAACAATTAAGGAATAAACATTGTTGGATAGATCGACTCATTTCTTCAGTTTATGTCATGTTTTTTTAAATTAAGGTTTTATGATGTTAAACTAAGGGCTATTAATTAAATTAATTAATTTTGATTACTAAATAATATTAAGACATTTTATGTAAAACAATAAAACTACTGGAATACCGTGGTAGCCCAGGCGGCGCTGGCGCCGGCGTATTGTGGCTAAGTAAGCAAACGGCTTCACTTCACCATTCCCGTTGTCCCATGATATGACAAACACTCTGTGTATCAGAACATAATTTATATAACTATTTATACAAAAAATCAATGTAAAATATTACTTACGTAAAATTAGAAGGTTACCGTTCATACTAGAGTATTGACTGTGTGATTATTGTAGGTAAACTAGACATTATCCAGTATCCAGTATTGCATTTGGCCTCTACGAAGCCATAATTGGCTTTAGAGATTTTATAGGGTCTTGATATCTTACATCTGGGTGAATTTATCAATAATTCTTCATGTTCAGTTCACGATCGTCGGAAACGAGTCCAATTAGACTCAATCGCGTACGAATTATTGTAATAATCGAAAAGAATCGATGGTAACCATCGAGAATACGGGAACGTTCATTGGTGTAGAACTCACCAATGGCGGTCCACCCGCTGCCCTCACTCACTGAACATAAACTAATCATTGTAGGACTTTTATTGTTCAACTTGGTTATATTACATTATAGTAAATATTCAGGGGATTTCATTGTTGTCCTACTACAGGTAAGTCAAAGTCAAAGTCAAAAACTTTATTTCCATAGAATTCATAAAGAAATGGCTTGGAAACGTCAATATTCAAAACATAAGGTCACGCGTACTTATCGATAAGTTTGATGCCTGTTCAAACCCTATCCGACCCTCCATGGGGAAGAAGGAGGTAGGTAACACCTTCTGGATATTTGACGTAATAATGCCAAATTACAGGCACATGAGACATTCCACCTACACGTGTCAGAGTAACGGGCGCATACGATGCGACATGGGTCTAATCGTTACGGGCAGAAGTTACCACTTAACACCAGGATGGCCGTCGGCTCGTCCCGTAACTGTATCACTTATAAAAAGTTGTAAATGTTTGTTCGTACTAGCCTTCTAGTAATGGTAGGCACTCATACGTAGGTACAAGCGTAGTTAAGCAAGCGACAGATAAAGGAGGACTGGTAATCGCAGCAAAAGTTTCGGTTTCAGGAAATGTTGGTTTCTTTAGAATGGTTTCTTTTAACGTTTTGATAAAGTGAATTTCTCATGATAAATACTGGTTGGCTCTGTCTCTTTTCCACAATCACTCTTTCTCTGCGTTTGAACATTTTGTTTTTAAAACTGTATTCTTTTACATTAGCATTTTCGTATTTTTTTCGGCCTTCATTGCTAGCTGGGACTGGGATCTGTACCACTCGCCTAGTACCTACGTAGCAAAGGGCTATATTATTATTGTTGTGAAATACAGATTATTTAAAATATTGTTAAATTGATTATTTTATAAAAAAACTTATTTAGATAACTGTGTGGTTAGAATTTGTCTCCGTCAATTCTCATTGAGAAAAACTTAAGATGTCAAAATGTATATAATACTAGCATAATCCGGCAGCGTTGCATTGCCACAGGTAAAGTAGATAGCAAAAAATCTTCTCCATGAGAAAACACTTCGATATGCCTATTTTCATGTTGGTCAGTCAACCGGTTATGTATTCTATTATATTCATAAATATTTTAGACATCCGTTTTGTTTCACCGACTTGAAAAAGGAGGAGGTTCTCAATTCGGATGTTTCATTATTTTTTTACATATGTTCGGGCAATAACTTTATTCAGAAATGGTCCAATTTTTTTACATATTTACCGATTCAGTAATTTGATTTTTAAATCATAATAAGTAGAAAAAATATGTCACTCAAGCAGGAAACCAGCCATCATTTTCGTTCATTTGCGATGAAGTCGGTTATTTGGTTTTTAACGCAAAGTAATTATAAAATATCAAAATTCCTCGGAAAAAGGATGAGGTGTGGGGATTTTGATAATACAAGGGTGCCATATTGATAATTAAGCTTCAAAGTTATTGTTAAAACAAGTATTTGAAAGCGTAACACATTATTATGGATCGTATCGTGCAATGATTGGCTGTCAGACCACCGACACCGACGCCGACGCTACGGTAGCAAAATTGAAAATAACAATTGAACTTAGATATTAAACTAATTGTATTTTGTATGGCACGCTGAAAAAGCGTGAATAATTACCATTAGGTACCTACTCCCTTCAATATTTTAAATAAAACTGATCTTTGTTGTTTTCAATTGAATACTTTTGTTACGACAAAGGTTTTTTTGACCTACGCAGATTCATAATAACGGTAAAATAATAAATTGCACGCATTGAAAGTGGAAAGCAAATGAATAAAAAATATGTTAGCGTACCTAATTCAGATATTTGAATATAACTTCCCGAACGTGTCATTAAGGTCAATTCAGTTTCAGTCAACAAAACGGTTTTAGAAAATAAAATCATGATGGTAGAACAGCAAGGTATTTTTGAACACACTCCACTCGGAGCTATCTTTGGTAGCTTCCTGATGATGAGACGATGCGAAGGTAGTCCAGGAGTAATGACCCCGAGTTTCAATGCGGAGGTCGCTGGTTCAAATACCGTAGTGCACTACTAAATATTTTCACTTGAAAAAATGGTGAAGAAAAATTGTTGTACCATCAAAACCTTCCTGCACGTGGCTGAATAACTTTAAAAACAACTGGGAACAGGAGGATACAATAAGTCGCTTAACACTAAATGATACTCGTCACAGATTGGTCGCTCCACTCGTACTCAAAGTATTTAAACAACACATCATGCAATGCACGGTTTTTGGAACAAATAATAAATCAGCTACATTGAACAATTTACCTGATTTTTGTGAAAAATACAAAAAAAAACTGTGCATTAAGTACTTAACTAGATGTTTTTAAAAGTACCAAACAATCAAGTACAAAACAATATTTTAATAAAATTTTGTTAACACAATGATTGACTACACGCACAAAAAAACACACAATTTGATTCATTTGTATGACTACACACAGCGCCATCTAGCCCCAAAGTAAGCGAAACTTGTAATATGGGCACCAGACAACTGATAGAATACATTTTTTTTTTTGGAAAAGCATAAATATTATACATATTAACACCCAGACACAGAACAAACATCTATATTGGTCACACAAACGTTTACCCTAGGTGGGAATCGAACGACCTACACGCAGAAGGCTGGGTTACTACCAACTGAGCTGTGAGGCCTGTAAAACCATATTCATACGACTTTGAAGGCACCAACAATTTTCCTGAGTGTCCATTTAGTTGTGCAGCATTGTTGCATTAAGTCTAGATTACAGGCGCGGGCGGTCACGTTCCCTACAGCTGGGCTTTTCATTCGGCCGTACGTGCGCCGGCGCAGGCGCAACCAAAATTGCGTACAAAATGCGAAACGTGCAAGCTGTTATTATGTACTACATAATTACAATACGCTGGTGTCAATCGCTGTTTAAGGCGTATGCACATTGACAGTTGCAAATACTTTAGGAAATTAATACTGACGAAAAAAGTTTAGATCTTTCGTTTTTTGGAAACTCGAAAACTGGAATTTGGAGGTTTTTCCATCCAAATTGAAACCAAATATTCAAATAAAAAAAAATGTTGTCTTGAAAGGCATGCATTCTTATAAAAATGGTTATTCTATACAGTTACAATAAATAGATAGGCTCCTATTACTAATATATTTGGTCAAAATAACACTAAAAACGAAGAAGAGAATATTGACGATAGTATAACTTATGCACTCTTGTTTATTGACAGTGCCCAGCCACAGACACAGAACAAACATCTATATTTGTCACCCAAATATTTGTCCTGGGTGGGAATCGAACCAACGACCTACAGCGCAGAAGGCAGGGTTACTACCGACTGAGCTGTGAGGCTACTCCAAAAATAAGTAAGTAGTAGTAAGTAACCCTTGACGTACCTGGTTCCAAAAATTAATTCACTTACCTTCAGTAAACTGGCAACAAATGGGCAACAATAGTTGCCATTATTATGTCAAGCGCAGCTCAAGTCAACCGCACGTCGTTTTAATTCTGTTTCCACAACGAGCCCTAATTGCGTGCGGTGGAACCCACCCCCTAATACTTAGTGGAACATGTTCCGGTATGTCCATGCCAAACGAACGAGTTAACACGATGTTCTGTGTTCTGTGGCAAACATTAGTTTGATCATTTTGGTTGAAATTAGTCCTGTCACATAGATCGGAAGAAATTGTTCGTTTGTCTTAATTGTTTTCAATGAATTTCTTTAAAATGATAATTGATTAACCACAAAACGACAAAAATAGCCCTTACCCACTATGGTGTAAGTGTTATGTTTTTATATCGGCATGATACCAATATTTAAAATTAAGCCATTGCTCCCGATAAGATAACCGTAACAAAATCTAGTCATAGACATTTTTATAATTGGCCGACATTAAAGTCGCCGATACTGATTCACCGATATCGGGGCACGATAACGTATGGGCAAATATAGAGCTGTTTCTGTCCATCACATGACGTTTCCAAGCCATTTCTTTATGAATTCTATGGAAACAAAGTTTTTGTTTTTTAATACGGTACTGATATATGGTCACCGACGGAGTATTTGGAGACTTTCGGTACCACGTCCACTCTCCATAGCACCATCCAGATATAACCAACCATGTGTGGCGTAATAACAGTGTTGCACTAGTCCGTCACTCGCTGTCACCGACGAATGTAATATCTAATTTATCGTTAAATCAAAAAGATTCAAAATAATACCGACGTCGGTTACGATATTGTCTCTACACCTAATGAAACATCGCTCTTATCTAAACCACAAGAGTCGGCCTAGCCTTAAAGGTCGCCTTTAGCGAATGCAGATCAGCACGCGCTCAGTTGGTATGACCGCAGAATTGGGCACATAGCAAACAATTCCGAAAAGGCCATACAACTAATATGGATAACGTGCGTAATTATTTGTCATTTAGGAATCACCTTCAATGGTAATGTCATCTTCTGTAGCCACGGGTGCGCAATTATAATTGTACAATCTGCTGCGTTTGTTTTACATATAATTAAGTGGTCGGTGGCAACTTTTACAACGTGCGCCTTCAATAATAATGACAGCTCGCTGGCAATTCATTTTGAATGAAACCGCTTTCTGTCTTACATTTAAGCAATAGTTGCCGACCTCAGGCTGAAATTATAAAAGGCTAAATAACATATTAATGCTTTGGTCTGAAAACAATGAATAAAAAAACATGATATGTAGTTAATGCTTCATTCTTTTTTAACGGGTGACATGTAGTCAAACGTTGCCAGATAAAAATAAACGTCTTTACTTTCCTGTTTATACAAATAAGACTGCGACACGTTTTCCATTCAAATCTTATAAGACTATTTGTACACAAAATGGCATTTACATACGTATAAAACTTTAGTGTATTCATAGATATAATAATAATAAAATTAGTAAATATAAGCTAGGAGAGAGTGTGTGTAATGGAGCGAGGCGAGACGAGGCGAGGCGGGCGCGGGCGCGGGCGCAAGCGTAGGCGTCTACACGGTCGACGCATTTGTAGGACCCGACGCGATTTTATTATAATTCATTTACTGTGTTCTATGATAAGCCTTCAATTGTTAGATATGAATCTATTGTTTTATAGACAAATTCAATACAAAAAATAACTAAAAACACAGACCCAAATATTGGCATGAAGCTAAAAAATAAATGAGCAAATTAAACTGAAACCGATTCCAACCAAAAAACATTGTCTTCGGTTGCTCACCCACGGGAAATAATTGGCGTATGATAAACACGGGAAGTGGTTAGTGGCGAGCCGAGTCTGTTTCACCAAATGAGGGCCGTTCTGTTGTTGTCACACCGCAGTGCGCCACTTACCTACATGTAACACTGTTCACACAATTGTACTAATGCAGTAAACATATAACAAATCAGTTTTTAGAAGAAAAAAAGGTATCAAAATTATAAATATATACATTCATATTATATTTCTTTGTAAATTATTGCAAGGTAAATAAATTACTTTCTTTAAAAATTGCTCATACTGACTAAGGCAGCCTGAGAGAGTACCACATTCAAAAAATTTTTGCGTAGTACAATCATAATGTTCAGTCACCATTCGGTATAATATTACAGAATGTCCACGCCAATATTCACCGGATGAGAGCCGTCTGCTCTCACCAAAAGCCCGTGGAAACGCTGTCAAGGCCATCTGCGGCCATCAGCAAATTATCCACTCATAAAAAAGAAACACACCAATATTGGTACCGGTGCCGGTGTAACCGCAGCTCGGGCACACTCACTCACTAACAAGCTATGAATCCTACCAATTTGACATTTCAGACATTTTAATTCAATTTTAATTCGCTTTATGAATAGGTCTTTTACGCGGTTTGTACACCATTTTGTATTCATTAATATAATATTAACGTGGCATTATACTTCAGCGACGAGTAGGAAGAAGATAATCTGTCTCACAAATTGTTTAGGCATTTGGAACCTTTTGTTCGCTGTTTAAAATGTTTAGCGTAAAACGATTTGTAGCAAATACAAGTAAATCTATTAAATAAATAAATTAATAATGGTGGACATTTTACACAGCGCTATCTAGCCCCAAAGTAAGCTAAGCATAGCTTGTATCATGGGAACCAGACAACTAATATAATACTTATATAGTTTTTTTTTGTAAGTACATACATATAATACATATTAACACCCAGACACAGAACAAACATCAATGTTACAAATGTCACATAAATGTTCGTTCTGAGTGGGGATCGAACCCACGACCTACAGCGCAGAAGGTAGAGGGTTACAAACCAACTGAGCTATGAGGTCAGTCAATCTATTTAGTACGTGACGTGACATACCTAAACTCAATAGTTGCAGAAGATGTTTTGATTTTCAAAGCTGGATGTTTCCAGCTCATTACAACAATTTTCGACGACGTGTCAATACTAGTGCAATAAAACGCAAATTCATATAAAAAAACGATAAAATTAGAAAACCACTATGAATAATTATAATTTTTATTGGTAAAGAGCATATTTATGTTTCGATGACAGTTTTATTATGTGTTTATGCAACCAATGTGATATTGTGGGGTAGAGTCGCAGTGCGTCATAAAGCGAACGTTCAGAAACGACACCCATAAAACCTTTATGATTAGTCAAAGCGCTCGCGCTGGAGGACGATTCATTATGGTCCATTATGCGTCGTGTTTATCGACTTACTCTATACAAGCCAATAAAATAACGAACGACCGAGATAACAGTGGACACTCCTCTAATCTCCGGAACAAGGGACACTAATTCGATTGTGGTTTCGGTTGAGCCTTTTTTTGGGGTTTACGGCACAAATTGAAGTGTTAAAAAAACTACAAATTGACTTTTTTTTGTGGAGCATTCATTAGTTTGACGCTGGATGGTGTTGCCGTGTCGTTTTCGCTCAATTAGTTAAACGGAAATTGGAGCTTCGACGAACTCGGCGCGGCGCGGCGGCGCGGCGGTCTCATTTCGTCGGTATATTTCGTAACATATTATAAACTTGGCTGATATAAATGATAATTCTTTATGACAATAATAATATATAATAATATATTGGTGGACATTTCACACAGCGCCATCTAGCCCCAAAGTAAGCTAAGCATAGCTTGTATCATGGGAACCAGACAACTGACATAATACTTATATACTTTTCTTTTGTAAATACATACATATAATACATATTAACACCCAGACACAGAACAAACATCAATGTTACAAATGTCACATAAATGTTTGTCCTGAGTGGGGATCGAACCCACGACTTACAGCACAGAAGGTAGGGTTACCAACCAACTGAGCTATAAGGCCAGTCATAGCCAGATAATGATATTTATATATGATATTAAACAACACAGTCTGTGAACGTGAGCTTTGGTTACTTGAAAAGAGGTAGGTAATCGCTGAAAATCAGCGCTGAGTATTCTCAGCATATGCTGTGCCATCCCCTTTTTCAGCACAGGGCACATAGGGACCTTTTGTGTTTTTATTATTTCATGTAATTGTAGTTCCTATGTTTGTGCTGAAATAAATGTTTTATCTATCTATCTATCTTATCGGACTAAAATACAGAGCTACAATAAGGTATAGGTACGTATTCATTTGGGAATAGTAGCAAATTAAATAATGTTGATCAGAAATATTATTTTAATATTTTCTACGCAATTTAATTTCTTCCTAAATGCCTACCCACTAAACAAGGCAGTGTTGTGCATAACTAACAAAATCGATTATTACTTATAAGGTGCTGCTTGGCAAATTTTGTTCTCGAATTAATTAGCTCTTCAATGATTAATATTTAAATTACTCAAATCATATTTGCATTCATGACCAATAACATATTCAGTATAAGATTATGTAAAAACCTTTCAAATTATCAATTAGTTGATACAAATGATTATGAACACCCACTCGCTACTTTCCCAATGATTATGGCGTACTTAATGAAGCTGAGTGACAGCGCTAGCTGTCATCGGCTACTTTATATTTAGTGAACAAATAGTGTGGATAATCTAGCTTCAATGCAAAATGACTGTCTGTGATACAACGCATATATAAACGTAACACACGCTGGATATAAACCTTGTCTTCGACTATACCGAATATCTCACTAGATAAAATGCACATGTACGAATACGAACCAATATTGCAATGATTGAAATATGATCAGATAATATTGGATATAATGATAGTTATATGATACGAGTTCATTCCTTACCAAATCAAGATGAAATGTTCATTTAAAATTCACATATCAGAGTGAAAGGATGGGCGGCCTTATCGCTATAAAGCGATCTTTCACACACAGCCTTTGGATGGAGATGGACTATTTGACTTTACACGGAGCATGCATCTAAGATTGTTTATTTACGAATCATGTCATATCACTAATATGTTTAAATAAATACAATTTAAAAATAATATTATACAATCCTATATATACAAAGCGACAAAACTGAACATCCAGCCATTTCTCAGCACACAAACGCAGTACTTATAAACAAATAAAAGGCGATTGAACACATTTAGCGTATCCGTATAGTTAAAAGCTGTATAATAGTGTTATCTCCGGGCGGGCACTAAATTGGGATGTCTGCGCCCTTATCAGTTTTGTCGTGTTCATCTTGACTTGTTTGGGCTTTACTCGGGATGTTTACGGCGGGCGCGGCGCGGCGGAGGGCGCCCGCGCCCACAAATTATTGCCCACGTGATACTGGTACCAAATAATTTCTTTTGTACTAAATATTATTTATCACCTATGTGGATTTTTCTGATGTCTATAATGACTAGAATACTCAAATATGAATATATATTAAACAAGTAATTTCATCGTTCTCTACAATATTTCTTGTGATCGAAATTGTCGTAAGAATGTATTTTGTCACTGTGGATGTAAATAATAATAATAAATAAATAATGGTGGACATTTCACACAGCGCCATCTAGCCCCAAAGTAAGCCATGTCATGGGAACCAGACAACTGATATAATATTTATATAATTTTCTTTTGTAAATACTTTATAATACATATTAACACCCAGACACAGAACAAACATCAATGTTACAAATGTAACATAAATGTTTGTCCTGGGTGGGGATCGAACCCACGACCAGCGCAGAAGGTAGGGTTACTAACCAACTGAGCTATGAGGCCAGTCGATAAATAATATAATAATGTTGTTAATTAGATCACTGTAGAGTTAGTCTAAGCGACAGCCCTCGAGTCGCGTCGGTTTGATGAAGCGCTTTTTGACTCAAAATTTATTTTTTCATGTTATTGTCCACGCACGGACGCACGGACGCACGGTCCATTGATAAACGGACAGGTATACGTACTCAGACAGGCGCCAACATTCCTCGCACCGACCTCACACTCACTCGCATATAAAAACGGCCACACTTTTTTTATATTAGCACTTTTTGGACTTATTTACCTCCCTTTTGTGTTGGTCGTTGTTTGTTTTGGTTATTAGAGGAAGTGGCCCCGATAAAACTATTGGGCCTAAGCGTTTTATTGTACCAATCTTGAATATCCGTTTACATTTCACTATTGAAGTGTCGGCGCCGCGCCGCGCCGTGTAGGAGATAGTTTAAAAAGGACATTCTCATCTCCATTAGCACATCTGAATGGTTGTAAAACTCCGATTGATTGTCTAAATGTCAGATGTTAATTATATTAATGAGCACGTCTATCTGGTCGTTTGGAGCATAAAATTAGCAGAAACAACGCGGAACTAATCTTATTAGCATTTTATGAATGTGTGTATTCGCGTGACGCGGATATTTGAAAGTTCTGACGTCATTGTCCCAAATGGTGCTGCTGACATTGGAATGATACGTTACGGCAGAGTGATTTCAGTTTAGATCTGTTACGTTTTGTGGGTGATACAACGAGCTGACGGCCCACCTGATGTTAAGTGGTAACCGCCGCCCATAGACAACAGCAATACGACACAAGTCCTCTCCACCAAAGTACGAGATGACTCAAGTCGCATTGCTTTGCGTCCGACACCCCGAGACTGAGATGTTACGTCTCATGCGCCTGCAATTCCACCGGCACCCGCTCTATTCCACCGGAACACAGCAACACGAGAGCATTACTGCTTGGCAGGTTACCAGGTGTGGTGGCAGTACTTCTCCGGGCGAACTTACCACAAGTTCTACTAACCTACTAACTTTGGGTTGCTCTTTTCGCACCATCCGGGGGACACCGGGTGTAGGGATTCAAAGGGTTATCACCAACGGATGCGAGCAACGTGAGCGGTGATTAACAAAAACACCGATATATTATAGTTACTTGTATTTTTTTATTATCAACTTTATAAATAAATATTGGTAGGAGATTTCACACAGCGCTAGCTAGGCATAGCTTGTGTTATGGGAACCAGACAACTGACGTAATACTTACATACCTTTTTGTACATATAATAATACATATAAATACCCAGACAGAACATACATCTTTCGTCACACAAATGTTTATCCTGGGTGGTAATCGAACCCTGACCTACAGGGAAGAAGGCAGGGTTACTAACAACCGAGCTGTGAGGGCAGTCCGAGATACTACTTTAATTTCTTAAACATATGGTTATATTCTGTGCGTTGGCGTTTCCATTCATTACAAATCTTAACCACTACAACCAAATCGGCATCTCCGTTAAAAACGGCTTTAGAGATGACGTGTGCCTTTAAATACCCTCATTCATGTTATCGTCACAAAACTGTTTGGATTTTATGAATGGACAGAATTACCTCAGGGCACGGCAAATACCCCGGGGACTTAAAAGTGCCAAATTAGCCACAATTATTTTTGTTTATAACCGCCTCTAATTCCCTTAGACTAATTCCCGGGCAAATGAATAGGCCGCGCCGCGCCGCGCCGCGCCGTCACTCGGCTCCTTTACGACCCGCGGCGATAATAACCATGTTGACTGGAGCTAGTGCAATTTTGATTTATTTAACTCAAAGATTATTTCCGGTACTAATTGACAGTTTAACATTGTAAAACGGTTTTGCTTTGCCGCAGATTTTTTGTGGGTGGCCCAAATGATGGGGCTTTTCTCTAATATCATTTTTCTGAAAGTCTCAACGAATAAACCAGTCACTTTTAGAGCAATACGATATAATAATTATAATTTTAAGAGCAGTAGAACTCACGCCATGTTCGTCAGGGGAAGTACAGGTGGGCCGTCAGCCCGTTCCGTAACTGTATTACATAAAACAACGGATTAAGAAAAATGAAACATTAACAATTTCGCTATTTTCATCTTTAAATGCAGTAACATTCAAGCTTGTAGAACCACCACACAATGTTACATTACATATTACATTTTAAGCGCATTTGTCCATTACACTTCAGTACATCTGATTTCTTTATGTGTATCTACATAGTTTTACTGCCACATTAGACGGTCAAAGGTAATTTCAGTAATCTGTCATGTCAAATTAACGTAACATTAATGGAGTAACACAAAATTTTTACTCATTTATGATGTTTATCTTTAAGTTCACAACTTAACGTAGAGTTCCGAAGTGCCTGAAGTTGACAGTAAGGCACGGCGAGCCACACGAAAAGAGCTTATGTATTTTTCTTCATTATTGACTCTTTTTTGTACACACATAACAAAATAATAGAGTAATTAATATATGTACAAATGTGAGCTTAACCCTAACATTTTTTTCATTAAAAAACCATTGTCCTCTATATCGAACCATATAACTAAGTCATTTCCTCAAGCTCGGGCGGGAATCGGGGATTGTTTGCCTGGGTGAATTGGTAAGAGAACACCGTCAAATATTGCTTTGTAGGTTTTTCCAAAGCAACTCGCATTTATACATTCCATCACATAAACTTAATTGCGTGCAGTATTTTCTGATTACAAGCAATCTTACTTCATAATGATTTCTATGATTGCGCTCACTTCCATTATGTATAATAGCAATGAAGTCAACATAAACTTGTGAATACGAATTATTATCGTACACAGATCTGTGATCGTGACCGCGTATCATAATTGAAGGTTATTGATTTAGGACCACGTTTGTTTATGTTCTAAATAAATGTTTTGTTAGTTGTGTTGTCCGAGCTGACGATAAATCGGCAGGCCTATTTGCACGACTGTTCCCGATAACTTTGTCGCTGGATCGCAGTATTTCGAGCCAAACTGTATATTTCGATAGATTTAATGGAATGGTAAACATCTCCCTCGAGATTAGGTGCCTGTTAATAAAGTCAAAGTCAAAGTCAAAGTCTTTATTTCCATAGAGTTCATAAAGAAATGGCTTGGAAACGTCAATATTCAAAACAAAGGTCACGCGTACTTATCGATAAGTTTGATGCCTGTTCAAACCCTATCCGACCCTCCATGGGGAATATATTTAAAAAAATATCTAGATAACACAATAACAGTGCCTTTGTTAATAATCTTGTTGGACGGTATCCAATTCTTACATCTGTTGACGACTAACAAGTACCATTTCTAAATTCCAGACTTATTTTATGATAATATCTACTATTTAAAAAACATATTTTATGAATGTTGATTAATTATTAATTTAATTCTTTATTTATTGTAATGTAAGACTTAAGAACATGCATAACATCTAAACAGGAAATAAATCAATTTAGTTGAAATCTAATGGAGTGGGTAGATTATCGTTCACCTGTGAGTTGCAAACACAAATATTCATGCAAATGGTCAAGGGGTATTAAATAATATTCGACCAACTGCAAACAGGATGAATAAATAAAATGCCTGAGTCTGCAAGGTTCAATTGACTTCTGTGGAACGTGAAAGCCACGCAATCATCGTCAAGAAAAATGAATCATTATGTAAATATTTGTCGGATAAGGCGCGACCACTATCCTATACGTCCCATTCATGTTTGATCCTAAACACTATTTTTCAATCACAGCTCGAAGGTTGTGTCGTCAAAAATCCCCGATACCTTTTGAATTACTCTTATCTCTACATTAACAATGTGTGTGATGTCATCCTGCTCCGAGCAGGTATCATTAAGTGCCTTTAACTCGACCAAAGGGTTACTCTACCCCAACTGATATGATCGGACCCTCGCCCGTTGTAATAAGGTTTGTTTTAGAATAACAAGGCTAGTGAATGGTGCACACGCTATTGGTAATTGTTATCTGAATCCCGACTTGTGACACCTTGACTGGTCAGTGGAGCTGGTTTCTTTTCAAACTGAGGGACTGGCTAGGTTTTGTGAGTCACACAACTCAAAACCTAAAATAAAAAAGTGTGAGCCGTCACGGGACGCCTGGCAGATGTGAAACATCGACATTATTTTGTAAAAGTAATATGCAACGCATGCCGTGGCGACGCGTCGCCACGCCAGAAATCGGTTTTACGTGCGGCTATAGATGTTTCACATCAAAATCTCACTACCCACTTTGATACAGGTTTTGTCTGAGAAGTATTCCTTTTATATAAACACAGAAATGTAGAACTCTTTTAGAGCATATATCATGTACCTAATACATGTATAAATTATAATGTATACTCATATTTAAATTATTCAGAATGCTTTTCAAGTACTCAAGTTTGAACACGGGCATAGAGGCGCCAACCCGATCATCTTGGATTAATTTGTTTTAAGCTTAATAACGGCCATAATTAACCAATTAGCATAAGAGACTGTATAACGCATGATAACACGGGCGAGTAAACAAATCGGATCTTGAAAATTATCTTTACGTTTTATTGGAGCGATTTTTCAGTTACCATAAATTTTATATATAAGTCTATTTATGACATCTTGGCAAGTTGTATCGTTTCAAAATATAGTTACAGAATGGCTGATATTAGGCTAGGATATATCTGTATATTTTATATCTATCACCTACAAATTTTTGGTTATAGGACATAGCTGTTACCTAGTTTATTTAAATAAATTACGGAACGAGCTCGGTGGCCCCTTTGATGTTAAGCGGTAACCCTTATTAACAAATGCAACAGGACTTGAGTCCTCCCCTGCTTAGGTATGAATGCATCAGAACTCAGAAACGTGTCGGTGGAATATCGTAGGTGGTTGTAATTTCACCGGCAACCACACGTTTCAAACCGTAACATAGTAATCCGTTTGCGTTAATTTTAAGAATGTAGGACATCATATATATAATAATATGTATTGTAGGTAAATGTAATATAAAGCGCGTTTATTATAACTCCAAACCCGCTACCTGCTGATTGGTTTAGGAGGTTAAGTAGAATACGACTACCGCATTCCCGTACCAAATAAGTATATCCCGTATTTAAGAGCAGTAGAACTCACGCCAAGTTCGTCCGGGGAAGTACTGCCACCATGCCCATTTCTGTCGCCAAGCGAGACTTAAATTTTCACTAAACAAATTCCATCACGTCCATCAAATCAGAAATTCTCAAAGAATCGTCCGTTTAATAATACGAATGGACATAATTACATATCAAAGATTTATTCTCATCGTAAGCACGTCACGTACGATCTAAATGATCGTTCGGAGAGCCGAAAAATATATTTAAATCGCATCTATTAGACTACGATCGGACCATTCGATACCAATCGATATGAAATCGATTCGTATAGCGGATAAACACTGCAATCAGGACTCACTGCAGCTGAGAGGCGAACGGCGCGGCGCGGCGCGGCGCGGCGTCATCCACTAAAATAATATGACACAGCCATTTTTGTATCTCTTTTGCTCGCCCAAAAAGGAATACTATTGATATAGCCATAATTAAATCTTGGAAGTACGGACAGCAGACACACTAGCTAGACAGCTAACGGAATTTAATAGAAGCTTGGCTATTTGAGTGTCTTCAAACCAAAACCAAGCTATATACTTGAATCTTGCTCATATAATGAAAACTATTTGTCCAATCCTGTCTAAATGTAGATGCACTAATCAAATCTCATTTGTACACCATACGAATTACTTAGTTAAATATTGCTAAAAATACCCGGAGCGATGAAAGGAACATAATTATAAATATTGGTGTACATTTCACTTAGCGCCATTTAGTCAAAAACTAAGCATATCTTGTATTATGAGAACCAGACAACTGATAGTATATGTTATCATAAAGTCAGTTTGACCAAATGATTGATATGCCAACCGTACTCGGGATCAACAGCAGACTTAGTAAGTGGTTACTCATGGTTTCAGAGTCTATAATTTGACAATATTTTGTGTCATTTGGGCTTTATTATACTTGCGCCATTACAAGCCGTGGATATAAAGTTAATACACGAACGCGGGCGATTAAGGGCAAAATAACCACAGGTTCCCCTAATTCAATATTAAAAGCATCCTACGACGTGATCGCCAACTAATAATAGTCTAATTTGAAGAAATGTCCCTGAGAACATGTCGGATTGTCAACCTTTTTTTTTTATCTTACAAATGAAATGGGCCATTTCGAAACTTTAGATTTGAATTACAGTGTTTACGAACACGAAATTTGTAGTAACTGACTCTATTGCCCATGATTTGTAGACTATGGAGAATATATGAACGGTATTTATGATCATTATGTATCTGTTTTGTTCATTTAAATGTTTCACGGAGGAGGTTAATAGCATCACAACAGCTAACGGCACATGTACCGAGTTTATCTTAATTGTCGTTAATGTAGATTATAAAGATATTCCGTACAAATTAAATTGAATCACAAAATGAAAAAGAAAAGGAAATATATTTAATATACTTACATTGGGAAAAACTCAGTAATGGGTTGTATAAAGTAAAATTATCTTATCTTTTTAGAAAAGCGTCTCTGATTAAACTTTTATTTAAAATGTTATTCTAGTTGTTAGATTAAGTACTGATACAAGAAGATACAAGTTACTGTACTCGTTTAGATAGATAACACATTTATTCAGAACATAGGATACAAATATGTAAAAGAGCAATGAACTAAAAAAACAAACAAGAAAAAATATGTTATTAATATCTACCTGTGCCTCCAGTGGTGAAAAAGGGGTTGGCTCAGCAACTGCCGAGTAATTTTTACTCAGCGCTGGTTTTCAGCCATAAACCTTTTAGACATTGACGATACGGAGGGCAGTTGCGGTGTTCACTGGCTCCTAAATAGCGCTCCTATAGAGGCTCCCTTCGTGCACATGACTTCGATTTTTTGTTCTCAGGACATACCAGTTTTTTGCAATGCTTCCTGCTTCATAATCGCTGTATAGGGGGGGATACAAAGATTATGACTGTTTTACCATCGAACGTTTTACTGTCGAAAACTTAATTAAACTTATTAACTAGATATGGAGGAAGTAATGATTAGCACAAACCAATGTGAATCTGAAATTTGAAATGAAATTATAACATTGTGACTTCTTTTGAAATTGGGTATTTATTTGAATTTTTTTTAATTTTCTTTTGAAATTTATTTGGGAATTTGATGACGTTCTGATGATTCAGGTTAAGCTAACGAAGTAGGAATTTTCTCTGACTCCCTACACGTTGAATTATTTGCATATTAACGAGATCCGAGGACTACGTCGTAAGCTACGAGGCGCTGACCACGAATAAGTGACAATATCCAATACCTCTCCATAAAAAAATCACATTCCCCTCGGTTCAGTTGAGGCACGTAATACAAATTCCTATTTGAATGGAGTCCGTCTGCATCCAAGGGTGGTGTCTAGTTAGGTGTAAATCGGAGGTTATGTTCAAAGTGGAGCTAATGCAAGCTCCTGCGATCAACTGTGTACCAGTAAGGAGCTTACAATACCCAGATCAAATACTGGCAAAAATGAGTATTTCAAAAATTAATGAAATTGGATAAAAGAAAAGTATTTCATCCGTCTTCAAAATCAATAATGAAGTAATTATATCCACCGAGACGCGCGTCTCGAGTCTATTGGCCGCTTCATGAAACTCGCCTCCCAGTGATATTATGATTCGGTTGAGTCCCACCCGAACCACCTGGTTCGCACCATACCCGACTACTCGGTTGTCCCCCCTGCTAGGCGCTCTCTCCGTAGACCAAGACACGTACTTGGTGACCCCCCTGACGAGATAACGGCCGCCTATCCGGAGTTATTCCTATCGTCAGCCCCCCACAGAGAAAACACTCAACCTTCGCACCGACCCCGCCGGCGCCGGCGGGGTTGAAGTATCTCCGTAAATGCCCGCGCGGGGCGCATTTTCTCCCATTCCTCCCGACTCGCAACGCCCCAAGCCGAGGTCCGAACCTAAGTGGTGCCCTTGGTGACGTTGTGTATAATATTAAGTTTTACCGGTTGAGAGCCGTCTGCTCTCACCAAAAGCCCGTGTCAACGCTGTCAAGGCCATCTGCGACCAACAGCATAATGTCCAGTCATAAAAAAAAAAGTAATTATAAGTAATTTTTATACATGCATGTATATTATTATATGTACATTTAGATTTTAGGCTGAAAGCTGCTATAAGTCCTTGAAAATGTATTTGGCGTTGTCTGTTACAAACCATGATAAAATAAAACAATAAAGGTAAAATAAGGAATTTTTGGACGATAAAGCAAATAAATTTCAATTATATTACTATTATTATATAGTACAGCTACTCTATTTATCTATTAATATATCTAATTATCTAATATAACCAACGTTACTATAATAAAATTGCCCAAAAAGGTTTTATGTTTGTATCCTATAAATATATTAAGATCTATGTAACAACGTAGTGCAATAAATCCTTTCAATTTGAATTTGCCAAAATTAGACAAAATGTGATAAAATACTTATGTATACAAACTTTGATTTTGTGATTAGAAGTTACACATAGTAGGATATGAAGTAACGTTTGGTTTGGTTCTTCTCCGAGTCACCGGTTCAGTCGAACCAGTGTGGTGAAACGATTGTAAGTGCGCCTCAAAGAGGCTCCTTTCGTGCACTCGACACATGTCTTCGAATTTTTAGTTCTAGCACATGTCGGTTACCTCACGATGTTTTCCATCACCGTTTTGAGAACGTGGTATTGCGCACATAAATCTTTCATTAGAAAAACTCATAGGTGCACGTCGGGATTAGAACCGGCGACCTCCGGATTGAAACTCGGGGGCCAGTACCGCTAGACCACCACGCTTTTTGGTGAGATGTGAATAAGAGAGAGGAGCTTGCATTAGACAGGCGGGTATAATAGCAAGGGCTCTCGGCTCTCTGGGCGGAGGTCCCAGCCCATGCATACTAACTCGCGCAGTAATAAGTAGCCTGATTCCATGTTTACCCCTCGGCGAGGCGAGGCGGGATGCTTCCTTGCTATACCTACCTAATCCGTACCCAGCACTCTCTATATACTCCGTGTAATTTAGTCCATTTATAATGCAGTACCTTTATTCATTCATAATCATAATTTTTCTGCCGCCAAGCAGTAACGCATTCACGTTACTGTGTTCCGGTTTGAAAGGTGTGGTTTCCGGTGAAATTACAGGCACATGAGACATTCCACCTACACGTCTCAGAGTTACTAGCGCATACGATGCGAGTTATCTTGTCATACCAAGTAGGGGAAGACCCAAGTCGCATCGATTGTTATGGGCCGAGGTTACCACTTAACACCAGGTGGTTCGTCGTATCGTTCCGTATCTCAATCACAAAAAAAACAATTAATTTTTCCTTCCTGATTCTGTTATATTGTAATACTCAAGTTTGAGTAAATTTAAGCTACTAAGTATGTAGTTAAATGAATGTAGCTATGTCCCCTCCTAGATTAAAACCTGTGTTGTGGGACCTCTTTCTTCCATATTTGAACACTATTTTGCTTCTGAGTAGATATAAGTACAATAAAGCAATAAAGTGATTGAAAATTATGCATAATTATATATTTGTTGCCTTAATCGTCTGCAACTTCGCCTGGGTGCAGTGAGCGAAACGCGTACTTAAGCAACAAATAATCTAATGCAGGTTTAAACGATTTCAAAATGGCAAGTCCTAGAAAAATAAGTAAGGCACTATTATGAGATTTATTATCTTAGTGCTTAGCTCTACTACACGGGGACGCCCTGGCGCTGGCGTCTTCTTCACCGTTACCGAATCAAAACAATTCAATTAATATGCCTTCTGCGCTGTAGGTCGTGGGTTCGATTCACACTCAGGACAAACATTTGTGTGACGAACATAGATGTTTTTTCTGTATCTGGGTGTTGATATGTATTATATGTATGCATTTAAAAAATAAAAGTGTAAAAGTATTATATCAGTTGTCTGGTACACAAGCTATGCTTAGCTTACTTTGGAGCTAGATGGCGCTGTGTGAAATGTCCACCAATATTATTATTTTAATATCTACGAAATGTTTAGCTATGTTTATATGCAACCGTATATGGTATTCCCCTTCATAAGTGTGGGAGGACCTAAGCCTAAGTAAGTACTTATTGATAAGTTTGATGCCTGTTCAAACCCTATCCGACCCTCCATGGGGAAGAACAAACAAGAAACCCCTAAGAATAATAGAAGAAAGAAAGAAGGAGAATAATTCCTCCTTATCTTGTACTTTGACGACACATCTTTTCCAGTTATTTTGATTTTAAAACCAAATTAGTAAATCGATTTTGGTGAATTTTATACGGGTCCAACCTAAGTATATCCTTAAAGTAAAAAATATTTTTTGTAATATATATTATTTTGTATAAATGACGGAGATATAAGGTAACAAACATAAAAAATACCAACCAAATTGATAACCTCCTGAAGTCGGTTAGTAAAATACATTTAATTTATTATAAGTCTATAAAGGAATAATACAGATTAAAATTTTATCAAATCGAAACAATAGAAAATAAATAACTTTAACATCAACGCGGATGTGTAATGCGAAAATAAATATTGTTATTATAAAATAATACAAAATTAAACTGCTGTTACATTAACTAGTTTTTGTCAATAAAATGACATTTAATGTACGTTGATGCTGTATCATAGTATTCATGGATAGCGCTCAGAGTAATAACATTATTGAAGGTAAAAGCGATTCAAAAAAAACTTTTTTAGCAAATTATGGTACAATTTCATAACATTTGGAGGAGGCATGAAATTGTACGTACCTATCAACGAACCTATATAACCTCTAAATACGGTTATATTCATGAGAGTTTTATATCAAACCTAAATGAATTTAATAAAAAAAAAATTGATACAATTTATAAAATAATAATAATAATAATATTGGTGGACATTTCACACAGCGCCATCTAGCCCCAAAGTAAGCTAAGCATAGCTTGTATCATGGGAACCAGACAACTAATATAATACTTACATACTTTTATTTTGTAAATACATACATATAAAACATATTAACACCCAGACACAGAACAAACATCAATGTTACAAATGTCACATAAATGTTTGTCCTGAGTCGGGATCGAACCCACGACCTACAGCGCAGAAGGTAGGGTTACTAACCAACTGAGCTATGAGGCCAGTCAAATATATAATACACTGCAATTGGATTTAACACAATACGTATGGCTACAGTATTCTGTACAGATACTATTTCATACGTTCGTGGGTTCATACCAAATGACATTATTCCCGGTGTATTAGTTCACTCTATATTATATTGGTCGGCTATTTCTACTCTCAAGGGCCATTATTTTATTAATAGCATTATAAATGTAGTGAAATTGTCATAGAGCGGATAATGAGCAGTTTTTTGTACAACTATTCCGTAAGCCATTATTAGACGAGTCCGCGCCGACGGACGCAGCCCCCAACTTATTAGATTTTGTGTCCTCGAAAATATCAGAGAATTAAATAATAATATCATAATAAATAAATATTGGGGACATTTCACACAGCGCCATCTAGCGCCAAAGTAAGCTTGTATTATGGGATCCAGACAACTGATAATACTTATATACTTTTTTGTAAATAGATACATATAATACATGTAACGCCCAGACACAGAACAAACATCAATGTTCGTCACACAATTATTTGTCTTGGGTGGGAATCGAACCCACGACCTGCAGCGCAAAAGGCAGTGTTACGCCCAACTGAGCTATGAGGCCAATCAAAGACACTTAATTTGAGTATTAGGTATAAGGTATTGTTACACGATAGTTTTCATTACCAGAACCAAAGTGTTATGTAAATGTACTATATGATGTTCATATGTGTAAGTATAATATGTAATATGATGTTCATAATACTGAATCGGAAAACTTACAGACAGCCTGCACAATAAAGTTGTAGCGTGGTGGCCAATGGTGGCAACAGGATTACGGTTTAAGAATTTTATTTTCTCAAGTGAATTACATAATTCACTTATAGAGAAAAACACATTAAATTAAGAAACACATTAAAGAAGAATTATTAAGAGGATTTTTTATACCTTTACACATTATAATAAATACATTAAATATGTTTCGGTTAGTAACAAACTACAAATGTTGAAAATTTCAGGGGAATCAAATAATAATAACTCCATTTTCATAGAAATATTATTTCATCAAACTGAATAATGAAGAATGAAGTTAACTAAAATTTCAAGGTCGCTGCACGCTGGTCGCTGGATAGTCGTTGGATAATTTGTACGAATGACCAGTTAATTATAAATGTATGTGCGCAACACCACATTTGACGGATTTGGTACCCGTGCTACATTATAGCCTTATTCACTCTCGCTGATAGAGAATGGGCCTCCCTTCTGGGGTTATTTGTCACTGATACGATTCTACAAATAGAATTAAAGTATCTATTGTTAAAATTATCACACAATTCACCATCGCCAATGAAACGAGTCCAAAATCGAAAGATTTCCCTATTTTATGTTGTTATTCTTGTGACTACCCTTTGGCTCCAACAAATTGCGTTTTTTTTTTCGGTACACACACACAGCCAGTCCTGACTGACTGAGACATAGACAACGCAAATCCTCAACCGCTGATAGGAATTTGAAATATTAGGAGCAAAATTATAAAAATGAAAGGAAAACTAAATTCGATCACGGGGATATAAGAAGCCGCTAGCCGCACTGCGTGCCAGTCAGTAAAAGTCAAGCACGGCGTAAACAAGTGGAAGAAAGCGATGAAGAAAAAGGGCGAGGAGTGAGAACGTAAGCGAAGAGGGTCACTGAAGAGGATCGCGTAGTAGTTATATCACTCAAGAGACCCTCGTCGGACCTGCTCGGAGTCAACAATGCCTCTAGAAGTTGTTTTCTTTCGCCCCTTCCCACTTCCCTATCAGTATTCCACGTGATAGTAGAAAGACTGCTTCTATCGTCCGCTAAGGGTACCTTTGTCATGATGCAGAAGGTTTTATTCGTATATCTATTATGCTATCGTGTTAGATAGCATTCTATCCTATCTCGTCTATCTATTTGAAGGTAGGTTTGACTACTTTTTTGTTTTCATACAGTTAGGGTACGAGCCGACGGCCCACCTGATGTTAAGTGGTAACCTCTGCCCGTAACAACCGATCGAATAACATACAATATTATAACTGTACTTGCAGTTATAATATTGTAGTGTACAGTTAGGTTATAGGTAGGTAAGAGCAGTAGAACTCTCGCCAAGTTCGTCCGGGGAAGTACTGCCACCATGCCCATTTCTGCTGCCAAGCAGTAACGCGTTCGCGTTACTGTGTTCCCGTTTGAAAGGTGTGGTTCCGGTGAAATTACAGGCACGAGAGACATTCCACCTACACGTCTCAGAGTTACGGCCGCATACGATACGATTTGGGTCTTGTCGTGCCTAGTAAGGGAGGACCTAAGTCGCATCGGTTGTTATGGGCAGAGGTTACCACTTAACACCAGGTGGGCCGTCGGCTCGTTCCGTAACTGTATCACAAAAAAAAAAGGTTTTTGCTCGTTGGGACACCTATTTAACGACACTTTATATGTTTAGTAATGCTAACACTGCAAGGCAGAACTCGTGGGGATAATTTAAGTTTAGCGGTTTTTGTAACAAACAGCTAAATTTAAACAAGAGCCGGCGTCCATCGTACCGTAAAAAGCACTAACCGTACACCTAATAGATAATGAGACCATCGTTTACAGAACTAAGTTTAATTAACGTAAAAAGCGCGTTTATTCTAACCGCTGCGCTGTCTTATCATTCCATCTCAGTTATAATGACTTTTGTTCATTATTTTGTTGCGCACTCCACAATTATACATGTCTGTACCATTTCCGGTGGGGCACAGTCTGCAGGTAAATAGCTAGAAAGAGGATAGAAAGAAAGAAAGAAAATAATTTATTTTAACGACATAGAAATTCCACTTTTCTTGACAAAATCTTTGGTACAGCACCCACACCCAGAAAAAATATTACGAATTCATTTATTTATTTATTTATTTCGTCTGGGAGTTGAACCTGCACTCCTTGCAACAGTTGGTGCCAGAATGTTTTTTCCATACTCAGTTATGAGCGTCCGCATCGCATGTATTGTATGGAGTTAGTTAGCTGTTGACTTTGCTACACTGTGATACTTCTAAACACCAATTGAATGGTTATGTGACTATTTGATTCCGTACTGCGTCACAATCCAAGTGACAGACAATTAATTTTCAGTAATAAAACACTGTGCCATTACAAGATAGAATCGTGGAAAGTAGAATAGTGAGCATTTGGGTAGGTATCATTAGTTTAATTACAGCCATGCTATAACTATAGCGATGTGTGGTCTTCTGATAATAGGTAAAGCAGTAAAATTTTAGTTTTTATTGTTTATGGACGGCATTTTTGTGCTTAGTAATATATTTCTTAAACTTCCTATTCAAATGTCGTAGTAAAGATTTTTATCTTGACTGTTTCGAAATGATATACCTATCTTGAAAGTAGCTAAACTGACTTTTATCTGAAGGACTAACACAGTTGGTAGTTACTCTGCCTTCTGCGCTGTCGGGGTTTGATTCCCATCCAGGACAAACATTTGCGTAAGAAGAACGTATGTTTGATCTGTGGCTGGGTGATAACATGTATTTATAGCTATGCTTAATTTGGAGCTAGATAGTGATAGTGAAATATCCACCATTTTTTTATCCTTGTTGTTTAGAATTTTGAGAAATGGCAGTAGTCATCAAAGTATTTAAGATTGAGGGGCCCCTGTTCCACGAGTAAAACAACTAGTTCAGTATATGTATCTTCAAGCTAAATACGTGAAGGCTCGTATTTAAAGTAATCTTATCTTAAATGTTGTTGTTAGTGGCGTCATAACTGCCGTGGTAGATATTCATAATTGCATTGAGAGCGTGGTGGTCTAGCGGGTACTGACCCCCCGAGTGTCAATCCGGAGGTCGCCGGTTTAAATCCCGAAGTGCACCTATGAGTTTTTCGATTGAAAGATTTAAGTGCGCAATACCACGTTCTCAAAACGGTGAAGGAAAACATCGTGAGGAAACTGACATGTCCTAGCACTAAAAATTCGAATACATGTGTCGAGTGCACGAAAGGAGCCTCTTTGAGGCGCACTTACAATCCTTTCACCACACTGGTTCGACAGAACCGGTGACTCGAATAAGAAGAAGCAATTTTTTTAACATGAAGCAGATTTTACGTCATACCTGACTTGGTAAAAATAATAAGTAGATACCCCATTTTGCAACATGCAATCAGTTTTATACGTGTTTAATGCGCCGTGCGGCAGCCATCTTCACATGAACAAAACTAAAAATAAAAACAATCTTTAATGTTTATATGATACGACTCACTTGTTCATTGCAGCTTGTAAACATGTGTAATAGCCGCGTGCAAAAACTGCTTAAGCGAACAATTACTGTTAGGATACAGTGGAGCGGCTCGGGGGACTTATTCTTGATACTTCATTCTCTAGGTTGGAGTCTGACTCACTGGCCTCACAGCTCAGCTGGTAGTACCCTGCCTGTACTGTATGTCGGGGGTTCCATTCCCATCCAGGACAAACATTTGTGTGGCGAGAATTGATGTATGTATTTACAAAACAAAAAGTATAAATATGTATATCATATGTCTGGTTCCCATGATACAAGCTATGCTTAGCTTACTTTGGGGCTAGACGACGCTGTGTGAAATGTCACCATTATTTAGTCATTATTTATTTATTATATTAAAATAAATAATATAAAGGTGAAGAAGACAAGCATTGATAGTTTTGATCAATTAACTAAAACCTAATAATATTACTATTCATGTAAATTATCACATCTCTACCAAAAGTTTACTTTAAAGAAGTCATTTTCGATTCACCTATGAATCTACGGGATATCAATCTCATTACGTTCGAGATAGTATCTTGCTGTTGAGAATAAGCCCAAGCGGTGGTTTGTTAAGACAATAATGCGCATAGCTGTAACTGTATTATGAACAATTAAACATATGAATTTATTATCTCAAGATGATAAACGAACTTAATTAAGACTTTCGATTGTATACGAACAAAGACGATATGAAAATAGGCAAAGAGCGAAAACTCGACAGGCCTCACAGCTCAGTTGGTTAGTAACTCTGCCTTCTGAGCTGTAGGTCGTGAGTTCGATTCCCACCCAGGACAAACATTTATGTGACATTTGTAACATTGATGTTTGTTCTGTGTCTGGGTGTTAATATGTATTATATGTATGTATTTACACAAGAAAAGTATTATAAGTATGTATATCAGTTGTCTGGTTCCCATAATACAAGCTATGTTTAGCTTACTTTGGGGCTAGATGGCGCTGTGTGAAAAGTCCACCAATATTTTTTTATTTATTTATAATATTTTTCCCGTAGAGTCATTACATTTCTCCATCAGACCTAGGATTAGGTATCCAGGACCCAGTACAAGACTAGGTTTTCGTGTGTGAATCCGGCTTCTACAACATGAACCCTTTAGTACTAAATATATATAGTACCTATATCAAAAAAATACTGGTACTCAATTACTATTCCTTACTTCCTTATTCGTTATACCATGGGAATTAACATTTAGGGAAAGAAGGCACAAATCAGCTGATCCTTTCTTTTGTTATAAACGAGCGATGGCCCACCTGGTGGTAAGTGGTAACCTCGGCCTATAACTTGGATCACTACTTAGGTAGAACAACTCTGACACGCGAACGTGAAATGTGTCTAGTATTTGTTATTTCACAGGCAACCACATTTCTCAAACCAGAACACAGTATCGCGAATACTGCTTGGCGGCAGAAATGGGCATGGTGGCAGTACTTCCCCGGACGAACTTGGCGAGAGTTCTACTGCTCTCAATGATTTACTTATTTGTTCAGTTTGAAGGATAAATATGAAGTTCAATGACATTAAATGTATAAATTGCTGATTTCATGTTTGGAATTCGTGGAACAACATATGTTGTTGGGTGTGATGGACAGAAGTTACCCTTAAGAGGTAAGTAGTATATTACCAATAATGGTGTCTAATGGTGGTTTAAATTTAAATTTATATATATTTTAATTCTGATAGTGTTGCCATTGTCAACATATCCTCTGGTTAGCGAATATTTAGCCTAAAGCGGGGCCACGCATCGCCTGGATTGGGAACTGAAGCGCTTTCAAGTGCCTCTAGATCAATGTGTTAGGTTTTTAGCAGCAGATTTTCGATATATCTTAGACGATATATTTGTAAGTAAATCACAGATACGGGCCACTTTAAATAAACTTGTACCAATGTCATGTAACAGCCTGAAATATAATGCATTCGCTTGTATGTTTCTAGCGCTTTGGTACGAATGCGGCTGGAATTTTCATTTCACGCTCGCGTGGCGCCTTAATCGCATGTAGGCTTTTTAATATTACAAATGCTCGTAAATATTCATTGAAAGTGCTTTGAGTGTGTGCATAAAAGCATGTTCAGTAAGAAAGGATGTTTATCTATGGCGCGATGGCCAAGTTATAGTTTTATGTGTTATTTAGAAAAATGTAAGCTATTAAGCAGTTACGAAGTTAAAAAGAAGAAGGTCTTAATAGTGGACATTTCGTACAGCGCCATCTAGTCCCAAAATAAACATAGCTTGTACAAGGAATTAAATCACTGATTGATTACGTATATGCATTCTTGTTTTATTAACATTAACACCGATACACAGAACAAAGATATTAACTTAGGCCGTTGGTGTTTAACCAACAACATGACATTGAACATAAACAAATGCTTTTCTATGAGATTCTCTAGAGGCCACTCTGGATATAACGCTAAATATATCTCAGAAAATGAACCTCTGGTACAGGTCGACCATATTAGAGACCTGGGTATATTACTGGATAGCAAGCTGCGTTTTAACCTGCACTACCACACAATTGCCGCAAAAGCATTCAAATGCCTTGGTTTTGTGTTCAGAAACTCTAGGGATTTTAAATCCCCTAAAATAAAAATTTTGCTATTTAATTCCTTAGTCAGGAGTAATTTGGAATATTGTTCCGTCGCGTGGAACCCATTTTATGAAGTTTACAAGAATAGACTCGAAAGTGTACAAAAAAGGTTCATGTGGCACCTTACATATTCTTGTAATAAAGGCAAAGTTCTTTTGAGTTATAAAGAGCGGCTTCGATTTTTTAATATGACTACGTTAGAAGATCGCAGGGATACACTTGACAGTATATTTCTCTATAAGCTGGTGAACGGTTGCCTGGATGCTCCTGAACTACTTGCTTGTCTTAATTTTTCAGCTCCGTCAAGACTACCTCGCTCAACCAGATTTAACGTTTTTCAGATGGATAGGTTTAAAACAAATCTTGGCCTTAGTGCACCTCTAAATAGGTTAGTCCGAAATTATAACGCTGACGCAAAAAAATATAATGTTGACTTGTTTTGCGGTATCCTTAGTAAGTTCAGAAAAAGCTTAGTGTCCCGTTCTAGTCAAAAGGATTTTTAATCTGACTTAATTAGTACAATTATGGTTTATATTTATTTTTATTTTAAATACATTTTCTACATTTGAATCTGTAATTTTACTCTAATAATGTTGGTCTATCACCCTAATCTAATCATCCAAGGTCAATGTTTTTAAAGTACTTGGTTTAAATATTATTATTATTATAATTTTTTATCTCACTGTTCAACCTCTTTGTACGAACATATACGTGTAGGTAAATGGAAATGGTTTGTTTTTAATTTTAAATTTTCAATTAATTTTTGCTATTATGTACTGTGTAATTATGTAATTGTAAATATTCTGTAATGTATTTCTATTTCATTGTGTAAGTATTCAATGTATATATATGATGTATTTCTCGCTCAACTGCTAATCTCATTTTTGCTTGAAGTCTATCGCCTGTAATTAGAGTAACATTAAGAAGGATATGTTTAGATGGTAATATTGTTTATTGTAATCGGTGTGTACTTTGTTGGTGATATATATTTTTTGTAATTTTTTTTTTTTTTTGTTATTGTTTTATTATTTGCTGGTCTCATAGCTCAATTGGTCAAACCTGCCTTCTGCGCTGTAGGTAATGGGTTCGATTCCCACCCAGCCAGGGCGAAAATTTGTGTGATGAGCATATAGTTTGAGATAGGGGTCTTGGATGTTTTAGTGTGCCCATGCCACCTGAGATACAGGGAATTATATTGCGATTACCGTGCATTCCATATGTATACAAGCTATATTTTTGGTAGCCAATATGTATACAAGCTATATTTTTGGTAGCCTATATTGTCGCTAAGTGTACTATCAAAGTACAGTTTATCGATTATTTCCGTTCCCGATATTGTTTCCCTTTTTTCGCTATCGATTTCCAAGAAACTGTTGTTTTTAACATATAAATTGTAACTAGTCCAGCGCGGTCACCTTTTATGTTTTTTAATTGTGAGTACATTGTATTGTTTTAGATAAGAGATGTATTGTGGCGGCACCTACCGCCCATTAGCGTTAACTAATTGTAAAAAAGATATTTTGTTATAATACTTTATGCCGATATTAAGGCCAAGTTCAGACGGACTGACTTACTTACCGGTGCTACTAGTCAGAACATTGCTGAGTTATATGGTGGCTATATTTCTTATGATATAATTAATTTATCTTCGTTAGAATCAATATTTTTTTGAAATATTGATGGATGATGAACTTTCCTCATATCTTCAGTCACGTATTGCAGTTCCCACTTTTATTGTGAGTAATTATATTCATCTATATAAACTGCAGACTAACAAAAACTCGATTTACTCAACGTAATCGATAGATGACATAATCGTGTCTCTAGTATACAATTGGTACCGATAGCATGATAAAACAAATCAAATATTTTATTTCTAAAAACATATTTAAAAGAAAGAAAGAAAAAATATTTATTCATCACAAAACACAGTTACAACGAAAATTATACAGAAGAAAATAAGAATTAAAATCTATACAAAAAATAAAAAAAAATGTACCTTCAATATGATAAAATTTATAGCAATTTGAAATAAAATTATACAATTAGGACAAAAAACAAATATTGTACAAAAATAGGGTGCGCTCTAGAGATAATCCTATGTTGTGGGCATCCTCACACAAATTACGTAAAATATTGCAACGTTGTTTTAGCAGTAGGTAGAAGTTCTGCCAAGTAGGCACACGACAGTAGAATATATTTCTATATGTTTTTAATTCTTCGCCTTGTAAGGGAATGTAGACGTGATAAGTAAGCTAATCGCAGTAATTGGTGTTTTTTTTGGCAGAAAACTAGTTTCTTTGTACATCTAGCTAGCTCTCTCCTTAAATTATAATAAAAAAAAATAACAAATAAAAATTTTTACATCAAAATTAATTTTATTTACCTATTATTCAGTTAAAAAAAGGCAGTTTACCAGTAGAAATTAAAATAGGAAAACAGTATTTTAACCTAGTTCCATATTGTAAAAGACAAAATATATCTATGTATAGTGTTAACAGTCTGTCTGTCTGTCGGTACAAATGCACATTAATTGCATTAATCACTCATTATCAGGAAGAGTGTGTGTTGTTACGCAGAGCTTTACAAATACGTGTAATTGTCCGCCTTTGTTCTGACTGTCTGATGCAACCGTCAAACATTACCCATCAAACTATAATATATACTACTATATGAGACCGTGGTGATCTAGCGGTACTGACCCCCGAGTTTCAATCCGGAGGTCGCCGGTTCAAATCCCGACGTGCACCTATGAGTTTTTCGATTAAAAGATTTATGTGAGCAATACCACGTTCTCAAAACGGTGAAGGAAAACATCGTGAGGAAACCGACATGTCCTAGAACTAAAAATTCTAAGACATGTGTCGAGTACTACACGAAAGGAGCCTCTTTGAGGCGCACTTACAATCCTTTCACCACACTGGTTCGACAGAACCGGTGACTCGAAGAAGAAGAAGATCAAACTATATCATATACCTAGTGTGTATGTGTGTGATGCATCTCTTTGAATGACCTCATAGCTCAGTTGGTGGTGACCCTGCCTTCTGCACTGTAGGTCGTGAGTTCGATTCCCACTCAGGACAAACATTTGTGTGAAGAGCATTGATGTTTGTTCTGTGCCTGAGTGTTACCTAATATGTACGTTTTTTATTACTGAAAAATATGCGTTGGACCGTTGGGTTACTTCATAATTCATTATTTAACTTAAATGGCATTTAAAAATATATGAAAAAAGTTTTTCTAATACATTTTAGTATTCAGTTGTCTATTTCCTATGTTATAACATTTGGACTTAAATTACAAGAAAAACGATATTAAGTTGACTTTCATTGAATTTTTTTTAAAAGTATTTAGCAAAAGACTCGACGGTTCTTGATATAATATGATAAACGATAAACCATGTTTTTAATATATATTTCAGATGGTGAAACAACACCGGCCGTCATGCGCCTCAATTCGGCGTCGTGAACCAATTACCAGCGCCCAGCGCCCAGCGCCCAGCGCCCAGCGCCCAGCGCCCAGCGCCCAGCGCCCAGCGCCCAGCGCCCAGCGCCCAGCGCCCAGCGCCCAGCGCCCAGCGCCCAGCGCCCAGCGCCCAGCGCCCAGCGCCCAGCGCCCAGCGCCCAGCGCCCAGCGTCGCCAACTTTCAGTAAAACGTCGTCATAAAATGCGATATCCCGCTGCGGGGACGCTTTATTTTCCCATAAAAGCGTTTTATCCCACGTATAAAAGCTTAAATCCGCGCGGAGCTTTCTCCCGCGGCGGCGACTCCGCAAAAAGAGCATTAGCGCAGGTTGCGGGCAACATGGCCGAGGCACGCCCCGCGAGGCGGTTGGCCGCCGGGGCGGGGCGGGGCGGTCCGCCATTGGCCGGCGCCGCGCCGCCCCGGCCCGCCGCCCCGGCCGCAGAGCCTCGCCAGCGTCAGAGGCAGCCGTGCACGCCGGCCGCGCGCACACACGCATCGATACGCGACACGCGATCCGATACTTCGTCTAACGAAACATTTCAATTCGTTTGCATCACAGTGAACTTAGATTTTGTGTTCCGGAAACTATGTGCAACTCTGATAACTGATTTGACCTAATGAGTGGATCTGAACAGGGTGTTTCATCAAAATAACGTTGCAGAAAAAACTTTTTTCTGTATTCGGTTTTGTGCGAATGGACGAAGTGACAGCACAGTTCAAAAACTCCGGGATATCGCCTTGAATGTTGAGGTGGTCGTACTGTTGTGTGAAGATACATCTGCCGCCCTACTCATCGTGATGTGGACTCGGTGATAACGCTTATAAGGAGATCTTAAGAGAAACCAAGTCATCACCGGTTGCGTGTGATGAGCAGCTGGCTACAGAAGCAAGCTGATCAACAGTTGCCAATCATTCTGCATTCCTCCACTGTGTGATGTGTCAGCGGTGACAGGCCGTTGGAGCAAGTTAGAAGACAAGAGTAGATAGTTGGTGTGATGTGTGGGTGAGGGGCGGTGAGGGGCGGTGAGGAGCGTGTGAGGGGCAAGCGGCGCGCTGGGGGCCAGCGAAGTGTTGAGCGTAGGGCGGTGGCGCGGGGCGCTGGATGCTGTAGGGGCGACGGGAGCCGCGGGCCCGGCCGGCGGCGCCTTGGCGATGACGGTGCAGCGGGAGGAGCGAGGGCGCGCGCCGCGGACCAGGTTCATGATCACGGACATACTGGACGCGCCGCCCAGGGACCTCAGCGCGCACCGGGACTCCGACTCCGACAGATCTGCCACCGACTCACCAGGTACATACATTACATCTACTATATTTTATTTTATTTGATTTGATTTTTGAAACAGAATCTACAGCTCTTACTTAAAATTACTCTTACAGCCAATAACAGATTCAATTTTTTTATATATCCTAGTATTACGACAAACACAACTTATATAATTAAGGACAATATGTCAAAACACATAAATTATACAAACACAATTTTGTGTGTGTGTGTGGGTGTGTGTGTGTGTGTGTGTGTGTGTGTGTGTGTATATGTGGTACTTAATCTCATGATCTAGAATAAAACATTATAGGAACCCTCATCTTGTAGGTGCGATGAGTATTATGTGCAAAAGATAAAAGTAATGTTGCCGATAGGTGGATATTTAATGACATTTTGGATATGGTTCTATAAGGTTACCACCAACTTATTTAGTGTTACAATTAATTGTGCCCTTCGACTTACTCGCTCAAAATGGATATAAGATTACAAGTTCTTTAGTAAAAATAGAGATTTTTGGTTCTAATGCCGACTTCGTTACCATGTGTGTGTAAAGTAATGCATAAAATATTTTAAAAACTGAAAATCTGCTGCTGAATCCGCTAACTTCAATAGTTATTCTGTTACAATTAAGTATAGAGTTTAAAACCTAGTTCAATTCAAGTTGTCCATAAAAAATCAAGTTATTTTATAGTAACAAAAATTAGATTTAACTCTCATAGATATATAAATTTGAAATTTAACTAGAATTAGTAACATTCATAGCCAATTTAATTAATAAAAGACTTTCGAAACGTAGCTAATATTGATAAGTTTTTACATTACATTTTTCTAATATGTATATTAGAACTTACAGCATATTAATCTAACGTTCTGAAGTAGTGTAAATTTTCAATAAATAAATCAAATGAACAAAAATTTTCGATGAATTCGTAGTTTTGGGGTTATGATAGAACAAATCGAAATACATAAAATATTACATTACATACACAATTTTGCTCGCAGTTTTCCTAAGAGATATATATGTATATGCAAATAAAGATACGGTTATACTGTAGTAGGTAGAGTCAACAAGCAATCAATATTCACCAATAATTACACGCTTCACAGTGGCTAGGAGTGTGTCACGGGTTAGACCCATACGTTCATATCTAAGAAAAGACTTCAACGAGCTACTTCACCTTGTTCTAACATGACTTACTCGTAGCAAACTTACTTTATCTATTCTGTGAGGCTGAACTGTATGTTTGCCTATTCACTTTCTTATTATGTTTAGGTTGTTTTTTCGCCAAAAGTTTAACATTTTTTTCGAAATAAATACTAAACTTCTATCAATATAAGCGATCTCAAGTCGCATACAGACGTGTATTTTATCCAAAATCATGTTATAACCATAAGGTTATATTGAATATAAAGTCATGAAAGATATAAGACAGCATATGAGACTGACAATTATCAGGTTAATAGATTTAGGTGATGGTTGGAACAACATAACTTACTAAATTAAAAATTCATATTCATATAGCACTAGACTGAATTCTGCCATGGTTTTGCACAAAAGGTATTAGGATGAAAGTAACTTTTATTAATGGTATAGCTTCAGTTATTCTAGGCCATTTTTGTTCAAACTTTCAGCATTTCGGTTCATTTATCATTTCATCTCGCCTGAAACACAGGATTACCTAGTTCAGGCTCCCGTGTTATATATACCTATGTCTAAATAAGTTTTATGATTTTTTATATTTACCATGTTTTATTTGAATAAATTTATTATTATTATTATATTAGTTTTAGCGTGCAAGAGTTTCATACATTCTGGACAAACGGACGTTTTTAGTATTATTATTGCGTTGTCCAGTGATCTCTGAACAGTATAAAATACCACGAAACGGGTTTTTACTCATTTTTTTGTAGTCTTTATAGTTAATAATTTCTCAAACCATATTGTTTTCATTGTTTGAAATAGCAATAAACAAGGAATATTTTTTTATTTTTAAATATTTTGTCCAAAATGTCTGAATTAAGACGGTGTTTAGTCAAAAAAATAACTGTCACATAATTCTTTATTGCACAACAAACTCCTAATTTTGTTTATCAATAAATTGCACCCGTGCGAAGCCGGGGTGGGTCGCTAGTATAGAAATAAGGAAAGAATATGAGTTTTTTTTTTTTTTTTATAAGACCTTTAAGGGGCGATGAAAAAGAATTGTCGTTAGAATGCCTTTTTAGGTAAACTTAATAGGTCTCACCTACGCTTCGTTTCCATTTAAGCGTATTATGTATGGTAAGTAACGGGTTCCTATAAAATAATTTGCTCCATTTTGAATGTTGGGAATTGTGATACTGAAGATAGTGAATAGTCACGCGGACCGAAAGTGAGACTCAGTAGTCAGTGAGTATAGTCAGTGTAGTAATTGTCTGTTTGTTACTTTGTTATCGTTGCTGTAAGCTAAATTATTACTTAACTAGCTGTTGCCTGCGACTTCGTCCGCGTGGAATTCGGTTTAATCACGCACCCCTAGGAAAAATAGCCTAAGCTACCTTGTTATATCAGCTATGTGCTAGTGAAAGTCCCGTCAAAATCGGTCCAGCCGTTTCAGAGATTAGGCGGAACAAACAGACAGACAGACAAAAATTGTAAAAAATTTTGTTTTGGTATATGTACCGTGTATACATATATATGCACTTAGTAAAAAGCGGTTATTTTAGTATTACAAACAGACACTCCAATTGTATTTATTTCAACTGAGATGTGAGGCAAGACAGTTCTGTTTCAACAATTATTAAGATTTAACTAGCATATGTCCGCTGCTTCGCCCGCGTGGTACCTACTACCAAAAAATGTAGCTTATGTACCTAGTATTCATCTACCTACTCCTATTTTCAAAATATCGACAAAATCTGTAGTGTGTGTAGTTTTGGCGGGAACGGGTAACAAATATGAAAACAAACAAACTTTTTCATTTATTTATGTATTAATGTGATGTGATTACGACAATGAAGTCAGGTAAAAACCTAAAGTCACAAAGCTATTTTATCATTGTGTAAACAGAGAACAAACATGCAATTGAAATGAATACTGATATATCTGAAAAATTTATTCTGACGTTCGAGTGATTCGTCTCATAAAACAAATTGTTTTAAAATAAAACTGAACCAAACAATATTTATAAATCAAACAAACCCGTCCACTTCACGTAATTTTGAAGAACAAAAAATCAATTATAATCAATAAACACACGTAATCAATTTGAATGTATAAGGTGAAAAACGATAATGTTCATAAATATTGTATTCTATTTTGATTTTAACACCTCCGAGATAAAGTCCGAATTTGGAATTTATTTGGGACACTTCAAAGTTTTATACTATTTTGTATTTTACATCGTTGTGATAAGGTTAGGTTTAGGTTGTGGTTTTATTAAACCTTGTAAGGGTCAGCCAGGTGGCGGCTATAACCCCATGAATGGAGGTTTGTCATTTTATGTTCTCGTTGTGAACTTGGTTATTTAATTTAATATAACTATGATTTAGAGAGAGACAATATTTTCTAATTAATATAATGAATTTCAAATCAATGTGACTTTGTCTCCCTTCTACAGAAGGGATATATACTATAATAATCCACTATACATAGTGGATCGTGGTTTCGATTCCCGAAAAACCTTAAAGCCATGAACATAGATGTTTGTTCTTTGTCTCAGTAGTAGCAATCTCAGTTGTATTGTACTATATGTATCTATTTACATAAGAAAATCATGTTATGAGTATTTTTTCACTTACCTGGTTCCCAAAAACTACAAGCTTTTCTTAGTTCGGGACGTATGTAATAAGTTACACAATATTTGAAATAAAACATTTCGAAGCTGACGTCGAGGCCCAAAATATGGCAAATTTGAAGTCATATTGGAAATTAATATGATTTTTAAGCCTTAAGTTGCTATTCATTCAGACATACTTTCTTTCTTCTTTTCTCTAATTTGCGATGAAACAATACAATTAATTCAAGAAACATAATCTATTTTTCATTCGCACCAAATCGAATGCGTGCGACCTTTTTAATAGTATTATTAATAATGAAGGAATTTCCAAGCGAGTGAAAAGAAAATTAAGTGTTACTCTATATCAGTTATGCAGTTTGAAGCTTGAGATAAAATTAATGTACAAATGGCTGATTTCATGTCTCAGTATCTTTAACGATAACCCTGCCACTATTTACTAATA
Source organism: Chesias legatella (assembly GCA_947359385.1). NCBI lineage: Eukaryota > Metazoa > Arthropoda > Insecta > Lepidoptera > Geometridae > Chesias > Chesias legatella. The sequence continues at coordinate 9,079,502 of OX375780.1, read as the reverse complement.
CCAATAATAGCTGGACTTATGCAATAACAACATTCAGGCTGCGTGGTAGAAGACACTATTACTTATAATAGATTATTTCGATTATGAAACGGTTAATAGTTCTTTAGTACCAAGTTGTGTTAAAAAAAAAACATGAGAGGTGCCAAGGGACATCCGGATGGAACGAAGTTCCTTTCGATTAATTAGTGAAGGAATTGTAATAAAATTTTATTTATTTTAAGTTATATTTTTATTTTTTTTATTATTAACTAATATAATGTAATATAAACTTAATCAGTAGGCTTAATTTTCGTAATAATTGGCTTGTGGTAACTGTAGTAGGAAACAAGGAAAAAAGTGTCGTGACAACTTTTCGTAAGAATTTTTTCCGTCTAGCCCCCTTTCACAACGCGCGATAAGGAACTTCGTTCCAAAACTTATCCTTTTTATTAGTTATTAAAAATATTGTCTGTGCAACAAATAATTTCTAATCCATTACTTAAACACTCACACATATCAATTAATTTAAGTTCGTAAAGCCGAATAAATGTTTGAGTTCGGGTCGCATTATCCCTTCAACGATTTAATAGGCAAGCCGATAAATCCGACGACGACACGGTAAATAAATTAAATAATAAGTCTCATAATGGGCTGCGTACAGTACAACCCGTTCACAACCGTCGGGGTTATAAAACTCTTATAAAATCTTCCATACTAATCCTGGCTGAAAAGACCTGATATTACACGGGGGAAAAAAAATGACGTCCTAATCAGCTTTTGACAAAAGTCAAAATACGTTCTCGTTTTAAATTTTTAAACAGTTCACCGTATTCCAATTACGTTTTTTTTCAAAATACAGTCGCGCACGTAAAGCTTACATTATATTTTTTTCGGTAGTCAGAATTTTTGAAACAAAATTGGTAATATTCATTCGAATATGCAAAAGGTGCGTATAATACGGTAGTGAAATCACTGACAATTGAAGAAATACGGATAATACCGTGTAGGGAGGATACGGTATCTCGTGGACTGATTTTCCAATTAATGTACATTAAGCCGACCCTGACGATGAAAATTTTCTTGCAACTGTAAATACAACGCGTCTGTCGTGTAATAAAAATGAATTACCGAGAATGTGATAAATATACCAATTAGTAACCACCATACAAGTCAAGATAATATATTTTCCCAAGTTCGTCCGGGGAAGTACTGCCACCATGCCCATTTCTGCCGCCAAGCAGTAACGCGTTCGCGTTACTGTGTTCCGGTTTGAAAGGTGTGGTTTCCGGTGAAATTACAGGCACATGAGACATTCCACCTACACGTCTCAGGGTTACGGGCGCATACGATGCGACTTGAGTCTTGTTATACCAAGTAGGGGAGGACCCAAGTCGCATCGATTGTTATGGGCCGAGGTTACCACTTAACACCAGGTGGGCCGTCGGCGTCGGCTCGTTCCGGATATCAATCACATAAAAAAAAAAATAGGTTTTAATTGATAATGGTTATTGGCAAATATACTGGATTGGAAAAGAGCCTTTACCTTTTTAGTAACGCGAATTCTTACAAGGTAAGGTAGTTTTAAAACTGTGTTGATGTTTTTTTTGCATGTATATGTTATTATACTTTAAAATGGATTCGGTATTCTGTGGCAATCGATAAGTATTTTACAATGATAAGTATTTATATTGGGTATTGTTTTGTAATTTACCCTGAGAAGTATAGTTTTCCTTGAAACTGCTAGTACTTACCTTATCTTGAAGTAAGCGTTGCGATTAGTGGATCGTTAGGCTTAATTTATTGTCAGTTATCACGTTAACTCAGTAGCGTTTAATTGGATGACGTTTATTTTCATTATTAAAATGGAATTAAGAACAATGATATACAGGATACAATTATTTATATAAGAATATGATTCATATATATACGTATATTTCATTTAATTAATAAGCACAGCCCTCGCACCGCATATTTATGATAATTATTGCAATATTTTATTCTGTAACAGATAGGTAATAATATTGTGACCAAAACTAAAAAAAAAACTGAAAAAAACAAAAGTTTTCTAAATCAAATGTCCAAACTATCGATTTTATCTGTTCTTCATTCGTGAAGATGAAAAATGAATTTGGAGATAATTTAATATGTATTATATTAATATACAAGGAACCATGTCTAAGTTATGTGTTTGAGTGTACCACTGCTGTAGCTTACCCGACATCGCCTGTCTCGTTACTGGAAACGTCAAACCATCCTAAGCTGCTTACCATACTGTCCTAAAGAAAAAACTGACTACGCCAAATAAAGCTATATTGTCTGAACAATAGAGTTTATATTAGAAGACGGCGTGTGAACATCGTCACTTTTGCCATCACGATATTAAAAGGTTTGAAAGGTGACGATTCTTTCGTCGAGTTGATAACATCAAAACTTTTTACAGTGACAATAAATAGATTACTATTGATATAAATAGGGTCCGTTTGGGTCCTCTTGTGACGAGGCAGCGTTTCGCGGCTTTACGTCAAGTCTGACAGGCGATGCACGCTGTGAAATTGAGCCCGATTAAAAATATAAAAGTCTCAAGACTTCGTGATTCAACCTTATTTTTTTCATGGGGATTATTTATTTTAATTTTGTTGTATTGAACGGGACAATTATAAACATTCAGTTTGATAGCTTGATCAAAATAAACAAATCGTTCTATTTTACGACTGTATTCATGTTCTTAAAATAAATAAATAAATATTGATGGGCATTTCACAGCGCCATTTAGCCCCTAAATAAGTAAGAATAGCTTGTTATCATGGGAACCAGACAACTGATATAATACTTAAACATTTTTTTTAAATACACATAATTATAATACTTATTGACACCCAGACACAGAACAAACATTCGTCATGCAAATGTTTGTCCTGAGTGGGATCCGAACCCACGACCTACAGCACTGAAGGCAGAGTTATTACCAACTGAGCTGTGAGGCATGTCTAATTAATGTCTCGTTTGTTTTATTTTAATAAATAATCATGTGACTCAAGAGATAATACTATTACATAGACCTTACCTAGTCAAGAGGTCCTAGTGTCTTAAGTACGAATAGGTATGCGATATAACAAGCACGGAGGACTTACAATACTTTTTTTTTATGAAAGAACTTTAAGAAATACTGCTAAAACCTCCATTCGTCCTCAAAAATATTTCATATTTTGTAACTCCTGCGAAAATATTTATTGCAATCCATCGCTCAAACTACCATAACCAAGAAACTATTGCCGCTCACTTCACTACAGTACAAAAATTGTAATTCTTTGACCTTCTTTACTTATTACTGTAGCTTTAACGTAACATACGTTTTTACGCAATAAAAACCCACTGAGATTAAAATGCAAATAGATGGTTTATAGAGCTATTGATCGCATAACACACTTCTTAACATGAGCCGAGGCGGATGGACTAGGGTTGCCAGTATCTAACTTAACCACGAAATTCTCCGCCATTTCATAAAATTATATGTATTATTTTATGTGTCCATTAATATGAATAATAGATTTAAGTAGGGTTATATGCAGGGTTGTGGAGTACTAAGACTGTTACTCGAACATTTTGATTGGTCGAATGGTATCTTACCTACCGTTTTATGTAAATAAGTCAAGGTCCGATAGCCCACCTGATTGTAAACGGTAACCCCTGCAATAAGATTTCTCCCTGACTATTTAAGGATGGGAAGATCCTATTTCCATCGTTTCGCGCCAATATATCTGACCCGCGAAGGTGGAATGTCTTGTGCCTGTAATTAAACTGGCAACTACCTATTAACTGGAACACTCTGGCTGGCGGCTGAGATAGGTATGTGGCAGTACTTCTCTGGACGAACTGACTTAGTACCTCTATACAAGCTGTCATTTTACACTATATAGTTGCTTATCTTTACTTAACAGCTTACGTACGAGTAAAACTATTTCTGGCGTAAACCAAATGAATAAATATTAAAGAAGCAAGCGTCATCCCTTGTTTGAAACCCCTAGATGGTGGTAGAAGTAACGTGTGTAGCACACCGTGTAATAGCCTCTCGCTCCACTAGAACGCAACGTACAAAAGTATCGGAAAATGCATAATTTTTCATTCGATTTCACATCGATTTGTCTAAATATTGTGAATATCTTGCGAGCCTTGAAATCAGGCTGAGGCTAGGAGATTATACATATCATATGTATATATACATTTGTAAAAAGGGCACTGATTATCCACGTTTTCAAACATAAATGTTGTGCTCTGTTAATAATACCAATATTCCTATTCTATAGAAGATACCCACTGGTACAAATCCCGACTTTTAATCCGGGGGTCGTGGTTCACATCTTGTCGTGCACCATAATAAGTTTGCACACATTTTTTCACTAGAAATTAATGTGCAAAATATGGCCACGTTCTCAAAACGGTGAAGGAAAACATTTTGGGGAAATCAACTTGTCCTAGGACAAAAAATTCAAAGATATTTGTGAAAGGAGCCTCTTTGAGGCGCACTTTAATCCGTTACATTCAATGGGAAGATAAAACCAGTGCCATGATTAAAAATTATGTCAGTGTAGGTATATTATTAATAATGTCTGAAGTTTTTAAACCTTCGATCACTTTTAATTAAACTGAATATTTTATTTAGACTTTAGACTTTTTTTTGTTATGTCAAAAAATATTAGTTTTTAGTGAGATGATACCTGGTTGAGTTTTTGTAGTATGATAAGAGTTTGAATAATTGCTTAGTTTATCTGACTTGGATAATGTTTATAATTATCTCATTAAATCAGTATTCAAATATTATGTTAATATATAAATTTATGAATCGGTCTATGGTAAGGCTCTCATAGACTATCGTCCGACCTTCCAACTGATCTTCCAACCTTCGATATGTGGATGGCTGGTTGGGTACATTTTACGAATTTCGATCAATTTGGGCCTTAGAAGACACACTCATAATCTTGCTACTAGGGTTCCCGTTTTGTAAGGGTAACAGACGTCCACAACAAAAACTCAAGACCAGAAAACAAACCGTCTTAACTCTGTGCTCAAACACATAATTATCCTCGGCCCCGACCGAGGCGGTTCGAATCCCGATGCGAACCGCAACTTTGCTTGTAGCCAATACTAGTTTAGCCACGAAGCCAACTAAGAAGTTTGAAGGAATTTACAAATGCCGTTGGTGCAAGCACTTTTTTTTACATTTCACACAGCGCCATCTAGCCCCATCTTGGAGCTAGCCCTTAACATAGCTTGTATAATGGGAACCAGACAACTGATTGAATACTTACATTTTTTTTATACATACATATAATACATATTAAACACCCAGACACAGAACAAACATCTATGTACGTCACAGAAATGTTTGTCCTGGGTGGGAATCGCACCCACGACCTACAGCGCAGAAGGCAGGGTGCTTCCTGAGCCACTGAGCTGTGAGGCCAGTGCAAGCCCTCAATGTGTGAAGAGCATATGGAAGATTTGGACGAAAGTCTGGTCATACAAAAATTACATAAAATATATATAAAACAGTTTTTTTATTTATGAAATATGACTAAGGACGCAATAACGCATTGCAGATTACGTTTTATTAGAAAAGTTTGACCGCTCCAAGGAAGTCTCGTCAATTCAGTACGATAATTGTAAAATAATTTACAACCATTACCGGCGCATAAGCGACGTACATAAGAAGATGGCGAGGCGGCGCCGCGCTCGTTATGCCTGTTACGTTACGTTCGTGACGCAACCGCTCCTCGCTAATGCGTTGTAGTATCGCGTCAATCACGCGCTTGCTCACTACATATCTATAAAATAAAAACTCTCGTAAATAATATAACGTTTTATTTATTATACGTATCCTTTAATGAGCTGTATGCCCATAACAAGCAATACGACTTGGGTCCTCCCCTACTTGGGTACGAAAAGTCTCAAGTCGCGTTTGTTCCGTAACTCAGAGTCGTTAATGTGGAATGACTAATATCCCTGTAATTTCACCGGTAACCACACCTTTCAAACCGAAGCACAGTAAGGAAATTCATTACTGCTTGCCGGCAGAAATGGGTATGGTGGCGGTACTCCCGCCGACGAACTTGGCATAGTTCTGTTGCAGTAAAAAGCTGACAGAAAACGGATGAGTGGGCCCGTCATTCTGTCAGCTACACTTTCTGGGGAAAGACCATCTCCAGCCCACTGATGCGTGGACCCGTCATTCTGTCAGTTACACTTTCTGGGGAAAGACCATCTCCAGCCCACTGATGCGTGGACCCGTCATTCTGTCAGCTACACTTTCTGGGGAAAGACCATCTCCAGCCCACTGATGCGTGGACCCGTCATTCTGTCAGCTACACTTTCTGGGGAAAGACCATCTCCAGCCCACTGATGCGTGGACCCGTCATTCTGTCAGTTACACTTTCTGGGGAAAGACCATCTCCAGCCCACTGATGCGTGGACCCGTCATTCTGTCAGTTACACTTTCTGGGGAAAGACCATCTCCAGCCCACTGATGCGTGGACCCGTCATTCTGTCAGCTACACTTTCTGGGGAAAGACCATCTCCAGCCCACTGATGCGTGGACCCGTCATTCTGTCAGCTACACTTTCTGGGGAAAGACCATCTCCAGCCCACTGATGCGTGGACCCGTCATTCTGTCAGTTACACTTTCTGGGGAAAGACCATCTCCAGCCCACTGATGCGTGGACCCGTCATTCTGTCAGCTACACTTTCTGGGGAAAGACCATCTCCAGCCCACTGATGCGTGGACCCGTCATTCTGTCAGCTACACTTTCTGGGGAAAGACCATCTCCAGCCCACTGATGCGTGGACCCGTCATTCTGTCAGTTACACTTTCTGGGGAAAGACCATCTCCAGCCCACTGATGCGTGGACCCGTCATTCTGTCAGCTACACTTTCTGGGGAAAGACCATCTCCAGCCCACTGATGCGTGGACCCGTCATTCTGTCAGCTACACTTTCTGGGGAAAGACCATCTCCAGCCCACTGATGCGTGGACCCGTCATTCTGTCAGCTACACTTTCTGGGGAAAGACCATCTCCAGCCCACTGATGCGTGGACCCGTCATTCTGTCAGCTACACTTTCTGGGGAAAGACCATCTCCAGCCCACTGATGCGTGGACCCGTCATTCTGTCAGCTACACTTTCTGGGGAAAGACCATCTCCAGCCCACTGATGCGTGGACCCGTCATTCTGTCAGCTACACTTTCTGGGGAAAGACCATCTCCAGCAGAGGTCCAGTATTGGCTGTTGATGATGTAAAGAGCGCGCGTATGAACTGCCTTACTTGCAATGTTGGAAAGCGTTACAGCAATTAGGCAAATTGACTATTATATCGCTGCTCACTACCGGTTTAGATTTTAATTGGCTTCACTTAGATTAGCCGCGTTACAAACTAAAACTAATGTTCGGACGGTTACATAAACTAATACTTCAAAATCTTAGTTAGGTTCATGGTACATCACTTATATGCGGAAGTTGTGGTGTTTTTTACAGACAGACAGACATAACTGCGTCCATTCCAGAGGCCTGTCAAGAGATATTAGATCGTTACTAGGGTCGCGGGTAAAGTCTATGGGTTCATGTAGTTATTGGTATTTCTCAGTGATTTGCACATGTAGTTGGCTGTATAAGAACTGGATTATGGTAAGAAGCCCCATCGTACGAGCGTAATGGTAATAATGTTTGATTAAAATTCCCATCACTAGACCAATGAATAGACAATAACTCATATTAATTGAACAATCATTTTAATTAAGTACTCCGGATGATGTGGATTTATGTACATCTTTTATAGCGGATATTATAAGTATTTATTGTATTAATTTTTGATTATATCCTTATTAGTTGAAATATTCGGCCTGCCTAATAAGAAATAATAAACATATAAAGAAAATAACAAAGATAATAAAAAAATTAAAAATTAAAATAATAAAAAACAAATAAAAAAAAAATAACAATTCTGCTATAATTATTACTATAAATTTAGATTCAGATTCATCTTATTTGCTTGGTAATATTAATATGGTCGAGAACTAACGGATTTCTAAGTCTCTCTCATACGCGTATCATTACGATTTTTTTAGCTATCTTACGAGTGGATTACGAAAGAGCAGGGCCGGATTCCAATATTTAGTTAATTCTTAAATATGATATTCTGGTACCAAATATCATCCAAATCCCTTCAGCCGTTTGAGAGTGAAGCAGTAACAAATACAGACAAAACTTCACCTTCACGTCTCAGAGTTACAGGCACATGTGATGTAACTTGGGTCATGTTGTATCTAAGTAAGGGAAGACCCAAGTCATATTGCTTGGTATGAGAGTTACCACTTAACATCAAGGAGCCATCTGCTTCTACCTTAACTATCACATAAAAACTATTCCATTAATTTGTTAGATATATTCCTATGGTTTCCTGGCGTAGGTAATTAGGCATTTAATGATTAAAGGATTATTATTTAATATATCAAATCATTGTTTTAAGTGGTCGGCCTTCAGCATTCATTCATTGGAACTAGTTACAGTACGACACAATAGACAGCTACTATGACAAATAATGCACAAAAAGACACAATATTTTTTAGTCGGCAATAAGAAATTTGCTATCCGTTTTTTCTATCACACAAAGTCCTTTCCACCTAGGAAGAGCGTGATGGTCTAGCAGTACTGACCCCCGAGTTTCAATCCGGAGGTCGCCGGTTCAAATCCCGACGTGCACCTATGAGTTTTTCGATTGAAAGATTTATGTGCGCAATGCCACGTTCTCAAAACGGTAAAGGAAAACATCGTGAGGAAACCGACATGTCCTAGAACTAAAAATTCGAAGACATGTGTCGTGTGCACGAAAGGAGCCTCTTTGAGGCGCACTTACAATCCTTTCACCACACTGGTTCGACAGAACCGATGACCCGAAGAAGAAGAAGACCTAGGAAGAGAACATTTAAGTGGACGAAGTGATAAACGGAAAGCTCTTAGCTTTTCGGAATACATTGTGCTGATGGAGTATCCTAGAATAGAATAAAAATAATAATTTAGTTGCCAATAATAGTAGTTGTCAACAAAAATTTATTATCTAATCATTACACTTAGTTCCTATTTACGCAGATTCATCTGAGAATCTCAAGCTAAGCTTGTTATACCTAAGCTTGTGTTTTGAGATAAGTAAGTAAGAGCAGTAGAAGTCGCCAAGTTCGTCCCGGGGAAGTACTGCCACCATGCCCATTTCTGCTGCCAAGCAGTAACGCGTTCGCGTTACTGTGTTCCGGTTTGAAAGGTGTGGTTGCCGGTGAAATTACAGGCACATGAGACATTCCACCTACACGTCTCAGAGTTACGGGCGCATACGATGCGACTTGGGTATTGTCGTACCTAGTAGGGGAGGACCCAAGTCGCATCGGTTGTTATGGGCCGAGGGTACCACTTACCACCAGGTGGGCTGTCGGCTCGTTCCGTAACTACATAACATAAAAAAAAAAAGATTCAAAGTACGAATTTATACAATCACTAGTGTATATTAATATTATAGTGATATCAGTAACATTCATCTTGCGGCAAAGTATCTACTAAGATTTCATAGACAATATTATAAAGGTTAAGCATAACAATATAAATATATATCGGGTGGTAAACTATTTAAGTTCTTCATGTCATCTATCTCCAGGACATGACTTTCATGGTCGCCAGCTTAAACTCGCTGTGATAACTTTGCCCCCATACACAGTTTTCGGTTAAAAGTTGTGTTCATAGGGTACATAGTACCATCTGCACGCAAGAGGACTTATTTAAGGCAATAGTCGGAGGTTAATCTAATATGGAGATTTTTATTCTGAAATACATGTTCATTATTATTATTATTCAATTAGTTTTTTCTTTATTTCTTGTATTATAATAAAATTATAGCTTAAGACACTAATAATTAAATTAATTAAACATGTAAGGAAGAGCGAAACCACCTAATACAAGTATTGCTTACTTAAAATGTGGTTTCAAAATTGTTATTTTTAAATATTAAGTTAAAGAAAATAAACATTTTGTGTTGTATTTTGTATTTTTTTATTAAACATGGAAAATAAAATAATAAACGTTTATTACAATGCCAGTGTATACATTTGATCTGAACAAGTAGGACAATGTCAACTCTTAATTGTGAAGCACTGTACAGCAATTAAATCTGACTGGAAATCAATCATGCTATTAAGTAACTTAATATTAAATTAGTATCGAGTTATATGAACGAATGTCCTTTCCACTTTGTGAGTCTAGGCCAGCTTAAGGTGTGGTTGATATGACAACGAATTGAACGATAGGGTTTGAACAGGCATCAAACTTATCAATACGCGTGACCTTATGTTTTGAATATTAACGTTTCCAAGCCATTTCTTTATGAATTCTATGGAAATAAAAGTTTTGACTTTGACTTTGACTTTGATCAATTTATAAATAAAACAGTATTAAAAATTCAACTAGGTATATTATATATTAACGTAGCGAAACTGATCTTGAAGATATAATATTTTATTACTTATTCTATTCTAGATTTATCTGCTTTGTGTGTCTATAAAATAAATTAAACAGGAAAGTTTTTTTGAATCAGGCATTTTTAGTATCAGTTTTTTTGTGGTTTATGATTAAAAAGTTATCAATTATAAAGATTTTTTTTATGTTTAGTTTGGTATATGTAACCGGGTACCTCGCAGTCCAACTGTACCTTTAATTATTTCAATTATAAATACATTAGCGACTCCTACACTCAACTCATTGTTTCATATTCACATTTAGCAGACGGAGGTCAGCGGTGATCATTTCGTGGACAAAAAATACAATTACCTACAGTGTTATTACTGTTAAGTTTGTTTCATATCGCTGTTTGCTAGTTTAAAATAACAAATTGAAGGTAATTTTATAATGCTTCCTATTTTATAGAGTTATTATGAAATTACTAACGATCTAATGATTTGTTTTTTGAACGGCAGGACAAAGCTATAAGTTGTCTTAAAAAAAATCCCAAACCGATGCCTCAGACTGTCAAATTTCTCAAACCAGTATAGATATCTGAGAGGGACGAGAAACAATTAGGTAGAAAATAATAATAACGGGTTCTATAAAGGGTTTGGAAAACAAACATATAAATAATTGATTGAATCATTAATTTAATAATTTTGATGAATTGTCAAGATAATATTATCTTAGATCATAATTTATATTGTGAAATGAAATAAATAAATAAATATCAGGCTAAGCTCAATGACTTTTTTTTTTTTTATGTAATACATTTACGGAACGAGCCGACGGCCCACCTGGTGTTAAGTGGTAACCTCGGGCCATAACAACCGATGCGACTAGGGTCCTCCCATACTAGTTATGACAAGACCCAAGTCGCATCGTATGCGCCCGTAAATGTGAGACGTGAAAGTGGAATGTCTCATGTGCCTGTAATTTCACCGGCAGCCACACCTTTCAAACTGGAACACAGTAACGCGAACGCGTTACTGCTTGGCGGCAGAAATGGTCATGGTGGCAGTGCTTCCCCGGACGAACTTGGCGAGAGTTCTACTGCTCTTGAATGATGACTCCAACAATAACGAAAACAAATATTTTTACAATAATGTATGTAGCGTGCAATTTGATATAATCACATATCAAAACACCTTTGTTGTTAAACGAGGTGTTTGCTTTATAAATGTTTTTGTAATAAAACATTTCTAAACAACCTTGGATATAAATTGCTTGTACACTTGTACAACTGCTGATTTTTCCAACGACCCTTTGCCAGGTTACACAGTGCGCGCTACATAAACATGCAAACTTTACATTTGTTTACACAGTTCATAATAACTATTCACAAATAAATCTTTATTGTGGCTTAAATCAGTTACGGCTTTTATAATGATGGCCGGTAGCGTAGCGGATCGAGAAACCGAATGGGACGCCGCGGTCGCGCCTATTATTTACTTTTTCATTAGCCTTATTTCAAATATTCTGAGAGCCTAAATGGTAATTATATTATATTTTTCACATACCACGCTGGTAAATTACCCCACATTACCTTTATTTATATTATGTATATTTTATAACAATTTACAAATCAATTGAGCCATCTATATTTTCTGTTAAGTAACCAAAGTGCTATCAGTCACCTTACCTGAGTTTTCATTCAATGGCAGTTCGTAATATTTATGGTTTCAAATCTTATTATACAGGGTGTCCGGTAATGAATGGATAACCTTGAAATGGGTCTTAGTAGAACTATTGGGCATTCGGAAAAAATATCAAATAAAAACAAAAACAAGTAGTATCAAAGATATGTAATTTTTAAATAATATCGATGTTTTGATTTTTTTGTTTTATTTGTTCTGTTTTGTATTTTTTTTTTGATACTACTTGTTTTTTTTATTTGATTATTTTTTCCGAATGCCCAATAGTTCTACTAAGACCCATTTCAAGGTTATCCAATCATTACCGGACACCTTGTATAAAGTTATATATAAATAATTGAACGACTAATCGGTGTAATCAGTTTTGGCATATTGGCTGTGTAAAGTGGCGTATACTGTAATATTGAGTGTAATTACGTACGGGAAGCCCGTTAGGGTACACCGCCGTTAATTTATTATAATAAGGTCCAACCGCCACCGCCAGCGCTTACTCGACCGTGAAAAATATTATCATTACTCCACAATAATGCACCCGAAGTTACATTTCACAAATGTTACCTAAATGATACTTTACGATAAAATAATACTATTACAAGAGCCACATTTTATATAATCATCCTGAATTTATATTGCAGTGTAGTTCCAATTTCAAAGAAAAGCTAAAGCACCATTTTTAGCAGCAACCTGTAGATAGTCAAAGTGAAAGGTTTACTTAATTTAATTTATACAATAATTAACTGTTTATTTAATTAAACTATGCGGAAAGGGCCTTGGTCCGATCCCACTTCTGATATATAGTATTTTTGGTAGGACATCTGTTTTTTTTATTATGCCCTACTACAAAGATAAGATATTCTTCAAGGATCCTAAACTATTTGATTCAGAGAATCCAATTAGGTCACATAGATTTAAGGCTCAGTATATGTATAGTTATTAAGATAGTTGATGAAATAAAAAATTATGCCATCCCCTCAAATATCTATCGATTAGTTTCGATTCTTTAGCTGAATCTTTCGTTTCTAAATTGTACGAATAGCTCGGATCAATGGTGTGTCGATAAAGTGAATCAAAGCGTCTATGAAACGTATCGTCGACCTATCGAGCTATCGGCTCATTGAATTTTGGGATGCATGCGATAAGGTGACATCAAATGTATACAATTATAAGACATAGTGCATTGAAATAAGATTCATTTTCAGTTGACTATCCCAGTGGTTGATATGTACATATTCGGTGAGGAGGGTTATAATGAGCAGTCCTTTTCATTAGAGTTGCGCGCGCGCACGGGTGGCAAACCGCAACTACTCCCACAGTTGGCTGAGCTAATTCTTGATGCATACATTCAATCCATTGGGTTTCTCTCTTGTTTTGACGTTCATATTGTGACAACTCAAAATAACCTTGTGAAATATGATATAAACATATTAAAAGTCTTCCCAGTTATGATGTCATGCCTCTCAATGAAAACCTTTCTCTAACCTAAATGTTTGCTGGAAGAGAAGTCTTTTTACGGTTAAGCCTTTGTCACTGACTTTTATTTAAAATAGATAGACAGATAACACTTTATTGATGATACATGGAAATTTCATAATGATTAATCATTAAACTAAGGTAAAACAGTGGGCGATCATCAATAGAGATTTTTACAGACGAAAGAATTATGAAATACTTATCCTTTTTTTTATATAATCTTTCCATGAGTTATCACCATTTAATAAATATTGATAGAGTAATAAAAAGTGTACATAAACTGTAAAGGAAATTGTCATAAAATGTATTCAAACTTAAGTTAAATTTTTATCTAATCCCGATAAAATGGTCGCACCGAAGGCGTCACTATCACCTGAATACATTTTATAGCATCACCATTTTATCTAATGGACGTCAGAGATTAGTTCACACAAGAACACATTAGAATCAATGTCTTCTTTCGTGTTCTACGTTAGAGTCCAAATAAATTAGGAATGTAAATTAAAAATAGATTTTTTGTGTTGTAATTTTATATTGCTTGAATTATGCCAGGAATAAATCAAAGGATTATCAAGATCACAATTTTGAAGATATGATTATATACAGGGTGTCCGGTAATGAATGGATAACCTTGAAATGGGTCTTAGTAGAACTATTGGGCATTCGGAAAAAAATATCAAATAAAAAAAAACCAAGTAGTATCAAACATATGTATTTTTTAAATAATATCGATGTTTTGATTTTTTGTTTTATTCGTTTTGTTTTTTTTTTTGATACTACTTGGTTTTTTTTATTTGATATTTTTCTCCGAATTCCCAATAGTTCTACTAAGACCCATTTCAAGGTTATCCATTCATTACCGGACATCCTGTATACATACTTAAATTAAATTTTAGTATCCTGTGTTACTTTCTTTGCACATCCGAATCAAATACAAAATTTTCCTATAGATGTTCAGAAATAACATGATCTTACAGTTACCAAAGAGAAAGTAAAAAGGAAATATTAACAAAATTTGTGAAAATCGTGGCGAATGTTCTAGATACTCGGTGTAGTAATGTCCATCGAAGCACGATCGATTATCCTCAATATAATACCAGCTAATCATTAGTAGTGTCATATGTCGGCGTAATGTAAGTAAGAATCCAAAACCGTATCGATTGCACAAAACAAATCCGTGGACACCGCACGCGAGTCAAGATGTCGAAGGAAACGTGAAGAGGCAGCGCGACCGCAAGAAGCCTTACAGCGCCGCCCCGGACCCGCTCCGGCTGCGCTCCGGCCAGGCCCCGGTTTCAAAACACGTTTGTCCACACTCACACAGATTAACCAATAGTGATTTGGTAGATTAGCTACTTCATCCCTTTATATGATGGCACAGGGAAATCTGAAGCGATCCTATGCCTTTGGATAAATATAAATGTGGGTCCTTCCGCACCTCCTTTGAACACTTTTGGTGGTAGAATGACTATTTAGGGAACTCTGGGATGTCCATGTGTACTTCTAATGTTACTACTACTACTTGTGGCTTTCTCGAAACATGGTGGTGAAAATACCACGTTCTCAAAACGGTGAAAGAGAAAATCGTGAGGAAACCGACATGTGCTAGAACAACAAATTCGAAGACATGTGTTAAGTGCGCAAGAGGAGCCTCTTTGAGGCGCTAACACAGACAGCACTAGCACAAAATCCTTTCACCACACTGGTTCAATAGAACCAGTGACTCGAATAAAATACAATAGATGTGGTGAGAAGATTGAAGTGCGCCTCAAAGAAGCTCCTTATATGGACTGTCAGATATTAACGTTACACGTCCTAAGCTAAACTATCAATTTTCAACAAATTTCCAATCCGAGTTTGATTGGTTGTCTGGTTTGACCTGAAATTCATAAAGCAACAGGTTGATTTTGGATTATTCCACGTCTTTTCATGGATAAATGTATACACAATGTCAAGATCTCTACACGGTGGCAAGAATAATACTTGAGAACATATTCTATCAGAGTTACCGATGTGTTCCTTGCTACAGTTGGACATTTTGACATTTGTAATCTGCCAAAACTTCTAAGCTACGCTCCAATTGAAATGATCTTAAACTTAGTATCGAGATGGGTCATCCCGATATAATCGCCGGTCACCATTGACACGAATAATGGACCGATACCGAATTCTTGTTTCAAGGCTATAGTTATAGAACAAACTGAAATTAGGGCCTAAAAGCATACTCTAAATAAAAGATTGGAATTTTCATAAAAACGTAGGATCATGTACAAAAAACGCATAGGATTTACTTTTAAATATTTAGTTTTTAAAATACTTTTTGTTATAGATAGGTTTTAATATATGACCCTGCGATGCACGGATAGTTTCAAAATATAAACATTAGAGCAACCAATATTAAGCGACATTAAGTGATCTATTTCTAAAATAATTTCAAATTAACTAAGAAAAAAACAATTCTTGAACCATTTTAATATAATATTCTGTCACAGGTGTCAAAGATGACTCGGATGACGTGTCGAACAAGAGTTGTGGCGACCAATCAGCGCTGTCGAAAAAGCAGAGGAAAGCGCGGACGGCCTTCACGGATCACCAGCTGCAGACCCTCGAGAAGTCATTCGAGAGGCAGAAGTACCTCAGCGTACAGGACAGGATGGAGCTCGCGGCAAAACTGGGGCTAACAGACACGCAGGTCAAGACCTGGTATCAGAACAGGAGGTTAGTTCATTAACAGTATTTTCAAAATTGATTTTTGGCACTAAAAATCACATCCCTTTTTACGGACAAGCAACGGAACGGAGGCGGATGTTTATTGCTATGCAATCGGTAACGGATAGCGTAAGCTTGAAATTGCTACTTGCAGGGGCGCCGATCACCACATCGATTTTTCAATAGACATTGTAGCTGTTGGCCTCAGATGGCCTTCGCTGCGGTTGCGCCGTGCTTTTAGGTGAGAGCGGAGGGCTCTCAACCGGTAAATTTGGTAAAAAGTGAGGGCTCTCAACCGCTAATACATCTGAATGTGTTGTTTTAATTGTTTTTATAGATTGTAAGATTGTAAGTTTCTAGCTTCTGTCTTATTTACACAATGGTTTCACTTGAATAAGTGGCCTGCTTTGTCCAATAATCTTAGTTAACAGGGAGTCCTGGCTGGCTGTTTTATTTTTCATTTAAAATCGTGCTAATTTTTGAGTAGTGTTTAGTACGGAAAGAATGATAATTCACATGTTAATCTTAAAACTTTCTTAAGCAACTCGTGGTCGAGCAAAACCTGTAAAACTAGGAATACTGATAAAAACAAAACTGAATTACCTGCATCCAAGCTTTTTGCTTACGGCAACGTATCGAAATAGAGTTGAAATTTGCGCTATTGACTCAGGCGAAATAACATACTCATAGTTATTTATTCCATAATTGGCAAACATTAGCCTTTTCTAATGCGAAATCATTTGATAAATTATTTTATTAGTTACCTACTAATAAGAACAAAATGCCGATACCTTCAATGTCAACACAGGAGACATTACTAGTTTTTGTCAGTAGAACAGAACAAAAACTTGTCCTAGCGAACATGTTTTTATTCTGCTCTCAGGTACCTTCATCGATACTCAACTGTGGCATAGTAATTTTATAATCCCTGCGAATTCATTATTGCCAATTTTAAGTACTTAAAAGCCAAATAAGAAAATTCTTCATAAATATTATGAGTTTTAGTTGGAAATACCACGGACTTAGTGACAATATTGAAGTGGTATTTTTCAAATGAAATAATGAAGCAAATTTTTATGTTTCATTTTAACACATGTTAATCTAGAAGGGAAAATGGATCTCATTTGCCCTTCTAGACAAATTCCCTTTAATGCTACATAAGTTTATGATTAGATTCCAGTATTATGTTGAAATACGTTTTCTAATAGGTACGTCCACTTGAAACATTTGAACCTTATAAATATTACTAGTAATAATTCAATATTTAATCGGAGTTGTAATCGGAAACCAACTATTACTTACCGCAAAACTATTATTTAAATTAGACCTGGGTTCCTGATCTCAAGTTCGGCTCACACCTCACACCTGAACGGTTATACTTTACGGTTTATTCATTTTTCATTTTATTTTATTTGAGTTTATTCCTTCAGAACGATTTCATTTTAAAGCACGTTAGCTAGTTTTAAACAAATTTTAATTGTGTTAATTTATACCAATAATTGTATGTAACAGATAAATATTGGTGGATATTGCACACAGCGCCATCTAGCCCAAAGTAAGCTAAGCATATCTTAGCATAGCTGAACCAGACAACTGATATAATAATTATATACTTTTTATGTAAATACATACATATAATGCATATCTACACCCAGACATAGAACAAACGTCTATGTTCGTCACAGAAATGTTTGTCCTGCATGGAATCGAAACCACGACCTACAGCGCAGAAGGCAAGGTGACCAACAGAGCCAGTAAAAAATAGATAAAATAAAATAAATATATATTCGCGATGAATACGACATCTAGTATTCTCAATCCATGCTTGCTTTGAGAGCGTGGTGGTCTAGCGGTAATGACCCCCGAGTTTCAATCCGGAGGTCGCCGGTTCAAATCCCGACGTGCACCTATGAGTTTTTCGATTGAAAGATTTATGTGCGCAATACCACGTTCTTAAAACGGTGAAGGAAAAAGTCGTGAGGAAACCGACATGTCCTAGAACTAAAAATTCGAAGACATGTGTCGAATGCACGAAAGGAGCCTCTTTGAGGCGCACTTACAATCCTTTCACCACATTGGTTCGACAGAACCGGTGACTCGAAGAAGAAGAATCAATGCTGAGTCAGTGTAGTGTACAGACAACCTATCGAGATGTTTCTGCGTTACATCGTTTCAATACATGTCTATGGCTTCCACTGCGAGCGAGGGCAGCTGGACCTTAATCTACCAGTCAAAAACCTGATTTGGACAGGCCTCACAGCTCAGTTGACACACTGCCTTCTGCGCTGTAGGCCGTGGGTTCGATTCCCACCCAGGACAAACATTTCTGTGACGAATGTTTGTTGTGTGTCTGGGTGTTAATATGTATATGTATGGTTTACAAAGTGTTAATGTATTCTATCAGTTGTCTAGTTCCTAGAGTAGGTATATGCTATGCTTAGTTTGGGGCTAGATGGCGCTGTGTGAATTGTCCACCAATATTATTATTATTTAAACGGAAACGGGAAAACTCTTGTTACACCAGCAATAAAGTGTTCACGACATCCATTATCAACATTTATTATAAAATTGGTGAACAATTCACACAGCCCCAAACTAAGCATAGCTTGTTTGATTATTTATTACATAGAATGATAATGATTAGAACATTTGATTCATTTCACTCGCTAGATGTCGCTATATATTCTTGAAGAATAACTAACTAGGCTATGGCCGTCTGTAGTAACAATAATATGATACGTGTCAAACTTAGCAATGAGTACGCGTGACCTTATGTTTTGAATATTTTTGACTTTCCAGGCCATTTCGTTATTAATTGTATGGAAATAAAATTTCGACTTTATTAAAGAAAAATATTATCCTAACAGATACTAAATGGAACTTGAATATAATACTCGAAAATCATTTTGGAAGTAGGCAGAGGTCATTGTAGCATGTTAATTCCATTCAAATCTTCCACGGTGACTGCCGGACTACGCGGCGCGGCGTTTCAAAAACAAACGGTAGTAATTTGGCCCTCTATTATTTATTCTATATATCTCCCGTAGAATAATGAATAGTTCTGTGCCTTTATAAAGCACCGACGCGCCGACCTTTCATATAAAAACTATGGTAGCTCAATATAATCATATTAATTTTGATCTAATACGGTTTGAAAGTAATAAATAAACTTGAATATTTCACTATGGATGTAAGTATTGAGTAATGGTAGAATGAAAAATATCGCTACATATCAAAACTCATTCTATTTTCAACTTAGAAAGAAAATTAATATGTGCCCAAACTTTTTGCTACAGTTATATCACAAAGAAGATTTCCGTGGTAGAAGGTTCCTTGGCTTTAGGAGGTTTCACTAGTTGTCAGTAAGATATCGGTAAATCCACGACGGAGAACATTTACAGGCACTTCCCGAGAAACGTTCGTTTTCAAAAGGAATTAATGACCACCCATCCAAGTGATGAACATTCCTAAACGCGGCTTCCCACTAATCCATACATTTTTGTCATTGAAAATGATTTAGTGTGAACCATAAAAAGTCATAGGAATTAATCAATCATGTATCGACCCCTGATCAGGTTAAATGAGATCTAGCTTAAAATTAGATTCTATTTTTAAACTAGATTTAATTATGTTCTAATACTACTTGGGGGTGCTTTCCTTGATGCAAGATGTCCATGGCACCTTCATTTATACGACAAATAAAGAATGGTATAATATTTTCTCTTGCCTAAACCGTCTACGTTGCTGTGTTGATCCTGCAACGTGTATGATACATGATGCAACGTGGACGGTTCTTACCAAAAGTATAAGAAACAGCATTCACAGTACAAATTCTACATTATTTAATATTAATTTCTTGTAAATTTTGTAATAAAATCATAATAATTGTAATCTAGACGTAATTAGTTGCATTATCTTCCTAAAATCTCTAATATACTGACGCATATAAAAATAAAAAAATACAATTGTATTTCATTACGTAAATTTGATACTTTTCTAAGATTTAATTTACTTGTGCATAGACGCCACGGGCTTGTTGGTAATTTAGTTGGTATAAAATTTGTATGACTGCCATATATTTAAGGAATGAATTAGTGGAAGAAAGTTTCAGCCGAGTTATTCATGACATAACTATCCTTCTACATTTACGTTCCCACGATAGTGTAACCTACGGCCCACAGAGCTCTCTGCCTAGCCCTTCGGGGGTAAAGGCGTGAATTGATGTATTACATTCACTATCACGAAATATATGTAAAGATATCATTAGTTAGTAGTTATTTAAATAAAATAAATAAATATTGGTGGACATTTCACACAGCGCCATCTAGCCCCTAGTAAGCTAAGCATAGCTTGTATCATGGGAACCAGACAACTGATTTAACACTTATAAACTTTTTTTTAGACACAGTACAAACATCTATATTCTTCACACAAATGTTTGTCAAATCGAACCCACGACCTACAGCTTAGAAGGCAGAGTTACTACCAACTGAGCTATGAGGCCAGTGAATTTGGAAATTGTTTTAGCAATCAGTCTCTTAGTAACACAATTATGGCGTTAATGCGAAAAATGTTACTGATCTAAACGGAAACCAATACACGCCTGTATAAGTTAAAAATAGTAGTAACTTTAATAATAAACGTAAACGAAAAAGTCTCATGGTATTACAATGTATTGTGTTGACGTGAGATGGCGCATGCGCAGGCGCAGTGGTTGACCGCGACGCAGCACCGCCCTCGTCTAGAGCTTTTTGCTTCACTTTTTTGTTGATTTCCTATAATTTCGGCTAAACTAATGTTTGGCCTTCGATTTTTCGGTTCGTGAATGACTGTGAAATCGGGTTTAATTGTAGGATGTAATGGCTTTTGTGCGGCTACTTTCTTCTGTTTTTGTGTCGGCACAAATAAAATAAAAACCTACCCACCCACAGTGTATTTAAGCAACGATTTAAGTAATAATATTTAAATGGTTTCAAATTCATAGCGATGATAATTATAAATTTTGAATACAAATACCCGTTTTTGTTTAAGGCGGACTAGAACATTTGTTCTTAATTTTAATTGTGAAGACACGGTCTTTGGGCACAGGTTTAATTTAAAAATAAAACTAATTACGTACATAATTTTCATAGCTTATCTTGTTAATTAGTGAATATTTTTAACAAACAATTTAAATACTTACTAAATCATTTACATTTTAAATGGAGTTACGTTTAATAGATATAAACGTACGTAACGGACCCTCGTAAACTTAGTTCGTTTGAGTTCAATCGATGTGACTAATTAGCTGGGACATTCAGGGTGTATAATTGCACCGAGGGTGATATAAACGCACGTTATAAACTAAGTTCTGGGAGATTATTCATCGATTAATAGATCGATGCGATAAAAAATGTATTGATTGTCCCAACGTGTGAACGGGCGGCGGGCGGCGGGCGGCGGGCGTCGGCTGCGGCGGTGTTGGCAAGTCATCGGTGCGCCGCGCGCCGGCGCCGGCGCCGGTCCCGGCTACTCATTACGGCTACCGCTGGCGCTGATACAGTTGCTGACACTGTAATTTGGGACGATTGTTTTATTATATGCCATCTCATTGGTATTAGGAGGGGTCTGCTACCGGACCGGAGCCTTCTGCTTATGTCACGGTTACGACCTTAACTTACCTTTATAATAATAATATTGGTGGACAATTCACACAGCGCCATCTAGCCCCAAACTAAGCATAGCTTGCATCATGGGAACCAGACAACTGATAGAATACATACATTCTTTAAATGACACATATAATACATATTCTATGGTCTGGGTGATCAGAATAAAAATCTATATTCGTCACGCAAATGTTTGTCCTGGGACTTACGGCGCAGAAGGCAGAGTTACTACCTACTGAGCTGTGAGGCCTGTATATATCTGAACAAATGAATCTTCCTAATAAGACAGCTAGCTTCCCTTCAATGGGAGTTTTTTTATGTGATATAGGTCATATAACGACCCACCTAATATTAAGTAGTAACTGCTGCCCATACACAACAGCAATACGACTCAAGTCCTCTCCACTAAAGTACGAGATGACTCAAGTCGCATCGCGTTGCGTCCATCATCCCGAGACAGGGATGTTATGTTACATGCGCCTGCAATTTCACCGGCACCCACTCCCTTCCACCGGAACATAGCATTTCATTTAACCTAAAAATGATTTGTGGCTCACGTCTAGTTCGATTTTCCCCATCAATTTCCAGCGCTATAATTAAAAACGCAACCGACAGTGTGATTCAGGGCTCGTAAAGCTTCACATACGTTTTGTCCGTCTGTCTGACCGTCGCGTCGCGTCGTAAAGTCGTTATAGCTGTTCCAGCAATATGTCGTTTATCGGCATTTAGTCGGCAGCGACGGCGGCGTGTAATCCTCGGCGATTAGGTACCAATTGCACGTAATGACGCGACTTTAATGACTCGCTCAAGTATATTGTTCACCGCTTTTAGTGTGAGAGCGTGGTGGTCTGGCGGTACTGACCCCCGAGTTTCAATCCGGAGGTCGCCGGTTCAAATCCCGACGTGCACCTATGAGTATTTCGATTGAAAGATTTATGTGCGCAATACCACGTTCTCAAAACGGTGAAGGAAAACATCGTGAGGAAACCGACATGTCTTAGAACTAAGAATTCGAAGACATGTGTCGAGTGCACGAAAGGAGCCTCTTTGAGGCGCACTTACAATCCTTTCACCACACTGGTTCTACAGAACCGGAGACTCGAAAATAAGAAGTGTGACGTAGATATTTGCAGCTTTCGTCTGTCTGTCCTTGGGGAGTAAGTTCGCTCCGGGAGAAGTAGATAGCCCATGGATTGCCACTTGCTACGATCCATATAAACGACTTATCGACGATTGAGGCTTTTCCGATCTTATTCGGAAGCTCAATTCGCATTAGTAGATGTCATATTTAAAATGAACTTTATTTGTATTAAAATAATTTACAAAGAAATAAGTGTAATATTAATGGAACCAATTGAGCTACCTAAAGACCGTTGCCAACGATGGATAAATAGTTTTTGTTTTTTTGTGCCGGAAATCTTGGCGACATTGAAAATAAATCTTATTTATATAGAATTTAGAATTCCTTTATTAATAATAATAATAATAACGATTATTGATTATATCTAATTATAAATGCGAAAGTTTGAACGTGTGGATGTTTGTTACTCAATCACGCCAGAATGGATCTGGATGAAATTTGACACAGAGGTAGATTAAAGTCTGAAAGCTCACAGGCTTTTTTTTATCTCGGAAAAGTGCAGTGTTCTTGTGGGATAACTTATTGACCGCGGGTAACGCCGCGGGGAGCAGCTAGTTCTTCGTAAGTGTCGAATACGCGTTTCAATTTTGAAAAACTTATTAAAGTTCAGTTTTAAGCAATTTCTTTAACAATTACATTTGCAATATCACACTTATTTGCCTGTTAGATCCCTTAGAATTCAAATACTTATTCATTTTAAACCAGCTAACTGAGCAACAGCTGAATATAAATCATCGCAACAAATCGTTTAGTATGACTAAACGATTGGTTTATTGTATCATTCTAATGGCAAAACCCACACAAGTCGTTTCACACTACCTGAAAATTTGCGGTTTTTTTTTTTAATCACCTGCTGTAATACTGCTGTAATATTTTTTATAATTGACAGATATAATAAAGAGCAGAAGAACTCTCGCCAAGTTCGTCCGGGAAAGTACTGCCACCATGCCCTTTTCTGACGCCAAGCAGTACGCAGTAACGCATTCGCGTTACTGTGTTCCGGTTTGAAAGGTATGGTTGCCAGTGAAATTACAGGCACATGAGACATTCCACCTACACGTCTCACATTTACGGGCGCATAGATGCGACTTGGGTCTTGTCATACCTAGTATGGGAGGACCCAAGTCGCATCGGCTGTTATGGGCCGAGGTTACCATTTAACACCAGGTGGGCCGTCGGCTCGTACCGCAAAACATTTTTTTTTTTTTTTTAAATATAGATATGGACGACCTGCTTAGTTTTGAGTTTTTTTTATTGATACCTTGATAGATTTCCCCTGTCTATTGGCATAGCTCTACTACTATAAATGTGGTCAATATGTGAAATATTATTTATAAAGAAAAATCGATACGTATTTTATCCGTCATTTGGTTCCCATAGTACAAGCTGAGCTTATTTTGACGCTAAATGACTCTGTATGCAATACCCGCCATTATTTATTAAGCTATTGCATAGCTTCTATCGCGGGCCTTGAGCGTGGAGACCGAATCCAGAAATTCCGTAACGAAAAAAACCTAACACCCCCCACTCCGACCGGCACAGCGGTGATACTTTTTAGTTTTTCCATCTATCGATAAATACCAGAACTTTTAATGACTTTTTGAAATATCATGCGCAATAGCTTTACCGCGGCAGTCTCCGAGTGCCACACGTCTTTTTATTATGTGCTTATTGTTAAATGTAGGGATGTTTAATTCAGATGAGAATCATTGAAAGCGTTTACAAATTTTCAATCTGTCTTTCCTTTCAAAGCTTAATTTTTATATTTTGTAGCATATTGAAATGCCGTACGTGTGAGCACACACTCCTAATGACATAATTTAGGGTTCGTAGCTACCAAGAAACAGCTAATCGGTTATGCAGAACCCCTCTAAATTACACCTCCAGAGACACGGGAATCGAAGCAAGGACGCTGGGGTCGCTCGACTTATCATTTAACCACTAATCATAATGCTGCAAATGCCATTTCTGTTTTCGTCGGGTTTTAATAAGAGGATTGGATTATATGCGGTTGGTAATTTGGCCACAGATTTGATATTAGTTGGTATTGAAATTTGCCACAGAATCGAGGATAGTTTGTAGGGAAATTTGACTTTAACTTGAAGATCGTGATGCGATACAACTGTAATTTTGTATGAGTAAACATTTATGGTCTTAGCTATTGTTCTGTGGAAACTTGGATTCGGTTTTTTTGTATCACGGATAATGGTTTTACCTATATAATTATAATTTAGAATTTATTACCATTATAGGATATATAACTGAGAGGATGTTCTTATTATATAGTTAGTAATAGCAAAATTTACCTATCTCAATACCTAAACTTAACTTTGGTCCTTACAGCGAACTACAGAGCAAGCTGACTGTAAAATTATGATGAACACCATAGAAAAGTTAACAAGCCTCGCAGCTCAGTAGTAACTCTACCATCTACTGCACGTAAGGTTGTGGATTCGATTCCCACACAAGACAAACATTTGTGTGATGAGCATAGATGTTTATTCTGTCTCTGGGTGTGTATTGTTTATTTATATTTAACAGGCCTCACAGCTCAGTTGGTAGTAAGTAACCCTATCTTCTGCGCTGTAGGTCGTGGATTCGATTCCCACCCAGGACAAATATTTGTAGAACAAACATAGATGTTTATTCCGTGTCTGGGTGTCAATATGTATTATATGTATGTATTTACAAAAAGTAATAAGTATGTATATCAGTTGTCTGGTTCCCATGATACAAGCTATTCTTAGCTTATTTTGGGGCTAGATGGCGCTGTGTGAAATGTCCACCAATATTTATTAATTATTTCTTATATTTAATTATTTACACAATGTATGTACATAATCTATCAGTTATCTAGTTCCCATAGTAAGATTTACTTAGGTACTTTGGGGCTAGAGGGCGCTGCGTGAAATGTCAGCTATATTTAACATTTTATTTTATTGAAGCTAAGCTTTTATAAGTTCGTGGTGTGCTCTGTACTTTACAGTATGTATCTACCTCGTATATATTCCTAAAAAGGTTGAAAGTTAGATTTTAAATACCAATCACACGGACCCTTTTATTAGTGGCTCTATTTACACAAAGTCGTACCTAACACAAAGAAGGGAAGGGTGTTCAGTTATAAAAGCGCTCAAGTAGTACAATTCCCCTGAGAGAGGGTTTGAGTTTGACAAACATGTTTCTCAAACTTTCCAAGCAGCGTATAAATAACGTTAGATAAAGCTCAAATTGGGCTCGAATCGCGTCCAATTCACTAAGTCGTAAGCGCCACTTCGAACTGTTCCGATCGATGAGTGCGCTCTTTGTCTCGGATATACGTACCGAATTCACATCACGTCGCCGAAAAACGCAAACCGAGATAAACAACCTCCCCCTAGGAGAGGACGTAAGCGGCACCGTTTTACCGCACCATTTTCGTCTTTAACGTAAAATGTTAAGGCGTATTTTCGGACGGGACTCCTCGAACAACAATTGAATCAGTTCACACAGCATCAAATCACTAAACCACTGGGCGGAGCGTACTAAGACTCCACCGGGTGAGAGAGACGGAGCGCCGCCGCTGTGTAGGCCAGACAGAGATACAAATATTGCCTTACGAAGACTACTAGAGATGGCAGACCGGAATTAAGCTCCGAGAGCTTTTTGTCCGTCGGCCGCGGCGCGGCAATCAAAAGAAATAGTGTCACTGAGCCGATTGCCTCTCATTCAGCGCTTGACAATTAAATAAGTGGTCTCAAGCAGTGATCTCAAATATAACCCGTCACAATAATATGATTAATGGGAGCGCGGACACTTTCTATCGATCATTTGTCAGCTACCGATAATTAGAGAGTGCTATTCAAATTAGGCAAGCTTAATTCGGCTTAAAGAGTGAATGTAAACGGGTCTCTGAATATGTTAATGTATAATTATTGTAGTCTTTTTAATAGATAACGGTTTGATGAATGAGGATACATAAATCATTTTTAGAGATGAGTAACATAACTGGTGAACTCCCCCGTCATTTGCATTTAATGAAATTAAATGATCCATTTAGAGATATTAATTAACGAGGGAACCAGTGAACCGTCTGTTAGACCGCAGCGCAGGCTGCGAACAATGGCGCGCATTGCATCGACTTCATGGACCTGGGAGAACAGCTCGGTTACTTTATTATTACGTTATCGAGACGATCAACTAGGCATATGATGGTTTAAAACTGAAATTTCTTTCGGATTTTTCTTCAAAACCATAGTTTTAGTATTGGTGCTCTTTAAGTTAGACAAGTTAACCAAGTTTTATTTCATCATCATCCTAGCCTGTAATGGCCCACTGCTGGGTATAGGCCTCCCTTTTCTTTTGCCAGCCCAATCTGTTCTGCGCCACTCTCGTCCAGGTTTTTCCAGCAGATTTTACGATGTCGTCGACCCAACGTGCTTTCGGTCGACCTTGATTCCTTTGATCTGATCTGGGCCACCACTCGGTCAAAACCTTACTCCATCTTCCATCACCACGTCTAGCCAGATGTCCGGCCCAATTCCATTTGAGTTTAAGTTTTATTTAATGTGTGATATAAATCTCTACAGAAAATTGTTGGGTCTTAATAATACTACAATCGAAAATAAAACTACTTAAATCAGATCTTATGCTATTCAATTGATTTAACAAAACGAATATAAAAACAACAGATATTGTGTTGTTATTTTTGAAAGTCCCAATTTCTGCAATAAATTATATTTTATTTAGGCGTTTATTTGAGGAATCATAAATTGGTGACTCAAAGCGTGTTTCCGAAAAGATAAAAATACATATTCAATCAGTTATCTATTTCCCATAGTAAACTATGCTTAAGTACTTTGGGGCTTGAGTCTACTTGGGTATAACTAGTGACTCTAATATCTCTCTTAAAGTCTATTTAGGAAGAATTAAGATTCGGAAAGTGGGTGAAACTAAATTTCTCATATTTTAGTTGCACCATTTACTTACATAAGCGTGTTTTATTATAATGGTTACAGCCAATCTTAAAAATGTACGCACACTAAACTAATTCCTCTTGAGTTCACCAGCTACTAGGACTTAGGACTGTATTTGCAGTAATAACAGCGATGACAATGCTTGCAATAACAACTCCCCACGAATTAATAAAAACCTCACTCAAGTACAATAAAGAGCCACTTCGGAACTAATCCAAATCGTACAAATTTAATTTCACATTTAGGGGAGCTTTTTAGTTTGAGAGCTTATTTACGACTTGCGAATCCCCCTGTATAAGCACAAAAGCTCAATAGCTTGTTTTATTATTTAATTTCTCTTGAAACATCATTTTTTTTATTAAATTGTCAACTTCTTTTAGTTAATGAAATATTTTTTTTGAGAATTAATATCGTAAATATATGTATTGTTATTATGTTATTAAATTAAAGCACATATAATCTTTTCGTGTTTTATGTTTAAAAGCCAAAATTCATCTCTTTAATTAAATACAGATGTGGACTTTTAATAGCTTCTATTTAAATTTTTACTAGTAAATAATCATTTTTAACGACACCTAAAAAAACTGAATCCTGAAAACCTGGAAACGAATTTGTTGTTGATGCAAACATTTTCCTTTCCATGAACTGCAAGCCTTACGTCTAAGTCCGTTGAGTTTATTTGTCCATGAGTAATTTGGTAGTTAACCACATTATGCTACAAAAAACAAAAGTACACATTAATCTAGGACAAGCTTCATTCAATTGCCGTTACAATTTGAATGTTTTTTTTGCTTCCAAAGTTGAGGACAAATTACCACTTTACAATGGAAATTGTGAGCAAGTAAAGCAGAAGCGGGGCACGGTTCCCGGAGCAATACCGCCGCGTCACATTTATACTTATTATGTGGAACAAAGTAATTTATACGAGTTCACCCTTTCCAACGGAATCAAATAAATCAAATTAAAGTACTAGACCACGCTCTGGTGAACACTGGATTGCCCAAGACGTTTTGTCAAAAAATATATTAAATTATTTATTTATGTTTTATTACTTTCATTGCGGTATCTTCATTGTGTTCTGGAGTGGTCTGTGACAAATTTGATGACGACTCGAGCACCGAGGTTACGTGTAGGGTTGTGATCTATGGGTTTGGGGTCCGTAAACGACAGTTTAGAGTATTTTTGAATCGATTTGACTCAATAATGTCACATAAATCGTTTTTGTGTAATTTCTTGTGGGACCACAGCGGTCCGTATCGATTTATTTCAGTTGCTAATGGACCGTGAACGCTTTGTCATCTCGTATCTATCAATAACTTTTAGTTTTTTAAGATATCTTTATCATTTTCAATACCGATAACAAATACAAAGACGATTCTATTAATAGTTTTTCTGTAATAACCGTAAAATTTGTTATACCGGTTTTTATATATATTTTTTATGCAATTGATGTCACGGAACAAGCTGACGGCCCACCTAATCTTAAGTAGTAATCGCCGCCCATGGACAACAGCAATACGACTCAAGTCCGCTCCATAGTACGAGATGACTCATGTCGCATTGCGTTGCGTCCATCACCTCGAGACGGGGACGTTACGTCTCATGCGGCTGCAATTTCACCGGCACCCACTCCCTTCCACCGGAACACAGCAACACGAGTGCATCACTGCTTGACGGCAGATTACCAGGTGTGGGGCCAGTAATTCTCCGTGCTAACTTAGCACAAGTTCTACTGCTACTTTGGGTTGCTCCTTTTGCACCACCCGGGAGACACGTGCATGGATTCAAAGGGTAACTTGGTCCCCCCCAAATTATATGAGTCTCATTTGTCCACAGAACAAAATGGAAGCGACAGACAGCCGTGGGCTTAGAGTTGTTGGCGGAGGCGGGCAACTACGCTGCATTCCAGCGTTTGTACGGCGGGTACTGGGCGGGAGTGCCGGCGTACCCGGCACAGCCGGCGCCCGCGGCCGCCGACCTGTACTACCGGCAAGCGGCAGCCACGGCGGCGGCGGCCGCTTCCGCGAGCGCTAACACGCTGCAGAAACCGCTGCCCTACCGGTCAGTCCTACACTATAATGCTGACGCGGTCATGATAGCATTTATACCGTGAGTGCAGGGGAGTACGACACTGAGGTACCAAGCCAAACGGCGCGGCGGCCATAGCTTCAGCAAGGGAGGGTGGTTTATATCATGATAAACCGTATTTCCAGCTCATTAAAACATCAATACACATGTTAGGTCTTCCCGCATTACAATCGCATTGCACCCGTCGCGTCGCTCTGAAATTTGGATCTGAACATCAATCTATACTGTACACGTTGTATCCGCTCGTTTGGTCGAAATAGTTGATATGTTTTCATTGATGCAGGTTGTATCCCGGCGCTCCTCTGAGTGGCGTCCCGCCGCTCGGGCTGGGCCTGCCCGGGCCCTCGGCGCACTTGGGGTCGTTGGGGGCCCCGGCGCTCGGGGCCCTGGGGTACTACGCGCAGGCGCGGCGCACCCCCTCACCTGACGTGGACCCCGGCAGCCCGCCGCCTCCCCGGTCCCCCCGGGAACACTCCGTCGAGAGGCGCTCTGACGACGAAGACGACGATGAGACCATACATGTGTAAAATCTGTGAATGATAATATGATTGACTAACCATAAATGCGAGATGATTTTGGATAGACTGAAAATGATTATCTTGATGCGTGATCATTCGTGTATTTATAAAAATAATGATATTGTATAGTGGTTAGACTCAGATATTCAGTGAAGGACAAAGCGACTGGTAATTAGCTATAGTTACGTGGCTATACATGAATGGTCGGTGTTAATTTACTTACAGGAATGTTAGAAAGTGAATCTGTCGTATTGTTTAAGTTGCCACAGTTGCTTATGTTTATACTTAACTCAATGTGAATACTCCATTTCCACTGTGAAATATTGGATTGTGGTTCCCTATAATGTGATATTGTGACGGTTACTGAAAGGTAGTTGCTCGTCGTTGCTGCAACATTGCTTCAGGTTGCGAATACATATTTAAAACATGTTTAACAAATACGCAAGAAACCTTAGATTTATAAGTGGAAGTTATTGCATTTTTGAGCAACGCAGCAGCAGAAACCTGTGCCCAGTTCGATCTAGTATTTGTAAAATATATTGATGTTGTGGTTTATATCTAAGTATAGAAATAGGTTCCTAACATTTGTAAGTTCCATTTAGTACTTAATTTAGGACACTTACATTCAAGTAATGAACGTTATTTATAAGATCAGTATCACTTTAGTGTTTACATTTGACATTAACAAAAAACACTATGAGTACATACATAAAATACTGATAGGTATAAGACATTGTACATGGTGTTTTATTTTCAATCTATCCACGGTGGCTAGAATTAATGAAGAACTGGCTAGTAAAAGAAGACTACTTATTACCGTTGTATGTACAAAAATTAAGTATTCCATGCTTATTTCATAATACCTATAACCTCGCATTCACATAAAGAATCTATCCCCCAAACGACTAGGCACAAGAGTGTCTTTGGAGATTTTTCCAGACACAGTACCTTAGACGCTCTTTGTGGATATTTCTCTTTTATACATGATTTTAAATTATCACTTCAAAACACAAGACATTATCTTAAACCTAGTCGTATTGAACGGCGTAGCTTTGTCATGTTAACGAGTTATTCAATGGTTGTTCGACATAGATAGACTTCATGACTTCATGCAGAGAGACGTTGCATGTATTCTGTTTTGGCCATAGTTCATTGAGACAACAAATGCCTGAAGCGATCATTATTTATCATTATATCTAAATATTTTGTGTCATTGTAGAGCTGTGAATATATTTTGAAAACGCCAACTTCAGTGTAATGTAATGCACAACATATTGGTGTGAAG
The DNA here is from genome assembly GCA_947359385.1 of Chesias legatella. Lineage (NCBI taxonomy): Eukaryota > Metazoa > Arthropoda > Insecta > Lepidoptera > Geometridae > Chesias > Chesias legatella. The sequence goes on along the minus strand of OX375780.1, from coordinate 9,047,528 downwards.
TGTGACACTAAAGTTTTCGATATCGATGCAGTATTGTGCATAATTGTATATATCTAAGTACTTGGCGCATATAGTATATGAATATATGTATTGTTAATATAAATACCCAACATAAAGTATTAACTATGTAAGTACTTACGGCTGCTATAGATATGACAATCCGAATAGCATTTCTATAGATTTTGTGGTGTTTTATAAATAAAATGTGGTCAATTAAAATAGCTATTGTTTTCCTCAGTTTCGGCACAAAGCTTGACTATGTAATTATGAAAAATATTGTTATTTTATTTTGATGCTATAACTTATTCCTACTGATCATAATAAAGGGAAATGCACTTAATACGTTGGTTTTAATGAAAGTCTTCTCTAATCTTGCATCTACTCTCTCCTTGGACTGAAAGGTTAGATACTGTCATTAAATTCATTATGTAAGGACACAAAACATTCATACAAAATATTACTTATTTATATTCTGATATATACAGCAGGTTGCAAATAATATATTTGGGACTGAAATAATGTTAACATCGCCTTGAAATAATTGATTTATTTGAACTGAACATAAGGATAGTTTGAAAGGGTCGAGCGGCAATTTTTGCGAACATGGGAGCGATTGTATGGATTTATGTTGAATTTGTTGCGCTGCTACTGGAAAACTGAAGTTTTTCAAAGTTTTATTTCAAACATAAGACCCAGATCCAATAATTTGCAATTGGTAATCAATGAAACTGAATATTAACTCATTGCAGACTTGTTTAAATGCCTAGTACTTTATATGGATTCAGCTTCGCGCTTAGTAGTACATACAATTTAGGACACCTTGCAGACTTACCCACCGAAACTAATTAGATGATATACTTTATAAACTCAAGCACAGAAAATAAATGGTAGATTGAAAGTGTTTTATGTGATTTAAGTTACGGAACGAGCTGACGGACCACCTTATGTTAAGTGGTAACCATCTCCCATGGACAAAAGCAATACGACTCAAGTCCTTCAAGCAAAGTACGAGATGAGTGAAGTAGCATTTTCAGTAATTATTATGCTGTGCAAAATAGACGTTGTACTCGAGATAAGAAAATAAATAAAACACTATTGTTTTATTTATTACAACATTATACAAATCTACCTATGTAGATTTTCGTGCGAATCGATATAAATTCCATAAAAACCAATTTGACATTCGGACGTAACAGAAATAAAATTATAGTTCTATCGACAACGATTTTTGTTCAATAGTTTCAACATCGACTCAAAATCAAATCGTTACTTTCTGTAAATACATACATGTACATACATATTTACACCCAGCCACAGAACAAAGGAAATGAGGAAATCCGTAGACGAACCAAGGTTATCGACATAGCTCTCAGAATAAGCAAACTGAAGTGGCAATGGGCAGGCCACATAGCTAGAAGAACCGACAACCGTTGGGGAATAAAGGCTCTCGAATGCGACCACGAACCGGCAGACGCGGTGTAGGGCGGCCACCTACCCGATGGACTGATGACATAGTCAGGATCGCAGGAAATCCGTGGATGCAGGCTAAATGGAAATCTTTGGGGGAGGCCTATGTTCAGCAGTGGACTTTTACCCGCTGATATGATGATGATGATGATGACAGAACAAACATCCATGTTCGTCAAACAAATGTTTGTCCTGAATGGGGATCGAACCCACGCCTACAGCACAGAAGGCAGGATTAGTACTACCAAGTAAGCTGTGAGGCTACCCAAAATTAGTTGTATAATACTACTAATACTAGACACATTTATATTGAGACTATTTATATCACAGTTTTATATATTTCAGTTATGATGGTGATTCAACAAAGAAAGAACGAGCTGACGACCCACCTGGTGTTAAGTGGTAACCTCAGCCCATAACAACCGATGCGGCTTGGGTCCTCCCCTACTAGGTACGACAATACCCAAGTCGCAACGTATACGCCCGTAACTCTGAGACGTGTAGGTGGAATGTCTCGTGTGCCTGTAATTTCACCGGCAAAAACCTCGTTAAAAAGTAATATCTCGTTGAGAGGCACTCATTGCCTACTTTGTTGAAGTGAGATATTATCAACTAATTACAAAGTATAAAGGGGTCAGACAGTAAAATGGTAATGCTTATTCACTGAATACGTAATGATGGGAAGTTATCAAGTTATTTCGCTAAGTACTGTATTAAGGCACATTATCCTGATAGTCTATTTCATTCAATGTGCATGTGAGCTATGTAAGCAATTATAATGACTGGCCTCACAGCACAGTTGGTGTCTGTCTTCTGCGCTGTAGATCGTAGGTTCGATTCCCACCCAGGACAAACACTTGTGTGACGAATATAGATGTCTGTTCTGTCTGGGTGTTAATATACGTTGTATCTATTTCCAAAAGGTATCTCAACCAAAATCTCACATTTTTTTGGAGGTAAAGTGATTCGCTATGGGTGCTTGTCCGTAGTTCGGGATCTTCTGGCGAATATGTCTCCTAAATAAGAGTATTTATGTTCTGTTTCCGAAACAAAAAACAAAAAAGGATTTTAGTTGCTGAAAAAAACCGTTCAGGACAAAAGCAAATACTTTTACACGCATCTGGACCGCCTGCAAGAACAGAAAGATATTATTTAAATACATATCTCCTAATCAAATTGCGTAGTACTAATGTGCAGAGCTACACTAGAATTATGGAAAACGCATATCTCTTCGTTAGAATGAGATTTATTCCAAAGGATAAATTCATGAATGAGTCAATGTGACAGAGGACGTCATTAATGTCAAAAACCTATTTACATTCTAGCTAATCAGCCACAGCTCCGCACAATCCGGAGGTCGCCGGTTCAAATCCCGACGTGCACCTATGAGGTTTTCGATTTAAATATTAATGTGCGCAATACCACGTTCTCAAAACGGTGAAGTAAAACATCGTGAGGAAACCGACATGTCCTAGAACTAAAAATTCGAAGACATGTGTCAAGTGCACGAAAGGAGCCTCTTTGAGGCGCACTTACAATCCTTTCACCACACTAGTTCGACAGAACCGGTGACTTGAAGCCACAGCTGATCCATTGCTTCAATCCCTCTCTAATAGCTGAGGGTAAATCTGGTAAAAAAGTGCTATATTCTTACTCGATAAAAGCCTTAATATAATCCTGAGCATGTAAATTTTCAATTGAACTATATGTTGCATTGACATTAATTGAAAACCCTCACAATAAGTCCATTTCGTTGAATCGCCTTGAAGTGGTTATGCGAAATAATGACGAAAATGAAAGCCTATCTTGAAATAATAAACACGACGTAAATCATTCAACGTAAAGGCTACAGTTTTCAAGATAAAGTTGTCCCACTAAGCAGTTGCAAATGGAAGCAAAGGCATTGTGAAATATAAATCTACTAATGCATTTAATCGTTTGAAGGCATGGAACAGTTGTAACGAACACCTCGCTCGGTGCGGTGCCAGCGTTGCAATACTTCTAACTCCAGTTTGTCACGCCATCGGATCGAGCCGCCTTACCTTCACCGACACGATTGTGTATTTTGTTCTTGGAATCTTAATCTTAGTCGTCCTTTATTGGCTATACGATAAGTTAATTAAGATTTTATTATGTTCAATTAAGAGCTGTAGATTTTGTAATAATAATAAAATATAATAAATCTACATCTATGTCTCATTACGAATAGGAATTATATTTTACACTATAAAACGGTTTTTCTTTTTCAAAGTGTTTTATTATTTGGCTTCCAACATCTTACAGGAATGTGTCTGTATCACCCTCTATGCTGGGCTATGAATCTACAAAAATAAATTACATCAGTCTATTATTCTGTAGGTCCGTAAAGGTTACCAACACGCTACACTACAATACATAGTATTTATATTATTGACTGGCCTTATAGCTCAGTTGGTTAGTAACCCTACCTTCTGCGCTGTAGGTCGTGGGTTCGATCCCCACTCAGGACAAACATTTATGTGACATTTGTAACGTTGATGTTTGTTCTGTCTGGGTGTTAATATGTATTATTTACAAAAGAAAAGTATATATGTATTATATCAGTTGTCTGGTTCCCATGATACAAGCTATGCTTGGCTTACTTTGGGGCTAGACGGCGCTGTGTGAAATGTCCACCCATATTTATTTATTTATAACATAGTTTTGATCGTGAATGACAGACAAAATGCTTCTTTCTAAAAATGATTCTTTAAAATATTGGCTACTTGGTAAAAATCCAAATATTAAACAAGCCTGGATTTGTGCATATAACGTATATTATACAAATACAATATTAAAAATCACAATATTTTGATATGACACACTTTTGATAACTATTCCTGCAATTATTTATTTTTGTAGGTTACCTACTTAACCAAGGTGGGCCGTTAGCTCATTACGTAACTGTATGACATTAAAAAAACAAAACTCCTTATTATTAGCCTCTTTTAGTAGACAGCTGGACACAGGCCTCTCCTTCTTCACACCCGACTTTCGGGTCTCAGTGTAAACTTGCTGTAGATGCGGAATCGTGTCGGGTGCCCTAAAACTGTCCATCGCTGTGGTGTCGGCTCACAGCTAATAGCCCCGTGCTAAATTGTCTGTGCTATCTCCATTTGCATTTACTGGTGTAATATACCTAAGGGAAAGCAATTAGGCCCTATTGTTGTTCATTTGTGCACCTCCACTTACTATGTAAGAGCAGTAGAACTCACGCCTAGTTCGTCCGGGGAAGTACTGCCCCCATGCCCATTTCTGCCGCCAAGCAGAAACGCATTCGCGTTACTGTGTTCCGGTTTGAAAGGTGTGGTTTCCGGTGAAATTACAGGCACATGAGACATTCCACCTACACGTCTCAGAGTTACGGGCGCATACGATGCGACTTGAGTCTTGTCATACCAAGTAGGGGAGGACCCAAGTAACATCGATTGTTATGGGCCGAGGTTACCACTTAACACCAGGTGGGCCGTCGGCTCGTTCCGTGTCTCAATCACATAAAAAAAAATGTAAGCGGGAATCCTTATTAACTTGAAACTGGTCTTTGTGGCGTTGCAATACTGAGTTCTCGTACATTACCACAATAATGAAGGTTAATTTCAAATAAAAACGTTTGCACATTGCTGGGTACATACATATTTATATGCAATGATCCCTGGATATAATTAATTATGAAACGCAACATAAAAACCGGAAGTAGATTAATCAACATAAAAATTATTATGTACAGGTTTGAACCCCTTCATTCAGAGATATGATTTTATTATACGTTTGAACGTTAGGTATACAAACTTAGTGTCCACCGAACAGCCGTCCATTTTTACTATATTTTTGTGCTTGCATGTTTGAGTTACCGTGTCAGACAAATTCAAAATAAATTGAAAAAAAAAATCTCTAAATGAATTCTCACTTGAACATTCCTGATCTTCTTCTGTTCGAGTCACTGGTTCTCTCGAACCAGTGTGGTGAAAGGATTTTAAGTGCGCCTCGAAGAGGCTCCTTTCGTGCACTGATGACAAATAAGTGAAACTATTTATTCGTAACTTGTACCTGGTTGAAATTTACAAAATGAGTCCCAATCGCGTTTACAAAACTTCGAGATTTAGATCCGGAAACATTTTTAGTGTGCATAAAACCTATTTAAAAAGCGATCAGTCAGCCACCGCTGATTGCCCGCGGGGCACGCCACCGTGCACCGTGTTCACAAAACGGAGCAATTAACAACACCCCCCGGGCACGGAACCCCACACCCCCACTTCCTTCCCTGTTCCGATGTAATCGCAAAACGACCGTTTTCTAGAATCGCCTACTATACATTGCGTGTAGCGACCGGCTGGTCAAGCCGTGGACATGAACTACAATGGATATTTGATTTGACCTTATCATGATACGGAGCTACACTCATTACCTCACAGCTCCGTCGGTAGTAACTCTGCCTTCTGCGTTGTAGGTCGTGGGTTCGATTCCCGCTCAGGACAACATTTGTGTAGCGAACATAGATGTTTGTTCTGTGTCTGGGTGTTAATATGTATGTACTCGTAGTTGTCTGGTTCCCATAGTACAAGCTACGCTAAGTTTGGGGCTAGATGGCGCTGTGTGAAATGTCCACCAATATTATTACTATTAGGAAGCTGAAGTATCAGATTGTATTGCAAATCGACTTTCAGGACACCCAACTTTCAGTTCAATGGACGCTGATTTGAATCCCATGCAAGCGTGAACCAATGAGTTTATTGCTCCATTGATGACCGTATTATCATAATGTCATAAAACTAAGGTAATATTCTTTTAGAAGAGCCAACAAATATTTTTGAACTCCTTAAGAATTAATCATAAAATATTGCGTAATAAGTAATGATTTGTTCATTGCACAATATCTGTAGCCATTTGAACAGACCACTCTAGTCCGCACAGTTAAGCTAAAACACAAAAAATAAACGCCCAGTTAACACGCTCGGTATCCACTTGTGCAAAATTAATATTTATGCTGTTTAAACGTTGCTTGTTTAATTACAAGCAACACGAACGGATTTTGTTGTTCGCCCGCAGAAATGCGCCGAATTCAAATCAATACCGGTGTCGTTAACTGTATTGTTTCAAATAGAAACTTAATATTCTCCATTACGAAAAAAAAGGTGGGCTACGCGAGCGAGAATTTGTGTGGTGAGCACAATTTTTGTCTCGTTTCGTTATTGTGTTTATGCAACCTGCGACACAGGGAATTGTAACAATATAAGAGTGGTTGTAAAAAACTTACTCCTGTCCACGTTTACTAAGCGAGATTATTTTGAAGAATTGAATAATAAACCTTTAACTGAGAAACAGGATTTCCTAGTTCAGGCATAGTGTAATTATACCTTTTATTAGATATTTACTCACTATGTTAATCTTAGCACGAAGTCAATGAATCAAGATTTATTATTATGTATTTATTTATTTATTTAAATCAATATCTTCACTCACACAACACGCATTACCAACGACGCAAGATAGAAACCTTATTTGAGTGTGCTAAATGATCACTTACCCAAAGCGCAGGAAACGATAGCACAACGTAAAATATGCGAATCGAGGAAGCCACGCAACGTAACTCACTCTATATAAAGGTGTGTTTACGGTGTCGAGACAGATTTTACCTAAAATTTGATAAAAACATACAAAAAACAATATTCATCTCAATTACTTAATAAGAGTTTTTCAAAATCTGTATTACCTACAATATACAAAAACTACTACTACTGGTGTCACTACCTCCAACTGGTGTGAAAGTGCGCCTCAAAGAGGCTCATTTTGTGCACTTGTTTACGAATTTTTGGTTCTAGGACATGTCGGTTTCCTCATGATGTTTTCCTACACACTTACAGAATGTGTGTTGTACATCAATTTAGAATAAAAAGCATTGGTGCTTATTGGGATCCGATCTAGTTACTACTGGATTGATTCGGGGTCTGTACCACAGGGCCACCACGCATATGTTTTATTAATCTGAGATAAATATCTACATATATAACTATAAATAAAAATAAAAGCACGTTGAGTACAATGTAATTGAAATCGATTTGCCAAATATATTTTCTTACCACATTTGTTTTGGATTCTTAGTCCTGCCCTGAGTCAGAAAAAGAATCAGTTAAAATATACCCTAGTTATCTCTGAACAGCGCAACCCTCGGAAGTAGTTTGAGTAAACTGACCATGTCTATACGTTTTTTACACATAAAGCATTCGCTATTGCAGATAATAGTATAATTAATTGCCTATTAATGTAGAAAAATACCCGTTTAATTCATACGGTCATTCGTTTCTATGTGTACAGCATATTAATGATCTTAATAACTTAGCGTTCTGAATTCATTTCATATTGCGAGAACCTTTTTATGTACCAGTGTGTCAAATTCAAAGTCAAAGTCAAAACTTTATTTCCATAGAATTCATAAAGAAATGGCTTGGAAACGTCAATATTCAAAACATAAGGTCACGCGTACTTATTGATAAGTTTGATGCCTGTTCAAACCCTATCCGACCCTCCATGGGGAAGATGTTCTAGTAAATAGCCTACGTGGTAAGAGAATCTTAGTAGAAACGTTGCCTCAGTGATTTTTTTAGATAAATAAACTTGATTATATCGATTTTTAATGATGAATCAATAACAAAAAACACGAATGACTATTGTAAAGAAAGTAAGTATAATTAATTATTTACTTAGGATGTTTTTGTGTATATAAACGTAACGAACAATTTAAATGTATATACACCAATATATTTACGTACCTATGATCACACATTTAGCAAATTATTAGAAATACAACCGCACATCTAAATATAGTAAATACTAGCTGTTGCCCGTGACTTCGTCCGCGTGGAATTCGGTTTTATCACCCCTATTTTACCCCTCGGAAAAGTAGCCTTACTCCTTGTTACATCAGCTATCTGCCAGTGAAAGTCCCGTCAAAATCGGTCCAGCCGTTTTAGAGATTAGCCGGAACAAACAGGCAGACAGACAAAAAATTTAAAAAAAATTGTTTTGGTATATGTACCGTGTATCCATCCATATGCACTTAATAAAAAGCGGTTATTTTAATATTACAAACAGACACTCCAATTTTATTTATTTGTATGTATTAGTGAACACCAGTATGAAAGCTTTCGCGTCTGGAAAATATATTCCAAATGTGAATTGTAGCTTTTTCTGTTACCAAACCAAATTGTATTTTTTTTATATTTTACTTTTATTTCACTACATAACCCATAATAAATATTTGTCTGATCAATTTTCTTTACAACATAATGTAACAATTGGGGCTAATATTTTTTAGTGTAGGTAAATAATATACAAATAATAATAAGGTTTTTTTTAATCCAAAGTTCATTTGTGCGTGTAAATCAGCGGTGACATGCGTTCAAGTCCCGTGTAGAGATGTGTATCTGTTTCCTGTGGTGACGACTTTGTACTTAAATAACACGTTACTCATTAACTGCGCTATGAATTCAATTGTTAACTATGGCGATGCTTAGATTTGTATAATATTTCTATTCTATTTTACCTGCCTTCTACACTGAAGGTCGTGGGTTCGATTCCCACCCAGGACAAACATTTATGTGACATTTGTAACATTGATGTTTGTTCTGTGTCTGGGTGTTAATATGTATTTTAAGTATGTATTTACAAAAGAAAAGTATATAAGTATATTATAATCAGTTGTCTGGTTCCCGTGATACAAGCTATGCTTAGCTTACTTTGGGGCTAGATGGCGCTGTGTGAATTGTCCACTAGTTTTTTTTATTTTATTTATTTATATATTATATAGTCGTTATTATTTATACGTTTTACGTTGAACTGTTATCAAATCACTAGTCTTTGATTTGAACTGTTCATATCAATTCGTTTACCGATCACACGCTAGAAATTTAAGAATATTGTTTTGCCAAAAACGTTTCATTATAAATACATTCAGTATATTTATTTATTTATTACATAATAAAAGTACACTTCATATTTTAAAATAGCACATCTTAAAAACTAAACTTAGCTTAGACATAAGGAGATTTCTCATTAATTAAAATAATTACCTTCGTGTATTTACAAAGTAATCATGTTACCAATTACAATGTTACAAAATGTTCACTGTTTATGCTTATTATTATTTTAACGGACTTAAAAAAGAGGTTATCAATTAGGTATTTTTTTAAATTGTTTTTGCCTCATATCTCCGTCATTTATAAACACATATATATAAAATCCCAGATTGGTGCCATAGAAATAGAATCAAAATCGGTACAGTAATTTGGTTTTAAAATCAAAATAACTGGAAAAAAATGTGAGCCGTCACAGGACGTCTGGCAGATGTGAAACATCGACATTATTTTGTAAAAGTAATATGCAACGCATGCCGTGGCGACGCGTCGCCACGCCAGAAATCGGTTTTACGTGCGGCTATAGATGTTTCACATCAAAAATATGTCGTCCAGTGCAAAAAAAAAGTTGAAAAAAAAAGTGCAAATCACTACTTATTTCAAAGTGAAAAAGAGTTGAAACGAAAGCATATTCAGCGGACAGGGCATATTAAAACATTAATATGCATTTGCATATTAATTAGTACGGTACGTAAGCTCGGCTAATGGACGCAATTATAATACTTGAACTGTTCATATTGTATGCAATTAATGGATTGCTTCGAGCCGGTGCACACTACACACACAGCACTGCACACTACATTATATTGAGCAGGATTGCTAGAAGTAATTTATCGTAAATCAATATAAATTGTTTAATATTTCGGGGGGAAAAGAGGAAGTAGATACACATTTTCATATTTCTAGATGTTACAAATGATGAAAGTTAAATTTATTATTTATTTTACATAACTTAACAATCCCTCCACCATTTCTCATAAGAGTAGAAAATTAATGACATCGTTTTCAAGAAAATATTCATTTCGAATCTCGTTTGTTTACGTATATCTCAGATTTTGACTTTATGGTTTTAGAAATTTATTTACTCTGAAGATTACAATAATCACTTATGGAGAAAATACAGGTATTTAAATGATTATGCCAAATAGCGTAGGTAAAAATAACAAATTTAAAAGTGCGCTATTACTAATGTAACGGCTAATTTAATATATGTAATGTCCCATGCATGTGGTAACGTAAGATCTGGAGAGCAGTCAACAATGTGGTCTGCATCTGTCTGAGAGCTAAAAAAGACATTCTAAGCTACCCAACTAAATGTCAAAGAATAGACTGAGAACCAGAAGACCCTGAGTGGTCCTAACTTCAACACAGCGGAGAAAAAAAGTGTTTCACTGTTTTGTATCAGTTTTATTATTTGGAAAACACTTCAAGTAAACTATAATGAAAAGGATTTCACGGCATTTCTATTCATTAAAAATTATCTGTAGCAGGTATCCTAGTTCTGTAGATATATGCGTTAGTCTTCTTTCAAAGAGCAGTAGAACTCTCGACAAGTTCGTCCGGGGATGTACTGCCACCATGCCCATTTCTGCCGCCAAGCAGTAACGCTTTCGCGTTACTGTGTTCCGGTTTGAAAGGTGTGGTTGCCGGTGAAATTACAGGAACACGAGACATTCCACCTACACGTCTCAGAGTTAAGGGCGCATACTTTGCGACTTGGGTCTTGTCGTACCTAGTAGGGGAGGACCCAAGCCGCATCGCTTGTTATGTTATGTTATGGCTGAGGTTACCACTTAACACCAGGTGGGCCGTTAGCACGTTCTGTAACTGTATAAATTAAAAAAAAAACTATGATGATTAAGTTACATATTAGTTTTACAATACCCCTATTTAAATTATATGTTATAGTTTTTATATATAAAATGTTATTTTATTTAATACGTAGCTTCTATCGCCAAAGAACATAAGTTAATCGATTATGTATGAACAAAATTGTAGAATGTATTTACCTAAAACAGTTAGATATGTACTATGATTATGTACCGTTCAAACCCATAGCCATTCCGTACTTAATGATCTGCAACGTACAAGTATGTTCCCCGCAACTCATAAATAAATGAGCCATTTGATTGTCAATGAAGTCATTTCGATCACGCGTTACAGTTGCAAAGCAAACTAATGTTAACAGTTACTGACAGAAAACAGTAGTTTCAATGTCAAAGACTCAAAATGACGTTTTTGAAAGTGGTGATTAAAAGATCTGTTGATAAAATGGACCATTTTAGGCTTATGTGCCATGTTTTTTGGTACTAGAATAATGCTGCCAACTCAGATACACCGGATATCACTATGGGTTGGACATTAAAACTGCACAAAATATTGGAACATGCATTAAACGTATCATTGTAAAGTGATAGAGCATTCACCCCTAATTCATTTTATCGACTGCACGTAATTGTCAGACAACGATTTGAAAAGCGAAGCATTTTTTTACACACGAACGTATTAGCGATTTTATCTATTTGTAATTAACCTCAACGTTTAGTCCCCGCCATAAACGATTCTACTGGTCACGCCAATGTTGCCAACTAAAATACTTTTTTCTGTTATATCTGGCCGCATGATAAGAATTTAGTAACTAATTCAGAGCAAGTCTATAAGTACCTTATTATACTACCTTATTTATAACACGAAGACACAATATTATTAACAAAAATTTTTTTAATTCCGAGATTTTTTGAGTGAAGTGACGGTATGAGCAAATGATCCAACGATATTATCTGCCCAACGCAATGAGGCTTAGGTTTCCTACTTACATAGGGGAATACTTTGTTTGCGTTGCGCCCGTCATCCCGTAAATGATAAAGACCCTTTTTGCCTACTCAATACATTCCATTTACATTGTCAGTTGCGTCACATAACATTGTTTTTAGTTTTTAATATGTGTGTTTTAGTATATAAATATGTATTGTTGGTTAAGGCAAAATGAATACTCTTTCTTTCTTTCTTTAAAGAAGAATGTATACCACTGCTGTCTGACATCAGGAACGGCTATGGTGGCCGTAGTTCACATATAGTTTTTAATATGATTAGGTTACGGAATGAGCAGATGGCCCACCTGGTAATTAGTTAATTCAACATCAATACAAAATGAATGTTGATGAATGAAAAATAGCAAAAACACTACATATAATGACTGTGAATAATAGTAAAATGAACATTATGACTAATTATTACTATTAATTATTAGTTACTGCCGTGTACATGCCTTTATGGCTCTTTAAGTTATGTAAAAAAGAAATTTTCATTTGTAAAAAGGTAATTATAAAAGCGGTTTAGGGTAATTTCCATTTAAAACGGCAGCAAATTCAGAATAACGGTGTAGTCATTTAGCGAGTTGTAACATTAATTAAATCTTTTTACATAATTTGCTTGATTCATATAGGTAATAGCGATGTATATAGTGATGAATTTAATAGTGAATGTATGGTACGATGTAAGACGTAATAATCATAATAATAATGTAGGTGGGCAATACACACAGCGCCATCTAGCCTCAAAACTAAGCATAGCCCGTACTATGGGAACCAGACAACTGATAGAATAAAGATATAGTTTTTTTAATTCATGTATAAATAGTCAAATTAATTAAATATTTGATATAAACCACCATTCGAATACAGGTGCCCTGAAATTACGAATATATAATGGAACATGAAGAAATAAAAAAATGCATATTAATAAAATAACCTATATCCAAAGCTTCAGTCCATATCCCGTTTAATTACAGCATACACATAATATTATTTTAATTGTCAAGCTGTTTCCTTTCGTTTCAATCAAAATGATGAACTAAGTGATGTTTTAAAACTACGGTGTATACCACTTCTGTACCAGCTGGTATAAGCGTAGCGTGAAGCGGAGCGTTTATTTCCTAGGTATGTGAGGTAAGGTATCCCAGGTATATAGGAGATTCCTAGGTATATAAGGGAACGAAGACTAGTAAGTCTTCTAAGTCTAAGAGCAGTAGAACTCTCGCCAAGTTCGTCCGGGGAAGTACTGCCACCATGCCCATTTATGCCGCCAAGCAGTAACGCGTTCCCGTTACTGTGTTCCGGTTTGAAAGGTGTGGTTGCCGGTGAAATTACAGGCACATGAGACGTTCCACCTACACGTCTCATAGTTACGGGCGCATACGATGCGACTTGGGTCTTGTCGTACCTAGTAAGGGAGGAATGGTCGTTGTCATCGGTTGTTATGGGCAGAGGTTACCACTTAACACCAGGTGGGCCGTCGGCTCGTTCCGTAACTGTATCACATAAAAAAAAAAAAGACTAAACAGTATATAGAGGAACGATCTTTGCTAATGGTGCTATCAGATGTTTGGTATCTAAGCTACCAGTAATTTAGTTACAAAAATATATTAATAACATAACCTAATATAATACAATTATTATGATATTATAATATAGAGATGAAATCTACAATATATGAACTCCAATAGTACCTAAAGCACAGTCTAAATGTTATTCAAACGTTTAGAGGCGTTTCCGAGAGAGGATAATTATTTACTGTATTTTGTATCATTATTCGTGTTATTAACGGGTATAATGGTCCAGCATTCTCTCTCTACATATACAAGGACAATGCAGGTCTACTTACACTGCAGTTACTATATAATATATATAATGCGTTACTGCTTGACTGGCAAAAGGTTACCTAGACAAGCTATGCACAGACTACTCTACTATTAGGATCATAATAAAAGTACGATATTATTGCATTCAAACGATACTGAGGGACCTTGAGGTATTATTTGACCCTCAGCGTACATAGCATACAACACTGAGGTATATTTAGTGTATTCTCTTGAGATATCTATCTATCTTCCCCATGGAGGGTCGGATAGGGTTTGAACAGGCATCAAACTTATTAATAAGTACGTGTGACCTTATGTTTTGAATAATATTGACGTTTTCAAGCCATTTCTTTATGAATTCTATGGAAATAAAAGTTTTGACTTTTGACTTTTTGACTTTTATACGTCAGCAGTTCACGCACTTGCCTGTGTATTAGCGTTTACCTTGATTCGTGAATACTGTCAAACCGTAATATAAAACTGTCAATAGGTCAATGAAGTTACAGTTTTGTCTTCTGTTGTCAAATACAGCTAGTTATTTTACTTATTCAAGTAAGACACAAGCGCATCTCCCGCTCGTGGTTACGTTTCCGCTAACGGCGCGGCGTTATATAGCGCGGGGTGCGGGGTGCGGGGTGCGCGGTGGGTCCAACGATGTTATCGCGGCGCGGGGTAATTAGTCGTTTCGTTGTAGAGTCGCGTTCTGTCGCGATAAGATAAACCCACTGCACGCTTTGTGTGCACTTTTTTGTAATTAATTTCTTTGTATCGATTGATTCAACGTAATTGTAGTTTGTTTAATGCAGGCAATGGCTATTTGTGGATGGAATGGTGGATTCACAACGGACAATCTAAGTCTAGAATTGTTTGTTTGTACATAATTCGTTTTATATTTTGCTGTAGGTAATGCCTAATGAGTAGTGTTTTTAATTTCTATTATTTGACTCACTATGTAGTGTAAGTATATCTGGATATAAAAAGGTACATGACAATGTCCTGTAAATCGTATAACACCTGTATTAGTATTTGGAACTTAAAATTCTCCTTAAGTAGGAGGTGGTACTGTAGTTTCGTGACATCAATATAAGTAATTTGGGACCGTGGTTTGTTTGAAGATGAATTGTAAACCAAAAAACTCATAAATTTTTTATTTCGCGGATTCATCTCGATATTTTTTTTACATTTTGATGTTTGCTATACCCACCTTATCTTACATAGGCAGGTTATTTGAAAACTGGTGTGTAAATCAAATTTTCAACTGTCTACGAGTCATGTGCTGATAAATAACTTAATGACAGCCTTCAAATATCTTTCAGTAAAATGTGATAAGATCCGACGAACTTAAAGCAAATCTTACACTTTTGAAGGCTTATTTTACTTTTTTCTTTTAAACATCTAATCACCTACTAGGCTACTACAGGCGTATACTAAAATAAATTGACAAATATGACCGTACTCACCCTTAACCACCTGAACTTATTCAACTGAAATAGTATTTAATTTTACAATGTGACCTTTTCTATCAGTTTATGGGAAAAGCAATTATTTGCGTCACATTTGTGTACAATGGCCAACCATTACAACGTTTTATTATTTTATTGGCTAGATCTCACAAGGGTAGGGTTGCCAGGTGTTTGCCTTATAGTTTTTTATTTAGTGGATTGTTTGTATCTTTCTTTTCTAATCTTAGTTTTTTAATTGCCCGCCTATTATTATTATTGATAACCATAATTATTAGTTTAATTCCTCAGAATTTGGCAGTGATTTTAAGATAGATTATATTACAATATTTAAAACCTAGTAATAGGCGATGTCTTAATTGTATCAATTTAAGCAGAGTCCATCATGTTAACTTATTGTAGTAATTTTAACTGCACCTTATAGGTACGTGAAACTAAAATGATTGTCACTAACTATAAAGCAATTTTTTTCCGCTCACAGCCAATCCAGGCAAAATACTATAAACAGAGCTCGATTGGCCAGCCCTAGGCACATATCAGATGCTCACAGTGTTTTGACAACCAAATTATATAATGCACGCAAAAGTATGACAGTGGTCCATGTACTTCATCATCTGTGGCGCTCCTCCATTGTTCTGCCATCGCGTCGGACGATTGTCAGTGAATTCGGATTTTAATCTGCCATTTTGTGAAATTATGGAAATGAAATGGACGTTTCGCGGTTAGCTGCCCCCGCGTGCCTACACATAATATGCAGTCATTTTGTAATTTTACTGCTTTGACATAGAAATTAGATTTTTAATGTAGCGCAAGCAATTTATCCTTGGTTCGCTTGTATCAACGTGTTATGCGATCTAGGTATTACCACTCGACTCATTCACCGGATCACTGTTGCAGCATATTCTGTAAATAAGTGTAGGTTGTATTTCACTTAGTAATGAGAGGGCTACAGCGCGCTGCGCGGGCGCAGGGTCAATAGTGTAGGTAATCGGGGCTAGATGGCGCTGTGTGAAATGTCCACCAATATTTATTAACCTATTTCACCACTTGATTCATGAAAGACTAAAGTCTAAATAAGCAACAGACATTGGTAGCGTGATTCCATAGCTAATGAGATAACAGCAATTTACACTTGAGTCAACGTTTGTCAAAAGCTCGCGTGCAGCGGAGCAGCGCAGCGGTGCGAGAGTCCTTAGGGGGTTCTGGTCCGGTGGGGGCGAGGGCCGAGGGGTGTGGGGGTTGGAAGATAACATCGCGATTACGCGCTACAAAACGGACGATATCGCGCACTAATTATCGAGCCAACTTAGCCGCATAATAGATATTGCCGGCGGTACCCAAATGAAAAAACTCATTATAAAAATGCAGCAGACGGCGCCGGCGATGGCGAGAAAATAATCGGTAGCGCGTAATTACAAAAAAATCGGACAAATGCTATCGGCAGTATCGTTTTGTATTAGATAATGCGCGGTGATTCCGAAGCTCAGCCCAAACAGAAATTGAACGCAATAAAAAAATTCGTCTCCGTGTGTTTTTTCCTCTGTGACTTAATTTTTTGATGTGGTAAAGTTACAGAACGAGTAAATGTTCCACCTGATGATAAGACTTTTGCCCATAAGAAGCTATAGTTACGAATTAGGTCCTCCCCTACTCAGCTACGAAAAGAACGTAACGCTGAGACGTGAAAGTGGAATGTATCATGTGCCTGTAATCTCACCGGCACCTACACCTTTGAAACTGAAACACAGGAACGCAAATGCGTTACTTTTGGCGTCAGAAATGGGTATGGTGGCAGTGAATCCTCTCCGCACCAACCGGCATAAGTTTTACTTCTTCATGTCAAAATGTTTATTCCACAGGATGCTGTCTTAGAATCAAAGGTCAAAGGTACCCCCTAGTGAGAGATCAGAACTAAGGTTTTTAACGCAAACTCATCAAAAGAAGAACATTTAACCAAAGGATCTATAACCATTTAACATAAAATTTGACACATTATTTATTCTTCTTCTTCGAGTCACCGGTTCTGTCGAACCAGTGTGGTGAAAGGATTGTAAGTGCGCCTCAAAGAGGCTCCTTTCGTGCACTCGACACATGTCTTCGAATTTTTAGTTCTAGGACATGTCGGTTTCCTCACGATGTTTTCCTTCACCGTTTTGAGAACGTGGTATTGCGCACATAAATCTTTCAATAGAAAAACTCATAGGTGCACGTCGGGATTTGAACCGGCGACCTCCTGATTGAAACTCGGAGGTCAGTACCGCTAGACCACCTCGCTCTCATTTACATTTACATTATTTATGAAACTATAAGATCTTGTACATACTACCAGATTTTAAGCAATATAATGAATCTGATTCTTATTAAAATTAAAGTCCACACAGACACATTCATTCTGTTCCGTTTGCATATTAATAACCTCCAAGTAATTCAAGCAAATCATTATATTCAAATAACCGATGCCTTATCACACCATACACGTTATAATAGAAAGCTCAAGTTAAACCATTGACAACTTAAATTAGAAAAATGGCTTTCCGACAAAAGTCTGATTACCATACAAACTGGTTTATTCTTATGTTCACTTTAACGCATCAAAAATTAAGAAATATGAATAATTAACTTGGATTTTAAGCTTCGTTACATTTTGTGCTTGTTCGATACAAGTGTGTGATAACTTAATTTTTGTGATGGTTACTCGTATTTTATATTATTTCATAATGGACTCACATGCTGTGATAGGATATGTGAAAAATGTGCTTTTATATGCTTCGCTTACTACCTACGACTTCCTACGAACCAGGGTCTATGAAGAGAACATTTCCCAACATTCTAGCCAACGTATCTTCACCGATCTTACATTAATTAATCAGAGCTATCTTACAACATTTATGTAAATAAATAACAATATTAATATGTGTATTCTTTATTTTTGTCTGCCCAATATACAATGCAACGTATGTCGTAATGTCATTGTCAAGCAAACTTATTCACTATTGGCCCATTATGGCAACATAGAAAATTTTACGAAGATTCAAAATGGAAGTTTGTAGTTTGAAAAAAAAGATGGGAGTTTAAATATTGGAGGGTAGAGTTTGTTATTTGTCTTTAATTTCATTTCTGTGAAAAGTGTTATTGTCAGGTGACTATGCATTTGATATTAACGAGATGGCTCTTAGTTGTTTCGTGAAATCCCTGCAACCGGTTCCATTATATACTCTCTATTAACATTTTATTTAAAAAAAAGATATCAAATTATTTTCGTCGCATCAAATATGCAAGTAATCAATTAGGCTTCAAGAAGGCTTCACAGTTAGATTGAATTAATTTCTATCTCAGAAATAGCACTAGGAAAACACTATATTATTTTTAAGAATGTTATTTTGTAATATGTAATTTCAGACATTTCGATTTATGTGTGTTGTTAATTCAACCACATTTTTTTATTATATTTTTATGCGCTGTTTATTTTTTCGTAGTTTTTTCCGTTGGTCCAAGTGTGTCCAAGAGTCTAAATCAAAAATTGTATTTAGCCTACTGCGCTGTCGTGAGTTCGATTCCCACCCAGGACAAACGTTTGTGTGAGGAAAAGGATGTTTGTTCTGTTTCTGGGTGTTAATATGTATTAAATACTTTAAAAAAAATAACGAGTATGTATTCTATCAGTTGTCTGGTTCCCATAGTATGCTTAGTTTGGGGCTAGATGGCGCTGTGTGAATTGTTTATCAACATTTTGATTATTATTTTCTTTGTATTCTAAAAAAACTAATCTTAAAAATCAATCAAGACAGTTAATTGTTCACAACGTAAAAGTCAGTCCAATTAGGGTTCTCATAATAGCTCGTTACCGAGTGGAGTGCACTGAGAGCCAACAAGTCGGAACGCTAGGACACGGTAGGACCGAGCGTGGGCCATCACCTGCCATTTATGTCAATAGTCCGTTAGCTTCAACTGCATAATGGATGAATATTGCATATATCATTATTACCCTCTACTCATTTGCACACGTAATTAAAAGGTTTTATTAGCGCTTTTTAAATGGTCGCTTTGCCATTGCCATTTGGCGATCGCGTCTTCTCATCATCATGTAAACGAATTTGTTGTCTCTTTCGAATATCTGTACAAACTTAGCCTATCAGAGCTTTGATGTTTTCAAAGCTATAATTAAAGAAAATGGAGACCCAATTTTTTTATTGAGTGCATTTAGAAATCTAATCATATTTCTAAACAAAAATATAGTCGCGTCTGTTTCTGAAGGGTTTTCCTCTTACAGTCTGCCGGTTACATATATTATTAGGTATAGTGACCGAATGAATACTTTAAGATGCATTTCTTAAAGGGCCACTTTTACTATGATTACCTACGTCTCAATTGTCATGCAAAATACAACTATACAATGTTTTTATACTATATATATATGAAAAATTATATCACCTACAAATAAAAACATTTAAAACCCATCGCCATGATTTTTTAAGAGTGAAACGACACAATAGCTATGGTGTGGCGCCCGCGCCCGCCCGCGCCCTAGCATATGATATCGGGAGCCAACAAGTCATGACGTCGGTACATCCCTATTCTGATCATGTGGTCACAGCTCGAATGAACCTGTAATTTAGACCAATACTTAGTATGCATTGCAGTGCAGTAATCACATTATTTTGTTCCTTAAGTAGTTTTGATAAACCTACCTTTATTATGAAATGAATCCGTGCACAAAATAGGAAATAACGACTTAATTACATATTTTTAGTAACGCCCGCCTAGCTTGGCACTAGGACATGTATAGATGCCGGACTAGAAATTTAATATGTAGTCTGTGGTATTACAACAATTAGAGTTCTATGGTAGGTAGGCATAAACTTTTTTAGCAAGAGAGAGAATTCTTAGCGTCCTAAGGCTTCAAGTTTCGTTCGCCGGTCGAAGCTAATATTTTGGCGGTGGTCATCACGCTTGTTCTTGGGATTTGAATGTTTGTGTTGTGTATGTGGTGTCCACGCTACCATCTACAAAAAATACTACTAATGTGTTTAATTTTATTAGTTCTTGGCGCCAAATCCGAATTCAACTCAGCTATGTAAAGAAATACAGAGATTCTGATAAGTGATGTGGCATCATGGCTCAGTTGGTTGTAACCTTGCCTTGTGCGCTATAGGCCGTTCGATTCCCACCCAGGACAAACATTTGTGTGACGAACATAAGTGTCTGTTGTGTCTTGATGTTTATATGTACGTATTTACAAAAAAGTATACAATTATTGTATATCTGTTGTCTGGTTCACATGTTACAAGCTATGCTTAGCTTACTTTGAGACTAGATGGCGCTGTGTGAAATGTCCACCAATGTTTAATTATTTATTTCCTTGAAGTATAAAAGTGCAGGATAGAAACCTCAAGTCACCCGGGTCCTCCAAATCCGGGTAGGGTCAAAGTATTAGGTTCGCCGTGTGTAATTGCCACGTCCGCCGGAAGTGGCCGGTTCACTGCGGTGTCAGGTGACGGCACACCTGTGTGCACGGACATACATACACATGCTACCTGCCTCTATGTGTGTCTGTCTGTCTGTCTGTCTGTGTGGGTTCGTAACTAGCCTAGTAACGGCGGCGAGAGAAGCGTTATGAAGTTAATTCTAAACTATTTAATTTTAAAGGCAATTTCGCTAAGATAATTCATATAAAATCCTATAGATTTTACTTAAACAGATGTAATAATATAAATCCAATATGATTTGTTATTTTTAACTTCAAAAGAAGGAGGTTCTATGTTCTTCTGTGTGTATATGTTTGTATGTTGACGGATATATTCGTCAATTATGAAAAAAATATGCTATAATAATTAAAATTCTGAATTTCGGCAAATCGAGAGACATTTTTAATTAATTGCATAGCTTCTATCGCGGGCCTTGAGCGTGGAGACCGAATCCAGAAATTCCGTAACGAAAAAAACCTAACACCCCCCCACTCTGACCGGCACAGCGGTGATACTTTTTAATTTTTCCATCTATCGATAAATACCAGAACTTTTAATGACTTTTTGAAATATCACGCGCAATAGCTTTACCGCGGCAGTCTCCGAGTGCCACACGTCTTTTTTTTTCTCTTATAACACCCAGATCTCTACTAACTCGATTCTCTGAATTCTTCAATCAAGGCGCAAACACAATATATAGCGTTTTAACTTATGTCTTGCGTTGTCTGATGCGATATGGTAGTACCTAATAGTTGGAACAAACCAGCCTATTTTATGAAGCTCGTTAAAATAAACACTTTCGAGCCCACCCGTACATAATTTAAAGTGTGACATTTTTTTTCCGTGTATGAACGCGTATGTGTGTGTAGACCAATTAGTGTTTTATTTCAATCATCATTAACTTTTCTATTGTAAATTAACAAAAAATCTAATCTAAGCAAACACGTTTTGGGTTAGAAAACGCATAAATTAACTCATAGAGTTAAAATGCTTTTGTCTATTTCTGGGTGTTACAATTAGATATTTTAGATTACTACGTTCATGGTTAGTTATCATGTATTTTAAAAGTAAAATATTCTATTATTAGTAACAAAATACTAAAGAAGCAATGGACCCCTGAATATAATTAATAACGGCTGTGTATAGATGAATTAATGGAGAGTGGAAATAATTTTATTAATGTTATTTCTTACATCAATTGCATTTTAATACAGATTAAAAACAAGTCTGCGACGTGGCTATCAATCAGTTTCAGACTCATTTGACTTGAAATATCAACACTTCAAACGTGCAAGGTTTTTCTATTCAGAATTACCTACGAGCATAAGTAATACGAATACATAAGAATTAATTTTAAACAATAATTCTTTGTTTAAAATTAATGATCAAATAAATAAATATTGGTGGACATTTCACACCGTTATCTTGGCGCAAAACTAAGCATAGCTTGTACCAGGTATGGGAACTAGATAATTGAAAATTTATATAGTTTTTGCAAACGCAATATCTAAATACATATTAACACCCAAACACTGAACAAACATTTATGTCAATCAAACAAAAGTTTGACCTGGGTGGGAATCAAACCCACGATCTATAGCGCGGAGTTCTTCCATTCCTGCAAAATAAATTGTCATTAATAAATAACACTATTAGCATGCTAGTACGACAAAGGCCTGTCGAACTAGGTAATCCTAAATCAAGCAAATTTTAAATTTATACAGTTACGGATCGAGCCGCCGCGCCGCGCCGCGCCGGCCCACCTGGTTAAAGGTACCATAAAGACACCGAGCTACTCGATATGGTGTTTCAATCCGGAGGTCACTGGTTCAAAACCCGACGTGCACCAAAGATATCACTTAAAAAAATGTGTGTGTGCAAATCCCAGTTCACCATTCTCAAAAGGTGAAGGAAATATCATGAGGAAACCGGTGTCTTACAATAATTCGAAGACATGTGCCAAGGGCAAGGCAGACTTTTGAGGTCCGCTTAAATCCTTACACCAGACTGGCTCTAGATAGAGACTCTTTTTTTTTTTTATGTTATGTAGTTACGGAACGAGCCGACGGCCCACCTGGTGGTAAGTGGTAACCTCGGCCCATAACACAATACCCAAGTCGCATCGTATGAGACGTGTAGGTGGAATGTCTCATGTGCCTGTAATTTCACCGGCAACCACACCTTTCAAACCGGAACACAGTAACGCGAACGCGTTACTGCTTGGCGGCAGAATTAGCATGGTGTCAGTACTTCGCCGGACGAACTTGGCGAGTTCTACTGCTCTTGAAAGGAAAGGGAAAGGGAAAACTCTAGACACTTTTAGTAGTAGTAATAATATATGCCATAAATTATAAGCTTTCAAGTTTGTAAAGGCTTATTAAAATTACTAAGCTTTTATATTCAATAAAATAATATATAATAGAGTCCCAGCTAAGATGGTCACTGAGTTCTCATTCCGACCCCTCATGCATGACTTTCAATTTGCAGAAATAAAAACGTTACAAATGTTGCGATCGAGAAATGTCGTGTCCGTGAGTTAATGTGTCGACTCGGCGGCGGGAATGCCTGCCATTTTATTTTTTCCCCCCATAATTACGTAATTAGTGACGATGAATTGGTATAGCGTTTATATTGTGGTGGTTTTGTCTGTGGTCGGCACCCACCGACCTTTGTGCGACAGCTGTTCACAACTTTCGTTTTGACTGCTGTTGTTTCATGTTTTGTCCAGGTATTCGCAGGTTAAGCGACGTTGCTCCTATTCTACGCTCTGAAGTCAAAGTCAAAGTGAAAAACTTTATTTCCATAGAATTCATAAAGAAATGGCTTAGAAACGTCAATATTCAAAACATAAGGTCACGCGTACTTATCGATAAGTTTGATGCCTGTTCAAACCCTATCCGACCCTCCAAGGTCCTCCAAGGTCAAAGAACTCTCGGCAATTTAATCTGGTAATGGAAATCTGGCCTTGGCTCTTCCCGTAACTATGTAAAAGATATCCTCAGTCATTACTATTTTATATGCCGAATATCTGCTCATTCTCCAAACGCAGATATGTTGCCTACAGTTATGGTTCTGGTTATAAACAAATTCCAAAAATATCATATTTCAACTTGACAACGTCGGATATGTCCATACATTATTATAACAGAACCGTCTCCTCAGTAAATCCATCTTGAAATAAATCTCTAACACGCATGACCCAAATCTCGAAATCCTTTAAAGCCTAGAGATTTATAGTGCTTTGCGAAAAATGAACCGATGATTTGTTACCATAAACCGTACGAAAAGACACAAGAACGCCCCAGTTACTCGATATTTATGGCTGGACATGGTTACAATAATTCATTTTCGATTAGAAATCAATGAACAGTGCGGCTCGGCGTTAGCGCAGTTGCGCATTCGATACGCAATATCGACAGCAGCCAATGGATCCATTCATCATTATTATAAATGTGCCACACTCGCTTATTTACGGAAATCGTTTTTTTTTCGGTGTCGATTTTGTATAGTTTCGTTACGTTGGTGAATGTGACGGTATTGTGGATGACCCGGGCATTGTCCCGCGGAGCACCATTGACCCCCTGCCTGTTAGTTCCGCATCCAAACAATATTTGTATCTAATGATTATGTTCACGGTTACCTGTGATCGGTTTTAAAACAGACACTCTCAATTAATGATCGCGTTTGTGGGGCGGTATGATTAGTTTAATATTCTACAACAAAAGCCTCGTGTTACAGCGACTAATTTTTCATCTGTCTCCTTTTCGTTGTACTATTACTCAATCTAAGGTGTGTAGATGCAGTACGTACTGTTATCTACACAACAGACGGATCAACCCTGCCTGATGTTATAATACTTTGAATGGTAGCCATGGTATCCTATTTAAGCGCAATTGTAATAGTTAACGCATTCTCAAAAAAAAAATACAAATACCCTCTCAATTTTTGTTTTCGTCTCAGTGAAGTGAGTCCTAATCATATACAATTTTGAAGAAAAATATTGAACTTTCTCTCAAAAAACAATGCTTATCAGCTTTTAAAGTGGCCTTGTACCTTTAGTGGCAGCAAGCAGATCATCAAAGGTCGACAATCAGAATCGGACAATGTGCGGGCGATGCGATGGTGTGTGGCGAGGGCGACACGCGGACACAAACGCTACTACAAAACGTATTGTTTAGTTACTACGAGTATATACAGATACTTTCACCAAAGTTTAGTTACCCAGTTCAGTTACTCTAAACGGGCATTAGGCCCTAAATAAGTTTCTTATGTGATAAGGTTACGAAACGAGCACATGGCCCACCTAGTGTTAAGTGGCAACCTCTGCTTATAGGCACAGGCAATACGACATTGGTCCTACGCTACAAAGGTAAGGCAAAACCGAATCGACCATCACCAAATCAAGCATAACCGAATCGCATCGCATGTGCCCGTAACTCTGAGACGTGAAGATGGAATGTCACACGTGCCAGTAATTTCACCGGTTACCACACTTTACAAAACCGCAACACAGTTACGCGAACGCACCATTGCTTGGCGGCAGGAATGAACAGGGTGGCAGTACTTCCCCGGACGAACTTGGGGCCTTGAACCCCGCCTTCACTCGCTCGAGGACTTACCGAACTAATAGTGTTTTTCTTCTTTTATCTAAATTATATCCTGTTTTACTATTAATATAATTATTATATATTAATTATTTTGCATTTTTAAAAGTTCTTCCCCATGGAGGGTCGGATAGGGTTTGAACAGGCATCAAACTTATCGATAAGTACGCGTGACCTTATGTTTTGAATATTGACGTTTCCAAGCCATTTTTTTATGAATTCTATGGAAATAAAGTTTTTGACTTTGACTTTAAAAGTAAGTTTTTGCCATTAATCGATTGAGTAATGAATCTTAAAATATACCTACTGATTATAAGTGCTTATTTTACATATTAATATGATATCGTAAACAATTAGTATCTTCTGAAACTTTCCACAATAGAAAATAAGTGCAAATAACAGTGGATTGTCGTGGTGACTGGTAGGCACATGATACTCTAGCTAGAGGCAGCAATATTGATAAACGTCTGGGCAATCAGAGTCGGCCAATTTGCGGGCGATTGTCCGCGGCGAGGCGAGCACGCAAATTGGACCGCACTATGCACTACAAAACGGACTGTTTAGAGATGGTAATGCTTTTTTACATAGCTACCGAGAAAAGAAAAGAGTTTGTGGTTGTAAAAAAAGTGCAGTATGCTGTGCCAAAAATGTATTTATTATCTGTGTAAACAGTAACACTGAAGGTAATGTTTGTTTCAATGTATTTATTTTATTTTTACGTTTAGGTACAGTAACAGATAACCAAGAGAACAATAATTTTTTAAGTATAAATATCATAAATTTTTTCATAAAAAATGTTTACAGTGTTTGTTAATTTTTAATGTTAACTACTCCATGTCGTCAATGTTTGAAAGGTTTTTGGCTGAAAACCAGCGCTGTGTAATAACCCCAACCCAACCCCATTTTCGGCACTGGTCGCACAGGTTCACACATTATTCATTTTTTATTGTTCTGTATCAGTTTTATGTATCATTACTAATGATAAATAAAACTCTGTGTCTGTTTGTATCCTATGTGCTGATATAAATGTTTTATCTTTAATTGTATAATAACGTTTTGGAAAGAAGGAAAGGCGCTCTCAGCATAACTTGTTCAGATGGTTATTGTAATACTGTGCAATTTTAAAATCGTCATTAGATATCACAACAGAGGGGGACTCACATAGTGTGAAAGTCTTGGGAAAAGCTTACTATAGAAATGATCCTATTAAGTAAGGTCTTGAGAGCGTGGTGGTCTAGCGGTACTGACCCCCGAGTTTCAATCCGGAGGTCGCCGATTCAAATCCCGACGTGCACCTATAAGTTTTTCGATTGAAAGATTTATGTGCGCAATACCACGTTCTCAAAACGGTGAAGGAAAACATCGTGAGGAAACCGACTTGTCGTAGAACTAAAAATTCGAAGACATGTGTCGAGTGCACGAAAGGGGCCTCTTTGAGGCGCACT
This sequence comes from Chesias legatella, assembly GCA_947359385.1. Classification (NCBI taxonomy): domain Eukaryota; kingdom Metazoa; phylum Arthropoda; class Insecta; order Lepidoptera; family Geometridae; genus Chesias; species Chesias legatella. The sequence goes on along the minus strand of OX375780.1, from coordinate 9,020,520 downwards.
TACAATCCTTTCACCACACTGGTTCGACAGAACCGGTGACTCGAAGAAGAAGAAAACAACAGAAAAACAATACTGCGCCTTAATTGAATTTGATACATTTCCATTCGTATAAGTTAGTTTTCAGACTGGAAGCGCTTTGCATTACTCGCCTGGGAATAGGTAATAGATAGAATCGTGAACCCAGAGGGCTCACACGGAACACGAGGTCACACATAAATATCTAATGAGATATAGGATTGCGCAAGAAAATGATATCGATATCAATTCGATATTCCAAAGCTCGCAATCACGAAAACAAATTTGCGTTCATTTCCTCCCGCCAACCGACGTAGAAGAATTTCGTAGAATAACTCGCTTTGCGCCCTGTCTTCTGTATGGATTTTATTTGCAACATAAACTGAATATATTATTAATCACGTAAATTACACAATATTTGATGACAGAGTGGGTGCAAAATAAAAAATTGTTAAATTATGGTTTTTTTCCTTTTTTTTATTACTTATTTTAGTTATTTATTTACTTACTTTTTTTAATTTATTTATTATTTATTATATATATTTATTTTATTTATTTATTTACTTATTTTACTTATTTATTACTTATTTCCTTATCTTTTCAAGAGATATTCTCGTTTAGTTGTAAATTAATTGATAAGTTACTACTGCAAACATAATTTAATGCAAATCTACTAGGGATTTACAAGCACGGTGGGGCCGCGGTAACCCATAACAAAAGTGATACCTACACGTTGTGTCCTCCCTACTTACGTATGGGAAGACCTATGTCTACTTATACTGCGCCTGCTATTTTGAAACGTAACGGTGGAAAACGTCACATGAGCCTGTAATTTCATCGGCAACCACACCTTTTAAACTGGAAGACTACTTTTTTTTGTTTAAGATCTAAGTGAGAAATTACAAAACCTTCATATTTTATTTGTATTATATAAAATGTTATATATTATTAAAAAAAGATATCTATCACGAGTAAGGCGGAAGGAAATAAACGAGATAATTACTTAATTTAGATTTTTTATCAAATCTAAAGAAATAATTTTCAAATCAACATTTTTTATAAGTTTATAAGGTCGGAACAGGCTTTCATTTCAAAAAACGTACCAACAGACCGATCTTTATTTATAATATCAGCAGGATGAGGCGGTAGATCGTAATGGAAACCATTTCTCATCAATTTTCTAAATAAAGGCGCACAGAAGCCAGCGGATAGCACAAAGCGCGCGCGCGCACTCACGACATAGATTGTGCTGAATTATCGCTTTACCGCAGAACACAATCTCCAGCTCTCTCTCTCTATACATATAATAGCATCTGCACACACGCCATATCAACAATAGCTCCTACGAAATACATTAAGCGCGGTTTCAAATCAAAATTATTAATTAAAAAACGAAATTAAAAATTAATTTGCTGAATTAAGTATATAGTTATCAAACTTAATTCATATATCACGTTCCAACTAGGAGCAGAAAGAAAAGCTACTAAAACTCAGTTACCTCCCAACTCTGTATCAACTCTCTCTCTGTGTCAACTGAGTAACTCAAGAGAAACAACAATATACTTATACTGTAGGCGATACTGTATACTTTTATTATGATGTAAATATAATAAAAACAAGGTCACTACGCTCAATGTAAAAGCTTGCAAATTGTTTGCGCCATAAGTTTATTTTAGTTTATTTTCATCAGAGCGTGCACTAAACACGCTCTGATGAAAATAAGTACATCTGTATACATATAAATATGTATAACATAATGAAGTATACCTTCAATGCTTATCAGAGGGAATCGACTCAAACTGAGAATAGATTAAGAATACCTTCTCACTACACGAGCAATAAATATAAAATTAATAAATTGCCGTTAAATTGTGCGTCGTGTTTTTTTTCGTAAGTTGCCTAGCCTTTTCGTAATGTAAATTGCGAAAAAATGAATAATTACCTTTCAAATTTGGAATTGGAAGTAAACGAGACTAATTATAAGTTCCAAAAATTTCTCTTTCGGTCGTTTATTTACCAACTAAATGTGAAAAATGGCAGATAGAGACCTGTGTCTAAACAATTATTCTTCACAGCTTTATTTGTACCACATAAATGTTTTCTCGGCACTGATCAGGGTTCGAATTTGGGACTCCCGCTTCGCAGGCTTGGGTTCTCATGCTACAGAGTCACCATATAACATATATAGTCTACAAGTCATGTTACGGGGCCTATACTTTAAGCAGAATTATTTGTATCATACATACGCATACACATATTGTTCTGAAGATGATTGCCTCCAATTTTACTGAGCAATTAATTGCTATTAAAAATTGCCCGCGTGCCGTGCCTTCATGCACTCAAGTACAACAAGATACCGCGTGTGAATTATGCTAAACCCAAACCGTTTTTCTCTCTGTAATAAGTTTACTGCCGCGCTAACTACAACGTTTGATTCTGATTAAACTTAACTGATATGTTTAAAAACAATTTGACCGTCATACAGCTAGAATGCACTGTATCGCATGGACACACACAGATACATAACACAACACACAAAGTCCAATGACAATTTTTTTGTTTATCACAGAAATATGACGTATTCCATTTAGGGCTCTCGTCTGGACCGCACCTTGGTGAAGAGCACCTAAGCTATTCCACGCGCAGCTCTTATCAATATCAGTATAATATCAATATATCCCGACTGGATACCGCACCTTGTGCAAATTTTCTTCGCCGCTTTGAGAACATCTCAATATAAAAATCATTTTTCATGTAATAATTACCCTGCTCTGTATTTGATTGAACCAGCGCGTTAAGATTGAAAGCGAGGTCTGTAGCACAGCAACCCAACCACCATATTTTTCATTATATTTTATTCATATTTTTCCCATATGCACGTTTATCTCCTCATTCATAATCAGAAAAAAAAATGTTTTTATATTATAAGGCAATATGATAAAAATGTTTCTTCCTAAAAGATGACGTAACAAATTAAAATCGTTTTATGACTTGATTTTACCACCACTTATGTAGATAAATAAAAATGCCGCATTTACCCATACGAATTGTAACGACCAATTTTCTATCATTACAATTTTTTTTACAAGATTACAATAATTTGACCAATCAAATTGTCGCGCAATAGCCTGACTGGATGAAAGTGTGACGCTAATTTGGGTACAAATGAAAAATTACCTTCATATTTTGGTATTTTAGCAGACTTTTCACATCGCTACGTAACGACACAACATTGTTAAACCTTTCAAAACTAACATAAAATTGAGAGGCCGAGTGGTACAGACCCCTACTTTAGATTCGAAGGTTGCTGTTTCAAATCCAAGGATAGACAAAACGATTTTTACTTTATGTATACACACACAGTATACTAAACAGACACAAACAATAAGTAAAATTAGACTGATTCTATGCAAGAATTGTTATTATTTTTCTTTTCTTAAGGTTAACAATTAATTTTACTTTTTTTTTTATTTTATTTCTAAACTAATTATAAGTATTTTTGTTTTTATATGGTTACTTTTATATTAGCGTTGCATACTTTTCATATTTTCTTTTATATAAAAATCTTGTTTACTCTGTTTTTCACACAACCTCAAGATACAAAATGAGGGTTCGAATTGGCATAAGGACAATTATAATTTGACAGTACATTATTTTTAAGTAATTACGCTGTGAACCCTAGTTTTATAAATAAATAAATAAATAAATGTCTACAAAACTTCCACGTCCTGAAAACGCCGAATGATGAGGCAAAGTCAAAAACTTTATTTCCATAGAATTCATAAAGAAATGGCTTGGAAACTTCAATCATATTCAAAACATAAGGTCACGCGTACTTATTGCTAAGTTTCACTGTTCAAATCCTATCCGACCCTCAATGGAAGAGCCAAGAAACTTCTTTTTTTTCGCGAGCACGATCCTTGTAATAATCTGAGTACTTAGATCTATGTTACATTTATGACTATATAAAATACTGAAATAAGATATTACAAGATATATTGTATGGCGTTGAGCAGAGCGACATCAGACCATGGAAATTTATCATTTAAATAATCAATTACAGTGTAATAGGCCGATTAACTTCACACATAACTTAGTTCAAAATATAAAAATAATTCATGTTTGTTTGCAAACGACTTGGGTTCCGTGTCGTCCCGTTGTTAATACGTCAGATACGCTCAAATGTAGAACAGGCACAATCGTATATAATTCATCTGAGGCAAGTCATTATAAATTGCGTGTCTAAATACAATTACTATTAGTCAACTTGACAAAATACAAGCCCACAAGCCGAGACGCAAGACCTTATCACATAAGACATACATAGCTGCGGACCCAACCCGAGTTTAAATTAACAAAACATCCATCATACCAACATAAAATACATTAACATCCTCTTAACATCAACTAATAATACAATAAAAAAAAAAAAACTAAAAATACAAAAACTGACTTTTTTGTTCAGTTTTAATTCTGCAATCGAGGTTCGAATCCGAGTCGATTATGCCGACCCGCTCAGACGTGTATAGGTGCTGCCGCCTACAGCCGTTACGTGTACAGGCGTTCAGAGGACGAATTAAATGGATAAGAGAGCCGAAGCGAGGTAGCAGGTAATTAGTCGTCCATATGATGGATTACGCCCTTCGCCGATAAGGATGACCACAAAACGACCATTCCAATATTACGTTAAGGCGAGAACATAACGAGCTAACTCAATTTATGTTGATTTTACAGCCGCGCTGGTCCAAAAAGCGCAGCTTGGATGTCAAAGTGGAGTACTTATCTACTACGTAAAAAGCTTACTAGTTATAATGCACGTAACAAAGTATGAATTAGATGACTAAACTTATTCCGTATTAGGAAAACAGACATCACAAAACTAATATCTTGAACCTACCCTTAAAGGGTCTGGTTGCCAGTGAAATTACAAGCACATGAGGCAATCCACCTTTAGGAACGCCTCAGAGTAACGGGCGGGATAAAATGCGACCTGTGTCTTCCCGTACCTAAGATGGGAAGGACTTAAGATGTTATTATGTTTCCACATTTGATCATTCTGTAACTAATACATCTAAATAATATAGACATAAGATAATTTAAGTTTCATAACGCGCGTTCTCAACAACTCAACAAGCTACTGTGGCGTTTGATAATACTTATCAAAGATTTTGTTATGCGAATCAAATAAGGCGTTACCAACACCCTTACAAAATAGAAGAATCGGAACACGAAGCAGCAGATTTTAGATCTAGATCACATATTCAGTAGATATTCTTCAAAAAATTATATTGGGAGATCCCCTGGTATATAGATTGTTTTTTTTTTATGTTATGTAGTTACGGAACGAGCCGACGGCACACCTGGTGGTAAGTGGTAACCTCGGCCCATAACAACCGATGCGACTTGGGTCCTCCCCTATTAGGTACGACAATATCTAAGTCGCATCGTATGCACCCGTAACTATGAGACGTGTAGGTGGAATGTCTCATGTGCCTGTAATTTCACCGGCAACCATACCTTTCAAACCGGAACACAGTAACGCGAACGCGTTACTGCTTGACGGCAGAAATGGGCATGGTGGCAGTACTTCCCCGGACGAACTTGGCGAGTCTACTGCTCTTAAAAAATATAAATATCCTTAGGTGATATCGTAGCGAGATGATATTCATTGGATCTCCGCTAGAACTTAATGGTTACGTTTAGGCAACCGGAATTAAATTAAAAAAAAAACATGAACAAAATAAGACCTATATTTATTATATATGCTATTTTTCCGAACGAAATAGCTTGTATTCATCTCCACCTTAACACGATTCTCGAAAGTGTTCAAGCCCTTAACTCATTATCCGCCGATGATAACTATAAAGTTAGTTGTGGAATATTCGAGAGATTATTTTAAAGGAACTTAGTGTTGTCTTTTTACGCTTCACCTTACATGGAAACCTTGTACGGGTTCCTTAATTCAATTTGAGTGGTCGTATTTGGGAAATTAGAAAGAAATTGCCGCGCAGGAAATGGTGGAACGGTCTATTGTGAACTAGACATTATCGAATCAATCAACACAGTAATAATTGTTGTTTCTTTCCGCCAAAGAAACTGAACGAAATGAAATACATAGATGTCATTGAGTTGAAGCGCAGTTTTTAAATCTATAAACTGCAATTTATCTATACAAATAAATAAAATTGGAGTGTCTGTTTGTAATATTAAAATAACAGCTTTTTATTAAGTGCATATGGATGTTAACACGGTACATATGCCAAAACTGTAATACATTTTTAACAATTTTTATCTGTCTGTTTGTTCCGGCTAATCTCTGAAATGGCTGGACCGATTTTGACGGGACTTTCACTGGCAGATAGCTGATGTAACAAGGAGTAACTTAAGCTACTTTTCCGAGGGGTAAAATAGGGGTGCGTGATAAAACCGAATTCCACGCGGACGAAGTCGCAACAGCTAGTATAAAATAAGAGCTTAGTTGTAGGTTCTGTGATTAAGGCATGTAACCTTTACCAATTCGTTGGAAACTACTTGGCTACATACACACATAACTCAATCACTGATTATTATATCATTCAATTGACTGGCCTCACAGCTTAGTAGTAAGCCTTCTGCGCTGCAGGTCGAGGGTTCGATTCCCATCTTCGACAAATATTTATGTCACGAACATAGATGTTTGATCTGGGTCGTCTTGAATTGAACTTATTTTAAAACGTATATTTCTCATCAGTTGTCTGGTTCCCATAGTACAAGCTATGCTTAGTTTGGCTCTTGTGAAATATCCACCTATTTTTATTGTTATAATCCGTGGTAGTCGTTGTCTCGAGAGAAGCATTCAAAGGATTTATGTGCTAGAACTTATTCTTCACAGATGAGTATTTTATTGTCTTGTTTGTCAAGGAGGTTGCTTGATGACCGCGCATAGTGTGGCGTCACAGAAGCGAAGCTAACGCGACATCTGCGCCTCGGTAATGCGTTCTAATGGTCTACACTGCACTGTCTTACGTGAATACCGTGCCCAATTTTGTTATAGCTCTCAGCTGCAACCGTGAAGATGGGAGGTGTAAATAATAGTGTATTTCCAAGGTGATTTAGCGGCTATATTGTTTTGTGTAGACTGTGGAACAAAGTATTAATAAGGCTGCAAAGGGACGTATAGTTCAGTTTCAGCGATAAATAAGTTCTTTAATTGTATTTCGTTTTTTTTTTCTAAATATATTTACGTTTTCTCCCACTGCTGGACAAATATGTTGGTTGGCTGGCATTAAAAATGTTTCAAAGACATTGTGTATAAGGATATACATATTCCAAGCAGTAATTCACACACTACGTTCTGGTTTGTAGTGGGTACTGGTGGAATCACAGACCTTTAAGACTGTAATGTTTTTTTATCTAACCGATGCCGGTAGTAACCTCTAGAATCCAGTGAAGGAAAACATCGAAACCAAAGGAAACCTAAGCGTGGAGATAGGACAAATGTACGGCTGACTAGCTACCACCTTCAAGCTGTAAATCTGCCACCAATCGGGCAGATTTTGCTGCATACAGAAAAACAACTATAACTAAACAAATCTTCGTCCTAATTATCCAATGCTCACATTAGTGACTGAACTTTCAACACACGTAATCTATTGTTATAGCAAATGTTCTATTGTCACACAATATGTACTTGTAGTTTCTCAGGCGCATAACTAGCACACGTTATATCAGTGCTTATAACCAATTAACTGTTTATATCATTAGCTATACCAAAAGGTAATATATAGGTAATATAATAATCGGCAAGGCCAATATAGCTACGTACCATTTTCTCTTATGTTTGTCAATATTTTTTTCGTTTTCTCGAGTTTTAGTATTTTCGTTAAAGATGTCGGATACGGTCAGTTTTGTTTTCAAATACAAAATATTTAAGTACAATTTTCTCCAAATGTATTCCCCAAATTTTCAATAAATTATATGGTTGAACTTCGGCTATTTGGACGAACACTTGTTCTATTAAATATGATAGTACCTGGATGGCCGAGCTTTGCTCGGTATATATTATTTTTTTTGATAAATTGTGTTTTGTAGAAATTATATTTAAGTACGAAGTACATACTGATAAAATGATGAAATATGAATAATATTTTTCGATCTTACCGACAGAAGAAACGCCACCTTTTTGTTATTTTCTTTCAATAAAAAAAAAAAAAAAAAGTTTATGTTTAAGTTGATTTTCTGAAAATGAATCCTAGCTAGATCGATTTATCGCCCCCGAAATCCCCTGTATACTAAATTTTATAAAAATCGTTAGAGCTGTTTCCGAGATTCAGATTATATTATATACCTATACATATACAAGAATTGCTCGTTTAAATATATAAGATACAAGGTGTGAAACAATCATCGTACTCAAAATTTTGTATTTCGAAGGTGAAACATATTATATTAAAGGTATGATATTGAAATGATGCATGAAAAAATGTATCTAATGAATAGCCAAAGGTTTAGAATCTCATTTTAAGAAAGAGCCATCTAGCGTTCAGTAGTGAGACTGTAAGCCGCGAAATTTCCAGAATTCACGCGTTTTTAGGTATAAAAGGTTTAAAGTTAAGGTTTTTAAGGTTTTTTTAGGGCGTTTTTAAGGTTTTGTTATTTCTTGCAACATATCCTTTAGCCTGCGCCCATACCAACTCAATGGGATTGAGCTCACAGTGGTATGGGGGCAGACGTAAAACAATTATCCCATGCTGCGCTGCCATCTCGTCTACAACATACTTATCGCAATGTTCCTGTTTGTATATTTATATCAGAGCACTTTTATACAATTTTATTGTAAAATAGAAATAATATTCTTTTATAGCTTTAAATGATTAACTACTCGTATTCACACTCATTGTTCATTCATCTGATTGAACGAGAACTGAACGCATCACTATTACTTTAAATATGGCAACATTATTTTACAAAGTGACATTAGCTACTGTCAGTTGGCCTCGTCTATTTAAAAATACGACTATAGAGTTTACGTTCAAGCAGTTATGCTACTCGACAAGAGATGGCGTTGCAGTCGTTAAGTTGATTATTGAAAACACGAATAAAACAACATTTTCTGAAAATGAATCCTAGCTAGATCGATTTATCACCCCCGAAAACCCCTGTATACAAAATTTTATGAAAATCATTGGAGCCGTTTCCGAGATTCAGATTATATATATATATACAAGAATTGCTCGTTTAAATAAGTAAGATATAATGTCTGGGTCACATATTTTTTTTTAGCAAAATGTCGACATTGTACATGGTACTTTTTATTTTATGGATAATTGAGAGACATGAGAGTATTTCTGTTTATGGTCTTGTATCATAAAGAACAGCTAAATTAGATAAATAAAGAAATAAATAAATAAATAATGGTGGACATTTCACACAGCGCCATCTAGCCCCAAAGTAAGCTAAGCATAGCTTGTATCATGGGAACCAGACAACTGATATACATACTTATATACTTTTCTTTTGTAAATACATACATATAATACATATTAACACCCAGACACAGAACAAACATCAATGATACTAATGTCACATAAATGTTTGTCCTGAGTGGGGATCGAACCCACGACCTACAGCGCAGAAGGTAGGATTACTAACCAACTGAGCTATGAGGCCAGTCAAATAATAAGTCGATACATACACAAAAAAGCCATAACTCCACAAATAATGACCACTGAGTGCAATACAAAAATCGTGCGCCGGCAATCGTAACCAATCCACTCAATCATAGACCACAGCCAGTCAGGAAACTATTCGCAAATAAACATTCTTTCACACGACTTTTCCCTGTCGTTGAGCTTTTTTATTGAGTCAAATAGTAGTTATATTGTCATTAGCTGCTTCTTTTAAACATCCCAAGAGTCCAAACACAAAATTTAACGGATTCGCTATTCTTACTATACCATGTTTTAATTATCTCTACTTCTAGACATGCAAAAAAAATTACGATTTTACATACCCACATGTTTCATATTCATTATTACAAAAAGTATGTGAGTGGGCGAACGTATCAGACATTGGGAGAGTTAAATTAAGTTGCTTTAGTTTTATGCTTATTCTACCATTTTAGCTTACTATATATTGATATCGTCAAGCTAAATATTGAAACGTCTTCTTCTTCGAGTCACCGGTCCTGTCGAACCAGTGTGGTGAAAGGATTGTAAGTGCGCCTCAAAGAGGCTCCTTTCGTGCACTCGACACATGTCTTCGAATTTTTAGTTCTAGGACATGTCGGTTTCCTCGCGATGTTTTCCTTCACCGTTTTGAGAACGTGGTATTGCGCACATAAATCTTTCAATCGAAAAACTCATAGGTGCACGTCGGGATTTGAACCGGCTACCTCCGGATTGAAACTCGGGATTCAGTACTAGCTATTGAAACGTAATTTACTATGATATGTTTTTTATGAAATCTATGAATACCTCCGTGTACAAGCGCCATAGTACAGAGCTCTCCATCAGAAGGGGTAGTCGATTAAGTGTCGGAGTGAGTTTTATTTGCGAGGGTTAAGGGTGGGGTGGCGCCGCATTAATCATTAACAGCCTGTCTAATGACACCGCCGAAATAGGCCGCATAGGGATGTGCCTACAACAATCGATGGGACAAGATTGCGAATAACATTGCAACGATACCCACACACTACAACCGTTTGAAATATATATTTGAGACGGAAATATTTGTAATGATTTTAGAAGCGGTTCTATACATTTTCTGTTGTATGCATATTTAAATAGATAAATATTGGTGGACATTTCTCACAGCGCCATCTAGCCCCAAACTAAGCTAAGTGTAGCTTGGGTCACGGGACAACTTATATAATACTTAAATACTTTTTGTTAATACATACATATAAATATGTACAAACACATATTTATACACATAAATATAATCCATATTCATACATAAGACATCAAGACACAAAACAAACATTTATGTTCGTCATACAAATGTTTGTCCTAGGTGGGAATCAAACTCCAGTGAGGCGAGTCAAGCTTTTGTATTTAAGCTCTTAAATATGAATATAAATAATATAGCTCTTATTATGTGCATGTTATCCACTTTTAGATAAGTTACTTTGGAAAAATGTTTTATTGTTTCTAACTAGAGTCACACTGGATACATTCAGTTACAGTTGATAGTCTAACTAGAAATTATTAATCTAAGGTTGGGGAAGATGAAGATGTTTCTTGATTAAAGACAAAGTCAAAAACTTTATTTCCATAGAATTCATAAAAAAATTGCTTGGAAACGTCAATATTCAAAACATAAGGTCACGCGTACTTATCGATAAGTTTATTACTACTTTTTTCTTTATTACGTTAAGTATTTAAAAAAAACCATTAACATAGTAAAGGTTTCTTTATATTGTCGTGTTTTAAATAATCTAAAGACCCTCTAAACTGCCTCCAGGATTCACACCTAGTAAAGGAAATGATTACTACGTTACCCTTATGCAAATGTATTTATCGCTGAGTATGTATGTTACCTCGACATTATCGACACACCCAGCGGTCGCGAGCCGGGTCGCATCCCTGCTCTCAATATTAGATGTTGCTATTAACTCCGCAAAACGTAATTAATCGAATAAGTTTATGATTGATATAACCAGTTTGCGGGCTTTAATTCACTTTCCCAATTCCTCCATTTATAAAGTTACGACTGGGTACGTACATCCTTCAGAAATTGATTGGATCTATCGCTTGGTAATATTCAATTTATGCCACACTTTGTTGTGATTAATGAAATTAGTCAAAAGGAAATTCCTTACGTAATAAATAAATAACCTAATTATGTTTGTAGAATTTCTTAGTGGGTAATTTTGTATTGTATAACCGACAATAGTTTCACAATTAAGTTACTTATTATTTAGTTATTTATTATGAATAAAGTCAACGTGACTTTACATTAAATAATTACTATGTAGCTGAGAAAAGTAATTTAGAATTATATTATATCTTACTTTCAAATATATTTCTTTGATCCAATAACATGATATTAGGCTTCCATTAAAATATCGGTTATTCATCAAAGACTTAATAGATCAGGCACATGTTCATTTAACACTTGGTGATCGAGTGACGCTCCCTTCACGCTGGCGTGAAAAAGCCGACGTAAAAACTGGGGGGGGGGTTCAGCCCTACAGGGAGGGGGAAGGGGGACGCAATTTGTAATATTTCACGTACCAGTAGACGCTTATTAACTAGGCGTACAAAAAATCGACATCACTGGGGTGCTAAACATTTGGTAACAATCATCAAAGACAGTTATGGCTACATGTGACAAATTATCTTCTTATTTGTCATAAATAAATCTCCTATCAAATAAATCTGAAAAATCTAGGTGGAAAGTACTAGTGAGTAGTTTTAATCTGTACTGTGTAAATTAAAACTAGTTTAAACTGCTTTCAACTTAATTTTTTTATTACGCAAAAACTTGTCTGTTTAACCCTGAAGTTTTATTTACGCCAAATTTTCTTATTACCTCCGGGGGAGAAATTTTTGGAAATTTTATAAAAAAGTGAACGAGTCATCAAGTTGGTTTGAAATTCTACAACACCATTAATATTTATAGTTCATGTTCTCCGGCAATATGATGTGACATTTACATTAGTACGATTGCTCGGAAATGTTTGAAAAGTGCTGTTATAGGACTAAAGTTTTCTTATTGTACCTAAAAACAGAGCAAGCTATGTCTAGATACTACATACCAGCAATAGCGAATACAAATATCTGCTAACCTGCTAAAACGAAAAATGTAGTCCACCCCTGACTAATGCAAAAAGTCCTATCTAGTCAAAGCGGCCAGAGTATTGTGGGGCGGGAAATACAGAGTCGTGTGATGAATGAATTATCCTAGACATTGATAGAGTAGGATGTGTCCTGTTCTGTGGATACAGTGTTTATTCATATATATACATATTTATTCATATATATACATATTATTATCATATATGTTCATATTTCTGCATATAAAATATTTTTCAACGACACCCATCTCAATTTTCTCTTTTATATTAATTTGGGTATTAGAATGAAGGATTTATTATAGAAATATTGGACGTTACAAAATACTTGTTATAAATATTTAATTCATTGCCTTTTTAAAAGACATAGCACTCGAATTTATCAGATTAGGGAGAACTTTATAGACCCCCCCAACCAATTTTAACTTAAAATAGTTTATCTCACTACCATCTTGATATTTTGTGAAATGGAACCGCTAATATTATTATCTAGTGAAAAAAAACAATTAGTTTAGATATGAGAACTTACTAGAATAACTACATCCTAAAAATTTCAAGTCTTCAGATAAATTATTTATATTTTTGATTTTTAATCAGTGGTTAGGCCTGTCAGTCAGTCAGTCAGAACATCCACTTTAGTAATATAATGTATGTAACTAAAAAAATTAAGGAATATTAGCTAACTGTGAATCTACAACTGAGCTCATGTAACAAACCTTTAAATTTACAGTACATATATATATAAAATAAATCTAGTTCTTACTCCATCCCTGTCTACATAACTTTACCGAGTGGCTATTAATCGCATCCCCCGAGCTTGGAAGGGGGGGTGGGGAGGGGGGGCGACACTTTGCCCGTACCAGAGAATAAATACTATTTTTGCAACGTTTACACAACCATCTAAATATAGTAGGGGCATCACAGCTCAGTTGGTAGTAACTCTGCTTTCTGAGCCGTAGGTGGTGGGTTCGATTCCCAGCCAGGACAAACGTTTGTGTGATGAGCATTGATGTTTGTTCTGTGTCTGCGTGATGATATGTAGGTATTTACACAAAGTATATATGTCTTCTATCAGTCACTTGATTCCCATAGTTCCAAGATATGCTTAGTTTGGGGCTAAATGGCGATGCGTCATATGTCCACCAATATTTGTTTATTTATTTATTGTTGTGGGTATTCACGATATAAATATCAGTGTTTCTTTATTATATTATGCATGTATTATACATATAAACCTTCCTCTTGAATCACTCTATTTATAAAAAAAAAACGCCTCAATATCCATTGCGTGGTTTTAAAGATCTAACCATACATAGGGACAGACAGACAACGAGAAGCGACTTTGTTTTATACTATGTAGTGATTTTTACAGCCCCGAAGGCAGAGTTACTACCAACTGAGCTATGAGACCTCTCTAGTGAGTACCTGCAAGAATAAAACTAAGACAGAATAAATGTTTCGTAAATATAACTCTTCTTAGCCTCATAAGAAGCTCAAAGACGCTCAGAGAGCTATGGAGAGAGCTATGCTCGGAGTTTCACTACGCGATAGAATCAGGAATGAGGAAATTCGTAGACGAACCAAGGTTATCGACATAGCTCTCAGAATAAGCAAACTGAAGTGGCAATGGGCAGGCCACATAGCTAGAAGAACCGACAACCGTTGGGGAATAAAGGTTCTCGAATGGCGACCACGAACCGGCAGACGCGGTGTAGGGCGGCCACCTACCCGATGGACTGATGACATAGTCAGGATCGCAGGAAATCGGTGGATGCAGGCTAAATGGAAGTCTTTGGGGGAGGCCTATGTTCAGCAGTGGACTTTTACCCGCTGATATGATGATGATGAAATATAACTCTGTCCTGCAAAAGCCGTTACGAATGTTCACCAAGTGTTCCAAAAAAGATCACTCAACTATCCCAAGGATATCAACTAACTACTAACTAAACACCAGTTATCAAAAATTGTGCCCAAGCCCTCATAGTTTAAGGCCTGATAGCCCTCTATACAAATGTGAAACATTCAGTAGGCATTTACAAAAATAGGTAAGAGTCACGCCCGCTTAGGGATAGGTAAACGGCGTTTAAGTTATACGTAGATACATACCACATTCTACACCAGTACTTTGTCAAAGTTCTATGTTCTCCAGTACGTACTTGTAATCGCCTTATTTCGATAGCAGTAAGATCTAATATTGTAAGAGCTTTTAAAGGGTGACTATTTCACGTCGAAGTGCGTAGGGCGGGCCGCCCAAACGTTTAGCGACCGTTTAACTAAAGCCTGAGGTAGGACACACCCACAAGGGTGATCCGACAGATTGTATATTCATATCTTAAAGGCCCACGACTTTGTATGCGTAAGCTAGTTAAACTTACAAAAACAGTTTACTGAACCTGCTGAATCTATTAGAAAATCTATTAAAACAATACAATATATATAAAAATACATAACGTATAATTTCTAAATCAAATAAAATGTAATTTTCAATATTTATTTATTTAGAATTCATTATAACATAACAGTATGACTAAAACGGTGTTATAACATAAAAACAAATAATACAATCTACATTAATTAACGAGAATACAAAACTCTAATAACATTAATAACTTAATGTATATTTTTTTCTAAAACTCCTGATCTATTTCCATGAGTTTCAGCAGAGATATTATGCACTAAGAAAACTAAGGCCTGATTAATTGTGTATATCTATCATTGCTAACAACACCTAACACTTCAGGAACACAAACCCATAATACCTTAAATGTCACAGCGTTCATATTGCTACTGTGTTCAAAAAACCTTCCAAAGTTATCATTTCACACGGGACGGGAAAGGCTATCACACTAGCGCTGATTCCAATTTAAAATGTCATTTATTTGTGCGAATGCAGCCTCGTATTCGCCACCTTCTTACATCCCCATTCAGCTGTTATATGTCTTGATAGTTATTGAGATGAATCATTTATTTAATTTAATATTACTTTCAGTGTAATTCACCAACCCATCAAATAAAATAATTCAACGTTTACTTGAAAAAGGGCATATTAAAACCAAAGCCATTGGATACTGATTTTTGGAGAGATCGTGGGGGCCTGGTACTGCCCCCGAGTTTCAATCCGGGTACGCTGATTCAAATCCCGAAGTGCACCAATGAATTTATCTCTTGTTAATTTACAAACAAATCCAAGATCATAAAAGTGGCTCAAACCGTTCTTGAGTTATAAATGGTGGAACTAATCCAACTTTGAATCCCTCCATTAGGGATTTCGTGTCTGTTCTTCCCCATGGAAGGTCTGATAGGGTTTGAACAGGCATCAAACTTATCAATAAGTACGCGTGACCTTATGTTTTGAATAATATTGACTTTTCCAAGCCATTTCTTTATGAATTCTATGGAAATAAAAGTTTTGACTTTGACTTCTTTTGTTTTATATATTGATTACTTAGTTGGTATCCTTACAATCTGATTACAGATTCAACTCTAGGGCTTTTAAAAATCATGGATTTACTATTCGAAAGTTGTTTGCGCTTACATACTCAGCTGTCGAGCTTAAATTCAGATGCGTAATAATGAATCCTGTTTTTATATTAAGTATCCCATCCCGCTGTGAAACTGACAGCCTTCTGAAAGCCTTCGGCAAGGACCAAGATGCTGCGATCACAGTAACGTGGGGGGTGGTGTAGCGACTAACGAAGTCGCGTTTGATATGTTAATACGGTAATGTCTACCTTTTCACTGCTTTTACAAGTTGTTGCAGTGCGTTCTAAGTGTTAATTCGTTCCAATACAATTTGATTGCTTGATTGGCAGTAAGTGGCTTTTACAGTGTTAAATAGTAGCTATATAGTATTAATATGCTGTGACTGGCCTCACTGCTTAGTTGGTAGTAACTCTGCTTTCTGAGTTGAAGTCGTAGGTTCAATTCCCACCCAGGACAAACATTTTTGTGACGAGCGTTGATGTGTGTTCTGTGTCTGGATGTTAAGAAGTATTTGTATGCAAGTATTTACAAAAAAAACTACACAATTATACTATCAATCATCTAGTTCAAATAGTACAAGTTAAACTTAGTTCGGGGCTAGATGGCGCTGTGTGAAATGTACACCAATATTTATTTATTATCTGTTTATAAATGCGATAGCTAGTTTGGCAATAAGCTACTTCCACTATCGAGAGTTTGGTCCGAGTTTCAATCTCGAGGTCGCTGTTTCAAATACCGACGTGCACTAAAGAGTTTCAAGAGGTTTTATCACTTGAAAAATGTATGTTCATAATACCAGTTATACGTTCTCAAAATATGTGACGAAACCGACGTGTTCCAGAACCAAAGATTCGAAAATATGTGCCATATGATATGCCTTCCTACTATGATATGCCTACTTCTTTACTTTACTTATTTTTTGATACTTTGACGTTGTAAATGTATCTCATAATGTTAATTGCTTGCAGTTTGATTTTTCATACGTTAAGGTTCCATTTCATTGACACACATAGATACACGCTCGCACGTTTCCCCAAACATCAATGCCTTTATATCCTGATCCCTTTATGTTTAATGATAAAGCAGTTAGAATCAATTTGCGACACTTCTCCCGGCACAATAATGTAATTGTAATATTTAAAAGTGACTGGATTACCCACGCTCTCCTCGTCTCCACGTTCTGAATACAAAATGCGCGAAGAGGCGGCCATATTGCTTTTAGCACCCTTTAATGGAGAAAATATTTGTGAATAAAACGAACCGTCCTGATTAATGTGTAAATGAAGTGAATTGATATTTTAGGAAGTATCTCAAACGCTTCGTAGAAATTTAAGTGCGCTTAAATAATAAATGTCTACACGAAGGCGTAGGACCCACCTACCAAAAACTCAAAAGCTTTATAAGGATTTTTTTCAATTGTAGTAATATCAACGTTAAATAAAATATAAAGTAAAAAAAAAATAAAGTACGAAAATTAAAATGTGAATAACAAGTAGAAAATAAAAATAAATAAGCTAAAAATTAAGCTAACGAAACTATTAAAACCAACACTAAACTAGACATAAGATGAATGAAAAGGCAAAAGGACCAATGGAAACCGATGGGACCATAAGGAAAAATAACCCATTGTGGCTGAACCTATGACTTCACGAAAAAAGGCGTGGATTTATGCGTATGCCCTTATTAGGATACTTACATAAATTCACTATTTATAATATAATTATATGTAATTGTTTTGAGTAGAGAGAATTTTTTCAAAACAATATTTTGCATTAATTGCTCATTATTAATAATAAATAACAAATCAAGATACCAGATATAAACAAGGTATTTGCAAGATTTGACTACACATATTAACAGACAGGCGAAAATACGGTAGTAAAATAACATTATAAATACAACAACAAAGCAAACCCTGATGATATCTTTAAAAAATTCATTACGCACCGACATTAGGCAAAGTAGGCTTTCTTCAAAGCAAAGCCAACGTGTTACAACTCCTCAATTAGCTGGATTCAGCTCAGTTTATGCCGGCGTTTAAATTCGTTAGGCGGGCGATGTGTTCACTGTGGGCTACAGATGGAAACACAGAAGGGACACACATATATATATATTAGAAAACGGTACCTTACCTTTTCATGTTAATTGCACCTGAGTAAAATGAGCTAGAGAACACACTAATAACCCACGCTTATAGTTAATACGACTCGAGAAGAGAATATAAACGGATAACCTCTATATCTAGAGCTACAACAATCTAAGGCCATTTAGGTAGCTATGTACCAGCGATCGCTTTACACCAGCCGAGACCAAGCTAAGGCAGCATGAAGGACAAAACTCTCGTCCAACCCGCGCGGAAGTCAGACGAAAAAGACCTGAGAAGTTGGAGAAGAAACTTCGATTGTAGCCCTCACGCAATAAACGCGGGACTCTCTCTCTCTTCAGAGGAGAGAGAGTGCCATAGAAGGTTTGGAGCGGACCGTTGTGATCCCCCCGATTAGACCCCAAAGTTACTGGGATAGTGTCCTACAAAATGCGGTATGTAGATGAAAGAAATCGATTTCTGATCAGGAAGGCACCTGAAAAGATAGCCATGCAAAAACCCAAATTCAAGTCATACGTGCTCTAGGTGATTGCCAAATTTACTTTCCTTTATGGTAGGGACCCGGCTATCCTGTCAACAGTAGTAGCTACAATTTTATTTGGTACATCTGTCTGTGCGTAATCTGTTGGGCGCGGCATCAATTGCGTATGTGAGCTGCGTGTCCCGCTAAGTGGATCTCCATTTTAACTCCTGAAACAAGCCGGTTGAGGCTTTCAGTCGGATCTCGACATTTGCATGATTGGTATTACGCTGATTATCCCCCTTCTCGCCTCCCCTACTCACACAACATTCCTCACTTATACTTCTGAAAGTCTATAAACGTATGCAAATCGGCCATGTTCTATAAATTTGTACGGGAACGTTTTCTGTACGCTGAGATTTGATATTTTTAACGTTTTATTCACAATAATTATCGGAAATGTCTAATTTCTGTACCACGTTTTGTAGCTCATATTAAAACATATCACATTCTTGACTGCTAGAGCTGGAGAATGAAAATAAATTTCATTTAATTTGTACGGTTCTATAATAGAACTACATTTGACAATATAGTACAAAATTGTTAAAGGTCCTAAACATCTTAACAATATGGTAAACAGTGGTTAGCTTTATCTTGTCTTTCTGCTTGGCTCTAATTTCTGGAACATTGATGATCATGTACACGATATTTATTGCAGATGATCTCAGGTAACTGTTCAATTGTTTGCATTAAAAGCATGTAAAAGCTGGGGTCCCCCTCCCCGGGCCTCGGAAAGTGCTACAGAAGTGTCGTTTATGTACTCAAAGCGTATGCAAATAGATGTTTTAAAATTTTAGGGAGCCAACGCCACTTTGCTCCCGTAGCACTTGCGAATATCAAAATGTAAATTTACCCTTTTATGTTTACAAATCTTGTAAATGAAAGCTTTCGTTTTATTGACTTCACACTGGTATGAATTAAGCCAATTTTGGTGGCCATTAAAACTTTGGATATTACTTGAATATTTTAGCTAATGTCATGTTGTTTATAACAGATTATGTGAGCAAAAACTACAGTTCGAAAGTGTTCTTTGGTTTCACTTATTTCACGCAGTAATGGTACATAAAAGATAGTATATGATGGAGACTGACATAGGCTTATATAGCCCCAAAGTAGAGCGAAGCATACCTTGTATCATGAGAACCAGACGACTGATATGATACTTATATACTTTTTTGTAAATACATATATATATAATACATATTATGCCGGAATAATTTTACAGTTTTCTTGGAAAGATCTGGAATGAACAAAAGGGACGGAGAGATATACGCTAGTTAATTATAATATTTTTGAAACTGAACATATAAATTTAATTCAGGAGTCAATGAAATTAATAATATTATCTTCTGAACTGCCTATTGAAAGTGTGTTCAATCAATACTCAATTTGGCATCCATTAACCAAAGCGATTACGTTAATTCTGAGTGGAGTTCAACTGAAGGTATTGAAGTAATCATCAATCCTTGCGCAATAAAGTGTTAAATAACAGCGATTATGTTCTGTCAATCTCGTGAGCGTGTAATAGAGAAGTAGGAATAGGAAGGCGTGTTCCGATCCGCTGCGCACGCGTCGCTCTCAGCGACTCACGTTACCGAATGCCTGCGCTGTGCCAACTGTCCATTCAAACGGTTCAGAATACACTATATATATATATATATATATATATATATATATATATATATATATATATAATAGTCTCTAATGTCTCCACTAAAGGGACACAGGGATACTACAAGCCAGATTGAATGGGCTCTGATCTACCACGAGACCATAAACAGAATTAGTAGATGACACAATACAATTAATTTTCGAAGTTGTTGGTTCGATTCCACTAGCCACATGTCAGGACTGGCCTCACATTTCAGTTGGTAGTAACCCTGCCTTCTGCGCTGTAGGTCGTGGGTTCGTTACCCACCCAGGACAAACATTTTTGTGACGAACATAGATGTTTGTTCTGTGTCTGGGTGTTTAATATGTATGTATTTACAAAAAAAAAAAAAGTAATATATCAGTTGTCTGATTCCCATGATACAAGCTATGCTTAGCTTACTTTGGGGCTAGATGAAATGCCCACCAATATTATTATTATGTTTCCAACATTTTAAGAACGTGATGTTAAATAATTAAATATATATACTATGCATAGCAGTATAAGGAGCTATGCAGACCGCGCGCTTCACTTCCCAGCTGATGGCGTTGAAATATGACAAAACTGTTCTGAAAAGTAATGTCATTGATACCCCATTCAAAAGTGATCGTTCATCCAAAACGTGTGGTGTTAAATATCTTCATAAGGTGTGTTGGTAGACATTGTCATATTTATCGTTCGTTTAAACTTGTCACTGGTCAGTGGGGCGAGATATTTGAGATACGGTCTCAGATTTTTTGTCACAAGCTATTATAGGTAGCATATATAGACTCAAATATCTGAGTGAGTATATTAATTCGATTTAGGCTCACATAAGTTTCTATAATAATATATTATTTTACTTTCGATAGCTAAACCGAGCAGACATTATTCTGCCATAGATAATAAATATAATAAATAAGTAATGGTGGGCATTTCACACAGCGCCATCTAGCCCCAAAGTAAGCTAAGCATAGCTTGTATCATAGGAACTAGACAACTGATATAATACTTATATACTTTTCTTTTGTAAATACATACATATAACACCCAGACACAGAACAAACATCAATGTTACAAATGTCACATAAATGTTTGTTCTGAGTGGGGATCGAACCCACGACCTACAGCGCAGAAGGTAGGGTTACTAACCAACTGAGCTATAAGGCCAGTCAATATATATAATAGTTAGTAGGTGTTTTATTATCTGACATTGATAGTAAAACAGTGAAATGTAAATAAAAATTAATTAAAAACTACGACGGTATTCCAAAATATGTAAATATAAAAATCAAATCAAATTATCATACACTACTGGTTTAGTGCCGTCCGCTTGGAAAGTGGCCCATGTCCACCCTATCCCTAAAAAAGGGGATCGAAGCAATCCTTCCAATTACAGGCCTATTGGCATCACATCTCTACTCTGCAAGGTGATGGAACGTGTATTAAACACTCGTCTTCTCGGGTATCTAGAGGAGCACCAGCTGATCAGTGACCGCCAATATGGTTTCCGTCACAGTAGATCAGCTGGTGACCTTCTAGTTTATCTAACTCACCGTTGGGCAGAAGCCATTGAGAGTAAAGGTGAGGCCCTTGCCGTAAGTTTGGACGTGGCAAAGGCGTTCGATCGGGTTTGGCACAGGGGGCTACTTTCCAAGCTTCCATCTTTCGGCCTTCCTGTGAGACTGTGCAACTGGGTGGCCAGTTTCCTATCCGGGCGAAGCATTAAAGCTGTCGTTGATGGCTCATGCTCAGAATCTATGCCCATTAATGCTGGTGTGCCCCAGGGTTCAGTGTTGTCACCCACACTATTCATCATGCACGTCAATGATATGCTCCAGAGTAGTGGTCTTCATTGTTACGCGGATGATAGTACGGGTGACACTTCTTACACTGGCACTGGCGGTGTCTCTCATAGTGCTGTGGTAACAAATAGATCCAGGCTTGTGTCTGAGGTTGAGAACTTTTTAGAGCATGTCACAGATTGGGGAAACCTTAATCTTGTAACTTTCAATCCAACCAAGACACAGGCCTGTGCATTTACCACAAAAAAGGTACCATTTTCGGTCGCTCCTCGATTTCAAGGCATTCCTCTCTCGATCTCGCCAAGTTTAGGGATCTTAGGTGTGGATGTTTCTAGCGAGGTCCAGTTTGGGAGTCATCTTGAAGCTAAAGCTGTATTGACCTCAAAAAAACTTGGAGTGCTGAACCGTTCCAAGCAATATTTCACCTCAATCCAGCGACTATTGCTTTATAAAGCACAAGTCCGGCCGCACATGGAATACTGCTCACATCTTTGGAACGGTGCACCCAAATACCAGCTGCTTCGCTTTGACTCCTTACAGCGAAGAGCCGTTAGAATCGTCAACGATCCCAAACTTACCGATCCTTTGGAGCCGCTGAGTCAGCGGAGAGACGTTGGCTCACTCACTGTGTTCTATCGGATCTATAACGGGGAATGCTCTGAGGAGCTTTTCGATCTAATTCCTGCATCGAGATTCTACCACCACACCTCTCGACACAGAAAAAAAGCTCATCCACACATTGTTGACAAGTGGGCCTGCCGTACAACTCGATATAGCCGCACCGCGCCTGCCCAACACTTGTCAACTTTGGAATGAGCTTCCTCCTGAGGTTTTTCCGCCGAGGTACAATATGGGCAACTTCAAAAAAAATGTAAAGAGGTATCTACAGGGTAGGCAAAGCATTGGCATCCCCGGGGACGCAAATGTCTATAGGCGACGGTAACCACTTAACATCAGGTGGGCCGTCTGCTTGTTTGCCTTCAATTACATAAAAAAAAAAAAAAAATATAAAGTTATTTAAATATATAAACAACACATTTTTTTTTTTAATATATAAATAGTTCATTTAAAATATTGTAAAAGGCAATATTAAGTTGTCGAAAGAGCAAGTTTATTTTGACGGTCAATCATTTAATATCACAGTTGATCGACATCAAGGTAATGAGTTCGATGCTATGCATGGCTTCCATAATACGTAGGTATCATGTTCATTGATGACGATGATAAAAATCTCTCCGCATCCCAAGTATCTGCCAACCGCAACTAGGCTACACGTCAAAATTCCGTACAATGTTTATATTCACTTCACTGAACAATTTCGTAAAAAAATATTCCAAACTTTCAATGACTGGCCTCATAGCTCAGTTGTAAGACCCTGCCTTCTGCCCTGTAAAACGTGGGTTCAATTCCCACCCAGGACAAACATTTGTGTTCTGTGTCTGGGTGTTAATATTATAATTTGTACGTATTTACAAAAAAAAGTATTATATCAGTCGTCTGGTTCCCATGATACAAGCTATGCTTAGCTTACTTTGGGGCTAGATCGCGCTGTGTGAAATGTCCACCAATATTATTATAATTATGTAACTCAAGCAGCAAATTAATTTAGAAATTATGTGTAGTTTAGATTTATTTCATGTAAGTCGATCAACCATAAGAATTTTTGATGATGTTAAATACCTATAAGTCATGATTTCGGCCGACGAAGTAACAAAGCTACTAATTTCATAAGTAGCAAACAATTTTCACCATTACGATTTTAATCTCACCATGGATGTGACAGTGTAACTCACATACCGAACCCACTAAAGTGTCGATGCAGAAGCCAAAAGGGTATTTTGCGAAACGATTTCACCCGCGGTGGTAACCCGAGACCTGTTCTCAGCTGAGCGGACTCTGCGGTCGCACGACGATACAAAACACTGAGAAATAGCGGTCACATGTGACGATTCGTTCACGAGCACCTATTTAAGAGCAGTAGAACTCGCCAAGTTCGTCCGGGGAAGTACTGCCACCATGCCCATTTCTGCCGCCGAGCAGTAACGCGTTCGCGTTACTGTGTTCCGGTTTGAAAGGTGTGGTTGCCGGTGAAGTTACAGGCACATGAGACGTTCCACCTACACGTCTCATAGTTACGGGCGCATACGATGCTACTTGGGTATTGTCGTACCTAGTAGGGGAGGACCCAAGTCGCATCGGTTGTTATGGGCCGAGGTTACCACTTACCACCAGTTGGGCCGTCGCGTCGGCTCGTTCCGAAACTACATAACATAAAAAAAAAACAAAAAATAATAATACTATGTTGCAACATGAGCGAATGAATGCAAACATTCATTCGCTCATCTTTGCAGCGTTCGTTCACTCGTGCTCGCCTGGTAGGTATGGCTAATGACACACACACAGACACACAGACATTTACATGATATAACGTACATCGTATCGGTTACAAACGCTTAAATCGATGAAGAGCGGTGACCTCAAGAAAACTGAAAACCATAAATTTAAGAGAAAAAAAAAACTGCTGACAGAACCCTACCACTCCCTCATCGATTCTCAGTTGGTAATTGAAATTTTGAACTTAGTAGCTAAGTTATCGAATAGTTTGTTCAAAGGGTTTCGATTATTTGTCTGTATCCATGCTAGTTGTGAAAAAGGGATTCCTAGAGCAGGCAAGCTTTTTGACCAATATTCAAGTTTAATTCTGTCTCCATTTTAAACGTTCAGGAGAAACTAAGAGTCAGTTGGTGGACGGTTGACACAAAGGCTTGTTAAGTACGCCGAGTACGGCATTGTTTAACGAGAAAAGAATTAATAAATAATAAATAATGGTGGACATTTCACACAGCGCCACCTAGCTCCAAAGTAAGCTAAGCATAGCTTGTATCATGGGACCCAGACAACTGATATAATACTTGTAACTTTTTTGTAAATACACACATCATAAATATTGATACCCAGAAACAGAAAAAAATATAGCTCGTCACACAAATATTTGTCATGGGTGGGCATTGAACCCACGACCTGCGCAGAAGGCAGGGTTACTACCAACTGCGAGGCCAGACCTACGATCAGTAAATGACGTGTTGAATGTATGAATAATCCTTTTTTTTATCAATGTTCTCATGAGTTGCGTTCAAGTAATGTATATAAATGTGTGCGCCCTAGTAGCCGCACGGGGTCTCATCTTACGCGTCACCGATACATTAACCAATAGTTTAACTTGATCATATCAGCTTACAACTGACCACTTTGAAATAGCTTCACTATATTTTTTCCAACTGGCTGCTGTCTGCGGCTTCGTCCGGCACTAACCTTATATTATTCCGAGTGATAATCTACAAGCTTGTCCCTGTATTTTTTATCAAGTTAATCACGTACGTGCGACTGTAAGACATATCTATCTACATATTATAGAGTAACAAGACAAGCAATAGACGACCAATGCTCTCTCAATCTTTCATTCATTCTTCCATTGCGTTGTTTAGAAGAAGAAAGCGGACACACAGACGCATTTAGCGACTTTTGGTTTAAACTATTTATAGATGTGTAGTAACTTTTATTTTGCCCAGAACAAAACCGAAGGCACATCAGCTGATTGGGTGCAAAATATACATTTACATAGAGTTTAATCAACCTTTGAATAGTGAGTCTATCTACCTATCTGATCACTTAATCTCGCTGATAAGCCCACCTGGTGTTAAGTGGTAACCTCGGCCCATAACAGCCATTGCGACTTGTGTCATCCCCTACTAGGTACGACAATACCCAAGTCGCATCGTATGCGCCCGTAACTCTGAGACGTGTAGGTGGAATGTCTCATGTGCCTGTAATTTCACCGGCAACCACACCTTTCAAACCGGAACACAGTAACGCGAACGCGTTACTGCTTGGCGGCAGAAAAGGGCATGGTGGCAGTACTTCCCCGGACGAACTTGGCGAGAGTTCTACTGCTCTTTATGGGAGGTGTGGCCTGCGCTTTAAGTTTTGGACATAAACACGTAAACAACTATAGTTGTCCAAACTAAATGGAACCCCATATAGTTTAACAGTGTGGTAAAGTATAGTGACCACCACGCACAGAGGAGCTGGTCAGTATTTAGCTGGCATTACGTCCGTTTACCGAGCGAGCCGCGCCGACCGCAACCGACGCACACACTTGCACAGTATATACTTGTTTATACTTGCACCAACAATGTTGTATCCGTGAGTGCAACATTTATAACCATTGCTTATTCTACTTACTGTTGCTTATTTTATTTCTAATTAAGTTTTGCTTCACTTTTCTTGTATAGAACTAACAACAGTGGCGGATTTACACATTTCCCAAGTATAGGCTATTGAAATTTTGCCACCCTTACATCTACAATTGTAAATTATCAGTTCCTATATTATATTTAATATCCAACAATTCGCTTCAAATTGCACAGAAAATAGTTTTAAGATATATTTCTGAGGTAACTTGGTAATCAATGATGTACGACTAATAAGGCGGGGTATGCCACTCACGCAATAATGTAGGTACATTCGGTAAACGTAGTTAAATAATCTTTATTACGCTTACAAACAGTAAAAAAAAACAATGAAAGATGGAATGATGTCTCGTGGACTTCTAGAGAAATCACATCAGAAAACCATCTTACTGAAATCTTTTCGATGTCAGTAAGACGGCTAAAAAAAAACTATTCTCAAATTTGCCGCCCCTAAAATCTGCCGCCCTAGGCTCAAGCCTACTTAGCCTGCTGGTAAATCCGCCACTGACTAACAAACCGCTGTAATGTCTACGGCTGTTTTATTTCTTCTGCAGACATCGTTTATCAATTATATCGTAATCCATTGTATTGTTCCCTAATAAATATATTGATTTGATTTGATTTGAATTCAGGAAAGAATATATTGATTTTACCTCTTCTATATACCTAACACACATTTCGATTGATATAATCTAAACTAAACATTACTTATTTTATTTACTTCAGTTCAGTGTTAGTGGTTTCACATCAATGCATTTAAGATATATTACCTTAGATACACAGAATTGTAGTTGAATAGAATCACAGATGATAGAATCACAATTGTATTAGACTTATTTAAGTGCATATATTTATGTCGAAAGATGAATAAATGAATACAATACAATACTTAGTTGTGAAACAAAGTAAAAGTATTAAAAAAAAAATTTATGTCATTTAATGTCATTTTTTTATTTCAGATAAATTTAGTTTAAAAATGTAATTGTTTAGTTAAGGTGTTATGCACAGTAAAGAGTATCTATCTATAATTACGGATCGAGCCGACGCCCCACCTGGTGTTAAGTGGTAACCTCGGCCCATAACAACCGATGCGGCTTGGGTCCTCCCTGCTAGGCATTGTATGCGCCCGTAACTATGAGACGTATAGGTGGAATGTCTCATGTGCCTGTAATTTAACCGGCAACCACACCTTTCAAACCGAAACCAGTAACGCCAAAGCGTTACTGCTTGGCGGCAGAAACGCAATTATAATAAAAAATAAAGATCAAGATAGTATATAGACATAGAAGAATCAGAAGTTTAGGACTATGCAAGTATTGAACCGTATTAAGAACGGAATTTTTTAAATACACGTTACAAAGAAATCCAGAACGGGGTATTGTTTCTATTTCGGAAACCATCGGTTATTAATCCGTTGGTTGATAACACAAGGGTTAAACGTAAAGTAGTGCGAACTGTTAAGTATAGAGCCCTAAGACCTTATTTGAATCTGAAAAAAATGATTCCGGTACCTAATCACTGAAGTGCCCCAAACATATGCTGGATATTGATTGTATCACCTGACTCATAGTACTACAAGGAGTGACCAATAAACGTATTGTAATTCGCAATTATCTATTTATTTAAGCCATGTATTTAGCATTCGTCGGTGAGAGCCTTAATTTAGTTATGAATAAGTATTGACAAGCGCGGAGCATAGAAACTATGTTTATTTCCTTTTGTAGATGTGGCAAACGATATCAATGGGATTAAAAAAAATCTTACCTGCCGAGAAACGTCGATCTGCTGAGAAAATAAAATATTTATTTATAATCATAATAATAATTTTATTTTATTTCATACAAGTTATGGTACATATTTTAATTATATTAAAAAAATAATAATAATAAGCATAATTATTATGCCTATTATTTATACATATAATTGTTTTTTTATATTATCATGAAATCTTATAAAAATAATGGTCTACGAGTCTTAAAATAATTCCATTCCTCCCATGTAGAGAAACATGGGAGATCCTTTTAGGACTAAGATTAGACGCCCCCTAAGATTAGATTTAAGAAAATTCTGCCCCTTATGTTTGAAATGGTCCAAATCGTACTTTACGAGTAGACGAAAACACGGGCGGATCCACTAGTATTTTATATCATCCGATATTAATTATCTAACCAATTTTTTTTTTATGTGTGTATGTAACGGATCGAGCAATACAGCCCGCATGATAGCGGTTACCTCTGCACAACAAAAGAAACGCTTCTTGGGTCCACCGGTCCTTACTTCAAACATATATTTTTACTTGGACATAATTGATACATATAATATATTTAAGATCTACTGTAACCTACATTATGTTGACGCAAATAAATTAATCTTTATCTTTTATCTTTATCTTGGCACAAGTTATACTGCTAGAAGAGTATCGGGGCTCCAACCGACGTCTCTAGTTGCGCCGCGCATAATGTCCATCCGCACTCTGTGTAACAAGCCAGGCCGCACATTAATATCTTGTTTTTGCAATGTACACTACGATTATTTCTCGTAAAACGGTTGTTTCTTGTCATTATTCAGTGTTTACAAAGTGACTGCGCAGACATTAAGTTGTTTTTTCGCGACCCGCAATAGGTTTCCACATCATTACATATCGCATATCTTAAGATGCGTGATTATTATTCATTGTTTAGTGGCAAACGTTCGCTTTGCGTTTCATGCGTCAAATGAGAGGTTTTTACTTACCTTACAGTTTGCTTTCTAGATAAATGGTGTAGGAAAACAGAGAATAGCTAATAAAATTCAAGACAGATATGCAGAAGTTGGTACTAGGTAACTGTAGATATCTGTGTACGAACCTAACCACATTTTCATTGTAGATATATGTTATAGTACTGCAACTCTGTTGAGTCGATTTAATATCTAAATATTTTTAATAGTTTGTTTAAACATCTCATGTCAGGAGCAACTCTGGTGTAGAGCAAGCCAAGATCGGCCATTTTTTTGGCCCTAAGTCGAAATAACCAATCAATTTACCGCTAGCTGTTCATCCACACATCACTAGACTTCATCCGCGTGGAATTTGGTTATATAAAAAAATGGTTATTGCAAATTTTTGGAACGGATGTGGGGAACTCGTTTATAATTCTGCATAAATATATATAGAGACCAACTTATACCTAATTACACACCGATGTAGTAAAAAAGGCTATTCATTACTTATAAGTTTAAACAGGGCACAGAAAGAAAACTATATATATAAAATCTGCTACATTTTTAATGATATACAGGTCGAGCGGTAATACAATTAAAACTGATAATTTTTCTCAGCTCAATTATATTAAATGGAGTGAATGTTAGTTTCCGCTTTGGAACAATAACAAAGTGTAATCGGTTCGCATCTCTCTCAATGACACTGTGATTGCTACGGTGTCCATAAATGAACAATAAACGTTTATTCCAGAACAAGTCCTTATGACAAAATAAATCAAAATCTTAAGGTGTGTGGCGGCTCGGCCGGGGCAGTCACCTGATCTTAAGATATCCTTTACAAAGTGACTTAGATCTTCTTCCACTCAGATAAAGATTTTTTTCCCAGGTAACAGTACATAACTCTTTTTCAAAGGTTTAAATGATCTCCTTTGATATGGCAGAAATGTATAGATAAAAAAATCCGGTTTGAAAGGTGTGGTTGCCGGTGAAATTACAGGCACATGAGACATTCCACCTACACGTCTCATAGTTACGGGCGCATACGATGCGACTTGGGTATTGTCGTACCTAGTAGGGGAGGACCCAAGTCGCATCTGTTGTTATGGGCCGAGGTTACCACTTACCACCAGGTAGGCCGTCGGCTCGTTCCGTAACAACATAAAATATAAAAAAATCAAAAAAAAAAGATAATGAGGAACTTTGATTAAATAAACGTATTATATCTTAAAAAACTAATGCTGGATTTTTTTATTACTAAACGGAAATTTCGTAATTGAACAAGTCATATAAAAATACTACTTACTAAATTTGGTTCAGTCGTCTGATTGATTTATGGTCTCGGATAACTGGTAGATATAATAAATAACAATTAATAACATATTTTGAAATTTTCAAAATGTCTTTATTCATCTATATTTAGTACGAGTATAATGTGGGTGTTAATATGTATTATATGTTGTATTAAAAGTATATATGTTTTCTATCAGTTGTCTGGTTTCCATTAGTACAAGCTATGCTTAGTTTAGGGCTAGATGGCACTGTGTGAATTGTCCACCAATATTATTATATAATATGAGTTGTCCTTAGACGCAACGCAAATGATAGACACCGTAAACTTTTAGCCCAGTTCACACGCTGGTTATCTACTGTTAACTTGCCGCCTAATCGTTACTCATAATACTCAAAATTAAAATTTATGAAAACGTGAGAATGTTTAATTAAATAAGTGGGATAAACGGAACTAAGCACCGACCGAGTATTCAAAGATATAATGGGATTATTCTTTGACGTGTTCGCAAGCTGATTATGTCATTTTGTCTACATTACCACAGATTAATGGTACGGTAAGCGCTTAAGTAACACCTAGTTATATAACCTGCCTACTTATATTTCGCCTGCCTCATTAGTATATAATTTATGTCTAATGAATTTACGTGCATAACATCTAGCTCTCAAATTCACAAGGAAGGAGGCCTTCTGAGACGAGGCAATCTATCAGGACAGCCCACATCCATAGAACAACACAATGAGCTAATAAGTTACAGGTAAGTTCATATTCAGTTTAAAAAGATAAATGTAAATAAATTAAAAATAATATATATTCGGCGCTAAAGATAAAAAATACACTCTCAAACTGCGTCTCTGCAATTAATTTACAGCTACGAAGAAATTGCAAGTATGTATAAGTATTTGGGTAAGGATTTGTAACCGATTAGGAACATTGGTACGCATTTGTCCAGTCACCTACTCGAAAAAACGCATCCAATTCCGATGATCGACCATCGGTGGCCAAACAAAAATTAGTTCCGAATTATTGGAAGCATCCTGCGCTCATAGAAAATTAGTTTGGAGGCAGTTTCGTTCGCCCTCCACGCACTCGTATGCCCTCGCTTAATGATTTGTTCAACGGCAAAAAATATGTTCGACACAATAAGCGCATGACTCGTCGCTTCGATCAATTATTAATAAAGAGCGGGCCGCTCATTGAAAGGGCGATTAGCTCAATATTTATATGGAATATACGGTATCAACTGTTCTTTGTGCTTGTAATTCGGTGGGTCGTGACTCGGCGTTTGATGCGCCCGCGCCGCCGCCGCGCCGCATAGAGCAACTGTTCTCATATTATTACAAATTATGTATTGTGCACACGCAACCAAATTGCTAATCCAAATTTTAAATGTTATTACTGAACTGTCAAACCTAAGTTTATATCACATTTCACCCATTACTTTTAATTTTCCACCGTAAACGAAACACTGTCAGGTTCAATTTTATATATCACTCGCAAGATGTGGTATCTTATCCTATTATCGGGAAATACGTATCGTGTTTAATAAGAGTGTATTTTTATTTGAATCTTGAATAGGGACTGTTTTTTAGGAAACACAACGAGTTATGTAACACCCAAATTAAACAAAACTTTACTTAAATGTTCTATAGAAACTTTGTTACCTCAATGAGACATTAATTTCGTAGGCAAACCTACCATTCAATCTTCTGATAGTGAGACGGGCGGGGTGGGCGAGCGAGGCGGCCTCATTGTACTACCGAATTGACTGGGCCAGTCTTTGAATGGAGCTATGCCGAAAGCTCTATACTGTTAGTGGCTATTATCCAATTCACCATGCATCAATTCAGGAATGTTCAAGATAAGATTAGTGGCTATTTACTTAATCCCACAGTTTTGTTTCGGAACATGTAAATTTCCTTAAACTCATAGCATTATGATAAAGAAATTCGAATACTATGTGATATGGGGGATAAGACTCGAGAGACTTAGAAACTATCCATGCAACAACAACAAAGCAAATTTATGCTACGGACGGTTATAACTATTTGTCCTCGCGACTCGTCTTTGACTAAGCAGTCTTTAGGGCATAATTTGCTCGACAGTGGTGCCCTAGTGGTACAGAACCCGAGTTTCAATCCGAAGACAACTGGTTCAGTCCCGATGTGCACTTGAAAAAATTATGTGCACAATATACTACCACGTCCTCAAAACTATGAAGTAAAACGTAAAGAAACTCCTAGAGAGAATGTCCTAGAACCAAAAATTCGAAGACACGTGTCAAGTGCACGAAAGGAATCTCTTTGAGGCGCACTTTAATACGTTACACACACTGGTTCGACAGAGCTAGTGAAACGATAATTAGTAGGTCTCAACTGGGAAAACATTTGGTCAACAATATAAACGAGCAAGTATCTACAAAAACACACGTTTTCTTTTGCCACCAATACCTTCACAAGAAGAAATATACAGCTATTTCTTTTAAAGAAAGAGAAGTAACAAATTATCTCCTAATAACCGTTCTAGGTACATGCTACCTTTAGTAAGTTCTGTACAAGTCATGGAACATATGCAAATTCGCGTAATGAATACAAAGTCGTTTAGGTACTGTGGAATCCGGAATATCTCCATTCCATCCTCCATCAGAATACGGATAATTCGTTACAAATTCACACAGCGGCTCAATGGTTGCCAGAACGATTTTTCAGTAGAGCTGATGCTAATGAAAAGGCATTTTCACGAGGATTGGCGCCGGCCGCCATGCGAACGTGCCGCCTAATGACGCGCGAAGCCGCGCCACACAACTATATTGTATTGTGTCTGTGAACAAACGTTGTGTTCACTGTATATCAGGGAAAGTTATAAATTTACATGTATTTTACATTACTGAAATAATGTTTTACGACCGTTTTGTTGAACGATTCATTAATGGGTGAGGAATAGCGTCCGCCATATTGGTTTGGTTAATTCGTAATGAATGTGACATTTCGTATGAACGTACCTAAGTTGTTTATCAATCAAGCACAGTCAAGTATTGATGAACGGGTCGATTACATAACCTTTGATTAATTCAATTATAACGGCAAATGTATAGATTTGACATGGTTAACTGACAGAAACTGACAGAAACTGACTGAAACACAAGTTATAATATTATCCCACTGGATTCTCAATGCAACCCGAATCCATTAGGTATTAAACTCTTTAAAAAGATAAATATTTAAATAAATGTTTAAATTTAATTCAGACATATTTTTAAACGATCATTTTTCTTTAACATAAATTAAAATGAACTAAGATAAAGCCCAAGGCACGGTGTATAAGATTAGCGAGAGCGTGGTGGTACAGACCTCGAGTTTCAATCTGGAGGTCGCTGGTTCAAACCCGACAAGCCAGTGGAGTTCTTTCTCTTTACAAATTATGTGCGCAATACCGCATTCTCATAACGGTGAAAGAAAACGTCACAACGAAACCGATGTCCTAGCACCAATAATTCAAACGCGTGTCACGTGCACGGAGCCTCTTTGAGGCGCATTTCATCTTTCACCAGACTGGTTTGAGATTGAGACGAATAACTAGTCAAATAAGTAAAAAGTGTAGTACGATGGCATCCAAAAAAAGCTTACGTATGGGCAACCCCAAAACATGACACGATTAATTCATCCAAGACTTTAGCGGAGTAGAAAAGCCCTTCAGCGTACAAAAGAGAAGGTAGACGCCATGAAAGCGCCCCACAATACACTTTTAATTTGTCATTATGCAGCAATAAAAACACGGTAAATGAGACGGACAAAAAACTCGTTCAGTCCAAAAACCGCGAGTCAGGGCAGAATTGGCAAATCATGCCGCCATAATGACCGACGCTTGAAAAAAATTTAAATATCAAAAGGCCGGACGGGGCTCGGTAATGGTTTAAAATCATTTTTCATTCGAGTCACTCGCGAGTCGGAATTATGAAAACGGTAGCCGCCTCCATTAGCTCGGTCGCGATTAGATTTTTGGACGGAATCCATCTTTCATAACGTTCCAATTCGGGCGGACAAAAACGAACCAATTATAGACTTGAAATCAAAATGCTGTAGAACGATTTCATAGTTTATTTATAGTTGAAAATGGTAAATTAAAATAAGCAAGTTAGCTACATCGTAGACCGCATCGTCACATAACATCAGGCGATATAGCGATCAAATGTTACCCTATCGAAATAAAAAAGCAACGGATTTGCAATGAAATACAACAGAAAAATTTCATAGTTTATTTACAGTTATTGTACTTAAAATATAAGTACATATTTAATATGGTCAATGTGATAATAATTCCCGAATTATTTCGAAAGTAGATTCAACTGTCGTTGTTTTCTATAAGTCTGAATTAATGCTTCTTTTTCTTTTTGATGGAAGGTTCTAGAGGCGGTAGTCCACTGTCAAATTCACTAGCGGTGTGCATAGAACTTTGTTTGTTCATTACGCGACTGTTGAAACCTATCTTCACCTTAGGGAATCTGCAACAAAACAAAATCCATATTTAAAGTTCTCATAAAAATAAATTCTCTATTGATGGTCATTTAACACAGCGCTATACAGCACCAAACTAAGAATAGCTTGACCTTTGGGAACCAGAGAACTCATAGAATACCTTTTTTATACTGTTAACTGGCCATTCTCAAGTTCTTTTTATTTTTCTGATACAGTTACGGAACGAGCCGACGGCCCACCTGTTGTTAAGTGGTATCCTCTACCCATAGACAACAATACGACTCAAGTATCACAGTAGAATGGATTACTTACCCGGGCCTCTTCTTCTCTTCCTCTTCATGCAGCGTCAGCCTGTTCACTGGGCGTTCTTTCTTCAGTTTGGGGTCCGACTTGGACCTCCTGGCGAGCGCGCCGGGGGTATCCCGAAGCGCGAACGCTTTGGCCGCGTGCCCCAAATGTATGTTACGCGAGTCGAGCCATTCGCGCACTTCGCGCGGATACCCCGCATAGAAACGCACCCAAGATGTGTACGCTGTGTGGAGAAGGTTCCGATTAATACCAATATGTTGGTTGTGTGATCTTGTGGTTAGAATTTGGGTACTGTGGCATCACACCTACTGACAGTAGAAATTATGCTAAGTTCGTCCGGGGAAGTACTGCCGCCATACCTATTCCTGGTGCTCCGGTTTGAAGTGAGGTTTACGGTGAAATTACAGACACATAAGACATTCCACCGTCTCAGAGTTACGGGCGCATACGATACGCGTTAGGTCTCGTTGTACCTAAGTAGGAGAGGACCCAAGTCGTACTGAGGTTACCACCTAACACCAGGTGTACCATCCGCTCGTTCCTGAACTTTATCATAAGAAAAAAACAAAACTTCCAGCTTTGTTTCGATTGAGTAACGCTCAAAATATCGTATAGAGAATTTTAACTCTTGAATTGCCTTATGACTAGAATGAGGATGAAAGAACATAAGAGATATCCTGACCTCTACTAGCCCTGGCGAGCCAATCCCTGGAGCTTTGCGCTGTGTTCTCCAACTTAGCCTGAACCGCTATGGCGGCACGCTGTGGGTTCGCAGCCGTCGGCACGATACTACGCAGCGCTTCTAACACTTGGGATTCATCCGATTGGCGCAGCCTGAGCACACAGGTAATGATCAAGAGGATTTGACTGACAAACAAATGCTTACCCACTCACACTCCTGCTTAACGTTACCTAGTGGTAGGAGTGTGAGTGGGTAAGCATGTTTTTGGGTTTCTTGTGTCGCAGGGGACTTGGCTGTGTATAGACACGAGAAAAGCTTTCTGCTCACCGTACAAGTATTTACTGTCTCACGAAAAGTCCGCTCAAAGGCTGTTCAGGCCATCCGAGGCAAAGAGATACAATGACCAAACAAAAAAGTTTGTTTATATAAATCGATAAACAAATTCTCACCTTATTCTCTTCTGTTCCAAATGCCTCACAAATTGCGCCTCGCTCGGCAGTAAGAACATGATGGCCGCGCCGACGTGTGCCGCCCTCCCCGTGCGACCTACCCTGTTGTCGTAAAACGTACAACATATTACAGAAACGCCGCAGAAAATGGCTACAATACACAAATGTATGCAATAGTCACCTGTGCACGTAGTCAGTGGCTGATGCGGGCACACAGTACTGCAGAACTAGATCCACGCGGGGTAGGTCCAAACCACGGGCCGCCACGTCCTATCACAGAGAAA
Organism: Chesias legatella; assembly: GCA_947359385.1. Taxonomy (NCBI): domain Eukaryota; kingdom Metazoa; phylum Arthropoda; class Insecta; order Lepidoptera; family Geometridae; genus Chesias; species Chesias legatella. The sequence continues at coordinate 8,983,751 of OX375780.1, read as the reverse complement.
ACAACGTTTGTGAGAGATAGATAGAGAGAGAGAGAGAGCAGAGGACACATTTATGTCAACTTATTCAAGCAGAAATACTACAGATTATGAATAGAATAAGAGTAATTTATTTCCAAAAAACATTACACTAAATTAAATAGTACAAATAAATATTTTGCCTTTTTTTAACAGAATGTCAATGGGTTTTTCTTTACCGTACATCCTGTCTGTATGTCTATCCCAGAAATTACTGTAGGGATTTTAATGTGGATTTCACTAATGACGGGGAATGTTTGAGTGTACAGCTTACAAATCATCCGACCTGAGATACTCAAGCCCATGCGAAGCCGGGACAGAACGCTAGTAACATATGAAGTTAAGCGTTACGCAGGGAATACAAGACGTATGTCTATGTATCCGTCACGGTCGTCACGAAAACCATTCGTGAACCGCTTACACAAAGGGTTTTTTTTTCATAACAATAAGGAAGTTTCCACTACTGTGCGGGTGTTAAAATAGATAAAAATAAAGATAATAGGTATTTAATCGAGGCGAGAGGCGAGCCAAGCCGACATGAATGCGCCGCTAATAGCTGAAGGCGTAACGATACGGACTGATGTTCGCCCGGGCGCGGCGGTCTCGGCTCCACAGTAAACTTACAAAGTCAAAGTCAAAGTCAAAAACTTTATTCCCATAGAATTTCTAAGGAAATTGCTTGGAAACGTCAATAATATTCAAAACAAGGTCACGCGTACTTATCGCTAAGTTCCGTTAAGTCCGTACAAGAACCCTGGTGATGTTATACACGTGACTTGACGTTTCATCTTAGGTCTTCTCATTCCTTAGTAAGGGAGGACCCAGGTTGAGATGCTGTTGTTATGGGGTAGGCAAGGGTAACGTCAGACATTCCAAAATCATTACAAAATCAATTTAAATAAAATTATCTTAGTGAGAAAGCATGTCCAAAGGTGAGGACGATTGATATTTTGAAAGCAGATTCACTCTCGGTTGTCGACTATAGCCCTGTGCCCGGCAGTGCGAACAGTAGAGTAGTAGTAGCAGTAGTAGTAGTAACAGTAGAGGCTGCTATCGTAATTTACTTTACGTTATACTAGATATAATAATATTATTGTTGTTGGTGGACATTTCACACAGCGTCATCTAGCCCCAAAGTACGCTAAGCATAGCTTATATCATGGGAATCGGACAACTGATTCAATACTTATATATTTTTTATAAATACATATTAACACCCAGATAGAGAACAAACATGTGTTCATCACACAAATGTATGTTCTGGGTGGAAATCGAAACCACGACCTACAGAGCAGAGGGCAGGGTTACTACCGAGTGAGCTGTGAGGTCAGTCAGATATATTATATATTGACTGGCCTCATAGCTCAGTTGGTAGTAACCCTGCCTTCTGCGCTGTAGGTCGTGGGTTCGATCCCCACCCAGGACAAACATTTATGTGACATTTGTAACATTGATGTTTGTTCTGTGTCTGGGTGTATATGTGTTATATGTATGTATTTACAAAAGAAAAGTATATAAGTATTATATTAGTTGTCTGGTTCCCATGACACAAGCTATGCTTAGCTTGCTTTGGGGCTAGATGGCGCTAAAAAAATAGTATATATATCTCGTCGAGAGTGTCGCTCCATCTCGGCAGAGAAAGGACAGTCTCGGTCGCACCCGCCGCGAGCACAAAGGTGACCGCGCCGGAGATGTGAGCGCCGGCAATGTTGAAACTCAATCATTAGCCCACCGCCACCGGTGGCATTGTTACATTAATATTGGACGTTAATTAAAAATACTAGCGCTTTATTAGATGTCCACATTGTTACTCGCGGATAAAGGTGTGGAATGATTTATACTGACTATTGAGGTCAATCTTTTTTATCCGTAAATTCAGTTCAATTAATTTATTTGGGTGTTAATATGTATGTAATTAAAAAAGAAGTATATTTATATTCTATCAGTTGTCTGGTATTACAAGCTATGTTTAGTTTGGGGCTAGATGGCGCTGTGTGAATTGTCCACCAATATTATTATTATATTATTATTATTATTATTATTATTTAGTACTAGCGGCCTATTCCAGCTTTCCACGGGTAGCGTTAACTATTCAAGGCTGGAAATAATTAAGTATAGATTAAAAAAAAATGGCTGCTTATCAAGAATGCGCCTATTCCGTAAGGCATATAAGTCAACAGATTGAAAATAAAACATTTCTTTTTCCTTAACTTTCACAAGAGAGAAAAAGAGGACAACAATTTTACAAAAAAAAATTTGAAGACCTAAAACAACATAACACAGGACAGTATGAAAAACAACATTTTGAAAGCGTCATGAAAAATTTCAAAAACTGCAACAATGACACATAAAAAACATTGTATCACTAAGTAATATATTAAAAGTGCCTTTAATACTGGGATAATGGTAAAATAAAATTATATACAACTAAAACCTACAAATCTTATTTGGACATACAGATATCAAAACGCATAACAAACAGTAGACACATTAAAAACCTTGAACATGAAAATTCAAAAAATATACACGATGTATAATACTTACTGTACATATGAGAACACCATTCTTAGCCGTTCTGAACTGCTTGAACACTTCTATCCTCTGCTCGTGCGGCATGGAACCGTGAAGACTGAACATCTCCAAATCAACGGGCACTAGACCGCCTTCGGTGGGATCCTGATATTCCATCTCAAATTCCGATCCAGAGTCGTCGGATGATGATTTTTCTTCCTGACGTTCAAAAACTAATGAAAAGGTGGCGGTTCAAACCAGAAGTGCTACCTACTACCAGCACCGTGGTAAACTAAAGCCCCTTCCATCAATCAAATCGAGAGTACCTCGTTCACTTCAGTGGAAAATGGACTTAAGGCTGATACGATGATATTAAATTGGATAGATATAATTTTGTGCATTCGGGTGTATTACTATTCTAGAAAAACATCAAAAACTATTAAAAAATTCATAAATAATTGACCAGGAATCACTTTCACACTCAACATATACCTGTCTTCGCATCATTCCTCTGGGTGTATATGTATATTGTTTGAAAGGATTCACTTTCGTAGGGAGATCAGTGCTTACATCAGAAAGACTAAATTACAGCATTCAAAAGGCATTAGAAGTAAAAGTGACTTACCTCACCACTTACTTTTTTCTTCGCCATAGAATTCTTATTCTTTTTATCTTTCTTCTTCACTTTTACGTCTTTCCTAGTCAACACTGTTTCGATCAAATCGGAATGGTAATCCACCATTTCCAGTGTTGCCATAAATACTATCATTTTACCGCCTTTTTTGTTCAAAACACAGTGTTCCACTATAAGGGAGCACAGCGTAACAAGTCTCAACTTCATCGGTACAACTAGGAATGTCTGAGACACTGACGCTGGTAATATCAACTCATCTTCAACTATAGCCGATTTCACAGCTTCAACAAATATATTGCCAGAAACTGTTGGGATTACGACGGTCTCTTTAGTTTCAGGAGCGTCATTGCTATTATTAATCTCAATTTCTTTCTGTACTTTGAAATATTCGTAATCTGAATCACTATCACTATCATCTGCAGCATTAGTACTGGAGGTCAAGGCTGAACTGCCAGATTTAGGAGCTTCTGATTCAAATAATTCTGGGTTATTCAAACCACTGAAGGCTATTAGGCCTGAAATTAACAATGAATGAAAACTTTGCTAGTTACGAGTGAAAAGAAAGGATATATCAAGGGTTATCAATATTCTCCTTTGCTTTGCATCACATATTTAAAATATTAAAAAATACAAAGCAAGACAAAATCCAGATCATCAGATCTCTTTCAGATTCCCAGATCTGAAAGAGATCTCTCCAGATCTCTTTTATAGTGTTATATACTGACCTCTCTTGCTTTCCACTTTTGGTTCCACACTATTTTCCTTTGCTTTTTCTTTTTTTACTTGTATTTCTTTGACTGCAAGTTCTTTGGAACCATCTATTTCTTTTTTATCTTCTTTTACGTTTGTATCACTTTTGGGAGGTGGTTTCAGTGAGTCAGCTACTAAAGCTTTACCTTCTGATGTATCTACAAACACAGGGTCCACCATAGTGATACCCGCAAGGTTTTCTACAGCCTATGAAAATGCAACAATGTAAAAATATGTAACTAAAAATACTAGCGATCTATCAAGAATCCTAACTTAATTACATACCTTAGTTAGAGTAGCAGACAGTAAAATAGTTTGCCTTTCAGTAGATGAAAATACTTCAGTTAAGTGATGTTTGACTGGTTCGGCAGCATCTTTAGTCTCTGTTTCCTGTGGTTCTGACTCGTTCTGTGGTTCCTCATCAAGCTTCTTTTGTATATTCTGTTTCACGAGCACCATTGGATCATAAGTGGCTGCTTTTTTATGATCTTCAATGGCTTTTACAATAGCTGCCACATCTTTTTCATATCCCATGTCTAGTAAGCGGTCTGCTTCATCCAAAACAAGGCAACTAAAAATATTTAACTTTTAATTTCATTACTTCATATTGAATTAAGATTTACAGAAAAATGAAAAATTATTGTCCATGTTTGACATAATAAATAACCTTAGATACAAAAATATTAGAAATTTGTAGAAGAAAATACTCAAATTTAACTTTTGCTCGTATCCAGCTCCAACAGCAGCGTTGTTAAATTATCCTCAATAAAGTTTTCAATTTTTGTTGTTAGGAAACATTCGGAAGAATGAAACAACATGAACTTGGAAAGTACATGAAGTTATGGAAAGTATACCAAAAAATACTTAAACCTTCGTTTCTGAGAAGATACTACTTCACCTTTGCGAAATATAGTTGTTTGTAATAAAACAAAAAGCACAAATGTTATTTTCATAATAATCAAAAACCCCACAAAATTAGGTAATAAATAAAAATATTAAAAACTTATTTTTATTCTATTATGAACACAAACTGATAGTGATTTTATTTTACCAAGTAACTACTTACCCAGTTTTAGAAAAATTCAAAGATTTTGTTTGTCTCAAGTGGTCATTTATCCGTCCTGGTGTTCCAACTAATATGGTAAGGCCTTTCCTAAGTATTGCTTTCTCGGATTTCCTCTTTTGTCCACCACTTAATAATCCAGGAACAATCCACATGAATGGCTAAACAATAAAAGTATAATTTTAATTTATGATGTAATTCATGACTAACATTAAAGTTTCAAGATTAATTTTGTGTATTGATTTTTTTGAGTCATTATCAATTCTATTTTTGAATATTAAACGAAGCAGTGAAAAATGAATGGCACAATAATCCATCATTGATTAGCAACAATATTATTACTACTGTTATTGCCAGCGCAGTTTTTACCACATAGGCTAAGGAAATCCTGTTTACTTTTAATGGCATATTCGTTCCACCCATAAAATAATTACACAAAAGGTAAAACTATATTGAAAAAGGTGTAACTATATTGTATGAATAAACAAATTACATGTACTCACTGATAAAAAAAACAATTAGCTATTTGATATTTGAATAATTAATTTTCTGATCCTCCTACACATACAAGTAGTACCCAAAATTTGCATACCTTGACTAGTTTCACAAATAGCTCATAGGTTTGAACAGCAAGTTCCCTAGTGGGCACAACCACAACCACTCGGATACCATCATGACGGTTGATCTTGGGTCTTATTGCCTGCAAACCCTCTACAATAGGTAATGCATACGCCAGAGTCTTACCAGATCCCGTTTGAGACCTACAACAGTTAATTTAATGCAATACATATTCTTTACAATACCATTGTAAATTACAGTTCAGCCGCTTTACTGTACTTATGAATAAGTTTTACAGCATAATAATGCAGCAATATGTACAGTCTGGTCACAATAAAATGGCATTTATAAATAAATACTACACAATAACAAACCTAATTAGTACATCTCTTCCTTGTAGAATAACTGGGACAGAATTTTGCTGGACTGTCATTAGTTCCTTTAGCCCTAAATTTTGTAGCAAGTTGGCTACGCTGTGAGGATGTATGTCTAGGTCTGAAAACACCTTGCCAGCAAACACCTTTTCAACGAGTGGCTTCACTGCTCGCTGACCAATCCGAGGCACAGAGGGATTATTCTTAAACAAAGAGGATATCCAGCCACCACTCCTAGGTTTCTGCTTGATTGTTATATCATCGCTGAGGTCTTGGTAGCTTTTCCCATGAAACTTGCCTTTGTTTTCACTTAAATCCAGTAAATTTGAAGACAAATCTCTGGAATTTTGTGCTGTGGCTATTTGCCCTTTAGAAACTTTTTGTGGTGGTTCTTCACCTTTATTCACAGAAGAATTTCTCTGGGCTGCTTGCTGGGGTCTTTTCCTAGCTATTGTTTTGCCTTCGAACTTAGGATTTGACTTAAATTTATATTCCGAAGCATTATTGTTAGGACCACGACTTTTTTTGCTTGCCTACAACAAATAAGTAATGAAAAGGGTTTCTATTACGGTAAAGAGTGCCTAAATTAGCTAAAAATATTTACCTTCGTTGTACACGATATGTTTAATTGTAAATCATCCATTTTTACATGGAAACGTAAACCAAAAACATGAGATATAGGTTATGGCCGCACGCACTTTTGTTATGACAAACTAGCAGGCTGCTGACATGTTATTTGACGTTGACATTCACTTTTTCGTTCGAAAATAGCTTTTGCATTCGAAATAGACAATAATAGAACAAAAAAAAAAGGAAACAGTCGTAGGTACGAAAACATACATATTTACGTGATCATTGTAGTGGTCTATCTACGTCTTGCTGATGTGTAACATGGGTGTAGCTATGGTGTAACACGCTCCTGATCTCACACGGCGGCTTTAGCCATTATCAAGTTTTATAATAGGTACCTAATTTTAAGAGCTGTAGATTCTGTTGAAAAAAAAAAAATTAAAAAAAATGTGAGATGTCACGGGACTCCTGGCAGATGTGAAACATCGACATTATTTTGTAAGAAACTAAGTACAGTCACTTAGGCTAACTTTGGCCCACATTTCGGAGTAATCAGATAAACTAATGTTCAAAATAATACGTTAGACACAAAAAAATACTTATTTTCATGGCTTTGAGTGACCTTCTTTTAGAAAATATAATTATTTACTGATCGTTTCTAGGAAACTAGTTCTGAAAAATCCATTTAACCTCCGGGCCAAAGTTACATTGTGAGTTGGCCTTAGATTGGCCCGGGTCCCGATTGTAGGCTTTTTTTGCTTATTTTATGGAAATAAAGGAGTAGTGCTAACATTAGCCTCTCTATTTACTTAGAAAAATACAGCTGAGACCCATAGACAATAAGTTCGTATGTCCTTGTTTTGTTTTTCGGTATTTTTGGGTAAATAAAATGTTACCGTACTAAAGCCGGCACTGCCATTTATGAAATCAAATATTTTGGTCATCAATCAGGAACTTACGTTTTTTACATATAATAATAACAACATATAGCTAAAATATTAATAAAAAAACATCGATATAGTAAAACATTTGCTTAATACTACCACATCATGATATCAAAGTTTGAAAACTTAGTCACCCCATTCCATAGCTAGGAAGTCGTCTTCTATAGTAATATAGCCTTTCTTTCTTTGTATATTCGAGTCATTCAGCACTCTTATAATATTCGTATCATTCGCTGAAGCAATTTGGACACTCCTAGGCCAAATCCAGCCCATTTCGGCCTTTTGCATCATAGAAACATTGTATTTTGGTTGGTTTGCTAGTACTATTCGTCCTGGGAACAATGTTCCTTCGTAATTAATTATACAAAAGCGATCTACAGCCAATATATATATTTTTATACATATATAGCCTATGACCTATGACAAAAAACAATATATTTATTCAATATAACATAATTTGGATGTATTTTTATCGAAATATGAGCAGAAAATAAATTTTCACAGCAACCCTTTTTAAAAGAATGACAATCATGCTAAGATTGGCCCGGGCTAAAGTTACCCTAACTGAATAATGATTATTTATTTACTCGATATTTAGGGCCATATCACTTCAATAAACGAACCAATTGTGTACATTTTTGATTGTGATCATAGATAGATATAAAGCAGTTGATTCGAAATAACCTCTCCTCTCTATGTAATTAAGAAACAGAACAGCAGGTAACTTTTTGGTGCACTCGAAACTTGTCGCAAAATACTCTCAGTTTAAAAGACATTGTGACGCTGTAAAATTCACAGATGTCAATATTTTAGCGGGCTAGGATCATTTACGAAGATACTTTCTACACGCTGTTTACAAAGTTAGATTTAAACAAACTAAAGCGAAGGCAAAAAATAAATAATAAACTGAAATGAGATTTTGGGCCAATGTTATATTGAAGGCTTAAGTTACGCAGATTGTGGTTACCCCATCACTAATAATGTTTATGATTTGTCGTAACCTTGAACGGACCAATCAGCGCTCATGCCGTGGCGACCCGTCGCCACGGCATGAGCGTGGCGACGGGTATTGAAAATAATTTAACAAATTGAGAATTTAACCAGCAGACTCTATATATCACTATTGTATGTGTATCACTTTTGTCCTTCTGCGCTGCCTATTAATTTTTGTCAGAGTACCTACTGAGACAGGTTAGATAAGGTATTTCACTAGAGCAAACAGATCCTTAAGCTAATAATTCGCATATTTTTATTTAGACCTCATACACATTGCAATAAATAAATATATGTAAGTATAATATGAGATAAAAAATAGATATTGGTAACAAACCATGAACGGACCCTAAAAATAATAGTTTCTGATGAGCTAAAATCTACTAAACTCATTTTATTTTAAGCGCACGTGCCGCTCGTTTTAAACGTGAATTTTCGCATGGCGGAGTGTGCTTACAAAATATTGCTTTGTGGTATTATTTAAGGGGTGAAATAAATATTTGCTAATATCTAAAAAGCCTGTTAATCTTTGTAATCGGGCCATTACTACACGAAACGTCTACCAATGTTTTAGACGTGACAACTCATCGACAGCTTTTATTTCGTGTTTTTTGTAAATTCATTTGGTCATTCTGTCAGTTATTGCACACCTTTAAAAGGTAGAATACCACAATATATATCTCTTTGTACATGTGTTTCAGCAATAAATAAGCTTTGACTTTGTAGTTACCACTAAGGCTCGCTATTGTTCTCAGTTCCTATATAGTTCCATACATTTGGTTTTAACCAATGTACTGACATTTTAATTCTAATATTTTTCATGTGTTTCTTGACCAACGAATGCCTTGAATTGTTGTGGTACCGTTAACAACGAAAGCATCAGAGTACAAGTGTATGTTTGTACTTAGGATGTGCAGGATCAGATAAATAACGCTCATTAGCGAATGAAATACCACATCTTGAGATGCTTTGAAAAAGTTCGTTCAAAAACATCATTCACGTTCTACAAAATGTCGAGAATGGGAATTGATACTTCACCGTATAAAGCCGAGATTTAGGATTGGACTGAATCGAAAAATACACCAAAATTTACCAAATCATAAATCTGTAGGTAGATTCCGTGTCGGTCGTCTTAATATTCCATCGGCGAGCGGCGCGCGGGTGCCGCGAGGGTCGAGAGGTGTGAGGGCGCGACGTGATAAAGCCGCGCCGTCCAACCGGGGCGACCCGAGTCACGGAATAAACCGTACTCAGTATGGCCGCGAGCCAACCCCACCCTATTCGTGACGATTCCATTTACACAAGGGTTTGTTTGTTTGATTTTACGAGTCCTATTTCAACTCACACTTTGATTTCAACCCTTATTATTTCGACCATTGAAAGCAATAGGTACTCCTTTGTAGATTCTATCGTAATGGAAACTTATGTTTCGACATTTTATTGATTAATCGACATGACTGACATGAGAGCAAACGAAAACACTACTACGAATTTCCAGCAAAGATTCCAACGAATTCCCGGGTTATTAAAAAACTAACAATACCCCAATATTACTTACTTTATGTCATATCTTACCTAATTAGTTAGCAACTATCTGGGATGGCTCTGAAGCCAACTACTTGTAAAGAAGCGATAGCGAGATGGGAAAAGTTAAAAGAGGAAAGTGCTGCTGACGCTGTGGTTGTAGAACTGCAGTTTCAGTGGCCTCCTATCGAAAAGATGGATGGAGCTCTTTCTACATTAGTTTCCTGCGAGTAAGTACCTATACCTGAGGTACTAAGGTAAAACAATAGGCACACGCTGTACCTAACCATAGACCTAAAGTTACACCTCTTAGGCTATAAATAGATTTCAATTTTTATCATTAGAATTGTACCTAAAATATTCAAACATGTAGGTACATTACTTAAACACTACATAAAACGGAAAAGTATTAAAATTAGATTAAAATATTCTGTCTTTGTTTGTTCGAGTACCTAATAACAAAAGAACAATTCAGCCAATTGTAATTAAACTTTTTATTTAAATATAAAAGTTCTATTAAATACACCAAATCTTCCGAAACCAACTCAAGGTGATGTTTTTCATTCCAAGTATAATATCTGGTTATCCTCGGGCGAAGCTAGTTTTGAAAACTGACGGATAGCCATTCAGTTGATATTTTGACTCATTGTTTTTTTTTTATCTATTCGGTTCATGAGACAGTTTTCTATTTTTTTTTTTCTACCTTTTAAGAGCCTTCAACTGACTGTTTTGTAAATCGACCCGTTGGTATAGTCTTTGTATTTAGATATCAAAAATGAAACAAATGTATAGGAAGTACACAATGGCAAATAATCAACTTTGGACCACTTTAAACTAAGCCCTATTCCTATTCACATTTCATATTGTCTACTGAGAAATAATCTATAGGTACTACCCAGTCACTTAGTATTAATAATAGAACTTTTTGTTTTCATTTCAGAAAACTGAGCCTATCGTCGAACATGATTGATAAAATTGCCGGCATCGCGGGCATGAGGAGTCTCAAAATCTTGTCACTAGGACGGAACTACATTAAGTCGCTCGCTGGGATCGTAAGATATTATACTTTTCTGTCTGGACCCCAGTGTACCTATAGTATCTATTTTTATAGGTAAATAATATATATCCCAACGCCATAATAATTACTCATTTATACGTAAAACCCCCGGTAATGAGAGGCCCATGGAAGCTCTGGCTACCCCGAAAAAAACTGTTAGTATTTTTAAGGAAACTGTAGCAGACACACTTGAAGAATTGTGGATAAGTTACAATCCCATCGACAAGCTAAAAGGCATCGGTTCACTGAAGAGTCTACGCGTGCTATACATGTCCAACAACGCAGTCAAGGAGTGGGTAGAATTCAATAGATTGCAGGTGACTTTGTGTTTATAAGTAGATCCCGTAGATCTAAGATATCACTAGGTACCTACTGGGGATAAGACTCCCCTTTCCACTCTCCACGTTCTTGTATTACAGTTGTCCAGTCTTTTAAGTTCCTACAAGTATCGCCAACTGCGTCTGAGCCTTAATTAATATCTAATAATAAATATACAGATTGCTTTAAGCAATAAGGCCGCCCATTGTGCTTCACATTACACTGATATTTATTTTGACATTGTTTATGTTTATATTGTGCTGTAGGATAGTTTCCTAACTATCTATCTATCGATCTATACCTACTCAGTGCCATCTAGACTCAAGCTAACCAATCTTGTAATACGTTAAACAATTATGCAAGTATTTGTTCTGAGTAGGGATCGAACCCACGACCTACTACAGAAGGCAGAGCTACTCAACTGAGCTGTGAGGCTAGTCGGAATCAATAAAATAAGTTTGCAGTTCAATAAAATACAAAATACCATCTGTGGTTATTCATTTTGTTACTTAATCTCTCATTAGGTTCTCCATGATTACTACACCATTACTGCTATTTGAGGTTTTCATTGTTGCAACATTAGTGCATATGCAAACATTTTAATAAAACATTTATAATTAGTTTGTAGCAGTGGATCTTGGCAATTCTTAGGGAGAGTCAAAATGCATTGCGGTCTCCAAGTTACGAGTGGCCAAGATTCGTCGCCAGAATTGTAATACCATAAATGATACGTGATACTGCATGGGAAGATCCATGTGCAGTTGTGTCTCATGGTCAATGTCATGGTCACGTGGGTGCGGTGACTTGTTACCAGCGAAGCAAGTCTCGCTGATGTAGGATGGAGTTGCGCTTGAGGACGAGAGCGGACTAACCAACAAAATTTTCACATCACTTTTAGAACACTGTGGTTCGATCAGTTATTTAATTATTGACAATTTTAAACCATAAACCCCTTTATTATTGGAGTTAGACTAGTTTTTTTTGATACACGAGCCGACGGCCCTCCTGGTGTTAAGTGGTAACCTCGGCCCATAACAATCGATGCGGTACTCTGAGACGTGTAGGTGGAATGTATCATGTGCCTTTAATTTCACCGACAACCACGCCTTCCAAGCCGGAACACAGTAACGCGAATGCGTTACTGCTTGGCGGCAGAAATGGGCATGGTGGCAGTACTTCCCCGGACGAACTTGGCGAGAGTTCTACTGCTCTCATCTTGACAATACTCTTTCGATTTTTCAACAGGAATGCCCTGCTCTCAGGGATCTCGTATTCATCGGGAACCCGATCTGCGAGAACCAGCCCGATATGGACACGTGGCGTACGCAGGTCGCGAACCGACTGCAGCAGTTAATCAAACTCGACGGCAACCCGATCCTCAGGGATACTGATTAGAACATACTTCCAGAGAACTATTCTTATCGTAGATCGAGGAAGTGGATCTAGGAGTTACTTTAGGCACATGCCTGGTAGACCATCTGCTTGTTTCTTCATTTATCTGTAAAAGGAATTCTCTTTACCGTACTGCCACAAGGATCTCTTGTAAATTGGCAACAGCTTTTGATAGAAGAAACTGGATTAGAACATGCTGTGCACAATAGTCATAGGAATTTATTGGTGCTGAAATTTACTGCCAACAATAACCATTATCAATACTGAGGTGGTAACGAGCACCTGGAATTTTGTATTCATTCATTTCATTCGGTGACTGGATCTTCGAGAACTGACTCATGAGATACACCATCTATAAACTGTCTACAGCGTATCGTCAAGTTTGATAGCATCCCTTTACTTACTTAAGTATACCTATTGATTGGAACTGACTTTCAGTGAAGCACTTTTAAGGTATGAAGACTGCTGGGCTGTTTTTCTTTTTGCATCAGTTTTTATTTGAGATTGGCTTGCGTTTAGATACAATTGCCGGAAAGAGCCAATGACATCAGACCATGGGGATTTATCATTTATATAATCATTTTCAGTGTAATAAGCTATTGAATACAAATGTGATATTAATGCAACCCTTATTCTGTAGCTAATCGATCGACATCCTATATCGGAATCTTAAGCTCTTGGATCAATCAAGCTCAAGCTATGGATGTGCATTACAATGTACGAAGTTTCGGGTTAAAATGCTGACAATTAGGCTTTCAGATATTATGGACTGTTAAATTTTTGTGACAGTGAATGGTTTGGGAGACTTACCAACGTCTTTAGAAACAACATAAGATTCTGAACTGTACTTTCTAGTTACCTAATTATATACAAAGATAAAAATTTCAATTGGTTTATATTCTTACATATAATTGATAATGTGAAATAATAACCTCCTAGCATCGCGTCACCTGCTTACACATTATGATTGATGTAACGCCGGCCGTTGTGTGACTGGCCACTGGCCACGCCATCTAAATATTACCTCACGCAAATACGTTTAGGGAAAGATCCTATAATGTTTATTTTTTGTGTTGTCGGCATAGAAGTGAGACGAAGATGGTCATAAATCGCAAATCTGACATTCACATTTCAAGAGCAGTAGAACTCTCGCCAAGTTCGTCCGGGGAAATACTGCCACCATGCCCATTTCTGCCGCCAAGCAGTAATGCGTTCGCGTTACTGTGTTCCGGTTTGAAAGGTGTGGTTGCCGGTGAAATTAAAGGCACACGAGACATTCCGCCTACACGTCTCAGAGTTACGGGCGCATATGATGCGACTTGGGTCTTGTCATACCTAGTATGGGAGGACCCAAGTCGCATCGTCTGATATGGGCCGAGGTTACCACTTAACACCAGGTGGGCCGTCGGCTCGTTCCGTAAATGTATTACATAAAAAAAAAACCTAGTATTGACATTATTTCAAACATGCTTCATTTACTTTTACTTATTGTCACACACAGCAATTTTTAAACATGTAGTAATACGTTTTTATCATCTTATGCCCTTGTTTAGTGCAGAAACACCGATTCTAATCAAACTTACGTGTTATAAACATGTTGTAAACTGTATTTCATTGTAAATTGTAAATCAGTTTTAACATAGACATGTTTTTAATATCGATCCACATCGGATTACAGTACAACTTTTCATCAAATGACTTCAAAGGGACAGGACGAGACAACTTGAAGACGCAAAATACATTTTAGAAAGAAAGAAAGAAAGAAAGAAAGACATTTTACATACCTGCATTTAGTAAAATCGACGAAAACATTAAATGTATAGATTTATTTTCAAATGTTTGCGATACCTGTTTACCTACTATCCACCTACTTATTTAAGTTTTAAACAAGAAACAAACATTGAATACATATTTTTAATAAATGTTTTTTGTCTTTAGATTAGAATTATATTGGTAAAATAATGTTATACCTAATGTAAAAATTGATTAGGAATCAATGCAAACCTGGGATCATCAATAAATACATATAGTACGAATAAAAACATAAAGGGGTATTTTCCAGGTCATTCTTTCCAAAGGAAAACTAATAAAAAAAGAAAATTGTCCATGTCTTCGTCCTTAATATTTCCTGTGAAGATTGATTTCACGGAAAACATGCCAGAAATGGCTTAGCAGTAAGAAAAGCTTACTCTTTTCACAAAGAAACTTTATTTCATCCCAAATCGGGCATGTCTACGTGAAGCGTTGCCATTGTCCGTTCGGCTTTATGATTCGTCATACGTCTCAAAGCCGACTTAATAGCCTGCTTAATTCGCGCCAAAAGGAAATGGCAATCGGCGCGGGCGGGGGACGCCTAAGCTGCAGGCTCGCATCTAGGATCACTTGGGTTTCATGTTTATTTTGCTTAAGTATTTGTTGATTTTGTTTCGCTCTGAATAATATTAATTATATTAATACACTTCCCTTAATAAGAACGCCACTTTAAGGTTGATTAGCTTAGTCCTTGTACGTAATATAAAATTACATGACAAAGTTATGACAAAATACTAATTAGGTAATGGTAAACGTTTTTACGTAAGCACTGGGATCAAGTTGCTTTCAACATGAACATGCAGTAAATAAGTGGTGTAAAAAAAATATACCACACAAGTGCGTCAACATGCGCGGGTAACATGCATGGTACATGCAGAATTATGTTCACAGCGCACTACTAAAATGACTAGATAGCATGGACCACAACTGAAATATTCAATCCAATATGCTAGGTTGGCCGACGTATCTTTAGTCTTGAGCCAATCAAAGACAAAGTCAAAGTCAAAAACTTTATTTCCATAGAATTCATAAAGAAATGGCTTGGAAAAATCTTGCGAATATCAGGCGACATCTATCACTCATCTATAGGTCACATACAAATCAATGATGGATAACTAGGTATATGTGATGAACTCTTCAATATTAAACTGTCTTTAAAACTCTGGTCACATACGTATGTTCTATCTCTCTCTCTATCTCTCTCTCTCTCTCTCTCTCTCTCTGATGGAGAGCGGGCATTTTTTTTTTTATGTAATACAGTTACGTAACGAGACGACGGCCCACCTGGTGTTAAGTGGTAACCTCGGCCCATAACAACTGATGCGACTTCGGTCCTCCCCTACTAGGTACGACAAGACCCAAGTCGCATCGTATGCGTCCGCAACTCTGAGACGTGAAGGCGGAATGTCTAATGTGCCTGTAATTTCACCGAAATGTAGTTTGCAGCAGGGCCGACGACAGCTTGGTCCCTGTGCCCGGAAGAGCCGCTCTCTCAATAGACGCGACGCGACGCGAACGACCCTATTGTGTTGCCACTAATAAAATTTAATGATGTAAACGGATAGCGCGAATTTATCTAACTCGGCTCGTAGGGCGGCCCTTGAGGGGAAATCAATTAACGACAATATATCAGTTGTGGATTCAATTGAATTTGTTACTCTGATACTCGATACTGTTGATGTACGAGCTTTCAGAGATTTACGGTTAATTTTGTTTAAAATTATTGATTTCAAAGTGTTTTCTTTACCCTAGTAAGTAGTAGATTAGCACCTATCATATTTTGATGCGTGGAAATAGCCGCGTGCGTAAAATATAATGCCTTAACGGTATTACATCAAATAACCTTCTATCGATACACGGGGGAAGACACCTGGTATCATACTCGTGACATGTGAATAGTTTCAATATAATTGAATGGAAGGCCGGTCATTGTGTACTCTACGTAATGGACCGATAATTGTCCATCGAAACAGAAGTAACTCGGTTAATCACAATGTGGCTCGCGCCTACACCTACCCTCCGTCCAACAAACTATGTAGAATCCCCTTAATGTGCACAAATGCCGCCGCCGCCGACACGTAGCCCATTATTTAATTATTAACACTACAATCGACCTAATTTTGATTTCTATTTGACATTTGGATTAAGTGCCTACGCCGCTACGCCGCCGGGCGAAGGGCCATTTTGTGACATCTGTCCTCCAGTGTGTTACGAACTATAAAATTCAATTTCCCCAATCGGCTGGCTCGATACATTTATTATTCATAGATCGGTACGTAGATGCCCGGCCACTAACAGATGTGATCTTTTACGTGAAATCATATCAAAAAACATGACGGCGACGTAAAGAGCAATGATTCAAAGAGACATGAATTTATTATAACATAGTTGGAATCAATTTATATTTAGACGGACTCTTTAAATATAATACACGTTCGTAAAAGTATTCCTATCGCGTGACGAATCAGCGATGGAAAATGTATTTCAGTTATTGGAAAATCTAGTGGTCAATTCCAAAATGTCATGAATTTTGCACTAGTACGACTTATTGGTAGGCAATGTAGTGAGGTCACGCTACCGATCACTTTTGATAGGGAACGCTGTGTACCGGGTAATGACTGTATCGAGCAGCTGTTGTTTCAACGTAATGTATTACCGGGATCAGGTTCTTCGATTAGCCCATAAATCAATCTATATCGTGGGTAATGCACGAGCCATTTGCTCGCTGGCTAATTGCTGTTAGCGCCGCCCAATGGTCGCATTACGCTGAAAGCTGCGCACTCAGCCAACCGCCCCGCGCCGCCGCCGCCCCGCGCCGCCCCGCCGCTCGATCACACAACTAGTCACATGAAATGGCACGATTAGGTATATTCGGGGGTAATGGTTGATATTCTAGCTGGAGATGTGTAGTCCCGGCAAACGGCCGCGCTTACGCCACTCAAAGGCGGAGAAAATGGCTTAAGTGCTTTCTCTATTATGCTTAAGGTCGTTCATGAAAAGGATAATTTTCAACTCTCCAGCACCCCCGCCCCGCTCTGGGAGGATGTTGGATTTTGTGGATACGATTTGAATGTTTTGTTTAGTGTTTTGTATTACCCGGGTCTTAATCGCGTACGACGGATAAACAATGTGGGTTTATATGTTGCAACAGTCGTGGTCTCTAAGCATTTGGAAAAATCAGCACTAGTTAATATGGTTCAAAATCAACAAAACAGATTTTTATGACTGTGAATCACGCTTAATCTTTAAGTAACGAAGCTGTAATATAAAAAGATCCTAACTTAAAGCTTAATTCATTGCCATTTAATATCTCTATACAATTTAAAATTATATTTGTTTTTTGTTGCGAATATCGATACTGCTACATATTTGTGAATTTCCTTTCATTGTGAAAGTACTTAAAAAACATAAGTATCATATAGTTGCATTAATCGGTTAGCAAGCATGTTATAGGCAAAAATTACCACTATATCGGAGGATCGTCTTTCGAGATGAAATACTTTTTATTGTGCTCAATTTCGAGATTTCATATATTAATAACGTTTTTTAATTTCGGTTTACCATTTACCATTATACAGTAGAAGTCAGGTCACATGAGAAATATTTTTACAAATACCAAATAGTGAAAAGAAGGTCCACATTTTCCAACGAACGTCAAGATAATATATTTTTAAGTTGGGCAACCTATTGTCGCGGGCGAAGGGTAGCGAAATAAAGCTTTCCCGACAAACAATAGTTCCGGCCCTTTGTCGCTGTGAGTTGAGTAAACATTAGTAGTTGTATTGTGGCACTCGCTCGGCCTTCAGACTCGCTCTAAGCTCCGGAACTTTCAGGGCGTAACCGCCGCTGAATTGGTTTTCACCGCCATTTACAATTTTAAGAGCTTTTATGTGGTTTCTTTGTACGTGAGGTAATATTTATTGTCGGTTTCTGTTTTTCTCCTTAATAGGAACATTTAAATTGAGTGTAAGTACGCACAATAGCACTCGCTGTCTTTCGTTTCAATGATAAGATATAAGGTTTTTGTTACAAATTAAAACTGTATATGATTTTACCCATATCTCATTATCACTAATGTCCCCAAACCAATAAGTGCTCATGAAAGTCTAATGAAAATAAAGAAGTCACGAACCCGTCATAAATCATAGTACCAACATTAACACCTACTTTCCATAATAGCCGATAAACCAAATTTAGTTTTCATGTAACGCACCCTCAACTACTTATAATAAGCAATGATCAATGGAGAATAATCCTATTGTGTCGCGCGCACCCAAAAAACCATGTCTGAATTATTCCGCTCCGCTCTCGCGCGCTAATATCTCCATCACATTACTGTTGAAACTCATTGTGGCGCGCACATGAAAAGGATTACGCGCCAAATGTTGACACTTTCGCGGCGCTGAGACAAAAGGTGAAGTGCGACTCTTCCAAAATACGCGCACTATACATAATGGCTTGTGTTTATTTGATTTGAGACGTTGGCAACATATAATGATGGTGTGTTTTCGGTGGCGGCGGGCGGCGGCGGGCGGCGGCGGGCGGCGGGCGGCGGCGGCGCGGCGTTTCGACTCGAGCCGGGAGCGCCTCGGGGCAATAAAATTAATGAAGCGTGGAGATGGGACCATTTTACTTGTATTATTCGTCTCCTGCGGCCTGAGACTGGAGCGAATGTCCATTAGTTCTGTTTTAACATGTTAGCGATGTTGAAATGTTGTAAATGCGATTTACTCTGCAAAGAGGGTGGGGCCGGAGAGATTTGGAACCGATCGATATCCGATCTGATCGGAAGCGGACTTTAGTGCTTTTAAGTGGGCACTTTAAGTTTCAGGGAGCAGAACTCGATGTAGCTTACAAAGTGCTTTGTAAATAACTCGTAGGATATTTATTACTTAGGTAGTTCGTTCTACATTACATTGACAACTGAATTCGGTTTACGCAGTAACTTTTAGAATATTGCTTCAGTGATTATTGTTAATCAAATGTCACGTTTATTTAAAGTTTTCATTATTTTGCTGAAAACTATGTAACAAAGAAATATTACAATGGTCGCATTACATCGCATTAACGTTAACTGATGAGATGATCAAAATGATCGTCGGGCGGACGTTGTGGCGGTTACGAAAAACCATAGCTCAATCAAAATAGCGTGGCTTTTATGGAATTATTAACTTCTGCTACCACGAAAATCCCCCACGCGGTAGTAAGTAGGAGTAAATAAACAATAGAGGATAAATTTATTTAAAAAACTTAAAAAGAACGATGGGGATTGTCTGTTCTAATTTGATTTTTGATGTTGCCAACGCCATTTATGTGGTATGGGCATCCAAATTTGCCCAAGAATAACCATGTGCGTGACGCGTTGTCCAGATGTTTTATGACAATAATCACGCGCTGTTGAGTGTTGGGAACAATTATTGCAATACTTGGTTGTCTGTAGTTTAACCTCAACAATTTTCTTACAAATTGCTGGCTTTCTAACTCTGAAACATGAACATAATATATTAAAATATAACAGATACAAATAATTGAGTCACTACTACAAGTAACTTGATTTACTTGCTTAAGTTACAAATAAATTGTCTATAGTTATATCTTCATCTTGAAGTTGGAACTATGTCGTATATCGCGGAACGATAAAACAATGCCCAAAAAACAAAACAGCTGGTAGTTTAATTTAATTTATTTAAAATTCAGATTTTCATCCATTTTGTTAGTACTTAATGCAACTATAATTTAAACCTATGTTAGTAAGTCATGAGGACACCAATGTACGTATAAAACCAACCGATGACACGAGATATAAAAAAATGTCCCTCACTGTGAAGGTCGCTGAAACAATGCAAAAACAAAACCAGCTGACAGACGCATAAGCTGTGGTCTGTATGGGCAGCCGCACAGTCTTGCGATACGATCTTAATCCGTCTCACCCCTGCCGCATGCCGGCGCGGCGCGGGCGCAACGCGAGTGCTATTTAACGCTTGCAACGATTCATATCCCAAACATAGATAACATCAGTTAACAGCAGATTTGCAGAGACAATGATACTTTGTGTATTATTAGGTGGCGAATTGGCAGATGGTGAGAACTGGCCACGTTTAGGTCGAATAAGGTTGGTAGGTGCTGCGGTAACACATTAACACTCTGTTTGATCACCCTCCGCTCCAAGATGCTAAAGTCAAAGTCAAAGTCAAAAACTTTATTTCCATAGAATTCATAGAGAAATGGCTTGGAAACGTCAATATTCAAAACATAAGGTCACGCGTACTTATTGATAAGTTTGATGCCTGTTGATGTGCCCTCCCGTAGTTCATTGCGAACACGTCGCTAGTCGCTGGAAACGCTCGAAAATCGTCCGTATGTAAAGTCCCTTGGAGCACAGTCCAACCGAGGCCACTCTACAGTGAATTAATAACAAAGGTGTTAAAGCATACTCATTTGCGAGCATTTGCTGCCACATTACCATATCAAATGGTGTTTAATGTTTATCAGATGTAACGGGCGCTCGTTCTGTAAGGCTGGGTCACACACACCATGCGGCGCGTTGCCGGCGCATGCAGTTCGCCTCAGAATGTTTTTAGTTACAATATCTATTTAAATCGCGACAAACGTGGACAATGTAGTGTTGGAGATGAAAAAAAGAAACACACACATATATATAAGAGCAGTATATAAGAGTATATAGAGCATATAAGAGCAGTAGAACTCTCGCCAAGTTCGTCCGGGGAAGTACTGCCACCATGCCCATTTCTGCTGCCAAGCAGTAACGTGTTCGCGTTACTGTGTTCCGGTTTGAAAGGTGTGGGTGCCGGTGAAATTACAGGCACAAGAGACATTCCAACTACACGTCTCAGAGTTACGGGCGCATACGATGCGACTTGGGTCTTGTCATACCTAGTAAGGGAGGACCAAAATCGCATCGGTTGTTATGGGCAGAGGTTAACTTAACACCAGGTGGGCCGTCGGCTCGTTCCGTAACTGTATCACATAAAAAAACGCCCCCAGGCCCGATTCCCCAAAGGTAGGCAAGTACCTTTGTTTTTCCACGAATAACTCTGCTAAGAACATCTTCTATCAACGAAATGACAAAACCAGCAGATCAGGGCGAGTACTAGCACAGAAAGTAATAAGATTCGACTTGTCTGTTATTCCCCGTGGAGCAGCTGGCATGGATACATAAATATCCTTGTCATACCTAGATAAGGGAGGACCCAAGTCGTATATCTCCGTAAATTCATCACATAAATTATTGATCCTGAAACTTTGACACATGAAGCTCGAATCTCACGTGCCTGTAATTTCACCGTCAACCACACCTATATAACACAACGACCATTCTGAGACATGCGGCTTCATAAGGTACTTGGTGTACCCCATACGTTACAAATTACAATCGCTTTTCGTATTCGAAGCGAAGCGATTTGTCGCAACGCATCGATGTGTTGTGGCCTTAAAGACTTGCTGTTTGTGTAACGAGACAATAACACTGCACCCTCATCACCGCTGCACTGTAACCAGAGAGGGATTTGCGTTTTAGATCCTTATACAGTACGTGATCATAATGAATACCAATATAATAGAATAGAATAGAATAGAATATAACTTTATTGTACACCTAAAGTAAAAATAAACAAGTAAAAAATAAATATACTGCTGTAGACGACAGCGGTACAATGGGCGGCCTTATCGCTAAAAGCGACCTCTTCCAGGCAACCAATATAATACGGTAAACGATTATAGAATCATCAGTTCTGATAAAGATACTTATTTTACTTATTATATTTATAGCTTGACTGGCTATGACTTTTATAAATTTCAGTTAGTTTTGACTTTGACTTATGTTAATATCAAAGTCAAACTTAACTATAAAATTTCGACCATGAAACCACATGGGACACCGGATTCGAAAAAAGTTAATTTTGCTATACATTATGTTAGTATTATATGACAGGCACAAGGAAATAAATTCATAACGCATATACGAATAGGTATATCTGACGTACCTACCTACAAGCCGCACGTCTATACCTACTGCAGTATATGTATACGCTTGTAGACATAAAAACCACATAGATTTTCAAGATGGTCGTGTAATTTTCTTCCACTATTTTCGGTCTAGCTCTCATTCGCCGAGTGTCTGGATTACATAAAATATATTAATTAAATACGATAAGGAACTTTATTGCAATAGCGATGAAATGGTAGATTAAGTATACATTCTTAAGTTTACAAATTTAAGTTTTATACAAATGCCCTGTAGTAGATTTCGTAGCGGCCAGCCAGCAGTTTGGGCCAATTATTTTTGAGTTAAAAGGCATAACATTTGTATGAATATAGGTTAAGATGTCGAATGTTCGAAGGTCACTAAATAATATCTCCCTATCCTGTGGTTTGAAAGTGCACGACAAACAACTATAAAGATAATTTATGCGGTGGACGCCATTTTGTTCGTACTCCTGAACAATACGTAACAAAATGTCCTACCTAAAGTGGTAAACAGGGCTTTTAACATAGATTTTCCTCCGCAATACAACTTAAATTCGTAGTATTCCCATCTAAAAAGTAACCCTGCGACTGTGGAAAAAACATCCCAAACCTTTATGTTCGAATGATAAACTTTTATGGGAGTTGTAACAACAATAGGCAGAGTTCGCCGAGCGCCGAGGTTTAATGCGTCCGATTTCCATACAAAAACTTCTATTTCCCGGGCTAAATGGCACGTGAGTGCACATAAAACTGCGGGTAAACTATGCACAGACAGCGCTGGTTCTATTTTTTGTTAAGCCTTTTATCAAATAAGAGAAAAATACTTTAATTTACGTTGTAACTTGAATTTTCACTTGAGATGTGAGCTCAGAATATAGCAATTTAACATGAGAAGGTTCAATCCATTTTTATTTCGTTTTGATATTAAGCTGATGACAGCAGCGTTTCGAGACTGAAACATGCCAGTGAAAACCAGCGCTGCGCTGCCCGGTGGCCTATTTGTGTTAATATATGTGACCTATGGCAATTTTTGCATAAGGGACTTGATTGGCTTCAAAGCTTTCTGGTACTAATTGTGCCTTCTGTGCTGGTCGTGGGTTCGATTCCCACCCACGACAAACAGTTTTATGACGAACATATTTGTTTATTCTGTGTGTTAATGTGTAAATATAATATATGTATTGTATGAATCTAATCGCAAAAAATAGGTGTAAAAGTAGTCTATCAGTTGTCTGGTTCCCTTAGTACATTTTTTCTAAGTAGCTTAATTTGGGGTTAAATGGTTATGTATGAAACATATATATTATATATGTATTATTACTTGATAATACACAATCATTTAACACTAAATCTTAAGTGAAATGTCCTTATAGTCTGGGCAACTTATACCTGCAAGATACTAAAACAGAATTCGAACAAATTGACAAAATGCTAAACAGATATGGTGGACTCGTAAAAAGTTGTATATTGTTCCGGAGCCATGTATGTATGGCTATACACAGACAGACAGACAGACAGACACACGTGGAAGTGATCGCC
The DNA here is from genome assembly GCA_947359385.1 of Chesias legatella. Classification (NCBI taxonomy): domain Eukaryota; kingdom Metazoa; phylum Arthropoda; class Insecta; order Lepidoptera; family Geometridae; genus Chesias; species Chesias legatella. The sequence continues at coordinate 8,959,711 of OX375780.1, read as the reverse complement.
TACCGACTTGTGCCATCTCTTAGGAAGTGATTTGTCAGCGCCGCCCCCTCTCGATTGAATAATTCAAATAATCGAGGTATTTATATGTAAATAGCGGGCCGCATCTCCATACGAAAGGGCCGATCGGTACATAAATTTGGCAATACGACGAGAAAACTCCGACGCACCACTGATCTGATTTATTTGGCAAGTTTTGGAAAAAGTGGCGCGCGTCAGGAAATGTTTGTCTAATCGCGTTTGTAGCTCGACCCCGGATTTCTTGCCTCGGATCACACACGGGCGGGCGCCCTACTTGTAATTCCATTCTACTGAACACGAAAACAACTATTCCTATCCAAACAGTTTACATTTCGCAACTAATAATCTGTTTTATATTATTTAAGTTACCGGTCGCGCTGACGTCCCACCCGATCTTATGTGGTAAGTGCCCCCCATAGACAACAATACGACTCAAGTCCACTCCACAAAAGTAAGATATGACTCAAGTCAATTCCGACTTGAGTCATATCTCTTGTGGAGAGGACTTGAGTCGTATTGCGTTGCATCCATCACCCCGAGACGGGGACGTTACGTCTCATGCCTGCAATGTCACCGGCACCCACACCCTCCCACCGGAACACAACAACACGAGTGCATCACTGCTTGGCGGCAGATTACCAGGTGTGGTGGCAGTACTTCTCTGGGCGAACTTAGCACAAGTTCTACTGCTACTATAATCGCAGAATAGTTTTATTTGGATAGTTACAAAGCCATGTACCATACATGTTTTATCTGCTGTTTCATTTCTCGTGTAGCTGAAAGTGCTATTATTAATCGTGATAGACCAAACGAGATTGATATTATCACATTAAAAACTATACCTCGACTGGCCTCACAGCTCAGTTTGTAGCATATCTGCTTTCTGCGCTATAGATCGTGGGTTTGATTCCTACTCATGATAAATATATTCGTGATGAACATAATAGAAATTCTGTTGCTGATATTCTGCGTCTGCATGTTTTATTACGTATTTAAAAAAGAGTACATATATTAGTACTGTATGAGTTACTGGTTCTCATAGTACGTACAAGCTATACTTACACACACACACACACACACATACAAGAAAATAATGTTATAAAAACATAATAAAATATTTATTAATAATTACAAGGAACAAGAAATAAAAATGAATAGCTGTGTTGCAAAAAGGCACTAACTCAGCATTATGCTGTACCCCTTTCTTGACGCAAAAATTCCACACATCATTCAATTACGTTCTCAATTCATTTAATCATGAGAATAGTTTAGCGATCGCGACATACGCCCGCTATTACTCATCGCGATCATCCATCATTGCATCGCGGTGTGTTCTAATATCGCCGCTGACACTATTGTTCCCTTAACTGAATTATTCGCTAACTGAAACGTGCTACTGCTGAATGTAATCCATGTGAATGTAATCCGTTGTGGTCTGTTTATTTGAAGTTGTATGTATTACATGATGAATATGAAAGACAAATCAAAACTTCGAAAGTATAAGTTACCTATAAGGGATTAGAATAAAAGTAGAGAAAGAATAAGAGCAGTAGAACTCTCGCCAAGTTCGTCCGGGGAAGTACTGCCACCATGCCCGTTTCTGCCGTCAAGCAGTAAAGCTTTCGCGTTACTGTGTTCCGGTTTGAAGGGTGTGGTTGCCGGTGAAATTACAGGCACACGAGACATTCCACCGACACGTCTCAGAGTTACGGGCGCATACGTTGCGACTTGCGTCTTGCCGTACCTAGTAGGGGAGGACCCAAGCCGCATCGCTTGTTATGGGCTGAGATTACCACTTAACACCAGGTGGGCCGTCAGCTCGTTCTGTAGCAGCATTACACAAAAAAAAAAAACAATATTACAAGTGAATAATACTGTCAGAACTGGCTACTCGTTACTCGTTTCTGCGTAGCACTCGTAGTAGAGTGCTACGCTAAGACATTTGTCTACGGCGTAGCGGCACTACATTTAGATAGACAACGTCTCATCTCCAACTCGAGTGAACCTCTTCTCTCGCCAAGTCCAGTAAAACTTCGGTCTCCATCCCTGAAGTAAATTGAAGATGGTTGCAATTATGTATATATTAAGCATTATTAAGAACTGTTACTTTATTCACTTCACTATATATAAATACAAACATCAATGGATGGTGCGGTTTGTACAAGATTCGATTGGCATAATAATTTTTTTTCATAACAATTACTCATATTTTGTTTTTACGTTTTTGTTATACTTTTAGAAGGATTTCATAAAAAAAACTGAAAGGTGCAACATCACTACGTCACTTTTTGTTATCAATTTTACTCCCCATCTAAATATTTCCTTACCATAGGCTATAAATGAAAATCGATTCTAGGAGTAAACTCCAGAAAAATAGATAATTCTACATTATCTATACATGCCTTATAATATCGATAATTATCTCGCTTTACCTCCTGAAATAGGGTTTTAGAATTATATGTAACAGAGCAACAAAACGCACTTTATCAGGTAGCAGCCGCTTTATTCCGCTAATGACCAACCCCTCGGGTAATAAAAGTCGATATCAGCCTCCGCCCGGACCATCGCTGGAGACATTTTGATACTTTAACAAACACATTTCGACTAACGCTACAAAGTAAGATGACCAATGTTGCAAGTCCTAATAATTACTAGTATCTTGGAGTTTAAGATATGTATCTTCCATCAGTAAGTTTCTTATTTTTTAAGCTACTTTCCGTAATATCAGAACATACAATATGGTGTAGTAATTTCTGGGTCACAACGAGATTAGAGAGACAAACAAAAAGATTGACTTTTAATGTTACATATCTTAATCAGAAAGTAGAATGTGAATAATAGTAAAGTATCAAATTATGTCGTCGTTGGCGGATGCTCAGCGGAGCGCGGCCGAGAATTAGCGCCGGCGGGAAAGAAAAATGATTGTGACAGTCCGCCGCACACGGCTAATGGAGTCCGCGTCGAGAATACCCCCCACTTAGGGCTTCGTCGGGCACATCATTTATATTCGCCGTTCGCCGTTCGCTAACTCGACTCATTTCCACAACTTATTCCTATAGGTATATTTACTTTTAGGTTTCTATGAACAATGTTTGAAAGGAAACCTGCACTTGCCGCCATTATTATTGTATGTATTGGTTACTGTAATTATAATAAACGCAGTAATATTAGTAATAATCCGTGCTTGTACAGTTACGGAACGAGCCGGCGGCCCACCTGGTGTTAAGTGGTAACCTCTGCCCATAACAACCGATGCGACTTGGGTCCTCCCCTACTAGGTACGACAAAACCCAAGTCGCATCGTATGCGCCCGTAACTCTGAGATGTGTAGGTGGAATGTCTCATGTGCCTGTAATTTCACCGGCAACCACAACTTTCAAATCGGAACACAGCATCTTGGCGGCAGAAATGGGCATGGCGGCTGTGATTATTTCAGGTTAGATTTAGATTTAAGAGTGCACGCTTACCGAAGCAATGAACCCTATCCATCTATTGTGTACCAATGTTTATTGCTTCAGACCCTGATAATTAAATTAGTTAAAGATGTACGGAAGAGCGAAATCTCCTAATACAAGTAGGTACTTATTTCACACTTAAAAGGCGGTTTCGAAATTGTAGTAATTTTACGTATTAAGTTTTCTAAAATAAACACTGTATTTTTCCATCGGTTTTTATTAATATTGAAAGGATATAAATAAATTTACAGTTAAAATGACCCTTACATAGCAAAACATACAGATTTTAAAAGCTTTAATATAAAACTATCGACACCGGACACTTAACCAGTTGTTAATACGTACTATACGAAAACAATCATAGATGGAGATAACACTCGATAAACTATATTGGGGGGTGAATTATCTCGTTCGTGTATCTATCCTACTTAATTCAAATCGTCTAATTCAGGGAGCATTTGAAACAAGTTCGAAAGCTCAGCCAATATCAGGGCTCCACCCCAACGATACAATACAACCCCTCACAAATTAAGTGTAAAACAAACCTAATGAAATTTAAATATCTCCTCGGCGACGTAATAACTGCACGAATAAAATCATGTCGCGGGGGAGTATAATCGCTTCCATTGTGCGCGCAGAATTATTGCACTTGGAGTTTTGGGACTCTGTCACAGTGAATACAGTGCTCATCTTTGGCTTTTGTTACGGGGTAGTGAATGCGACAAGGTTGCAGGGAGTGAAATAACATAAGGGAGGGCGGAGATGCTCTCTAGAAAGTAATAGGCTCTTGGGGTGACGGCAAACCTCTCATTGTTGGCTTGTTAGTGGATAATTTAGAGTAATACATTTAGTGGCGTGTGGGGAATCTGGTTGTGGTAAGCACTTATCATATTTATGTGGACATGGATAATATTAAAATTAAAACAAAAGTAGCTGACTAATATTAATTTTGATTACATTGCGTTACACACTTTTATTCGTGTTCTAACCACCTAGATAAAACTCACTTCTAATAGAATCATATCCCCCGATATCGAGACATTCAACACTATGGGTGTAACTTAGTAATATCTAGACCTAGCGGGTTTTAAGTGATTCGAAACTAGGTTATCCTAAAAATTATAAATTTACGAAACAACCGTCTACCTGTTAACATCATTTCGTCATTTGATTCACTCTCTCGTTTTGTGGAGTACAATCATAAGCTGGTAGAGTCCCTACCTGCATATAATTTTAAACCACAAAATAATGTCCAACGGAGGAAACATTATTCTAACAGATTGAACCAGAACCAAATGAAACTCTTAAAACACGTTCCACCCCTCAAAGGGAAGGATACTAATTTTCTTTCAACTTTTAAAAGAAGCTTTCTTTTAAGAAGTGGAGAAAAGTTACAAACGAAAAGGAAATTTGCGTTTTAAATCCTCTAATGAAGCTGAGAAGTTTGGAATGGGGGCAGAAGGCTGCGCAAATTGAGGAAAAAAACTTGGATTGCACGCTAGCCTCGGTTACCTTGTACACTTACACTTCCAAATTAGACGCGAGTCTGCGAAGAATGTTCGTCCGAATGCAAATACGCGCGACATCTTACGATATCGTTTACTTGAAAACGAGCCTTCACCGCCGACTTATCGTAAGCGACAATTTTACCTAAATAGCATTATTTTTTGCGATATTTTAAAATAAAATTTGAAAAAATGGCGTTTACAATTTTTGATGTGAAACATCTATAGCCGCACGTGAAACTGATTTCTGGCGTGGCGACGCGTCGCCACGGCATGCGTTGCATAATACTTTTACAAAATAATGTCGATGTTTCACATCTGCCAGGCGTCCCGTGACGGCTCACATTTTTGATGTGAAACATCTATAGCCGCACGTGAAACTGATTTCTGGCGTGGCGACGCGTCGCCACGGCATGCGTTGCATAATACTTTTACAAAATAATGTCGATGTTTCACATCTGCCAGGCGTCCCGTGACGGCTCACATTTTTGATGTGAAACATCTATAGCCGCACGTGAAACTGATTTCTGGTGTGGCGACGCGTCGCCACGGCATGCGTTGCATAATACTTTTACAAAATAATGTCGATGTTTCACATCTGCCAGGCGTCCCGTGACGGCTCACATTTTTGATGTGAAACATCTATAGCCGCACGTAAAACCGATTTCTGGCTTGGCGACGCGTCGCCAAGGCATGAGCACTGATTGGCCCGTTCAAGGTTACGACAAATCATAAACATTATTAGTGATGGGGTACTTAGTTTCTTACAAAATAATGTCGATGTTTCACATCTGTCAGGCGTCCCGTGACGGCTCACATTTTTTTTTTTTAGTTTTGACGGGATATCTCGACAGCACCTTGTCCGTTACAGTTAAAACTAGCTGTTGCCCGCCACTTCGTCCGCGTGGAATTCGGTTTTATCACGCACTCCTATTGTACACCTCGGAAAAGTAGCCTAAGTTACTCCTTGTTACATCAGCTATCTGCCAGTGAAAGTCCCGTCAAAATCGGTCCAGCCGTTTCGGAGATTAGCCGGAACAAACAGACAGACAGTCAGACAAAAATTATAAAAAAAAGGATGTTTTGGTATATGTACCGTGTATACATCCATATGCACTTAGTAAAAAGCGATTATTTCAATATTACAAACAGACACTCCAATTTTATTTATTTGTATATATAAATATGTGCCTACCGGTTTCAGAAAGGGAGATATACATTCAAGGTTTAAATGTCAGGTTAGCTCCGATAGTTAAATTATGTATTAATTCTTCTTAGTTCAAGATTATTGAATCTATTTCTTGAAGAGTTCATTGTCAGAAAGTTCATTCACGCGAGCCAAGGCTGAGACGAGTGCTTGCTTATATCATTTGACAGGTTGCAATAATTTAAGCTTTCGAATTAAGCTAATTTACCTCATAAATGACACAACGAAGATGTTAGGTTCGCGCACATGGAAGTAATTTGTTTCATTCAGACATTTCCAACGGAAATGAAACCTTTTAAAAAAGTGTATTTGGGTACACATCAACTTAAAAACCTTAGTTTATTTTAATAATGTAAGAGGAAATAATATTGAAAGAACATCTTTAATTTTGTAATAAAGTTTATTCATGTATAATAAATATAATTCCATATTTTAGACTAACAGCATAACATACATATTTTACAATAATAACTACACGTTTTACTCATCTCGTATTTTCGTACATTTTCTGTCGAAGACATAGTTTAAACTAATTTATCCATTGTTAATTTATACATTCGAGTATTTTTTTTACATGTTATTTATAATTTGTGAGGAAATAAATGACATGCATGATACATTGCAAAATTACTATGTTATAAATCTGTTCACATTTTCCCAAATCCCTGAGAATCGGGATCTACTTGAAGGTAAAAAATTTAATAAGGAATTAATTAATATATTATTTGTGCTCATAATAAGGCTTTTCATAAAGTAGATTATAACGCACCAAAATGCAAACTGATCTTGAAGATTATTTGTACAGGACTCTATTATGACCCCTACATATATACTTTTACAATAGGCACTTCTTTACATTGAGATATATTTATAAAAAATAAAAATATGATGCATAAGAAATAGGAACCAATCGTTTTGGTCGCTTGGGCCGACTTAACTGCAATTGCAGACTGAAAGATCGACGCGACGAGATAAAAAAAAAATGGAGACTTTAACAGCTGGATATATCTGTATTTAACGCCAGTATTTAGAAACTAAATATATCTTCCGTAATAGCGAAAAACAGCATCGCAGTCGACCCAGGAGATGGCCTCAAAAGCAAGAGCCTAATTATTTAGAATTAGGGGGACTTGTAGTGGGACGATAGGCTGATAATAATATTAAGGATTGGCTAAAGTGTTGGGTCTCATTCCGTTGCCTAGGCTATTTTGTCAATTTATTTTTTCGACCACAGCCTAAATTTTTTCACATATTGTCAATATTTATATCATCTTTTAAATCCACACAAAAGGGGCCCAATTGACCTACTGACTTCGGTTCGACTAATGCTTACCAAAAGGAGGAAGGGCGACACAGAAAATTTATTGGAGGAATAATAGTTAAAATTTAGTAGGTTTGAAGACACACACATCGTAATAAATGGGTAAGCGATAACGCGCCTTACTATCGTGTACGTAGAGTTGACATTTGCGTGTTCAGTCACTGCTCGACGGCCGCGTTGGCGATGATCGAGGGGGAGTTGATGGTCTCCCCGAGACTCTCCAGTAGCTCCTTGCGGTAGTCGTCGAAATCGCCGTCGACCTGTATATATAATGTGTTTAGCGACAACCATTATTATCCCTGTAAGCTTTACCATAGACGCATTTATTATGTACGTCATTCCGTCATGTCTATGGAAAACTATTGCAATGTTATCTTGCTTTTAAAACTGCGAGACGTTTACACTGGCGTCACAGCTCAGCTGGTAGTGACTTTAAGTCAACAACATTTATGTAGAATTCATAAAGAATGGCTTCATAATTCAGTTTTCCAATTTTGACTTAGTCAAACATACATAAAAGAATAGCAAATTGAATAACATCTTGTTATTAGACTTGCCCATTACAAGATGTAAAGTCTTCTTCTTCTTCTATTCGAGTCACTGGTTCCCTCGAACCAGTGTGGTGAAAGGATTTTAAGTGCGCCTCAAAGAGGCTCCTTTCGTAGCAGTGAGCCACCTCATTAGTAAAGTCCGTGTAAAAGCTGTCAATGTCATATGCGGCCAAAAGTAAATAGCCAGCCATAAAAAAAGAATCACCTCGTTGATGGTCTGGTCCTCGATGACGTAAAGCGTGCACTCCGTCTCCCTGATGAGCCGCTCGTCGTGGGACACGATGATGACGCCGCCCTTGTACGCGTTGATGGCCTCCGCGAGCGCGTCTATACTCTCTATGTCCAAGTTGTTTGTGGGTTCGTCCTGACGGAACAAACATATTCTAGTACTTCCACAATTTGACAGGCCTCACAGATCAGTTCGTAGTAACTCTGCCTTCTGCGCTGTATGTCGTAGGTTCGATTCTCACTCATGACAAATATTTGTGTGACGAATATAGATGTTTGTTGTGTCTGGGTGTTAATTTATATGTATGTATTTACAAAAAAATATGTGTATTCTATCAGTTGTCTGGTTCCCATAGTACAAGCTGTGCTTAGTTTGGGGCTAGATGGCGCTGTGTAAATTGTCCACCTTATTATTACAACTACTACTACGAGTAATCGTGTGACTGGCTCCCTCGAACCAGTGTGTGAAACGATTGATGTGTACCTCGGAGTGGGTCTTTTCTTACAATTGAAGCATGTCACGATGTTTTTCAGGACAAACATTTTTCTGACGAATACATATAATTTACTTTATAATTCACAATAAGATATAATTAAGTCCATATTTAAGACAGTATTGTGTACCGACAAAACTAAAACAATAGCAGGATATTGCACACTTGTACTGTAAGCGATTAGGAAGAACAGTTAGCCTTGTCTTCGTGGATGCACTATCATTGGTTACAGATGAGAAAACGGACAACTCACCAAAATAACAACATCAGGCGCCATTAGAGTGAGCTCGGCCATAGCGACCCTCGCCTTCTGCCCTCCGCTGAGATCCTTCATCTTGATGGTGTGCGCGTGGCTCGCCAGTCCGAATGTGCCGAGCGCTTTCCTGAACATAAACATTGATTCACTTACAAATTAATTCAAATGCGCATGTGATAGTAGGAAACGGATTTGCAAACATATGTAATAAGTGTATACAAATAGATTTATTCAAATATTTCACAAATTAGAATATATAAAATACTGGTGGACATTTCACACAGGACCATCTATTCCCAAAATAAGCTAAGCATACCTTGTATAGAAACCAGACAACTGATATAATATATAATATACTTTTGTTTGTAAATACATATTAAAACCTAGAACCAGAACAAACATCTATGTTCGTCAATATATTTCTCAAACATCTCGATCGACTGTAAAAGTATATAATAAATACAGCATTCATACATAAAATCACGCCTGTTTCCCGGTGGGGTAGGCAGAGATCACAGTTTTGCTCTGATCGTGACATGCCTCCTTAGGTTCACCAACTCACATATCATTGTTCATGCCGAGCAGTGATGCACTCGTGTTGCTGTGTTCCGGTGGTAGGGTGTGGGTGCCGGTGAAATTGCAGCCGCATGAGACGTAACATCCCCGTCTCGGGGTGATGGACGCAACGCAATGCGACTTGAGTCATCTCATACTTTGGTGGAGAGGACTTGAGTCATATTGTTGTTGTCTATGGGCGGCGGTTACCACTTAGACATAGACATAGACATAGACATTTATTTATTTACTAAGTAGCACACAATATATTCTAACACTTTATAACACAAAAAAGAAACAGATGAGAACAAAAATACACAATGAAATAAAAATAAAAATATATCAGTTTTACATTCATCGAAATATAAAGAAAGAAATTTAATATAAAACAAAGACCTACTAGTACATAATGTGTGCTACAGCAGCAAATGGGCTTCGACTCAGCATTATGCCCACTATTTTAGCAGTGGACGCTGTTATTCTGCCGAAACCACTCTAGTCACAAGACCCTGTCCGACAAACGTTACAAAAATAAATGAAGGTATGGTGTGGTGTGGAAAAAAAAAAAAAAAAGAAAGTTGTGTAAAGTAAAGTTGTGGTTTATAATTAATAAAATATGTGAATATGTATATAATGAACAAAAATTAAAATCAAGCATGTCAAATTTATAACAGAATAAGAAATATGATTATAATAAAATTAATATAATTATAATAAAATTAACAGGCAAAGGGCATCTCACACTTATCTTTCCCAGGCAACCCAGCTTTTTGACGTTCCAGAACCAACAATTTCAAATGCTTCTTAAAAGTAATCTTTGATTTTAACTGTCGAAGAGGAGGCGGTATATTGTTCCAGCATTTGGTTGGCTGGTACCGGAAGCTGCCCCTAAACGCTACAGTTTTATATTTACTATAGTGTAGTAAGTCCCTAGTTGGCCTTGAGCTATACTTGCTTTTGGAATTATCAAGTTTAGCAAATACTTAACATCAGGTGGGCCGTTAGCTCGTTCCGCCACCCAAATCACATAAATGCCGGGTACTTTTTAACCCTGGCCCCTTTTTTCCATGACGTAGTGAAATAGATTACCTAGATTTTTCGTACTGGAGTCCGAAGAGGCGCTGCAAGTACTCGGCTGGGGACTCCTCGGCCGTCAAGTGCTCACCGGAATGTTGATCGAAGCGCCCTATTCTCTGAAAAACAAATAACATTATATGAACAATTCAATTAACAATAATAAAAGACAGTTTATTTTATTTTTAAGTAAACTGTGATAAACGGTGTGGGTGCCACAGTGAATAATTTATTTAAGTATTTATTTTATTTTAGTATTACTGTGTGACTGTTTGTTTACTCCAAAAAGAAAAAAAAAATACAGTCGTAATCATAGACATAGACAATACTATATTTGCTACTTGAAACACGTTAGGTACAATTTCAATTACATTTACACAATTACACAAAAGAGACTTAAAGATCTTCAAATGGGAAAAATGTACCAAAAAACCATTGCAAGAAATGTTTATTTGAAATAAATTTCGGTGGACATGTTATACAGCGACATCTAGCCTCAAAGTAAGCATAGCTTGTATTATAGGAATCAGAGAACTGACAGAATACTTATAGACTTTTTGTAAATACACAATATTACATATTAACATCTATGTTTGTCACACAAAATTTCACTACCACCGGAACACAGCAACACGAGTACATCACTGCTTGGCGGCAGATTACCAGGTATGGTGGCAGTACTTCTCCGGGCGAACTTAGCACAAGTTCTACTGCTACTTTGGGTTGTTCCTTTCGCACCACCCGGGGGACACGTGTAGGGATTCAAAGGGTAACTTATGGACGCGAGCAACGTGGGCCCCCAAAATATCGGCGTGCTAACAAAAAGGTAGTAAGTACTAACAAGCCTGTGGTTCCTTATGAGGTCCCCGCGTATGGGCGTGAGGTCCCCGACCAGCAGCTTGAGGAAGGTGGACTTGCCGACGCCGTTGGGGCCCACGATGGCGATGCGCGAGTTCAGATCTATGCCGAAGTCTACACCCTTGAACAGTGGCTTTTGACCGGAGAAATTGAAGTCTACATCTGTAACAAACAGTGGATGCTGTTAGGAGACGACTCATAACATATAATATTACATTACATACATTAAATGTAAACAAGCTAGGTCAACTAACATAGAAACTGGTGCCTGCAGTAAGTTTATAAGAACTTGTACTTATCACCAGGTCCCAGTTTGCAAGTAAAATTTGCACTTAAAATCCTTTTACCTCACTGGTTTGAGAGTGACCAGTGACTCGAATAGAATAGAACTTTGCAACTACATTTTTTGAATGCCAGGAGATGAGATCTTAGGACATTAAGTAGTAGGCCATGGCATTACCATAGGATAGCACGTTACTTAATGTCCTAAGATTTCACCTTTAACTTTTTCTATTTGACACACATGAAGTACTCTAAGACACAGGTAACTTTTTTTTTTTTTTTTATGAATGGATTATTATGTTGTGTGCCGCAGATGGCCTTGGGGCTTTTGGGCAGAGCTCTCAACCAGTAAAGCTTAATAATTATACACAAGGGCACCACTTAGGTACGGACCTCGGCTTGGGGCGTTGCGAGTCGGGAGACACTATGGGAATACTCACTGTGCAGTCCTAATATAGGCGGCTGCAGCGGCGGCGGGTCGGGGAAGCTGAACTTGACGATATACTCCTTGGGGCGCTGCAACAGCGTGACCGGGGCGCTGCCTTCAGTTTCCTCCTGTTGGGACCTGCTCTTGTTCTTCTCCTGTTTCCGGGTCAGGGCTTCCTTTTGTTTCTTCTCCTGCGGGAACACATTTTGAGATTAATATTGAATTAAAACCGCCATATCAAACTTATAACCGTTGGGCTATACACAATCGAAGAGTGACGAAAAACAGATATTATTGTACTGATTTGTTACGGGTAGACGTTGCCACTTAAGACCGGGTGGGCCATCTGCTCGTTTCGTTATTTTTCACACATACATTATACAACCAAATTATGTAACTGATTATTTGAGTATCTTAAAACTATTTCCATTTGTAGTGTAGGAAATGGGCAATGACTTATAGGGTTGCCAACAAAGTGCCAAATCGCCGACAATCCCCTGCGAATCCTATTCCACCTTCAGTGAATTGAATCAGTTGAGCCTCAAACGATATTTAGATAGCTTTGGTTTCTAGCAGTCTGTAAATATTATGTGCAATTTTAAACATATTGTTTTAATGTAAATACAAGTTATTATTATTATATTATTGATAATACAATTTTTTATTCGATTCCCGTCCAGGACAGACATTTGTGTGACGAACATAGATAGATGTTTGTTCTGTGTCTGGGTGTTAATATGTAATTACAAAAAAAAAGTATGTTATGTATTCTATCAGTTGTCTAGTTCCCATAATACAAGCTGTGCTTAGTTTGGGGCTAGATGGCGCTGCGTAAATTGTTCACCAATACTATTATTAATAATGTAAATGTAGTTACGGCCTGTTTGGTGGACTTCCCGTGCGCCTTTAAGTCCCTCAGCCGCTTCTCCTGTTTCTCGTACTCCTTGATCTGCTCTTTCCGCTTCTGTGCGTACATTTTCTTGAACATCGAGTAGTTTCCTTTGTAATAAAACAGTTTCTGCTGATCCAAATGTATGATCTCGTTGCACACGTTGTCTAAGAACGACTGGTCATGAGACACCACCAGCAGTGTCTTCTTCCATCCTTGTAGGTAACTACAAATTTTAATACATATTAATATACATTCCGACTTGCCTCACAGCTCAGTAGTAACCCTGCTGTAGGTTTTGTAAATTTTTCTATGTCGTCTATATGGCTTTAAAAGAGGACATAGAAAAATTTATAATAATATACCTAATGAATTTAAACTTTAGAATGACCATTTATTTAAAAAGAAATTATTGTACTGGTTAAAAGAATGTAATTATTATGACATTGATGAGTTCATTAATTTTAAGATATATTCATAAGTTAATAAATTGCATGCTGTTGAATAGTCAAACATGAGCTCATAAATTATATTTAAGATCTTGTATACCATGTTTCCCGCAATAAATTTATCATTTATAGAATAAAAAGATAAGTAATGCTTAAGAACAAGGCTATCTTATCTTCATTGGCTACTTACTTGTCCAACCAAATGACGGCGTTCAGATCTAAGTGGTTGGTTGGCTCGTCTAGTAGTAGTAACGTGGGCTCCACGTACAACGCTCTGAAATAAATAAAATAAAAAAACTATTTAATTTTATTTAAGACTCTTAGGGAAACTAACAGCTACGAAAACTTCACAAACATAATACAGAAGGCCTAAAAGTAAAAGAAGGCGGTAAAGTACCTAGAATCCAAAAAATAAGATATTTACTTCTATTCCGATATAATGAAATGTGTGGTTAACTAATTTATAGTTTGAACTCAATTTTTTATCAGATGATCAATATTTTGATGTATCCATGCCTTGTCTCACAGCTCAGTCGATAATAACTCATCTGCTGTAGCTCGTGGGTTAAATTACCACCGAGGATAAAATATTTATTTATTTATTTATTTTATTTATTCACAAACATGTACATAATATCTTTACGGGTAAAACCCAATGCAATACAGTACCTTATAGTCTATACGTGCAATATGTGCAATGCACATACACGTTTGTTCTGGGTCTGGGTGTTATATAAAATGAATTTACCAATATAATCTAAATATATACCTACGTTACACTAATGTATTTGCAAAATAAAAAATAATTACATATTCTATCAGTTATCTTTTTCCATGGTACGTGTTTTGCGTAGCTCAGGGCTAGATGGCGCTGTATGACATACAAACATACATAAAATCACGCCTGTTTCCCGGAGGGGTAGGCATCGAGGTTTTCCACATGCCTGGCGCTGCCTGGTGTTCTAGTGTTCATATATATGGTAATGTGTGTACCTCGCGAGGGAGACTCTCATCCGCCAGCCCCCGGAGAAGTTCTTGGTGGGTCTGTCTTGCATCTGCTTGTTGAACCCGAGGCCGGCGAGGATGCGGCGCGCGCGCGGCTCCGCCGAGTCCGCGCCTATCGCCTTCAACTCCGAGTACACCTGCACACAACAACAAAATCATTTAACTGTATAATAATAATGGTGGACATTTCACACAGCGCCATCTAGCCCCACAGTAAGCTAAGCATAGCTTGTATTATGGGAACCAGACAACTGATATAATACTTATATACTTTTCTTTTGTAAATACATACATATAATACAGAACAGAACAAACATCAATGTTACAAATGTCACATAAATGTTTGTCCTGAGTGGGGATCGAACCCACGACCTACAGCGCAGAAGGTAGGGTTACTAACCAACTGAGCTATGAGGCCAGTCGTTTAATGTACTACTTGTGTGTATATAACTAAATGGTTGAGGGTAGTAACGGCACTTGACTGTGGGTAAGTGCCGGAGATGGTAAAACAGTGTTCAATCAGCAAGCTTCGTTTCATTACAGAACTTATGCCAAGTTAATCCGAGGAAGTACTGCCACCATAATTTCTGCCATAAAGGTATGTTTGCTGGGGAAATTACAGGAACTTAAGACATCCCACCTAGTGTCTCAGTTACGGGCACATTCGATGCGACTTGGGTCTTGCCATAGCTACTTAGCTATGGCAAGGCCCTAAGTAAGGGACTTTCCCTACTTAAGGCTTAGGAGTAAAGACTCAAGTCGTATTGCTTGGTTGCCTTTAACACCAGGTGGACCATCTGTTCGTTTCGTACTTTGAGCAAATAAAAAAAGTAAAAGTAAGTATAAAGTATTATTCCTTACCTCGTTTAACCTTTCTTGTTGTTTCATGTTCCCTTTTTCGATATCGGCCTCTATCTCTTTGCACTCTTTGAGTAGTTCTGAAAAAAAAATATTAATAATATTATTATTGTCACACGAGTAAGACCACTTACACTTTTTTCGAATTTTTTTTATTTTTTTTTGTAAAATTTTTATTTGCAAATTTTCGATTTTCACCTGGGACAAACATTTGTGATCATTGATGTTTGTTCTGTCTATGTGTTAATATGTATTTTGTCTTTACAAAAAGTATTGTATAAGTTATCTGGTTCCCATAGTACAAGGTACGCTTAGTTTGGGTTAAATGTAGATGTGTGATATGTCTATAACTATATATAACTGCCTGCATCTGTATTTTGCCGAGAACTATAATATGGAGGTCTTCAAGAGGAGAGTGAATAGGTTCCTTCTAGGCGCGCATGCTACATCGTAGACCGCATCTTCACTTAACATCAGGTGAGATTGCGGTCATATGTTAGCATATCGCAAAAAATTCAAAAAAAGTAATAATATTAGTAGCATTGTATAACGGTCAATCTTCTTCCAGTCACCGGTTCTGTCGAACCAGTGTGGCGAAAGGATTGTAAGTGCGCCTCAAAGAGGCTCCTTACGTGCACTCGACACATGTCTTCGAATTTTTAGTTTTACTACAAGTCGGTTCCCTCACGTTGTTTTCCTTCACCGTTTTGAGAACTTGGTATTGCGCACATAAATCTTTCAATCGAAAAACTCGTAGGTGCACGTCGGGATTTGAACCGGCGACCTCTGGATTGAAACTGGGGGGTCAGTACCGCTAGACCACCACGCTGTCGATGGAACAACGAATGGTCAATGAAATGTAAATAGAACTGACCGGTCCTCTTAACGTCCGCCTCAAGCAGCGTGTCGACCGCGCTGATGTCGCTGGCGGTGACCTCCTGTTCGCACAGCAGTATATCTATGTGCGGCGGCAGGGGGAAGGCGCGCTGCGCGAGGTGCCTCAGCAAGGTGGTCTTCCCGTGGCCGTTGGGGCCCACGAGACCGTACCGGCGGCCGCTAGCGATCAGCAGGCTCGCGTTCAGGAACAGGTCTTTGCCTTTCGCGCTTATCGAGAAGTTCTCCACTTTTATGTCGACCGCGTTCTCTAGGGCCGCCATTTGACCTGGATATACATACGAGCAGTATTCAATATTATAGGCATTACTACAGACTCAGCTGTCAGGCCAGCCTCACACGATTTGCATGAAAACAGGCAACAATATATTTAGGACTAGCTGTGCCGGCTTCGGCTATCCGCCAGACAAAATCGGTACAACCGTTTCGGGGATGTCCGGAACAAACAGACAGACAGACAAAAAAAGATTTTGTTTTTAAAGTTGTTTAGTAAAAAGCTTATTTTAACATTACAAACAGACACTTCAATTTTGTTGGTGTGTATAGATTTGTTGGTTATTACAGAGCTGCTAAAAGCACCACCAATTGCAGTTATAAATGTAACAGTCTGACATACCGGCAGTCTTCTGCGCCTGACTGACTGTAAAGTTGGCGTCGAGGTCGCTATGCCCCTGCCCGCCCTTCTTGGTCAACAGCTCCATCTGTTTCTCATACTCTTGCTGTTTCTTCAGCTTCTTCTTCTCTTTGTGACTCAGTTTCTTCTCGGACGGCTCTTCAGATACCGCTCTGTCCGGGAGCTCTGCCACCTTGAGTGATATAATTAGCGATGGAATTCTCAATCTCCTTTGTTTTACGTAGAAAATTACGTACTAGCTTATAAAGAGGCCGCAAAATACGTTCGAATTCATATTTTTAATACAACATAATAAATAATATTACAAATAAATGTTTTTGATTTAAACGATTAAGGGTTTAACGGTGCGTCCACGAAATTATACCCTAACCTAATTTTGACATATAATTAGTTACTCAGGTTTATTTCTATGCGTAATTTTAACTATTTAAGTTTGCAACACTTATTTTCCTATGTTTTAATATCCTATTTATTTGCATACTTGATTTAAATCCGCTTTATGGATAAAATTAATATAAGTCAGACTAATTGATTTTATTTTTATAATTTAGGTACAAAAGCAGTTAACAAACAATATTATAAGTAAAATGGGTGCAGGAAACTTAACGATAATACGCGTGACCTTATGTTTTGAATATTATTGAAGTTTCCAAGCCATTTCTTTATGAATCCTATGCAAATAACGTTTTTGACTTTGCAAGAAAAGGAGCCTCACTGAGGCGAACTTAAAATCTTTTTACCAAACTGGCTCTATCGAACCAGTGACTCGACTAGTAGCAGCATTAGTAGTAAACTAGGTAAGTACATAATAACTTATTTACTAAGTCTGCTAACCCTAATATTGTACACAGCACATGATTCAGCGCTTTCTAAAAGAATTTATATACCATATATAATTTAAAAAAAAACACCCAAAAAACTCTTGTCACCTTTAAAAACATAGTTAGAAATAAATAAGATTCCTTAAACTGAGAAATTATAATTTATAGACAGGAAATATAATGTGTATATAGATTGAGTTTGATGTGTATAATTACCTGGTCTTCTTCAGCCACTTCTTCTGTTACCACTTCCTTTTCAGGTTTAGATTTTTTCTTTTCCTAAAATAAAATATAAAACTTTAAGCATTAACATACTAAAATTATTACTATATGTGAGATTCAACATCGTGACTTTGAAAATGCTTACATATTAGGACAAAAATCCATGACAAACATTTGTGTAATGAAGATGTTTGTGCTATGTCTGAGTATTATAAATGTTAATGTTATTATATTTATGTATTTACAAAAAGTATATAAGTATTACATAAGTTGTCTGGTTCCCCTTCTTCTTCTTCTTCTTCTTCGAGTCACCGGTTCTGTCAAACCAGTGTGGTGAAAGGATTGTAAGTGCGCCCCAAAGAGGCTCCTTTCGTGCACTCGACACATGTCTTCGAATTTTTAGTTCTAGGATATGTCGGTTTCCTCACGATGTTTTCATAAGTCTCTCTCTCTCTCTCTGGTTCCCCTGATACAAGTTATGCTTATCTTACTTCTTATTTTTTTCAAAGTACTCCTAAAAGGTTAAGTTGAAATGGGGGTAGCAATATTTATATGGAAAAATCGTATTCTTAAAATGGTCGACTTGATCGAAGCTAGATTTAATTGACAAAATCAACATTACCGCGAGAGAAGCGGGTAAAAGCTAGTAGTACTTTTTCAAAATTCGTATTGCATACATTTATATAAATACATATACAGGGTGTCCGGTAATGAATGGATAACCTTGAAATGGGTCTTAGTAGAACTATTGGACATTCGGAAAAAAATATCAAATAAAAAAAAACAAGTAGTGTCAAAAAAAAAAAACAAAACATCGATATTATTTAAAAAATACATATCTTTGGTACTACTTGTTTTTTTTTATTTGATATTTACTTCACAGATGGCAGAGTTAACCAACTGCTGTGAGGTCCTTCAATGAATATTTCTTCATTCCTTACACTGCTTCTGCATACCTTAGATTTGGCTTTTAGTTCCGGTTCCGGTTCTGGTTCTGGTTCTGGCTCCGGTTCCGGCTCTGGTTCAGGATCCTTCATTTCAAACTTAGCTAATTCCGCCTCTATGTCATCCATGTTATTTTTCTTTTTATTCTTTCCTACAATCAAGATAATGGCTTTCATTACAGGATATTTTTCACGGGCGCATACGTTGCGACTTGGGTCTTGTCGTACCTAGTAGGGGAGGACCCAAGCCGCATCGCTTGTTATGGGCTGAGGTTACCACTTAACACCAGGTGGGCCGTCAGCTCGTTCTGTGACTGTATTACATTAAAAAAAAAATTACACTTAAAGCTCCTCAGAAGAATGCAAGCTATAACTCTAACGATTAGCCTGTCCTGTACTGGTTATATAAAGCAGTAATATACATGAATACATATTTATATTTTTTAGCATTACTTTCTTATTTATAAGTTGATTTATAATACAAATGATTTGATTTGATATTATGTACTGTACAAACAATCTTAAGATTATAATATCTACCTTTTTTAACGACAGGTATGACTAGTTCATCTTCATCTTCAGAAGGCATTTTTAATTCTTTATCACTCTCTTCATCCGGCCAATCCTCCTTTTTGCCTTTACCTACAAAAAAAGGTATAATTAGATAATAAAAAAGATAATACAGGTACAAACAATATACAAACCAAATGGATATATTATAAATGTAATGTAACAAATAAACACAAAATTAACAAGTGGAACGAGAAACAAGTCAGAGTGGCTTACAGTCTTCTTCTTCTCCGAGTCACCGGTTCTGTCGAACCAGTGTGGTGAAAGGATTGTAAGTGCGCCTCAAAGAGGCTCCTTTCGTGCACTCGACACATGTCTTCGAATTTCTGATTCTAGGACATGTCGGTTTCTTCACAATACTTTCACCATTTAGAGGATGTGGTAACACAGGTAAATGTTAAAGTGAAATAACTAATTGGTGCACATCGGTATTTGAACCAGCGGCCTCCGGATTGAAACTTGGGGTCTGGACTAACACCCTCTCATATATCTACACCTACTCGTAGTAACTATACCACTACACACAGAAAATTATCATTTTTATAAAATACCATAGTTTATTTACACTCAATACATAGTCTCAACACTCTTCAAGCAGTAACATAAGTACTAAATATCACCTACCCTTTTTACTCTTAGACTTAGCAGCGGGTTTGGCTACATTGCTTGATACATTGCTAACTACAGACTTCGTATCATCCTGGTCAAAGTCGTCTTCGTCATCTGATGATTCCGCTTTGTTTTTCTTTTTATTTTTAGCTGAAACAATTACAATGTGTCAAAACTCTTAACCGTTATGTCATGCAAAATGATACTGAGTGATTTGGTTAAAACAGAGTATCCTTTTAAGAATATCATTACTCTATACATAGGCTACTTTTGATCTCGGCAACGTGCAGTGTTCCCATGGGATGACTTATTCAACGCAGGGCATAGTAGCTAGTATCACATAACAAAAAAGATAATGTAATATATCGAAAGGTTCTTCTGTGCAAAACTAGAAATAACTACTAAAACTATAAGTGTTGTGGACTCTAGAATGTAGTAAATACTATATACTCTTGAATAAAGTATTTGCCTACTGGCTAATGTAATAATCACTCACTTTTCTTTTTACTAACTGGTTTGGCAACTTCTTCTTCTGATGCTTCCTTCAGCTCCACATCGCTGCCTTCTGACCAATCGCCATCTTTCTTGCCCTTTCCTGAAATTATAAATAAGTAAATAAATGTGTTTGAGTTCTGACTCACTACTGGAGTTTACTCCTTAAGAAACGCGCGTTCAGTAAAAGAATGCGTGGAGTACAATGTTTTTCTAGAAGGATACAATATATTTTGGGATTTTATAACATGTGTCGCAAACTTAAATTTTTGTTAACAATTTTTTTTTTTTTATAATAGAGGACATTTCACACAGCGCCATCTAGCCCCAAAGTAAGCTAAGCATAGCTTGTATCATGGGAACTAAACAACTGATATAATACTTATATACTTTTCTTTTGTAAATACATACATATTATAATACATATTAACACCCAGACATAGAACAAACATCAATGTTACAAAATGTCACATAAATGTTTGTCCTGAGTGGGGATCGAACCCACGACCTACAGCGCAGAAGGTAGGGTTATTAACCAACTGAGCTATGAGGCAAGTCAAAGAAGAAAGTCGAAGTCGAAAGTCTCGATTTTGCTCCTCTAATTAGCATACTGCAGGGGTTATGAAAATTGATTCTCGGCAGTGGACATTCTGGATATGAAGAGGGTTCTACACAAACCAGCTACCACTACCATCTGCCTGATTATTACTAAAGAATTCATACCTTTTTTCTTCTTAGCAGATTTGGGTACAGATTTTTTTGCAGTCTCTACAGTAGTAGTTTTGATATCATCCTCCTCACTGTCAGAATTTAAGGCACCTTTGTTTTTAGTCTTAGCTGTTGAAAAAACTGATTATTAATATTGGTGGACATTTCACATTGGCGCCTCTAATAAGCATAGATTGTATTATGGGAACCAGACAAGTGATAGAGAACTTATATTTGTAAATAATGTTCTATGTCTAGGTGTTAATATAAATACATATTTAACACAGAACAAACATTTGTGTTTGTCATACAATTGATAAATATTATGACATCAAAGTGACTCAAGAAACTGAGATAATTAAGTCAATTTGAAGTAAATATGAACTAATTACACAATAAAGTAGATCACATATAAAAATTAGCAATTACTGAAAGAGGCATTTAATTCATACACACTGTAGAGTAATAGTTTGTACACTTGGTTGGCAAATCAATATTGTATTGTACCTGTTGCCACTTCAACAGCTGTTAAGGATTGTAAACTTTGTAACAGATAATATTGTTTTTGATGAGGAACAGAGCACTGCAAGACTAACATTAAGACTATAGACTGATTAGTAAAATATTTAAACTTAGTGGAAACACCATATTGGAGGCATTCCTGACTTTACCTTTCTTTTGTGACTTCTTGACGGTGGGTTTAGGGTTTTCTTCTTCATCAGAGACCTGAACTTTGTTGCCAACTTCATCTTCGCTATCACTTCGGTCCCCAGCATTCCCTTTGCCTTTCTTCTTACCCTTTCCTTTACTCTTGGAGGTTATATCATGACTCTCTACGCTCACAGTCTTCTTCTCCTCAAAATCGTCATCGAAGTCTTGGTTCTTTTTGTTTCCCCTTTTCTTAGACATTTTAGTTAAGTTTTGCTTATTTATAAAATTACAAGCTCGTCCCTACGGAACCTCAATCAAACGATTTATAGCTTTTCAGCAATGAAAGTTATGTTCCAAAATGTAAAGATCGATCGACTTCAGACACAGAGGCAGGCAGACTAGACAGGCCGCTAGCTATACAACTGACATTGACAATGACAATATATTAAATGACACATTAACAACTTTTCGCAAAGTAAACTATGGAACTAAACCGTTATAATGTATACACCGCCGACCATGGCTAAAGGCAATGTTGTAGAACAGAATAGCTATGGGAGAATCTAACAAGGTTGTTTTGATTATCGAAAGGGCCATATTTGGGGGCCCATGCTGCTCGCGTCCGTAGGACCCTTTGAATCCCTAACACATGTCGCCCGGGTGGTGAAAAAGGAGCAAACCAAAGTAGCAGTGGAAGTCCAGTCCATAAGGACTAGAGGAGAACATCTCGAAATACCGGCCAGTGACATGTGCCATAAGTTTCCATTTCATTTCGTTTTATAATTCGTTAATTATTTTACCAATGGTTTAAAAATCATGTACAATAGTTAACGAATTAAATTAATTGATACTGGCTCTAACCATCCAGGAGTTTCTGTAAGCACCTTTAGACTCCATCATCAGGTGAACTTCACTCTACCCTTTATTGTTCCTCGAAGTTACGAAAACAATGGTTTAAATAAACATTATTATTATTATTATTATAGCGCATTCAATTCAGTTCAGTGGAGTCGTATTATTTCTTGTAGCGTCACAATTCAACTACGTAAATAGTGGATGACAAGAGTATCATCAATAATCAAGTAATGAGATGTGATTCCTATTTTTAGAGGAGTCTTATGATAGATAATGCCCACAGAATTACCACAAGAAACCTCCACGAGTTTTAAAAAGTCTAGTTGCTAAAAAGATAAAGCTGGAACAAAATATGAATTTGATGTAAGTCAAAAAGAACATTATTCTGAATATTCTGCTCTGAAGTTTTGAAAAAACACCAATAAATTTTTCAAAAATGAAATACAGTTTGTATTTTCTTCAATTTGTATTTGTTTATTTGATCTTTTGTACGTTCATCACTAATGCTGCTGAGGATAATAATGGTGTGGACGAAAACAGAGATGATAACGGGGACCCTAATGATGAAGCCAACTCGATGGTAATACCTGTAGAAAATGAACCGAATAACGTAACATGCACAAGACGACAAAATAGTCAAATACATGAAATTCGATCAGCCCAGCACAAGCAGTTCCCATTTTTGGTAGCAGTGATGTCCGATAACAATGAATACATTTGTTCAGGAACTGTGGTCTCCAACGGATTGGTTTTAACCACGGCAAAGTGCACTCTTAAAGGCATCAAATATGTTCTGCTTAACACAACAAAGGCAAAACAAGATGAGACCACTGCAGTCCTTCGTATCATAAAAACGGAAAAGTTTCCTACCTATACTACTGGTGCCACAGATAAAGATGTTGGATTAATTTATACAGAGAAACATAACAATACAATTGGTGCCAAAATAAAGCTTAGCAACTACACTAGTACGCGCAATATTGTGGATATTGAAGTTCTTGGATTTGGTCTGAACTCGGAAGTCGGACAGACGAAAGAATTGCAGTATATAGGATTACAGAATCGTGACGATCCCACACTTTCAGTTTCACTCGATTCAAGAGACCTCATTCAAGGCTACTTTGACTGCATTGATACTAAAGTTATAACTTGCTTCAAAGATTTTGGTGGTCCCGCTATATTCGCTAATGAGCTGGTTGGAATTGTTGTCAAGGGTCAAGATGATTGCATAAATGAAATGACTTCTATGTATGGTACGAACAAGAAAGTTGTAGACGTCCTACCAACATATACTTTCAAGTCTTGGCTAGATGTGAAAATAAAGAAGAATGAGGAAAAAGAACAAGTACCTTTGGTCACGTATCCAAATAAACCAACACGGCGTGAACTGGTTCATAAAATGAAAAATGCAGCCTGTGGACTTAGCTGTTCATTTATAAACTTTATGGGTTTTATTATGTTGCTAATGGTTTCGATACTGCATTGACTATTTTTTCTTATTATAATGTATTAAAATTCTAGTACCAGTTCTATAATGTTCGTTTATTTTGTTAAGTGGGTAGCTAACCTACTTAATTATCAGTTTTGCACTTGTTCATTTTTGTTTATTTATTTATTATCTCCCACTGCAGGGCAAGGACCTCCTTCTCTTCCTCTACTCTTCCCCGTTGTATCAAAAGATCTGGATAATGGGTAGAACGTTCATATAATCCAGGCGGCCATTGCACGAGTCCATTATGCACGATCTACGAATAGTTAGCCCAAAATAAAAGATCATCGCACATTGCTCTCATGTATGTTGCATGAGCGTTTGTTGACATACACCCGCCATTCTGATACACACATTATTTTTATCTCATGAGGTTACGTAACGAAACCTTCTCTCGAAGATTAATATAGTCTAAAAAGCATGTCAGACCCAGAGTCTTAAAGGGTCCAACATAACCGAATCGACTTCACTGGTTGAGTAAAACCGAAGTACATACAAATGTACTAAAGTACATACAAATGTACTAAAGTACATACAAATGTACTACCTCCATGAGTAAAACCGAGTTGACTCGCTGTCGACAAAAACGAGCTAGATAAGGCAACCGAACGAAAATACAGAGTTGACTCGAGTTATAAAATAATCGACTCGAGTTGTTTACAACTTGACTCGATAATCGAATAGAGTAACTTCATCGCCCATCGCTAATAATAAATAAAAAGTTTTTCTTGCAAGACAAGAACGAACGGGTAGGGTAGTAGTAGTACATTTGTGAAACTTAAATCTTTATCTAAAAGCTTATGTTAAACGGAAATGTGGACTTGACAAAAATAAATGAACAGTAAAGTAACCGCGATCAGCGAGTAAGTAATGATATAAGAACGCAAGCACGATTGGCCGCTATTGACGTAATTCTACATATTTGAAGGTTGTGCTTCATCTGGTTTATCTCCCGATTGCGCTTTTGTTTTTCACGATCAACACTACTTCAACAAAACTCAAATGATGGTGAATGTACGGTTTCTTCTCCAGAGTTATATCTTTTTAATTAGTGAACTTGCAAATGTAATTCTACACACCTAACAATGTTCTCTATCTTATCCAGACCGGGGGGGCATCTATTACACCAACAGCCAGGAAAAGCATCCACAGTCACAGTTGTTGTCCATTTGCTTATGCAGAAGCTATGGGGAGATATGGAATTAATCAGAGTAACAGAAAAGTAGAAAAGGCAAACAGGTCTACTGGAGAAAGTAGGGAGGACACATCCAATGAACAAGGTACTGATGAAGTGGACAACAATTTCAGGTAAGCATGGGTAATCATAAAATGTTGTATTACAATCACAGTGTTGTAAATGGGAAAATAAGGATTAAGATACTCAATTACTCAGCAATTCAATTACTGAGCAGTAGAACTCTCGCCAAGTTCGTCCGGGGAAGTACTGCCACCATGCCCATCTCTGCCGCCAAGCAGTAATGCGTTCGCGTTACTGTGTTCCGGTTTGAAAGGTGTGGTTGCCGGTGAAATTACAGGCACATGAGACATTCCACCTACACGTCTCAGAGTTACGGGCGCATATGATGCGACTTGGGTATTGTCGTACCTAGTAGGGGAGGCCCCAAGTCGCATCGGTTGTTATGGGCCGAGGTTACCACTTAACACCAGGTGGGCTGTCGACTCGTTCCGTAACTGTGTTACATAAGAAAAATAATAATAATAATCGGTAACATAATTTCATGTTCCCCAGACTAGTTGGTAATTTTGTTGGTTTAAGATTTGTCGTGGCTATTGAGTTATTAAAACATATTTTTGGTATAGTGTCACCCTATATTTCAAGTTACCTTTATTTCAGCAAACATGCTCACCCTATTAGCTCATCCTCTTTTAATCAGAGACAGAGAGATGAATACAGAAGAAAATCTCTGGTTATTGATGAATTCCACACAGAAGACTCGTAAGTTCTGTTTAACCGTCTTGCTAACTATTATTGTGTATCATATTTTCTTTGTTCTGCTTTAAAAATAATTAGCTTTCCACATTTCCAATATATGCATTTAAATAGCTGTACTTTTCATTACCATCTCATTATCATAACCCCAAAATTGAGTCACTTATTCACACTCACTCATCAGTATTTGCAGCTGATATGTAAATGATCACCCAAGGTTGATGATGAGCTGGTAATTACCTTTTCCTTTGCAGCAATAACCTTTCCAAATCTGTGCCCACAATACTCCCATCGTATTACAGTGATGATTCCAAAGAATCAACTCCCGAAAGGGTTGAACCACACATCAGTGATGTCTCCTACGACTCGACAAGTCATGGTAAACCATACGCCAGGAGTTCATCAGGGGTCAGCAGGAACACACCCAATCAGCATCACAGTGCAAATTCATCACAAAATGCACAGAAATGGCAAAATACTTACACTCAAGGAAGTCCTAAAAGTAGCTCAAAAATGATAATATTCATTATAACCATATTTGTCGCCTTAAGCACGATTTATATAACTAAATTCAATACTAAAAATACAGCAAATACAGTCGTCTATGATGAGTCCAGATTTTACAGTGATATTGATCGTCTGGGAAATAAATATAACATTGATGATAACTCCGTTCTACAGATGCAGACCGGTAAGTACATACATACAATAGAACCAACCTTTATCCGTTGTTCACCTTGTAGGTAACACATTCATGAAAATTTAGATGTGACAAGGGGTGAGCTCGTCACCACAATTGTTTTGTCACAAATAACTCTGCTTACACTTTGTTTACATAATTCATTCCTTAATATCTAACCACTGCCCACCTGGTCTTAAGTGGTAACCTCTGCCCGTAACAATACCACTTGGGTCGTCCCCTGCTTAGGTACAACAAGGCTCATGTCGCATTGTACGCGCCCCAACAGACACATTAGACATTCCACCTTCACATCACAATGTGAAGGTGAAATGTCTAATGTGTCTGTAATTTCACCGGCAACCAAACCCGAATGCTTGACTGCTTGGCAGTAGAAGTGTCGCTGGTTTTGGCAGGCCCCCCAGGGCCCCAAACTCACTCGCCTCTGATTTGTATACATATTTTAATTATTCTACAATCGACCGGCATTAATCGATCTATGATCGATCATTTGTTGCTGTATCTCTAGTGCATTCACTGTTTGGTCTTGGCTGTAATGTTGAGTTATTATCTTCAGGTATTGCCACAATATTTGCGAGGCGAGACACTGGATCGTTCATGTTTGTGTACAAAAGTGATGATGATCATTTCAATTCTAATACATTCAACATGTTTGTAAATGACGTGACAGCAACAGCATCCAAATACTTACGTGAGTTATTACATTATTTATATAATGTATGTTATTATGGGGAATAAAGGTTCTCGAATGGCGACCACGAACCGGCAGACGCGGTGTAGGGCCACCTACCTGACCTACCCGATGAACTGATGACATAGTCAGGATCGCAGGAAATCCGTGGATGCAGGTGGCTCAAGACCGTTCAAAATGGAAATCTTTGGGGGAGGCCTATGTTCAGCAGTGGACTTTTACCCGCTGATATGATGATGACGATGATGATTCACATAGAAAAATAAGTAGTGGTGCAAAAAATATATAAAAATAAATCTTTTCTAACAGCGTTTTTTTTTCTATGTGATAGTGCTACAGAACGAGCAGATGGCGAACCTGGTGTTAAATGTTAACCACAGCTCATAAAAAACAATACGACTAAATTAAATATGACGATTCATTGACGAACTAGGCATAATTTATACAGCTACTAAGACTGCGTTTAGGCGCTGTTCAAATCCTGATTGTAATCCATGAGTTTTTTCACTTGTAACATTTACATGCGGCATACCACGTTGAAAGAAAACATGAGGAAACCGGCATGTCCTAGAACCAAAAATTCTAAGATGAGTTTAGTGCACAAAAAGAGCCTATTAAAGGCGCACTTTAATCCTTTCACATTGTTGAATGTTCCAGGTAACGATAGCACCCCGGTGCACTACACAACAGTGGAAGGCAGCCAGCTGGATATGAGCGAGCACTGCGATCTGATCAGTCGGTTCCGCAACGACCTGGACAGAACCGGAGTGATGCTGGTGACTCAGCTGGAGGCAGTGCCCTCCACTCTCGCCATGGCCTTCCATTACTACTGCGACGAGTACAATCCCCTCGTTACGAAAAGCGCTATATTTTTCACCTTGAATCTTGCAAAGTGCGATAAAACGGGTAATTTTAATTTTACTTGACATGTACTGAGGGCGTCCAGGGTTTGATTGTAAAAGCTTGTTTATGGAAAGATGTTTTTCAACAAATACTTTGAGTTTCAATCCGGAGGTAGCCGGTTAAAATCCAGACGCGCACCTATGAGTTTTTCGATTGAAAGATTTATGTGCGCAATACCACGTTCTCAAAACGGTGAAGAGAAACATAGTGAGGAAACTGACATGTCCTAGAACTAAAAATTCGAAGAAATGTGTCGAGTGCACGAAAGGAGCCTCATTGAGGTGCAATTAAAATCCTTTCACCACACCGGTTTGAGAGAACCAGTGACTTGAATAAAATGAACAAATAATTTATCCTAATTGTTTCAGAAAATAAACCAACACACGCTGTGATAGAAAAGTGCCTCGCGCAGAAATGGAGCACCATACCCTCACACAGCATCGGGCCTCTCCTCACCAGAGTTGTTAATGTGGTTATCGACGTCACCGCTGTATTTTAAACAGTATTCATACTTTGGGATACTACTAAAAGGATCCATTACTCTTACTGCACACACGGCAGATATCAAATGTCTCAATCTATGCAAGAGACGGAGCTGTTTGTGTGAGAAGAGTGATCCGTTATGATAATATTTATTATTCAGTTCAGGTGTACAAAGAGAGATAAACCGGAGACTGGCGCTATTTTTCGGAAATTACCGATTTTACACAAAGAATCCATTACTGTCTCCAACGCATAGTACTCACTGACACACTGGATCGTATGAATTTGCTGGAGTGTAGTGTGTACAGTTTTTTAAACTCATGTGCGTTAAACATATCCAGTAATAATGATTGTAATCGCCTTAATAATATATAAGACTTATTTTATAGACAATGTCTCTTCCGCTAGATTATAATATCCTGTGATGTGATAGGTAAACCCAGATGAAAATTCCACCCTTTGCTCATAAACCTTTATAGCTAACTTAATTTTCTGTTTTCAAAATTTTGAGTAAATTTCAAGCACAAACAAGCTATAATTTAGAGAAAGGCATGTATTGTATTGTTGGTAAGTAATGTAGCATTCAAAGTTTAAACTTATTTTAATTGTATGTTTCATGTAACGGAATTGATTGCCATTCCATTCAGGAAATAATACATGTTTCACATGTTAAGAATTCCATGAAGAGTACCCATAATGTATTAATATATAAAAGTATTATGTCTTAACTGTAAATTCACAAATCATTTTTTTTTTCACTAATTGTCGGTTTTTCAAATCTCCACTATGTCTTAGCTTTTCCACTGTCTGGACTTTTTCTACCAATTTCGTGACGAAATTGGGAAAAAGTCCAATTGTCCCTCCCCAGTAGTGGGAATAACGGGAATTTATTTCAGTGAAGAGAGCTGGTGTGACTTTGTGTGGACATATTGCTCAATTATTTCTTGTTCATTCTCTAGGGCCGAGAATGGGGTAACAGCCTATAGTTTTATGTGATTCTGCTTGTAAGAACACAGAATCTTGTGGCTACAGTAATTCTTACTTAGTTTTAAAATATTGGGATAATTACATATTATAATTATTTCACATTTAATTTTGTAACTAAGAATTTATGCAATTATGTTGGCAAAATATGAGGTATTTTAATATGAGCTTAGTTAATTTTACAGCTATATGCTGGAATTTATAATAAGTGATATTATTTATTCTTCAGTCAATTGTTAAAGTTTATTATAATAATAATGTGTTCTAATAAATGTTGATTATTTTTGTAACAATATTGTTTATTGGTTGTTAATTTAACAGCAACTGTACACTAAGCAGATAGTTGTGATCGCAGCCTCAAGAAACTAGTTTTGTACGTTCTTGCCACATTCATGGATTATTCAGTATAGAGGCATCAGTGACCTTTGACTTGTCACTTAGAAGTTGCTTGGTAGCCCTAAATAACTGAGTATGTTGAATTATCTATTCCCAAAGTCAACATTATTAGCTTCCGAATCATGTGGTACAGCTTCAAAGCCAATTGTTTTGCTATCTCACAGCTTGGTCGGTAGTAGCTCTGCCTTATGCGCTATAGGTTGTGGGTTCCAATCCCAACCAGGACAAACTTTTTTGTCAAAATACATAGATGTTTTGAGTCTGTTTATAATTTATATGATAGTTTATGTGTATGCAATTACAAAAGGTTATAGGTAAGTATTATATCAGTGCTTAGTTTCTGGCTGGATTGATACTGTCCTATAGAAATGTATACAAAATTCACAAGTTGGAGTCACAGCGCTCCCCTACAACATGTTCAGTCAGCAGAGCTCCTATGGGACTTTAGACAAAACTGAATGGTACCTAATCAGATTTGATGTCTGCATATTTTATCAAAAACGAAAGTCCCAACAGCTTGACTACATAATAGGCCACAAACTTTGGTCAGGGTTATTGAGTGCCTCATTTAAATCATCTAAACTATCTGGTTCCAAGTCATTGTTGTTTCTTGTGGGGGAGTACGAGGTGGGGACATCCTCCTCTTCATCTTCATCGTGAGACTCCTCAGTTTCATCCGATTCATCGTTGCCTGTAAACAATGGTATTTAAAGCTTACATTATGGAAGTAAGCATATCTATAGAGGTGTTACATTATGTTACATGTTTTTGACTAGATTTTAACAATCTTCTTCTTCGAGTCACCGGTTCTGTCGAACCAGTGTGGTGAAAGGATTGTAAGTGCGCCTCAAAGAGGCTCCTTTCATGCACTCTACACGTGTCTTCGAATTTTTAGTTCTAGGACATGTAGGTTTCCTCACGATGTTTTCCTTCACCGTTTCGAGAACGTCTTATTGTGCACATAAATCTGTCAATCGAAAAAGTCGTAGGTGCACGTCGGGATTTGAACCGGCGACCTCCGGATTGAAACTCGGGGGTCACTACCGCTAGACCACCAAGAAGAAAGAAAAAGTTTTTACCACCACACTCATTTTAACAATAGGAAAACACAATGCCAATTTAATTATGCCTTAGTTAATTATGATTCAGATGCAAATCGTGCTAGCGTGGTTCATTACATATATTATGAAATAAACCAATAATTCATGGGATAAATTATATTAATAAATTTTACCTTCTTCCTCATCACTGTCTGCTTCTTCTTCCATGGGTTCAGGATCAGTCTTGCCTAGTGGAGCTCTCTTCATGTATTGCTGACCAATGGAATTTAACTGAAACAGCCATTTAGTTTAGAAAATACATTTTTATTTTGTTGTTACAATTACACCTAACTCATTTCGAAGACACAGGAACATCATTGACCTATTTATTACATGATATTTGATGATATGTTAACTTAGTCTAATGTATTGTGGAAACAATCCTCAGGAGAGCGAAATTTATGAAAATAAACTTACCCAAACTTGATTTGAATGTTCTAAAGCTGCTATTTCAGCTTCTTCATCGCAAGGACTGTCAGCATTGAACCATTTAGAATCTACTAGGCGTGGTGTTAAAAGAGGAAAAGGTATATTCATTTTTTAATTTGTTATGTGTTACAAAGCCCATGCAAATTCAGAGTCGGCTAACAAACTGACTGACCCATACAATACAAATTGATACAATACTCTTTGAGACAGATGATAAATATACTGTAGATACGACCGAACACTGACGTTTTTTTTTGCTTCACTTATATTCTGGATTCATTCACTCTTTGTGTATTGCCATTAAAGTTGATTGCAATTTCAACATAATGTTATGTATTTCATTTTTTTCAATGAAACAAATACACGCGTAACACAGCGTGCAACGGGATAGGAAAACTGCCATTAGGTAGAAACATTTATGCAAATAAAAATAAAATAATAAGTTTATTTAATCAGACAGCTTAGGTCCATACGTGTTGTATTGATGTCAAGATTGCCAAGATTAGTTAACCTTGAAGTGTAGCTGTAAAATATGTTTTATTTAATATTCGTAAATTTTTACATTACCTAGAAAGCTATTAATTATTGTACAAGGTCCTGTCCAGGATTGACTCTTCGAGTTCAAATTGGTGCCAATGTAAAAAAAATATGTATAAATCCATAAGGAGCTGTGGCAGGGTAGGTAAATGAAGTTATTAATCTTCTGCAGTTCCATTGAACAGCTTAGACCTGTCGTTTGTTTGCTCCATTGTGGGTGTTCATGATATTTGATAGTTCCAACTATTTCGGCTTTGGATGATTAGGTTTGATTGTAATAATGTTACAGCTTACATCTGTAATGCTAACGATTTAGTTTTATCCAACGTAGGTAGGATTTTTTTGATGAAGATTTTTATATATTTTACTTTTATTTTTGATGAAGATTGTTATGGTTCTTTAAAAAACTTTCAGTGGGCTTTCTTTGATAAAAAGCGAGAATAAATCGAAAAAGAGGTGGTAATCCTGATTTCGAGAGCCTCTTGGGATTATAATGCAAAAAGATTGATCTTTAATTGTTACTTACATATCAAGCATATGATTTTGACATTGGTGGATGTATTGTCAGGCACATACGAAAATAAAGAATATCAGTCACAGAGTATTTAATATTTTGATAACTTGTACATTTTTAGATGGTAACAGAGGAAAAAATCATCTTGAAATTGAGATTATCTACAAGACTCCCTCAATTAAAACTGACCATTTTTTGTTTTTCTATTAATTCCATCGTCTTATTTCGTGAAATCTTGCTGAAAACCATGTTGGTGGCAAAGTCGAAGGCATCAAAGCCCCACATGCCAAAATAAAAAGAAGACCTTGTACAATCAAGGCAGAACTTCAAAAGTGAATTCCCTCATATAAACATGCCAGCCTCTTCAATATTGGAGGCATGACCATCATCCATATTTCAAAGAATCGTGGCTTGGACCTACATTGCTTTAATGTGGCCATGTTACCCATTGGATGGTTGGATACGAATAGAGTAAAGCACAAATTAGTGCCTATTATATCACCCTCTACTTAGGGCAAAAAATATCACATATAACAAAATATCCAGTATATAATAAAATAAAGGTTTTTTTTATTATAGATATTTTATTTACAATACATATTTATCATAGCAAACACAGTCTACCTGGTGATCATTAACTAACCCACAGGCTTGCATAAATGCATAACAAATAGTAGGGCCCACAAACGTAAATCCTCTTCTCCTCAGAGCTTGAGAGAGGGCAATAGAAATCGGTGTTTGAGTTGGTATCTCTTTATTAGTTTTCCAAGAATTGACAATAGGCTTGTGATTTACAAAATTCCATATAAATTGTGAAAAATCTTCACCATTCTTTTCCATTTCGATGTAACATTTTGCATTATTGATAATAGACATAATTTTGCCTCTGTGCTTTATTATTTCAGTTGAGCCCAATATTATTTTCACATCATTTTCAGATATGTAACAAATTTTATGTGGATCGAAATTACAAAAACATTGCCTATAGTGTTCTCTTTTCTTCAACACTGTGAGCCACGACAAGCCAGCTTGCTGACCTTCCAAACAAATCATTTCAAAAAGGTTATGATTGTTGTATTCTGGTTTCCCCCATTCTTCATCGTGATATTTGACATAAAGCGGATTATTGTTTAACCATTTACACCTAATTAAGTTATTTTCTGTCATAACTGAAATATTATAACAATAAAATTAATAATAACAAAGTAATGGAGATAAACTGATTTCAATCTGACTCCCACAATTTTCACTTTTAAAACGCATTTAAGTCTACGATAGATACAATAGATTTACTGAGAAAAAAAAACAGTGAATATATTATTTTTGGATTAAAGTAAATAGTCGATAAGAAGTATTTGTGTTATTTGATCGGTATTGAAGTTAGAAGCTGAAGACCTTTGTTACCCTTATTTTAAGCAAATAAAATGTTTGATTTGATTTGATTTATCGACAAAACAAAAGATAAGAATCACTGATAACTAATTTGGCAACTTCACTTCTGTTAACTGACTGCGTGAAGTCGGTGTTGCCATTTGGTTTTTCAAGAAGGGTAGCCAGCACTCCGAAAAGAGCTAGAAGAGGCAAAAAATTATTAAAGCTGTTTGATTTACATACTGACTGAAAATTATTTTATATTTTCCTCTTTATAATATTGTAAACCTGCAAACTAAACTTTTTTTTCGAATGATGGGGTTTCTCATTAGTTATTTTTTTATGTTCACGATGTAAAAAATTACAGCACTTTTTTTTGTGGGCTTGCTGTCAAATTGTTTCCTGCACTTCGTCTCCAAATTGGAAAAGTTGAAAGAACATTTGATAATTAGTCATAACTGCTAAATAAATACATAATTTCTTAAATAAATAAAACAGCATTTATCATTTGTATTTTATTATTATTTTTTAAGACTACTTTGGGAGGATGAATCATTTGCTATTTGCTATTATTCTGTTACATATCTCTTCTATTCGCTATTAAGTACTTCAGTGATAAATTTTATGCTGAGTAAATACATTAACATAATCCTACTAATATTATAAACGTGAAAGTTTGTATGTTTGGATGTTTGTTACTCTTTCACGTTCAAAACGGCTTAATGGATTTGAATGAAATTTGGTATCAAGATAGCTTATATCCCTGGCTTAACACATAAGCTACTTTGATCCCGGAAAAGTGCAGTGTTCCCGTGGGTTGACTTACTCACCGCGGGGAACACCGCGGGGCGTAGTTAGTATAATTATATATTATATGAACGCCTAGACCGACACGGCTTATTATGAACGTAGTCAAAAGTGAAAATATTTATTCCATCTATTTTCTCTCCAGTCGTCAACTGAGAAGAACGTCATACGAACAGTCTCAACCCTCTTCGGGACTATACAGCCGTAACAGCTGACCCTTAAGACCTGACATTTTCAGATTTCGTTTGCTATTGAGTGTAGGTGCACACCAAGGAATTTTGAAAATTTGATCCCTAAGTAATCCAAATAACGGTATAAACAGTTGGGAGTACCTACGATAGTTCTGTGAAATATGTGAAGATGTGTGTACCTACATGTAAACATTTTTTAAATTTGGCCGAGAAAGGATGACTGGGGTTTTCCTCTCTCCAAAATTAAGATTGTATTTAGCTTACCTTGAAACTTCTGTGCGGTGGTTTTTTTAATTATGTTGCTTTGGAATCCTAGTTATTTTAAGGATCTGAAGGTCAAAATTTACCGTACCTTAAATCCCTAAAATGGAGCGTGACATCGTGTAAATATGAAAAGAAAAGATTAATTGTTTGTTTTTAAATATTTTATTAGTTCTCTAATTTGGAAATGTATGAAAATAAACCTCAGCGAGATGTCATTGAGTAGGTAATAAAAATTCGATGTCAACATCGATTTTTTATAATGAAAACTTCAAATTGTTAGTAAAGTTTGGTCCTCTGTATTAACTAGCTCATACGTGCAAAGCCGTGCTGCCAGAAGCTGTTTAGTCATACAAACTTGGGGTATTAATATTAAGGTAACCTGTGCAAATAATCCATTTTGGGCCTCCGTAAACCCTAGCTAACTTTGACTGATGATTGCACCTGTGTGGTTTTATAAATCTTCTAGTTTCTGGTCCAGAAATTAGGCTTTTTACCAAATAAGAATTACTTTTTCCTAGTTTGCCTTCAGATAATTCGTGTAACAGAGGTAAATATTCTTGTTTTGATAATTCATTTGCTATACGGCTCATCTGTAATAAAACCCAATAGCTTAGTCTTCGTTCGTTAAATCGATTCGCCGAAGATCAATGCTAACTTAGAGAATTAATAGATTATGGACCTACTGCAAAAAATAATTTTAAATTTATATAGGTATATAATGTAATGTAATATGTATAGAATATAATGTTCTCTTGTACTCACCACAAGCTCGGTTTGAACATCAGAAAGGGGCGCTTTTATTGGCCCCAACAACAAAACGCTGCTGTTTTTTACCAAACTGTCAGGATCTACCGGTATGAGTTGGTCACTCGTATTACTTTTGACTTCGTCATTTAAAACCAAAAATATATATTCCTCCAGCTTGTTGACTATGGATTTATATTTTTTTGTAAAAGATGGGCCCTTAAGTTTATTTTGTTTATTCCTTTTACAGCAAACAGTCTTAAGCTGCGCTACCAAAATATCGAAAAGCATTTCCTTTTCATTATTATCTATGGAAGTGTCCTGTTGTGGACGGCTGTAAAGTATATTGTTAATCTTCTGAAGGGATTTGTACTTTCGATCTCCTTCGACTGTATCGGCAAACGGGTCCACTTCTCTGTTGTCGAGTCTAAATACAGCAGATTGAGGTTCATTTTTCACTGAAACCAATTGAAACTTCTAAAATAGTATAACTAGGAATAGTTCAGTAGCGCGAATAAGATGAACTAGTTTTTAAAGCACTTTTTTGCCTGAGTTTGTTGCCATAGCAATGGTGGGATGATCTTCTATTTATCACGTCAATGTTCCCCGAAAGTTTAACTCATTGTAAAGACAGGGTTTGCCCCTTTCAGAAAAAAATATGATAATATTATGTGAATGCTCCAGACTGAAACAGTCAATGTGATTAAAAACCAACCTTGTGGTTCACCCACATATATACTCCCTTGATTATTATTTAATTCATCAGATGTATGATTTTCATCATCAAGTACACTCTTTTGAGGAAATGTATTTAACAGTTTCAAAAGTTCTTCATCTGATAGCTTTGAAAGAAGATAAGTCGAGTCGTTTTCTGAAAACAAATTGCATATATTTTGAAATAAGTATTCCTATATTAATTGAACGTATTTTTTCTTCTGGCAACTAGAAGCCATACATACAAGAAAAAAGTACCTACTAGATTTTTTTCTGTTTTTTGTTTCTGTGATCTTAGTTGTCCGCAGTTTACCAAATCGGCTCCGAGCTCCGTGGCGGACAATATTTACTGTATTTATTAGGGACCTATTGTTTCTTATGTAATAAATTAATTAATAATGGTGGACATTTCACATAGCGCCATCTTGCCCCAAAGTAAACTAAGCATAGCTCGCATCGTGGGAACCAGACAACTGATATAATACTTATATACTTTTTGTCAATAAATACACATCCAAACCCAGATACAGAACAGACATCTATGTTAGGCACATAGACATAGACATAGACATAGACATAGACATTAATTTATTTGCCACTGAAACACATTACGTACAATTACATTATTACATAGTAGCAGTATTACCTGTACATATTAATTTATTTTAATTAAACACAGAAAATTATTCAATTGAAAACATAACAACAAAGGGAAATAAATAAGAAATAGATAACAATAAAAAAACAACAGAGTAACAAATAGTGTGATGTGTGCTACAGCAGCAAAAAGGTCTCGACTCAGCATTTATCTGCTGCTGTGAACAGCAGACACTGGTATTCTGCCGAGACCAAAATCAGTCAGTCATTAAACCTTGTGAGTTGTGTATCGTATAAGATGTTTGATGTCAATAAATTTAAATAAATAATAAAATATAGATGTTTTGTTAATGTCCAGTGCAATTATTAGTCAAATTAGAATTAAAATATCAGTCATGCAAAACAATAAAATAGATAGGTAGAATATAACAAACTCATAATGTCAACAAATAAAGGGCGCACTGTAGCTATATGTACCAGACAACCCAGTTTTTTGCTTTTCAAGCAAAACAGATTTAAATCTATTTTTAAATACGTGTCTTGATTTTAATAAACGGAGTGGTGGTGGTATATTGTTCCAACACTTGGTTGCCTGGTATCGAAAGCTGCCCCTAAATGCCACTGTCTTATGCTTACTATAATACAGCAAGTTCCTGTTAGGTCGCGGGCTGTACTTGCTCTGAGAATGTTTAAGCTTGGAAAATAGATATTCTGGAAGATGAGATGTTACCACGGAATGAACTAATACCGCTAAGTGCAGATGTCTCCGCGACGCCATGTTGAGAGTGTTTGAATTATTAAGATAAGGCGTTATATGCGTTCGTGGTGGGATATCAAAACAAAATCTGCAACATGCGTTCTGTATCCTCTGCACAAGGCGGGAAGTCTTTGCTATCAACCGTGGTCCATATACCAGATCCCCATAATTAAGTTTTGACAGGACCAAAGATTCGCAAACCTTTATACGAATTTCTTCTTTCAGAAAGTCTCTTATTTTATAAAGTAGCTTTAATTTAAAAAAACAATTTTTTATTAAACCAAGTATGTGACTTTCAAATCTGAGTGCACTATCAAATATGACCCCAAGATTTCTGGCTTCATTCACCGGTTCAATATCATGACCAAGTATCTTCACGTTGAAAGTATGCCTTGTGATACCATCTATCAAGCGCTTGGAACCCAACACCATAAACTTTGACTTTGATGGATTTAGGACTAGCGCGTTATTTTGTGACCATATGGCTATTCGTCCCAGGTCGTCATTGAGTTTCTCTATATCACTAAATACATTTTTTGGATCAATGGGCAAATAGATTTGCACATCGTCAGCGTACAGATGAAATTTGCAGTTTTTAATACCCCAGCAAAGGTCAGAGCTATAGATTATAAAAAGCAGCGGCCCAAGGATTGAACCTTGGGGCACACCTCGATTCACCTCACAAGATGTTGACTCGAGTTGTGAGCCATCTTCGCGGGTGATCCGCACAAACTGGGAACGCTTACTCAAATAACTATCAAACCATTTTATGGAAGTGCTATCGATGCCATAGTATGACATCTTAGAGAGCAGCAAAGGAATATTTATGGAATCGAACGCACGAGAAAAGTCAAGCAACACTAACACTGATCCCAAGCCTTTGTCCTGTTCAGCTATGATATTATCTACCACATCCAGCAAGGCTGTCGTGGTTCCCCTACCCTTCCGGAAGCCCGACTGAACATCAGGTAACATTTTATTACGTTCGATATACCTACTCAGCTGATCATATACAACCTTTTCCAATATTTTAGAGAGTACTGGGAGTATACTTATCGGTCGAAGATCTTTTATATCAGTTGGGTTAGGGACTTTCGGTATAGGGTTCACAGATGCAGTTTTCCAATGGTTAGGAAAGTGAGATGTAACAATAGACTTATTTATAATCGCAGTTATCAACGGCAAGGTGTGAGGCAATGTCAGTAATATCATATCCATGGATAGACCATCTGTTCCTCGCGCATTCGTTTTGATACCTAACAGAATTTTAGCAATCTCTTGTTCAGAAACCGTTTGTAATGAAAAAATGTCATTGTTATA
The DNA here is from genome assembly GCA_947359385.1 of Chesias legatella. NCBI lineage: Eukaryota > Metazoa > Arthropoda > Insecta > Lepidoptera > Geometridae > Chesias > Chesias legatella. The sequence goes on along the minus strand of OX375780.1, from coordinate 8,919,937 downwards.
TCGATTGAATTCAAAATATGTCAAATTGGAAATGGGAATGCAATTGTCGCCTGGAATATTCAAAAAATGTTTGTTAATGTCATTAGGGTTGTCAAAATGGTCCGGCAGATAGTGATCCTTCTTGCTGGGTAAGACATCCTGTTTTAAATTCTTCCAGAGCCTTTTCTCATTGGTTAGTTCTGCGTTAATACGATAGTCGTAATACGCTCGTTTTTCACTATAAATACTTTCTATAACGAGCGATTTTAGCATTTTATAATATTCCTTATGATTTTCCGACTTAGTTTCACGATATCTATCATGTGCTTTGTTTCGACAATTCATCATAATTTTCACCGTATCAGTGATCCAGGGGGTAGGTTTACCTTTCATTTTCATTGATTTTATTGGCGCATGTTTATCAAACAAACAAGTGACATTAGACAAAAACGCGTCAACCATCATATCTACATTGTTTGCCTGAGTTACAGTTTTCCAGTCTATATCCAACAAATCACGATTAAAGTTCTCAAGACAAATATTTTTGAGAGGTCTGCAAACAACTAATTTTGCAGGTACCTTCTCACGTTTTATATTGAGCGTTGTAGATACAAAAGCATGTCCCAGTGAGCCCGTAATATTATGAACACTAACGTTGCGAATACGACAATCTGTACAAATAACATCAATAAGTGTTTCGCTGCTGACAGTGAAGTGAGTAGGGTTCATAACTTTTTGTGAAAGCCCTGTATACTCCAAAAATTGGTTAAGCTTATCAGCCATACAACTATTTTGATCCAGCAAATTCACATTGAAATCTCCTAGCACAACAATACCATCATAGTTGGAAAAAGTCGTAACTGAATCGGTCAATGCATCAAGAAAAACATCAATATTGACCCATTGTGGCCGGTAGGCGGTGCCAATCGCGATACGTGATCCATTAACCGTTACCGATAACCACATTTGCTCTACGTCTGCAACAGGGTGGGAAATAATTCGAGTACTTATTCCACGCTTAATATAGAAACCTACGCCTCCCCCCCTTCCGCGACGCATATGTTGTGGGCGCGGGGTGCAACGAAATCTATAGCCAGGTACGCGAGGTGCAAGCGCTTGCTGTCCCTCTCTGATCCATGTTTCATTGATTGCAACTATATCGTTTTTTAATTGATCCACGGCAACAATAAAATCGTTGTGTCCCGTGCACAAAGAGCCTGCGTTATAAAGACCTAACGTAAAGTATTTTGATTTAGAACCCATTATCGTTAAATTTTGCATAGGTTTTGTAATTTATAATCAAGAAAAATAAGTTAATATAACAAATACCATAACAGGAAGACAACCAAGAAAAATGTAGGTTAATTCTTTTGACATAAAGATAAAAAATTAAATGAACTGTTCGTAAACTCGTAAATACTAGCAATAGAATAACGTCAATCATACACAGTGATACATAGTCATCATTCATAGTCTGTTTTATAATAATTAATTGTAAATTTAATAATTGTGTGTGTAATACCAAAATAGTATTTAAAATACGATGTGAAGTTAATAATTGCGACGTAATATGTGAAATAATTTGGATTTTTAATGGAGTAAAATTAAAGCTAAATACTGAGATAAAGAAAATTTGTAAGATTATTAAAAATGTCAATGGAGTAAAATAAAAAATATACGATAGGATAAAGAGAACATTTGTTAAATAAGCGTAATAGTCAATATCTACTGTAGCACACATCAGGTTGACGATTAAAAACAAATTATATAAAACAAAATATATAAGAAGAATCAGTTTGAAATTTATGACAAAATCTAGGACAATTATGTAATTAAAAATAGAGATGCATGGATAAAAAATTGCTACGTTATGACAGAGATTCTCCTTCAGTGGGTCTAACCGCATCCACACCAAAAACCCGTGCAAGATCGTCCTCCGAGCGAAGGCGGTGACGAGGAGAGTCCTCACTCTGGCTCTGTCGCGCGTATATCCGACCGTCCTTTGACCAGACGAAACGCCATTTTAAACGCTGTCCAATTTCACGCGCCCTCAAGAAGAGTTGCCGATTTTCCCGCGTAAGGCGCTCATTTATGTAAAAACGGCGAACCTCACCAGGCAGTCCGGCATCGGCGGTGGTGACGCCGCGGCGGACCCGCGCCGCATGCAGTAAGGCATCGCGTAGCCCGCGGCGCACTAGTCTCACGGCAATAGGGCGCGAGCGCACCCTTCCTGTAGTAACATTGTCGCGCACCGCGCCGACACGTTCAGCCCTGTCAACATCGGCCTCACTGAGTGGCACACCGAGATTGCGCGCGAGCGTCAGAACTGTGTGTATCACGGATTCGCCTTTCGCCTCCGAAACTCCCACGATGTCCACGTCGTTCGCTAGAGACAGCTGTTCTGACTGTCGAATGTGTTCCTCAAGACGTAGCAGGTTATCCCGCAAATTCCCATTATCCTTTCTTAGTTGAATGATTGTATTCGTCTTCTCTTCTAGTGTTGCTTTGACACTTTCCAATTGCGTCTCGATAGATGACAGAGAAAGCTGAAAACTTCCGAGGACATCGTTCATAGCTTGCAACTGATTTTCAATAACTCGTCCGACTGATTCTTCGACAGCTTTGCCTATTTCGGCCCGTATAATGGACAGCAGGCTTCCCTTATTCAGGCGTACCTCTTCTTCGCAATCATCATCTGGGTCCGGCGCAGATGTCTGCTTACGTCTGGTGACATTCTCATCAATTTGGCCCTCTTGGAGTTTACCCTGCGGAGACAACTGGGCGGCTGGACGAACTGGTGTGTTAGTGTTATCCACCCTCCGCTCCTTGCTCCGACACTCGAGACACTTCCAGTTGTCTTTCAGTGACTGTCGCATTGAGTTGAACGAGCGCTGCTTAACATTCGCGCATTCCAAGTCGTAGTGACTGGTGCAAATTGAACATCTAATGAAATCTCTCCCTGTGATTGTCTTCAGACACCCGATGCACGTGGCCTTTTTGTACTCCATTGTAGAAGAAACTGTGGTCGTCTGCAGTGGAGACCGAAATAAAAAACGACAGGAAAAAAAAAAAAAAAAACTGCAAAAAGTTTTTGGTTCCAAGGGTTCGATCCTACGTCGAAACGGTTACAAGAGTGATATGCTAACGCTCAGCGCACTCAACCATACCAGCTAATAACATTGGCTGCGAAATAGGCTATTGCAAATTACAAGGTCGTTTAAAACAATATGCGGGTAGTGACTTGGTAATGTTCGCGACTGCTACCGTCTCAAAGTTGCACGCACAATAATGTTCACTTTTAAAACGAACAAATTTTGCACTTTTGCCACAATTTACGGCATAAAACCAAATGAATACTTCTGGAACTTTGCACCAATAAACAGTTGATGTTATAACGAATTAACTGACGTACGAATTAAGTATAAAACTGAAATATTAACATAGTTTTTTCAACAAAATCACGGAGTAAATTGTAATACGTGTTTATCTCACAAGGTCGAACGACCGAACATAAATGTTTATCCAGGGTGGGAATCGAACCCACGACCTACAGCGCAGAAGGTATGGTTACTACCAACTGAGCTGTGAGGCCAATTCCACTGCAAATTACTTTCAGTATACTTTAATTATTTTCAGTGGTAAGTAAAGGTACAACAATTTGCAGATCTTTTTTCAGATATTTCATTGTCAATTAGGTACTGTGGTGAATGTTTCTCTTAGTAGTACAATCATCGGATATCAGACATGATTTTTCATGATACATACACACTACTTAGGTACTATATTAGCGCTAGTAAGTAATGTTGGGGTAATATTTAATGCCACATACCATTTGTTTTTATTAAAGAAGTATGTGGTAAATCTCTACTATCAGGTAGGTATTTTTTGGCATTTAATAGTTGTGCAATATTTTCTTCCAAACCAGGATTGATACACTTCACGCATTGTATCTGTGAAATCACATGATTGCTAAGAATGCAATAATGAAAATGAACATTCAAAATGAAAAAGCTGCGTTGCTTGTATAAACTATGTTAATGGGTCCCTGAAATGAATTCTTCTATGAACGTAGGTACTTTTTTATTTCATTCTAATACATCACATAGGAACTGCCGATTGAATTGCCAATAATTATATTTTTAATAACAATTGCCCCTCAGAAAGATATTTGCCCTCTATTTTGTTTTTTACTTCTTGTATAAAACAACCACATAAACATGAATAAAATAAAATAATAATGATATTTCACGCGAGTTGGTGTTGGTGATGAATACCACGTTCTCAAAATGGTGAAGGAAAACATCGTGAGGAAACCGACATGTCCTAGAACTAAAAATTCGAAGACATGTGTCGAGTGCACGAAAGGAGCCTCTTTGAGGCGCACTTACAATCCTTTCACCACACTGGTTCGACAGAACCTGTGACTCGAAGAAGAAGAAGAAGAAGAGCCCATAATAGTTTATTGTATTGGTGTTACTCGTCTTTGTCAAATAAAATGATTAATGTGCATTTTAATTAAATTAAATCCAATAACATGATGTGAATACATCAGTTTCATCAGTATTTGTACTGTACACGATGCTAGCCATACATTTCCTACATCTGTTCGGAAGGAAGGATTAAGGAGAAAGTTTTCGGCGGTAAATATACATGCTACATGCTTTTAAGGATAACTTCTTTACATCTTATACAGCAACTTGTTCTAAGATTTAAAAAAACATCGTTTATCTTCGAAATTGTAAGGTTGAAGTAAATTTAGACTAACTCGAAAAACAGCTGTTTCATTGACCTATATGTCATACAAAATCCTGGAAGTAAATTCAATTTGTTATTGATATTCATTCACCAATATTTCCACTCACCGAACATAATATTCCTACTGCTTTAAAAAATTCTCCACCAACCATGCCTAGTGTCCAATATTCAAATTTTGCTAATCCCACGCGTGAACGGCTAATCAATAATTTATCCGACTTTTATAAGGCAGTTCAGGAGTATTGGATAACCCCGCCACACACAGTCAAATATTTGAACACATGTTTGATGTACCTGCCAGACATCTCGCAAGGTGATGCAACAGCTAATGAACATTGCGCAAGTATGGTAGGCTACGCAATGTGTGAAGTTTGAACGCTTTGAGGTGCCCTCGTAAAACCGACACTGAATGGCAAAGTGCAAACATAATATTCAAACATTGAAACAATTCTCGAATACTCGCGCCAAACAAGTGTTCAAATGTTGTTGCTGAGTCTGGCGTCGGGGTAAGAATTATACAATTACCAACACTCGTAAATTTCGTTTCTAGATAAGACTAATTTCTATTATTTTGATTGTTTTACAAGCTATTCGCTTCGTGGTATGTAGCTCTATCTGTACTTAATATTTTTTCTGTGCGTAATTTGTAGATATGCATCATGTTAAACTACCAACTGAGAGTAGTGTGGAAAAAGTTCCACAAGAACAAAGGTTCTTCACATACTTATCGCATAAACATAAAATACAAACCCATTCGACTGTTGCGTGGCGTCGGAGATGTATCCATGCATCTCTCGTGTGATAATTCTAGATTTATGATGCAATCTACTTTTATATATTCATAATTTAACCGTGGCTATCGTCTAACTTCGATTCAATGCCCGGGAATGGCCGTTTTTAGATATTTTTTCAATATGGCAAGTCTGAAATTAGAGTTGAACGAATGAAATCATACACACAGACAGTGTTACCAACGTTAGTCAATTTCTCAGTAATAGGGTTAAGTATTTTAAGGTAGAACGTTTCAAATTAAATATATATCTAGGTACCTACGGACGGGCTGGGAAACGGTTGTTTCTGTAATAATAGTGCTAGGAATATGCGCATGTACAAGCAAGGCTCCTTGCCCACCTCTAAACTGCTGCTTCCAATCTCTCTGATAAACGCGTGGCTTGTGCAGGCTTACGAATCATCCCCAGTGTACTAAAAGTTTACTATACAGATGGTAGACGAAATTTTTGCCACGTTGCAAAAAAGAGAAGAGAATTGGTCCAGTTCATAGATTCGAAAAGCTAAGTAAAGCCGAATTTGGAGTTGGACAATAGTTTAATACACCGTAAAAGGAATTGCTGCTGTGAAAACGGATTTAATTGTGTTCATGTTTTGTAACCAGATCACTAGCACTAGTTGAGGAACGCAGCATTTTTTTTACATTTTAAGTGTTTTTCTTAGTTTTCCTACAACAAAAATTAAGGCCCAACTGAACCAATATCACAATTACAATGCGTACACCACTTGGTCAAATTAATGGCTAAGTACTCATCATTCTTAATATGAAAATATGTTTGTATATATAAGTTTAACGTTATAAACGTTTTCGTTATGCTATTGTATGCAACATCGTTACAGGGTACATGTGATGTTCTAATTTATGTTTAGTAATAAGTTCTTCTACATGTGCAATAAATAAATAAATAAAAAAAACAATACAAGAACCCACAAGATATACCAATTTCGTGGTTGGTGTTAGTGGCAACACTGGATTTGTCACTTGTTTAGATATGTCATGTTAAACGCTCATTCATTACGGTCGACACGACACGACCCGCGCGCGACTCACTCAACGGAGTCCCAGTCACCAACCTATTTCACTTCGTTCTTTTTCACAACGTGATTCGGACGTGCCGGTACCACGTTTTCTAAAATAATGGCGGAACCTCGTGAAAGAACTTTCATCATGATCAAGCCGGACGGCGTTCAGCGCGGTCTTGTAGGCGAAATCATTCAGCGGTTTGAGAAGAAAGGCTTCAAACTCGTGGCCCTCAAACAAGTCTGGGCGTCGGAGCAACTTCTTCAACAGCACTACGCCGACTTGTCGTCGAGGCCCTTCTTCCCTGGTCTCGTCAAGTACATGAGCTCTGGTCCAGTGGTTCCTATGGTGTGGGAAGGCCTGAACGCTGTGAAAACTGGCCGTGTTATGCTCGGCGCCACCAACCCCGCGGATTCAGCGCCCGGCACGATCCGCGGCGACCTCTGCATACAAGTCGGCCGCAACATCACTCACGGCTCAGACAGTGTTGAGTCTGCCAACAAAGAGATCGCCTTGTGGTTCACGGATAAAGAAATCGTCGGCTGGACTCCAGCCAACGAGAACTGGGTCTACGAATAAGTGTAAAATTCCATTATAACCTAACAGCTTTTCTGGTATATACAGGCAGTGGGTTGCATAAAAGTTATTTCCGTCAAACAATAAAGTTTATTTACTGATTTTTTGTTTCACTTCATTTGTACTCTGCTATCATCCTTACCACTCAAGTTGGTTGCCGGTGAAATTACAGGCACTTGAGACATTACACCTTCACGTCTGTTACTGGCGCATACGATGCGACTTGTCTTGTCTTACCTAGTATGGGAAGACCCAAGCCACATCGGTTGTTATGGGCAGAGGTTCCCACTTAACACCAGGTGGGCCGTCTGCTTATTCCGCAACTAAATAATATAAAAAAGTACCTACAAAGCAAATTCAAGGTTACTTAAGTATTTATTTTAGTTATTCTAAGTTCTTTTATTTAAATTCCAAATTAAATATCCTTGAATTATGCATATCCTTCCAGGCAGTAGTTCAGTATGCTTTTGGCATGTTTATCTCGGGAAAGAATGGCACCAATTTAAACGGTGTGGTTTCCAGTGATATTACAGGCATTTAATATTCCACTGCAATGTTTTGAGTTACTGGTGCCATACCATACTTTGATCTGTCTATTTGATAAGCCTAAGTAAAAACTCCTTTGGCTACAGCAATGCCATCTTGCTTCAAGTGCCTGGATTCACTTGTGTATTTCATTTTTCAAAACACCTTCTATTTGTATTTGAGATGAGTAGTATAAAAAAATATTTTTACTTATCCTTCAAATAATATGGGGTAGAGTCACTTATGTACCTTACCATTAGTTAGGGACATTAGTAACAAAAGAAAAGCTGGGTGAGAAAAGAGGGCCTGCCTTTTTATCCTTAAATTATGAATATTTGATTTTCAATTATTTTGATACATATTTTCTGATCAATTTATATATTATACCACAACAATAGTAAAAGCTTATATTGTCTGTAAATAATTAGAATTTAGTTAAACATAATGTTATAAAAATACTATGCCTTATACAGGAAATAAGGATATTCTTATTAATTCTAATTAACATTGTGATTACTCACAATGGAGGAATTTATTGTTTATATATCTGGCTTATGGCCATGTAGCAAAATTATTTTGATAGGTATTCAAATAGTTCTTCTTCGAGTCACCGGTTCTGTCGAACCAGTGTGGTAAAAGGATTGTAAGTGCGCCTCAAAGAGGCAGGCTCCTTTCGTGCACTCGACACATATCTTCGAATTTTTAGTTCTAGGACATATAGTCGGTTTCCTCACGGTGTTTTCCTTCACCGTTTTGAGAACTTGGTATTGCGCACATAAATCTTTCATCAAATCAAATCTTTTTTTCGATTCAAATAGTAAAAAAATGGTTGTCTGTAAAGTCGGTTTACTGACGATAGTTGAACGTGTCAACGTCTTAAGAAAATACTGATGGAATGGTAGCATTTTTCAAAAGAAAATTTTAATTTCATTTGTTTAATAGATTTTTATGTACTTGATACTCGATCAAAACATGTAAATGTAAGTATTAGCAGCTGTCCACGCAGACGCATCGCTCACTCAAGTAGGAGAGAGACGGATGTCGAACGCTGCCGAACGCAAAGGCCGATTGTGCTTCTTTGTCGCTCGTTCCGCGCTCTCGCTTGCACTTGCACAAGCCTTACATGGAACGCCTCAGAGCGAGGTAACGCCGCATGAGTCATGTTTTTTCGTGCGTGCAGCCGGCTCTATCGAATTATAAGACGTTAACACGTCAAAATAAAGACAACTATTTCAAGAAATAATTTTCCAGTCAAAAATCATTAGATTTGCGTTAACGGTGTGGTGCAAGGAAACTGGAAGTTACAGAACTACCTAATAAATGAAACTAAGCAGAATATGACTGACCCATATAATACCTAGATGCACACAGCTAAAAAACTTACGACTGATTTGAATATGTATATAAACAACTTTACATAATGGACAATTCAATTAGTAGAGAGGTGGGATTTTATTTAAATCGGATCAGTATATTTTTGTCCTTCATAACTGCAGATTGTGGGTTAAGAATCTTTGTAAATGTAAAGTAATGTAGTATAAGTGTGGCAAAACAAAAACAGGATTAAAATTTAAACATATAAATATCACAAATTTATTTAATATACTCATTCATACTTACACATCCTAGAAAATTCACAATTGAATGAATCATAATTGTTTTTGTGTCATTGTAAATGCCAAATAACCACTATACACCAATTATTCCAAATATTTACACACACTGTGCCTTCATCGCACACTAATTAATGTTCTGTACAGTACACCTTTGCCACACAGCAACCCCGCTGACACATCTAGTTTTATGGATCGCATGTAGCCAACTTTTATCACCGAAATGAACCCCTTGTGGAGAACATCTCTAAGTCTCAAGAACATTGTAGGTACTAGTATTATAAAATGGTTTGAGAGATTGTTCTGTCTTCAGGTTTTTCTGAAGTGGCCACAGGAACAGGTGCATTCCTAAGAGCCCGGTACTGGTAGGGCTTTAAACGTCTGCGTTTCTTGGAAGGCTCGGAGCAAGGAGGCCTCACGTTGTACAGGTGCATTCTTCATAGCCCCGCTTCAGTGTGGTGTTCCACCTCGACCGAGGGCTGCGCTTGTTCAGTCTGTTGGGTAGCTTGGTCTTGTTGAACTCTCGACGGCAGCGGCGCCGTTTGACCTAAAATGCAAATGTAACATTCAATTAGAATTCTATTGACTGGCCTTATAACTCAGCTGGTTAATAACCCTACCTTCTGCGCTGTAGGTCGTGGGTTCTATCCCCACTCAGGACAAACATTTATGTGACATTTGTAACATTGATGTTTGTTCTGTGTGTGGGTGTTAATATGTATTATTTATATGTATTTACAAAAGAAAAGTATATAAGTATTATATCAATTGTCTGGTTCCCATGATACAAGCTATGCTTAGCTTACTTTGGGGCTAGATGGCGCTGTGTGAAATGTCCACCATTATTTATTATTATTATTACTCTTAGGAAAAAACTTAAATAGGATGGTGTCTACAGAAGTATTTTATTTCTTTGAAACAATTTTTCACCTATTTTGATTAAATTTCTATGGGACCAAAGTATATCCTTTCAAATATAAAGACTTAAGGTTAAAAAAAAAACGATGTGATAATCGGTTTATTTAAGACTGAGACTGTGGGTGGGGGGGGGATTTGTAACTGTGTAGTGTATACAAAAATCATTTTCTGAAACCCATTATGGGTTTCAGAAAATGATTTTTGACCTCATCCTTTGATGCCCTCCATGAGTGTAGGACGTATGACGTAATTTGGAAATATTACGTTTTTTTTTATGTAATACAGTTACTTTATTTTTTATTTATTTATTTATTAACAAAATCCACAGCTCTTAACTAATACATGTTTATCTTATATACTAAAAAAAAAAAGCCAATTATGGATTTACATTTTGCGGATCGTAATAATATGGTTAATCGACGACAGTGATAAACTAATACAACATATCAATATCATTTAATGCGTGTGTGTGTGTGTGTGTGTGTGTGTGTGTGTGAGCGTGTGAGCGTGTGTGTGTGAGCGTGTGTGTGTGAGCGTGTGTGTGTGTTTGTTTTACCCATCAAGTTCAAATTTATAAATGCATGTAGTTACGTAACAAGCCGCCGGCCCACCTGATGTTAAGTGGTAACCTCAGCGCATAACAAGCGATGCGACTTGGTCCCTACTAGGTACGACAAGATCCAAGTCGCAACGCATGCGCCCGTAACTCTGAAACGTGTTGGTGGAATGTCTCGTGTGCCTGTAATTTCACCGGCAACCACACCTTTCAAACCGGAACCGGAGCGTTACTGCTTGGCGGAGGAACTTGGCGAGAATTCTACTGCTCTTAAAATATATATGTAGGTATATGAGTGTAGATGTCGCCGGTATAGTGTCACCGACCGTATTTGTCGTGTATCCCCCTGTGCCGCTTGAGCGCGAACCTGTCCGCGAAGGCCGCCGTACAAATGTCGCATTTGAACGGTTTCTCCCCGGAGTGAACCTTCGCGTGGTTCTTCAAATGCGCCGCCTGACTGAACGCCGAGCCGCAAGTCTCACACCTGTGTTATATGTATTACAATGTTAATATTGGTCGCTCTTGCAACCAAAGTATAGTGTTCGCAACACTTATGTCATGGCAGTTAGGGTTTATAATAAGTTACCTAGTAGTATTAAGGAGCTGAAGGGTAATTTGTTTAATAGAAAACTTTTTTAAATTACTTACCGAACTATGTTTCTATTACGTTGAACAATATTTGATATTTAAGTTTTGACTCAATTATCTAGTATATAACATAAATAATAAATATAAATATTAAAATATGACATTAATATAATTGTTCCTATAGATTGATATTATTAAAATATTGACATGCCCTGAAGCTGGCAAGAGATGTAGATGCTTCCACTCAACCTTTCATCTGTTACTAACCATGTCTTATGTGAATAAATTATCTTTATCTTTATCTTTTATCAGTCATCCGGTTCCAATAGTGCAAGCTACGCTTAATTTGGGGCTAGAAGGAGTTGTGTGAAATGTCCACACAATATTTATACATTTTCACATAGAGAATAATAGTTATTGGCTACAAATAAAGGCCTTTACCTTCTTTCCTACGATATTACGCGAATGATATCGTATTTAAACTACTCAACTCACTTGTATGGTTTCTCTCCCGTGTGAATGCGTCGGTGGTTCCACAAGGTCGCATGTCTCGCGAACCCTTTATCGCATACCTGTTCATCAATTAAACATACGATTAATAATGGAAACTATATATAAAAACGATTTTTTACGTGATAAAATACCACGTTCTCAAAACGGTGAAGGAAAACATCATGAGGAAACCGACATGTCCTAGAACTAAAAATTTGAAGACATGTGTCGAGTGCACGAAAGGTGCCTCTTTGAGGCGCACTTACAATCCTTTCACCACACTGGTTCGACAGAACCGGTGACTCGAAGAAGAAGAAGACGTGATAAAATTAAGAAAGAAGCGTATGGGCCCACCTGGTGTTAAGTGGTAACCTCTGCCCGTAACAAGCAATGACTTGGGTCCGCCCCTACCTAAGTACGACAAGACCCAAGTTGCATCGTTTGCGCCCGTAACTCTGAGATGTGAAGGTGGAATGTCTCATGTGTGTGTGTCAAACATGAACATAGTAACGCGAATGCATTACCGCTTGGAAATGGCAAACAGAAATGGGCATGGTGGCAGTACTTCCCCGGACGAACTTGGCGTGACTGCTCTTAACATATAAGTCGAATGATTGTCGTAATACTAGGATAGGTAAAAAAATAAATGTTATTGGCTGTACGATAAATTTTATGAGTTCGCTCATTTATTATGAGATCTGTAGATTCTGTTTGACAAATAAGATAAAATTAAATATATTTACGGGGTCACACAAATTATGTAATGATGACTATAAAGGCCTACGCAGACCGGGACGGCATGGCAAGGGATTTTGCCGTGAGTCAGCGCACACTGGCCGCTTAGATACCGCGGCATTCCAGCACTTTGCCACGGCATGCCACGGCGTGCCGCGGCACGACAAAGCACGCCTCAGCGACTCCTGCTGCCTGATACACTTTTAGTCTTCAGTTGCGTTTGATCGAGTGTTGGTGTGCCTCAGTTTTAAAATGGTAGATTGGGATTTGGTGTTGATATCGATTATTGCAGATGAAGAAGAAGGTGCACAGGCTAATAATAGGGATAGAAGAAGATTTTGGGTTGATAATTTATGGAAAGAAAGGGAATCAAAGGGTGAATTCAATAATTTATTTAATGATTTAAAATACGACGTGCAAAAATTTTATGACTATCATAGAATGGATTATGAGAAATTTCAAGCACTGTTGAATATATGTCGACCATATATCGAAAAACAGAGGACCAATTTTCGCAACCCCATTGAAGCCGATCAGAGATTATCCTTGTGTTTGAGGTGGGTAGTTAAATGATTGTATAAGTTTTATTTTTTCTTCTTTTATTAAATTAAAAAAAAAAAACAATATTTTTTGCCAAGTACAATCATGTATTGTAGACACATAATAACGATTTTCAAGTTTTTGCACTGATAAACCTTCTCACTGATAATCCCTGGATCTTTATTTGTTTTTACTTAATTTAGAGTACCTACTAGTTTAGATTAGTTTCGTATTCAGAAACTGCAGTTTTGTAGCCAGACCCCGAAGCAGCTTCATAACCAGAGCCTGAGGTGGTTTCATAGCTAGAGACATCTTCAGATGTTGGAGCTGGAGTTCCCTCTATGTATTTTAATTCGGCGTCAGTTACCACATTAAATATTTGTCTCTTTATTTGGACCTGCACTCTTTCTGGTAGTTTTTTTACTGTGGCAGCCATTGTTTGAAAGAACGAATCAATGGGGTCCACCTCCTTTTTCGATTCAATGTATTTATTTAGTATTTCAGCAGTTGTTGTAGGTTCTGGTCTTATTAAGGAATGGTGTGAATCATTGGTCATTCGCGAAACTGAACGTTCATCATTATCATTGACAGCGGATTCTGCGAAAGAAGTCTGCGTATCCTCTGAAGAGGAGTCCAGATTCGAGGTTTGTTTTCTGTGCTGAATGAATTTTTTCAAAAACTCCAGCTCTTTTTCAAACTTGATAGGGCGTCGCTTTGTGTACGGGTCACCACTCTTTGTTTTTCTGTTATTCAGAGCTTTCCTAAAATTATTACGTATATTACCCCATATTTTCTGGCATTCTTCACCTAAAACAAAACATAAGCAGGTAAAATGGTATAGAAACAGAATAAGTAGGTAATGGGAAAAGGCCTTAGATAGTGACTAGGTTAGCACCAGCTGTGTTTATGGGATTATATTGAGCTAATCTTTTTCTAAGTAGAAATTACCACTGGCATTACGGTGACGGAAAAATATCATGAGGAATTCATAATTATATATAAATACGTAAACTGTATTATTTAATTGACTTTGTTTAACTGTGTGCCCTGTCTTTCACTCTGCCTCACTTACCCCTAATTATATTATCTTTCAGATTTTTGATCACGGGAAGTAGCTTCAAGTCTCTAGGTTACAGCTATCGCATGGGGTTTAGTACAGTGCGCTCTATCGTACATGAAACTTGCCGAGTCATTTGGAATGCCCTAAGACCTAGTGTTATGCCAAAACCAACAAGGGAAAAATGGACGCGAATCGCGATGGAATTTGATGAAAAATGGAATTTCCCGAACTGCATCGGTGCAATAGATGGTAAACATTTCAGGATAAAAGCACCTCGCAATAGTGGAAGTCTCTACATAAACTATAAAAAGTTTTTCAGTATCGTACTACTAGCGGTTGTGGATGCAAATTATAAATTTGTGATTGCAGATGTAGGATCATATGGACGAAATAGTGATGGAGGTATAATGCAAAACTCAATATTTGGAAAAAAATTGACTTCTAATGCCCTCGATATTCCCCCAAAAAAACGTTTACCGAGGACAGATCTTGAGTTGCCGTATGTTTTTGTAGCAGACGAGGCTTTTCCGTTAACCACAAACATTATGAGACCATTTAGTGGCGATCGATTGACAGATGAAGCAATGAAAATATACAATTATCGTTTGAGTAGAGCCAGGCGTATCGTCGAAAATGCATTTGGTATACTTCAAGAACGTTTCGAATTATGTCAAAAAGGAATTCAGGTTCAACCAAAATATGTTGATAATATCATTTTAGCATGTACTTGCTTACACAATTTCATCATAGGTGGTACAAGCACAGAAAGCCAAAATATAGCAAGTGTAAGCATTAATTTAGAAAACGATAATAATATGAACAATGCATTAGATGGTATGACAGTACGGGAGATGTTTAAAGATTACTTTAGGTCTGATGAGGGCTCTATTCCATGGCAAAACGATATTGTAAATAGACATTAATACTGTGTTAAATCTTAAAATATAATTATAGTGCAAAAATATTTACTTACCTGTTTTATTCATTTCTATTCCAATTCTTTTCCACGCATTGTTCTTCATTTGAGTGTTCATATAATGTTTTGATGACATATTATATAAATAATCATAGTCTTGAACTAAAGTTATTAATTTTTCCTCCATGTTGGAATAAAAAACGTAAAAAACTGGTCTCCGAAAAAATCACGTAGCACAGTCGTCAAAGACGCGGGCGCAAATGGATGGTCAATATTGGTGTGCATTCCCCGCTTCTCTACTCCCGCCGCCGCACCCCGCAGTATATCACTACGAGCGCCGGAGTCCGTGGCATGCCGTTGCCTACCGCAGTATGCCACGGCATCCCGCCACGGGAGCCTGTGGCGCGTGTTGCGATAAAATCCCTTTCAATGCCACGGCATCATTTTAAAGCATAGCAATTTATGTCGTATTTCTGTACCAGTACGGTTGAATGTCCATTAGTAAAAATTAAAATCCCTTGCCTTGCCGTCCCGGTCTGCGTAGGCCTTTAGTATTTGTAAGTTGAATGTGTACAAAAGTATGTAACATGACTAAGGTGCCTGTTTTATTTATTTTTCTTACTATGTAAGGAATTATTATCTCCCGTAAGTGAATGTGTACAGTATTAAAATATTATCATTAATACCATATTATTACATTACAAATCGTTTAAAAATCGTAATATCGAAATAAATAAACAGTTCGATTTGAAATCAAATCTACCTGATTTCGGATTATAAGAACAACCTTCAAGCAGCCTGGTTCCAAACCAGGCGAAGAACAAGCTGAAAACTACCAAACGATATTAAGTTATTTAAACTAGTAACTTACTTCACAAACGTAAGGCTTTTCTCCTGAATGTGTTCTTTCGTGATTCTTCAAGTGCGGCGATTGTGAGAACTGCATACCGCACGTGTTGCATCTGTCAAACAGACAAATCAAATTAATTTGCATATATAATAATAATAAATAAATAATAATAATGGTGGACATTGTCACACAGCGCCATCTAGCCCCAAAGTAAGCTAAGCATAGCTTGTATCATGGGAACCAGATAACTGATATACATACTTTATACTTTTCTTTTGTAAATACATATATATAATACATATTAACACCCACACAGAACAAAGATCAATGTTCCAAATGTCACATCGTTTGTCCTGAGTGGGGATCGAACCCATGACCTACAGCGCAGAAGGTAGGGTTATTAACCAACTGAGCTATAAGGCCAGTCAAAAAAAGTGTACACGAATGGTAAAATATATATTAAAGTAAACAGTATGTTAGATACCTGTATGGTTTTTCCCCAGTGTGTATTCGAGAGTGATTCTTCAGGTAAACAGCTTTCGCAAAAGCTATGCCACAAATGCCACATTTGAAGTTTTTCTCTCCAGAATGTAGCTTTTTATGAGACCACAGAGATGAGTATCTGGAGAAGGAACCTCCACAGATGTTGCAATGGAACGGCTTCTCTGCGTTGGACTGGTTCTGTTTTTTTATTCCACCGACAAATATAATGCCAGACCCATTACAGTTCAGACATTTAGTTACGGACGATAGATTTCTTTTCTTTACAGGATGGTGGCCGCTGGGTACTGTGGGATCATACATAATCACAGTTTACTGACAGTGAACTATTGGCATATTTTTGTGTATTAACACAATTCTGCCAGTGTCCATTTCTCAACAACTAACCAGCACGTAGAAATGTTATGTTCAGTTCAAAATGATGCCTATTTGTTTAATAACACTGTGTTTTTAAATGTGGATAAAAAACTCAAATTCAGCTGAATTAATGAAATAAAATTGTCTGTGATGACGGTAACTTATGAAAGCACATGCGTTTGCGCTTATATAATAAATACTAGCTGCGCCCCGCGGTGTTACCCGCGGTGAATAAGTAATCGCACGGGTACACTGCATTTTTCCAAGATCAAAGTAGCCTATGTGTTAATCCAGGATATAAGCTAGCTTGGTAGCAAATTTCATCCAAATCCATTCAGGCGTTTGAGCGTGAAAGAGTAACAAGCATCCATTCAAACTTTCACGTTTATAATATTGGTAGGATATTAAACTATAAGCATATAATTATATATAATTTACTGCTATCTATAATATATAGTAATTACTATATAGTAATTTTTAATGTGTAATTATTAAGAAATTAAATATAGAATATAAAAAGTAGTAATTAGACTGATGACGAGACATATTTGTACACGTAATTTATTAAAATTTAATTTGTTGTGTTTCATATATGAAAATAAATATATTCTATTCTAATCTATTCTATTCTATTCTATCATATCCATTCCAGTAATTGCAATGAATCAGTGTTCTAAATACATAAAGATGTACCATTTATAACAACTTTTCTTTGGTAATCACGCCACTGTTAGGATCAGGTTCGTTTCATGTGTTTCATTTTTTCAAGGTAGTTTTGAACTCCACCAAGTTTTCATGTATTCTCTCATACATACAATTCAACATGACTTACATGTTTTCACTGTTTGCTGCTGATTCTGATGTTGTGTTGGCTGCGGTGCAACGGCCAGTGGATCCGATGTTGGTTGTACACTGTGCACTGCGCTCACTGTACCAACTTCAAACTTAACATTCTCTTCCGCCACAAATATCTGATTATTCACTGAAACCAAAACAAATGATAATGATTTGATTACTTGACCTGATCAATGATGTTCCCATGATGATAATGTGAAAGTGCAGACTGGGAAGAATATAAGATGATGTATGAAATGGATGTGAGCGAAGCAATTAAGGATCACCATTGTCCATGCCCCACCCTTGGAGTATTTATGAAAAATATTATGTTTAAGCATATTTTATTTTTATTTTTTATTGGTGGACATTTTACACAGCACCATCTATCCCCAAAGTAAGCTAAGCTATAGCTTGTATTATGGGAACCAGACAACTAATATAATACTTATATACTTTTCTTTTGTAAATACATATAATACATATTAACACCCAGACACAGAACAAACATCAATGTTACAAATGTCACATAAATGTTTGTTCTGAGTGGGGATCGAACCCACGACCTACAGCGCAGAAGGTAGGGTTAATAACCAACTGAGCTATGAGGCCAGTCAAGATATGGTCCAACTGATGCTAAGCAGTCACCGCATCTTATAGATATCAGCAACACTGCAAGCATTACTATGCATGTTTGACTGGCCCCACAGCTGTTGCCAGCCTGCCTTCTGCCCTGTGGGTCATGGGTTCTATTCCCACCCAAGATGAACATTTGTATCACGAATATAGATTTTTGTCCTGTCTGGGTTTAAATATGTATAATAAATGTATGTATGTATGTACAAAAAAGTATATACAGTTGGCTGGCATGATACAAGCTATGCTTAGCTTACTTAGATGGAACTGTGTGAAATGTCCACCAATATTTTATTTTATTTATTATGTTTCACCATTGTTATGTGGTCTTCTTCTTCTTCGAGTCACCGGTTCTGTCGAACCAGTGTGGTGAAAGGATTGTAAGTGCGCCTCAAAGAGGCTCCTTTCGTGCACACGACACATGTCTTCGAATTTTTAGTTCTAGAACATGACGATATCCTCACGATGTTTTCCTTCACCGTTTTGAGAACGTGGTATTGCGCACATAAATCTTTCAATCGAAAAACTCATAGGTGGACGTCGGTATTTGAACCGGCGACCTCCGGATTGAAACTCGGGGGTCAGTACCGCTAGACCACCACGCTCTGTGTTCTGTGGTGGTAAGCAGGTACAAAATTACTTACTTTGATTATTCCGTTGCTGGTCAACGGAATCTTGTGCTATACAGTTCTCACATCTGATTAACTTGGGGCCTTTCCTTTTAGGGTTGCTGCTTATGGTGCCACCACACGTGATGCACTTTTGGACTTTGTCTACTATTATAGGTTTTGCTGAAATAAAAGGGCACAATCATCTCTTACAACCAATTAGTAAGCAAATAGTAAACTTCTCTGGCATTATCATCAGTGTGTATCAACTAATATGATTTAAATAACAATCTTAGTGATGAGTTTACGGCATCTCAGATACAAAGTCAACTGACTTTGTATCTGAGATGCTGTAAAGTGATAATAAAAAATAGTTGCAATCATCATGCAATAATTATTTTACACTCATTCAACATCAAAATCTACTAAATTATTAAATAACAATATTATTACTCCCAAGCTTTTTCAGTTCCCAAGCTTTTTCAGTATAAATTTAGTAGTTAACATTTTGACAGATCTTGACAAATCTGAAGTAAGCTGTAAAGAGCCAAAATATATATTGTTTCCTAGTGTCCTGCACAGTAAGATATAGAAGCAACATTTTGTATTGACTGGCCTCACAGCTCACTTGGTAGTTACACTGCCTTCTGTGCTGTAGGTCTTGGGTTCGATTCCTACCCAGGACAAACATTTGTGTGATGAACATAGATGTTTGTTCTGTGTCTGGGTGTTAATATGTATCATATGTATGTAGTAACAAAAAAGTATTATACCAGTTGTCTGGTTTCCAAAATACAAGCTATGCTTAGCTTACTTTGGGACTAGATGGCGCTGTGTGAAAAGTCTACCAACTTCAAAATTCCAACATCTGTGACTTAACTATATGAACTGTATATAACCAGATGATAAAACAGCTTACTATCTTGCATTTGCACATGATGCTGCTGCTGCTGATCAGTCGGGTCAGAAGATAGGATCTGTATGTGTGGGTTCATGGCAACTTGTTCACCGCCCCCCACTCCCGTAGCCACCACGGTAATGTTGCCTTCTGGAATGCACAGTTTAAACTTATAATCACTATATCTAAGAAATCTAAAAAGTAAAGATATAAGAAAGAAAAGAAAAAATCTTCCCCATGGAGGGTCGGATAGGGTTTGAACAAGCATCAAATTTATCGATAAGTACGCGTTTTGAATATTGACGTTTCCAAGCCATTTCTTTATGAATTCTATGGAAATAAAGTATTTGACTTTGACTTTGACTTTGAAAAGAGTAAAGAAAATATGAATTGATCCTCCTCTCGAGCGGAGAAATATAGAGCCAACTATTTCTTAACAAAATATTTAAATAATATAAATACCTGAATCTTGAGCGTGTATCCTTTTATGAGCATTTAGAAGGGTAAGGTGGCCAAACATGAGGCCACATACATCACATTTAAAACTAATATTTGATATGGTGTTCTGTATCCCATTGGGTGCAATCTGCATTTGATTGACCAGCGCATAGTTGTATGAAAATGGTTGTGCTATATAACATGTTTTATCATCACTTGTAGTCAGTTGGGTTATATTAACAGCACCCGTGCCACTAGTAGCCGCGGTGCCAAGTTTCCCTATCATGTTGACATTGGTGGTGTAACAGAAAGTAGGGAATTCCTGTAACAAAACACAGATTTAACATAAATGTAAAGAACGCTGTTACCAACAAATATGATTTACGATACACACCTGTTGTTGCTGTGTTTGTTGGTTTTGTTGGGCATTTTTTTGCTGTACATTTTCAATATTTTTTCCCTGTGATTTTTGTGTGGGATGCTCTTGGTACTGAAGAGTCGGCACTGAGCCGGTCTGCACGGTGTTTGTCGTGAACATTTTCGCACACTGTATTTAAAAAGCCGCTATTCTATTGTACACAATGCATCTGCAATATGCACAATTATAATATGTAATCTCAATCAATTTCAAAAGCGCGGCTAAACGCGCCAGGAATTTCCACAACCACAACACAGCGTGCGAAGGTAACGGGGGATATTTTCTTATCAGTCTACTCTTCTCGTAAAAAGATCATTCGTTGATGTAAGCAGTGTCTCCTTTATGTGCAAGAAAAGGATGACGGACTATCTATACGCGCTACGGCTAACGGACGCCATTGTACTCTTTCAACAGTTCATACGAATGGATGGTAGAATTTATTTTACAGGAAATTTAACAGATATTTGTACAGTATTCCTACGTACCTGATAGTTAATTTTCTAAAGACAGTCTAGATTTCATTAAGTTTATGTTTATTTCAAAACGTTTTGAGCGACTATTTTATTTCTGTCTCACTTTCTATTACTCAAGTTTTCCATCTCACGAGAGAAACGAAATGGCGATACAATCAAAATGGCGGACGCTATTTTTTTCTCTATGGCTTTTACATACCCGGCTTGAGAACTTTTAAGCAACGCGAAGATGATCATCACTCACCACAGAGTATAATGCAAGGTTCCATCACTAAAGACGACAACAAATTCGTCGTAAGCTAGTAGTACTTTTTTCTTCCTTCTGGCCTAAGCCAAGAAAAGGCAATAGAAGGTTCAACTCGGCAAATAAGTATACTAAAGCGTTACATGGTACAATAATTACACTACCATATCAGTACATGATTTTAAATTATACGTTATTCTTTAACTGAATCATGAACAGTGTATTAAGAGCAATCCGATCAGTCAGCATTCGATAAGTATAAGACAGACGTCGCAATGCAAGAGGAAGACGATATTGCTTGTACATTGAATACATACGTGGAGTACAAGATGTTCGCCATTACATTCTACCTTCTTCATTTTATTTACCACGCACGTGGTTAATAATGGCAGAAAAACCATAACTTAATAAAGAACTTCGGCCTTCTAAGGCTTTAGAGCTGTGATGGAAGTTTTTAAAAACTTTTATGTACCTAACCCAATAGTGCTTTTTTTTCGTGTTTGAATATCGCAGCAACAGTAATCCTCGATTTGTTCTCAACGCATTTGCAGTGCTGCCAGGTTTAGCTTAGACCAATATTGATATAAAAGTTGGGCTCGATCGATTTAAATTTATGAGCTACTTAATAATTGAGTACCTGTACCTGTAGTACCTGACAGTATTTTATAGAATAATACTGGCCCAGCCGGTGAGGTTAGTTGGTCAAGGAAGGATTACGAGTGAATTTTGTATCGTTTGAAGTGACACTCGATAATCCATAATTGAACGAGATTTGAGAGAAAAATTTTATAGGCGCGCACGTTTCGGCACATTTCGTTACATGAGAGAGAAAAAAGATCGATATAGAGAGAAATAGAGAGCTATAATTTCCGACGTTAGTGTTTCCGAAGAGAGTGACATACAATGTATGTGTACACGATACCAAATCTTTAGATGATAATGTTAATGTTGTAGTTGTGACTGGCCTCACAGCTAAGTTTAGTAGTAGCCTCCTGCGCTGACGATGCGTTCGACTTCCACGTAAGGCAAATACTAGTGTGACGAACAAATATGTATGTATTCTGTCAATTGCCTGGCAAAGCACAGCTTGTACAACTGGAATCAAATTTTTGTTTCGTTAAAACCTTTATTATTCATGGCCCATTATATGTAACCTTTAAATTTGACAAACCAGTAAAAATAAAATAAAATATATATATTCTATTATTTATTAGTTGTAAATAAGGAAAAATAATAAGTAGAACTCAACTGATGAGAGTCAATAACTACATGGAAACAGAAACTACAAACGAAATAAAAAATCTGGGTAATACCCAAATACGATGTGAACAAATTCTTTATGTGGTTCCAATATCTGGGGGTTTCCAGTATCTAAGTAATGAATAGTTGTGGTTTAAGTAATATTTTAGATTCACTAGAAGTACAGGAACATCCTAAAAATGTCATAATATCGCATGTAATTGTCGATTTTATTCAATAAAAATTCAGATTTCTTTTTAATTACCATTATATGGATATTTTTCAAAACAAAGGATTTTAAATATTTTTATAAATATTTTTTGGACCTCCTATATATTATCAGTATAATCAGTTATTATGTTACTGATTACAACAGAAGAAAACACATTTTCACTATTTATTATTAAGTTTCTTTTGTTTCTGCATTGAAATACACACCAAATGCATCATTAGCTTGGGGAAGTGAGTTAAATGTGACAGGTTCAACGTCATCTTCTGCTGCTTTTGTTTCACCATGCACTTCATCTGTAAGTTGAAGATATTTCTTAATTATACGCTGCAATCTCGAACATAGTACAAGTTCTACTGCTACTTTGGGTTGCTCCTTTCGCACCACCCGGGGGGCATGTAGGGATTCAAAGAGTAATTGCCCTAGGCCTAACAATTGATTAGGGTTCATTAGTATGGTTTGTTTGCAAATAACACACTTTTTTTTATGAGGTTGGTAGGAACTGAGTGTATCTGTATAATGTTTTAATTAATTTAGTTGTTTGTAAAATCTGTAATTAGTTTTTAAAACAATTAGTTACCCAGTCAATCTCATAGAGGCTTAGCTAAAACATTAGGGATATTATCGTTGTAGTAACCTTCTACTATTAACCTTTGCCATCCTTAGGAGTGACATATGCATGTTCCATGTTCAGACGTTTCCTTGTCTTACAAACATACTTCAAACTTTTCTCAGGTAACTTATCGAACAGAGGATCAGAGCATGGAGGCGATGGATCCTCTTCAAAAAACATATAGGTTCCAAGAGAACTTTCATGTTTTCCTGAAACAATCATAAGCAATTTAGAATATAAAAAATTAACTTATTAATACATAACCTTCATTATACGAATACATATCACACGTTCAAAACAACAATGACACATATAAAAAACTCATATACATTACATACGGCTGAATTTTTTTTTTAATTTTTATTCGATATATTTCTTGACTCTGAATTTAGACAGATGTATTTGATTGATATTGTGATGTGATGTGTTTAGAAATAATAATACAGTTATTAATCTATTAGAATCTGGTTCATTTTAATGTATTTTTGAGTACTCAATCTAAAATACTCTTACAAACGATAATATAAAAAATATGATAAATAAATAGATGCAGGCAAGTTATTTTTTTTTTATTCTATGGCAATGGATTTGTGGATATTCACACCAGTTCGACCAATTTTTGGATAATGACACTTTTGTTTTCAACGTGTGATATGATTGGCAATGTCTTGGTATAGAATGAAATAATATAAACTGGTAATGTACTGTACTGAGTATTCGTTCATACCTAAGAAAAATGTGTCATCCATTTGAATAATCGGGTTTTTATCAGTTACGCCTAAAATATGAACACTTCGATATTTGTTTATGTTTACATTGTCTTCGAATTCCGCGTATACTAGGATTTCCTCTTCGGAATCAGACTCTTCTTTGATCATATCTTCCGTCTGTTTTGCAAAAGCACTACTACTACTGCTATGTACTACAAGAATAAAAAACTAAACTTGAAATTGAATTTAGTAGTGTCCCAAAACGTAAACAGTTTAGAATTGAAAACAATCACAAACGCAATTCAAAATTCAAGACCCTCGACTCTAGAACTAAGGGTGAGTCCGATATATTAGTATTCGCTAAGATATCAGTGATATGTCGTGTATTCATGTATCAGTAATCCCACGAAATCTGGTATGCTAATACTTAATATTCACTCTACCATATTAGCGGGCGTTTAATATCAGTCGTATAATATCAGTATTTTACTCGTATTCACTATTCATTGGCTGATATATCTGTCGGCGGGCTTCGTGTAAATTATGCCTCACTCTGATTCGCTAATATGTGATACGTGATCAGAACAAGCGAGACAAATAGTTACGTAGGGAAAGTGAGTCTTTTGTGCATTGCTTAAGGACTATTTTGCTTTGGACATATTTTGTCATGTAGGCGCGTACAGCGCCTCAATCAGTTGTTAATAGTTCAAGGGGAAATTACTAGATGGCAATATATTAAATTTGGCATCCGTGAGAGTGAATAGTACCTGTCCAGGAACAAAATATTTAGAAAAAAAAAGTTAAAGTGACGGTTCGCCATTCTTGTTTGTGAATTTGTGATCGAACTAAAATGAAGTATTTTTTTTGTTTCTTTGCGATATTTGTAATGAACATGGTACATTAAATTAATCGTGAAGATATTTTATGTTCGAAATATGTATAATGACGACGATCCCGAAAGGTTTTCATAGAATAATTTGGTCCAAAAAGTTACATGATCTCGACGCTATAATTGATTGTGATTGTACGTTGTTGAAAATTTATAATAGTATCTTTGTAAAAATAAATGCTAAATTTAAGATAATGCTTCACTATCATTACATCTAGACCATTCAACAAACGAAGTATACTGAGATGCGTCTGATGGATGAATGGATGGGTATTCATAGTATTAGGTATAGCCACCAATATCATGAATATCAGTGATATCCAATATTAGTTTAGGTATTATAATACTTCTCAATGAATATACTGGTATCAGTGATATTGTAAAATATCGGTATTAACTCATCTTTATCTAGAACTTAACAATCTGAGCGGAGATGGAGAGCGACGGGCGACGACCGACGACTGGTGCAAGCAGTGTTGCCAAGTCCAACTAATAAAAAAAAAATTGAGCTAATGCCTTATGTTACGTATGTACATAGTAAAACTTTAACGAATGGCACTTGGAATGGAAATTTTTCTTCCAACCTCTTCATTTATCAAAACACCACATTACCCTTTACTTCAACTGCTTGATCCACTTACCATGACATTCCGTTACTGGCGAGTTAAACATCTAATAAATTTAAAATAAAATATTTGTTTACCGTAAGTTTGCACTACTCCTACTAATCGCGTCACTAGCTCCCTTGAATCAGTGCGAACGGATTAAAGTGCGAATGAAGACTTCTTTCGTGCATTGAATGTCAAAATTTTTGGTTCTGGGATTTACCGGTTTCCTCACGACGTTTTCCCTCCCCGTCACGTCAATGCGATGTAGCCAACGACTAACTAATACGTGAACCAACACAAGGGAATTTTCCGTTTTTGAAGTGGGAACGTAGCAGGTTACGAAATGAATTGTGGGCCACTACATTATTTAATGATTTTGGTGTGAATGTACAAGTTATTTACTTTTTGTTTTGACGATTTGGCAGCATTGGGGGATATCGGCATTCAATCGGTCGAATGAATTTTTTTTATGACTTGACAGCGTTTACCCGGGTTTCGGGTCGAATTAATAAGACGCGGGTCGATTCATCATAAGTCATTGCTAAATCATAGACAAAGATATGAGCTAACTGTGGAACACTTCTAGCATGCAAGGAAAACTGACATAACATCTACCCACTGACAACCAGCACAACAAAGCACACGACACGCGATTGTCAAAAATTTTTCGTAACATCTAGAATATTCAGTGAATCTCGTGGAGTTTCCACAAAGTTCCATAAACTATCAACATGTCGGATTGGGATACAGTCACAATTCTACGAAAGAAGCCACCAAAGGCTTCTGCACTGAAGACTGAACAAGCGGTTAACGCTGCACGCCGTCAAGGTGTACCAGTGGAGACGCAGCAAAAATACGGTGCAGGAACCAACAAACAACACGTAACCACAAAAAATACTGCGAAACTGGACAGAGAGACTGAAGAGTTGAAACATGACAAGGTTCCTCTTGATTTAGGAAAACTCATTATGCAAGGAAGGCAATCCAAAGGGATGAGCCAAAAAGATTTGGCCACAAAGATATGTGAAAAACCACAAATAGTCAACGACTATGAAGCTGGTCGTGGTATTCCAAATAACATTGTGCTGGGGAAGATTGAGAGGGCAATTGGAATACGACTACGCGGAAAGGAGAGAGGCCAACCGCTACAGCCTCCTGGAGGGAAAAAATAGTATATTCTCTAGGAGGCGAGGCGAACACTTCTCTGATTTATTGCTTTTTAATTTTGTCACTTTGCTGAATATGATTAATGTTATAAAATGAATATGTACTAAACTTACTGATATGGTGTAATAATGGTGTAAGCATTTATTTATCTTTGGAGTAAATATAATTGTTAGTGATGTGTGCGACCAGTGTAAATTATATTTAAATCTATCTTCACATCTTTTACTGGAGATAATATTCAATAGAAATTGATGTATTGATTGTAACTGTGTTTTTCCAAAATATCCCAAGTAGATTACAACAGAATAACAATTGGTTTTATATCTAATTACTACATTAATGATTTTTATTATATCTTCCAGATTCCTTTTTTTGCTAGGTTTCGGCTATAATTTGAGCAATGTTGCAAACACTATTTAACATTTTTAGCAAAATATTCTGCAATGTTGCAAACCGTTCAATATTTTTGCCATTTGATTTTACTTATGGGCTACAATAACCCTTAGGCAACATTATGACGGAAAATACTTGTCAAACTTCAATCTGGCCTCAAGTGTACCCGAGGTTTCCAAGGGGCCTTGCTTGAAGCATTTCATACAGAATAGCTGAAATAGTAGAATTATAAATACCATAAATCTATCCCTCTATAAAGAGGTATTTCTGTGTGAATAATAGTACTACTAACAACATGAGTGTATGTTTGTAAATCATCTTCGTAGAAATGGAGTTAAGTGAGAGAAAAGTGAGTTAATAAAAAGAATAAACAAGAGAGGTGAT
Source organism: Chesias legatella (assembly GCA_947359385.1). Taxonomy (NCBI): domain Eukaryota; kingdom Metazoa; phylum Arthropoda; class Insecta; order Lepidoptera; family Geometridae; genus Chesias; species Chesias legatella. The sequence goes on along the minus strand of OX375780.1, from coordinate 8,892,385 downwards.
AAAACGCTATCTTGCGGATAATCAGCGGTCTGTCGAGCTACACCAAAAGAATAGGAGACGTCAACGCAAACTGCCGGCGGCCGCTCGAGCAGATAACTGCGACCCAGTCAAAAGTATGAATATACCTACTTTGGGAATGATAATACTATATTCTCTTATAGGTGTATATACGTTTGTAGTACCTAATGCTAGGCGCAAGTTCAACCACATACAGTAATGTTTGCTTATGTGGCTATGGGGCACATAGGTAATAATATACCTAAGGTTTTTTTAGCTAAGATATCGCTATCCGGTTTACTGAACCTAATATTTATGTGTGGAACGCGTGAACATGCTATGTCTACATTATAATATCTGTACAAATAAATAAGATTGGAGTGTCTGTTTGTAATATTAATATAACCGTTTTTCACTAAGTGCATATGGATGTATACACGGTACATATACCAAAACAACATTATTTACAGTTTTTGTCTGTCAGTCTGTCTGTTTGTTCCGGCTAATCTCTGAAATTGCTGGACCGATTTTGATGGGACTTTCACTGGCAGATAGCTGATGTAACAAGGAGTAACTTGGCTACTTTTCCAAGGGGTAAAATGTGGGTGTGTGATAAAACCGAATTCCACGCGGACGAAGTCGCGGGCAACAGCTAGTTCACAATATCATTGTCTATTGTGTTACGCCATCACAGACGGTCCTTGGCAGATTGGTAGTTTCTGAAGCCTGACCATGACTAAGAAGTGACAATATTTTCTCTCTTCCTTGTATGTACTTGGTCTTTGGATTAATGTTGTCAGAGATGCTGCTTTGCCGTGATTTGTTTTTTTATCGCCTCATACGATTGCCGGATGCGCTTGTTTTTTTAATTTGCTTGTATTTTTTTTGATAATTAATCATTCAAAGTCAAAGTCTAAGTCAATTTTATGAATTGACAAAGAAATGGAAACGTCAATAATATTAAAAACATAAGGTCACGCGTACTTTGTAGTAAGTTTGACGCTGTTCAAATCCTATCCTATCCTCCGTGGAATAAACAGAAAGAAACCCCTAAAGGAGGGCTTCCTTTTTTTTTCGCGAGCACGATCCTATAAACCATTATACCAAAAAGTTTGGGAGTAAATATATATAACATTGATGTGAATGTCAAACATCCCCACTTTGTTGTGTTAGTTCCCTATTTTTTTTAATAAGCCTTTGGTCTGGCAACACTTCAATTCGTCCGAATATGTGAAAATAATGGAAACAGTGTAATTTGTTTAATTGTTTTAGATATATCCGTTATTCTTTCGTGTAACGTAGTAAATTTAGTCTGTTATCCAAAAACCTCCCAGTAAGATGTCGTTCACGTTTGGTTCCAACACTGCAACCCAGACATCAGCTTTCGGCGCCGCTTCCAAACGTAAATAAAACATTTCTGTTATGTTAATTGTTCGTCGTCATACATTACTACAATACATTTTAAATTTACAGCTACATTTTCGTTTGGTAATACGAACACGTCTACGACTTCCAGTGCGGGTTTTGGTTTTGGGACAACAACCTCGACTGGGTTTGGTAGCACACCGTCCACGGGCTTCGGGACGCAGCCGAATACCACGGGCTTCGGTGGTTTCGGTGCGGCGGCGGCGCCTGCAGGTACACATGAGGAATTGTGGAATTTCTTGTTTATAATATGCTCCTACTGTAAATTCTTATGGGGTGGCAATGCCCTTCACTGAATATGAAAGATCATATAGGTGTTTTCGGCTTTGTACCCCATTGATAACCATATTCCCTTGAAACAAACTCTATAATGTGTCTGAGAAGAAATCTGCGGCAGCTCTGTGTCAGTTGCCTTAAGGATCTTTTATTAATCTTCCCGCTCGGGACTTGAATAATATATGTATATTTATTTTAAACACATGTACTTATTTGATGATTATTAACACCTAGATACAGAAAAAACATCTAAGGTTCTTGCACAGATGTCTCCCCTGGTTGTAGGTTGTGTTTGTTTGTTGTGGGTTACTCTCACCTGAGCTGTGAGACTAGTCATAAACATATATTTTTCTAAATGAAGATGTGTGACTGATTGACAGACAATGCACCTAAAGACTAAATCTTCAAAATTGTAACCTTGATTGTGTTCGTTGACTGGTCTCATAGCTCAGTTGGTTAGTAACCCTACCTTCTGTGCTGTAGGTCGTGGGTTCGATCCCCACTCAGGACAAACATTTATGTGACATTTGTAATATTGATGTTTGTTCTGTGTCTGGGTGGTAATATGTATTATATGTATGTATTTACAAAAGAAAAGTATATAAGTATTATATTAGTTGTCTGATTCCCACAATACAAGCTATGCTTAGCTTACTTTGGGGCTAGATAGCGCTGTGTGAAATGTCCACCATTATTATTATTATTATTATTATTGTATGTGTAAGATGCTGTATTTTGGAAATTATTGCTGGTAGATAAGTGTATTTTGCGTGAAGATTTCTCAACCAAAATGAACACACATTTTATCATGTCTGAAAACTCATCCTGGATAGTAGTCAGAATTATAAATACTGTATATATATCTGGATCATCTCCCTCTTTTTCACTATTATGTTTTAGCAACTCCTTTTGGAGGCATGGGCGGCACTCCCGCTACAACTGCACCATCACTGTTTGGCGGAACAACTTTTGGAAGTAATGCAGCCAAACCAGCTACAGGTACCTTTTAATCAAGGAATTGGCTAATTTAATGACAACATGGGAATATTTATACAGAGAGAGAGAGAGAGAGAGTCGCGGTAATGAAGTGAGTTTTTATCTGGAGGTTACTGGTTCAAATCAAGATGCACACTGATGAGTTTTTCATTTGAAAAATGCAGGTTCACAATCCAACATTCTCAAAACTGGTGAACAAATACATTGTAAGGAAACAAAGGCAAAACTTAGAACCAAAATTATTTACTTTTTTGGGGAATTTCTTCTTTAATTAGGACATGTCGGTCCCATAACCAACATTTCTTAGACATGATATATTTACCAATCCGTTTTGGTCATATGTGGTACATTAGAAACTTATCAGTTGATATGACAGATGCAGATATACAGATGATAGACCTATGGAATGTAATATTATTGATAAATTGTTTTGTAGGTTTTGGCGCAGGATTTGGCGCATCAACATTTGGAACGGGCACAACATTTGGAGGGAACACATCTACATTTGGCGCACCAGCCCCAACATTTGGCGCCAACACTTTGGGTACAACTAATACATTTGGCAACACAAGTTTTGGAGGCACCAACACACTCGGTAGTGCTTTTGGAGTCAAACCTGCTACCGCTGGATTTGGAGGGTTCGGGACTGGACTAGGCACAACAAATCAATTTGGACAACCACAGGCAAGTCGTTTTCTTTTCGATTTGCAATGATTTTTCTGTTACCGATTCGTTAATTACTATAAGCAAATAAAATAGAATAGAATATATTTTTTGAGAAACACAGTTTTCAAATAAAAGTAACGAAAAGAAAAAAATACTGTCATGTAACATTACACTTGTACGTGCATAGATGTCCTAACCTTAAATTTGCCTTCTTTTTCACACTGTATGGTCAAATAAGACTCGGTCTCAGCTTGGAGCTGATCTCTGATGATGAGAACATAGTATTCATGCCGGGGACAGCACTGCCTTTCAGACTTCTGTTATGAGGGTCCAGACCTCTCCGATTAAACCTTTAATTGAACAAAACATAAAATAGGAACAAACGGCTTACACCCAGTAGTTAATATAACAGAAGGAAAAGAACAGTACAGTTGTGATATGAAATAAAATAAAATAAGCTAGAGTGATATTGGAAACGTTTGCGCCAATTTCACTTTATTTTCTAAACTTTGGAAAAGCAATTTGCTTTGGCTGTAATTTGATACAATTTTCCAGCATTTTTTTTTATTCATGTAAACGCCTGCTATTACCAGTTGGCGTGTTATTATTTGGATGCAAAGTCAAAGTCAAAGTCAAAAACTTTATTTCCATAGAATTCATAAAGAAATGGCTTGGAAACGTCAATATACAAAACATAAGGTCACGCGTACTTATCGATAAGTTTGATGCCTGTTCAAACCCTATCCGACCCTCCATGGGGAAGAACAGACAAGAAACCCATAATAATAATAATAATAGTAATCATTTTATTTATTCAGACAGCTTAGGTCCATACATGTTAGTAAACACAACTTAAGAGTTAGGTTAGGCGAAAAATTAAAGACTAAATTAATTGACTACTAATGTTTCATTTGCATCCCAATCCTGTAAGTGATTACTGGATCAGGACCCGAATGAAATACTTCATTATTGGCAAGTCATATCTGTCACATATGACCTGCAAGATGCTGTAGGAGCTGCCTCGAATTCTGCTGAGCAAAGATGCAGTTTTCTTGCGGATGATTGCGTGGAAGCCATCAACCCGCGCTTCAGCAAACATCTTTGATGCGCTACAGAATCGGGGCAGACCCAACATCACTCTAAATCCATTATTATATTGGACACGCAGGCCATTCATCGATAATGGAGGGATTCCTTTGTTTTCGCGAGCACGATCCTTGTAACAATTGAGAACTTAGGTACTTAATCTGATCAAATAAATAAATAATAAATAAATCTGAAACGTAAGTCATTATAGTTTTATAGCAATAAACAACAGCAACAAAAATAACTTTCAGCAACAGCAACAGCAACAAGCCCAGGGTCCGACGAACGCAACGGAAGCCCTAGTTGCGGCCGTGTTCAATTGCTGCGTGTTCGGTGATGAACGGGATCAAGTTGTCGCCAAGTGGAACCTGCTGCAAGCCCAGTGGGGCACCGGTCAGTTCACATAACCAAGTAAACCTCATCACATACACAAATGGCTGTATTAAATACTTCTTCTTCTTCGAGTCACCGGTTCTGTCGAACCAGTGTGGTGAAAGGATTGTAAGTGCGCCTCAAAGAAGCTCCTTTCGTGCACTCGACACATGTCTTCGAATTTTTAGTTCTAGGACATGTCGGTTTCCTCACGATGTTTTCCATCACCGTTTTGAGAACGTTGTATTGCGCACATAAATCTTTCAATAGAAAAACTCATAGGTGCACGTCGGGATTTGAACCGGCAACCTCCGGATTGAAACTCGGGGGTCAGTACCAGACCAGCACGCTCTCATCATTCAATACTAACACACCATTACACACACTATACGATATTTATAAGCATAAATAATTAATAAATAATGGTGGACATTTCACACAGCCCCATTTAGCCCCAAAGTAAGCTAAGCATAGGATCACGTGAACCAGACAACTGATATAATACTTATATACTTTTTTGTAAACACATTTATAATACATACCAACAACCAGACAGAACAAACACCTATGTTCGTCACACAAACGTTTGTCTAGGGTGGGAACCGAACCCCTACAGCGCAGATGGCAGGGTTACTAACCAACTGACTACCCTTATTGTATTGTGGGGTTTATGTATTGTGTTTCAGGTAAAGCGTACTACAGCCAAAGCGCACCGCCGCTCGACCTGAACGAACAGAATCCGCTGTGTCGGTTCAAAGCTGTCGGCTACTCGAAACTCTGCGGCAAGGAAGACACGGACGGACGCGTCGCCCTCGTCTTCAATAAGACCGCACACGACATCAAGTGAATACCATTTCAATATTTTTATTGCACCTTGCCTCTCTATTTATGTAATTTACATTTTTAAGAAATCTTACAGCTATCTTTTTTTTTTATGTTATGTAGTTACGGAACTAGCTGACGGCCCACCTGGTGGTAAGTGGTAACCTCGGCCCATAACAACCGATGCGACTTGGGTCCTCCCCTACTAAGTACGACTAAACCCAAGTCGCATCGTATGCGCCCGTAACTATGAGACGTGTAGGTGGAACGTCTCATGTGCCTGTAACTTCACACACCAGGTGGGCCGTCGGCTCGTTCCGTAAATGTATTACATAAAAAAAAAGTACTCTACTGTCCCACTTCAGCACTGAAGTGTCGAGATGAAACATGTGTTCAATCAATTTGCTTTGTTTCAGGACCAATCAGCAAGCTCTAATAACATCACTTCAAAGTTTACTTGGCAATAAACCAAATTTGGCTGTCAATGTGGACTCCGTGGAAGCTGTGGCTGAAAACAAAACCCAAGTGAGTATCGGTGTTGGAAAAAGCATTTGCAGCCTAATCGGTGCTTTCCATCAAAGTTGCTTGTCTTTTTTTTGTTAGACAATTCACACAGCGCCATCTAGCCCCAAACTAAGCATAACTTGTACTGTGGGAACCAGACAACTGATACACATTTACTTTTTTGTAAATAAATACATATTAACACCCATATACAAAACGACAACGCTTTGGTTACCGGTGAAATTACAGGCACATGAGACATTCCACCTACACATCTCATAGTTACAGGCGCATACGATGCGACTTGGGTATTGTCGTACCTAGTAGGGGTGGACCCAAGTCGCATCGGTTGTTATGGGCCGAGGTTACCACTTACCACCAGGTGGGCCGTCGGCTCGTTCCGTAACTACATAACATAAAAAAACAGAACAAACATCTATATTCATCACACAAATGTTTCTCCTTAATGGGAATCGAACCCACGGCCTACAGCGCTAAAGGCAGAGTTACTACCAACTGAGTTGTAAGGTCTGTGTTGTAACATTATTTCTGGTTTCAGGTATTGATATACGTAGTGGACAAGAACGCGGGTAACTCTCACGTCGCCGCCACGGAGCTGAGCAACTTCCTGAACGGGGGCGCCGCGAGGGGGGCGCTCGGGGGCGCGGGGTGCTCCGCCGTGACCGCGTGCACGCAGCCCCCGCGACACGCGCTCCAACACTACCTCTCCACGCCCCCGCCCGGTAATACACTACTATAGAGATCAATACAATACAACATGTTTATTTGCAACACACAGGAAACACTTGGGAATCTGCCGCCAAGCAGTGATGCTGTGTTCCGGTGGAAGGGGGTGATGGACGCAATGCAATGCGACTTGAGTCATCTCATACTTTAGTGGAGAGGACTTGAGTCGTGTTGCTGTTGTAGGTAGGCGGTTACCTCTTAACGTCAAATGGGCCGTCAGCTCGTTCTACCACTAAAGTACCACGTAAATACCACGTTCTCAAAACGGTGAAGGAAAACATCGTGAGGAAACCGACATGTCCTAGAAGTAAAAATTCGAAGACATGTGTCGAGTGCACGAAAGGAGCCTCTTTGAGGCGCACTTACAATCCTTTCACCACACTGGTTCGACAGAACCGGTGACTCGAAGAAGAATTAAAATATATATTAGAACGCAATAAATTTATATAAAGAAACACGTGTCATTCGATGTATTTGATTTCAGGTATGGATATGAGATTATGGAAACAAGCACAGGCAGACAACCCTGACCCGGAAAACTACATTCCTGTTCCTATGGTCGGATTCTCTGAGGTACATTTCCATTCAATTTATTTATTTATTAAGGTACCAACAGCTACAAATTTATGATTTAAAAATAAAACTAATTAAAAAGTATATACAGCCAATTAAAGGTATCTCTAGTTTAAACATAAGCATAAAGCTAAAAATAATAAGTTCCTACACATAATTATAGATAACATAAAAGTAATATATATAAATAAAAATAAAAGCATCATACGTGTATGAGATTATCTGTGTGTGTGTGTGTGTGTGTGTGGGTGTGTGGGTGTGTGTGTGTGTGTGTGTTTACATTGTTTTTTGCGTTTAAAGATGATTTTAAGGTATCGGTTTTTTTTTTATTTTTTTTCGAAATGAGTTTTTACTATTATTGAAAATATCTATTTCCGAGAAACGTTTATTATAATTCTCGAACAACTCACTTAACATCAGTCATTTGGCATATAATCAAATTAATACAAATGTTATGTATTTTTATTTCTGGTAAAATGTAGCTTCTCTGTCATTTGATGACAAATTAGCGTACCTACACCAATTTTAGTATCAAAAACATATCTGCCTATAAGGGAAATCTAGACTGATTAAAAGTGTCGTGAAAAATCTGCATTGAAAATAAAATCTGGTAATTTTTGTAGGCAGTACTGATAGTTGAAATTTTGCGATAGTTTTTAGACATGTAGATTGCATGTATAATTTTAATATTAAGTTTATATTGTCATCTTGTTTATGTTCCATTGCTGTGACAATACATATATCAATTTTTTAAACAAACTTATCGATAAGTACGCGTGACCTTATGTTTTGAATATTGACGTTTCCAAGCGATTTCTTTATGAATTCTATCGAAATAAAAGTTTTTGACTTTTTTTAAAGCGTTGGTTTGCACGAATAATGGTTAATTTGATGAACAGATCAAGTTTCGGGCTCGATGTCAAGAGCAGCAAGCTAGACTCCAAGCGGAGTGGCTCAAACGCACCAATGAGGAGCTCGGGGAGTTGCGCACGCGCCGCGTCGCCTCGACCGCGCGCCTCGCGCAGCTCTCGGCGCGGCTGCATCGCTTGCGACACACGCTACTGCAGGTCTGTGCCGCCCCGCCCCCCGTCTCTACTGGCGTCGTGTAGCTGTTTAAAGCAGTAGAACTCTCGCCAAGTTCGTCCGGGGAAGTACTGCCACCATGCCCTTTTCTGCCGCCAAGCAGTGACGCGTTCGCGTTACTGTGTTCCCGTTTGAAAGGTGTAGTTGCCGGTGAAGTTACAGGCACACGACACATTCCACCTACACGTCTCATAGTTACGGGCGCATACGATGCGACTTGGGTTTTGTCGTACCTAGTAGGGGAGGACCCAAGTCGCATCGGTTGTTATGGGCCGAGGTTACCACTTACCACCTACTATATACTACTTGGTTTTTTATTATTTGATATTTTTTTCCGTATGCCGAATAGTTCTACTAAGACCCATTTCAAGGTTATCCATTCATTACCGGACACCCTGTATATTCTGGTATAACCCTCACAAACTGATACAGCCGGGTGGTGATGAAGCAAAGCACTAGCAAGGTGGATTAGATCGACTGTTTGTTCCAGGTGATAGCGCAACAGGAGGTGATGGGTCGCGTCGGCGCCGCGCTCTCTCCCGAGGAGGAGGCTGCGAGGGCGCGCTTACATGAGCTCGCCACACAGCTCTCAGCACCGCCTTTGTACAACGTGAGTATTATACTTTTGTACTAACGAAAAAACAATAGTTTGTTCTCCCAAACTTTACACAACCCCAACCACATTACATCATATGAGAGCGCGGTGGTCTAGCGGTACTGACCCCCGAGTTTCAATCCGGAGGTCGCCGGTTTAAATCCCGACGTGCATCTATGAGTTTTTCGATTGAATGATGCGCAATACCACGTTCTCAAAACGGTGAAGGAAAACGTCGGGAAAACGACATGTCCTAGAACTAAGAATTCGAAGACATGTGTCGAGTGCACGAAAGGAGCCTCTTTGAGGCGCATTTACAATCCTTTCACCACACTGGTTCGACAGAACCGGTGACTCGAAGAAGAAGAATATAAGAAGCATATTAGTGTTAGTTAGATTAGTGCATCGCTGCCGTGTACATCGCTAATCAGAAGGCACCGTGCTCGACAAGTGCTAAGGATGCCAGCGCTGATTTTCAGCACGGGCTTCAGTGAACTGATAGACATAGGAGTAGCATAAAACATAAAGTTCTGCGAAGATCTTTTTGCATTCGCAAATCGTGGGATTAAGTTTTTGTCGCATAATGTTTGGGAGGAATTCATCAAATTTTGTATGAAAATCGAATTTAACAATAACCAGTATATTGCACTCTAAAATTTTGTTTTTTTATTGTGACTCTTAGATTCGCAATACATTTATTACATTAAAATTATTAAATAATGGTGGACATTTCACACAGCGCCATCTAGCCCCAAAGTAAGCTAAGCATAGCTTGTATCATGGGAACCAGACAACTGATATAATACTTATATACTTTTCTTTTGTAAATACATACATATAATACATATTAACACCCAGACATAGAACAAACATCAATGTTATATTTTTTTTTTTATGTAATACAGTTACAGAACGAGCTGACGGCCCATCTGGTGTTAAGTGGTAACCTCAGCCCATAACATACGATGCGGCCTGGGTCCTCCCCTACTAGGTACGACAAGACCCAAGTCGCATCGTATGCGCTTGTAACTCTGAGACGTGTAGGTGGAATGTCTCGTGTGCCTGTAATTTCACCGGCAAATGTCACATAAATGTTTGTCCTGAGTGGGGATGGAACCCACGACCTACAGCGCAGAAGGTAGGGTTACTAACCAACTGAGCTATGAGGCCAGTCAAATTTTTATTATCCAAACATGACCCAAATACAGATTACCAAATTAGTATCAAATAATTTACAACTAACGAATACAGTCATGTTCTAATGATGTCATATCAGCAGCCCCAGACTAGTTGACAGATTATCTGATACGGAACTAGGTAGATAGGTATTACGACCTTGATGATATACCAAACTGACAACCACAGCTTGATTTTTTTTATGTGATACAGTTACGGAACGAGCCGACGGCCCACCTGTTGTTAAGTGGTAACCTCGGCCCATAACAACCTATGCGAATTTGGGCCTCCCCTACTAGGTACGACAAGACCCAAGTCGCATCATATGCGCCCGTAACTCTGAGACGTGTAGGTGGAATGTCTCATGTGCCTGTAATTTCACCGGCAACCACACCTTTCAAACCGGAACACAGTAACGCGAACGCATTACTGCTTGGCGGCAGAAATGGGCATGGTGGCAGTACTACCCCGGACGAACTTGGCGAGAGTTTTACTGCTCTTAAAATGATACTAGAAAACATAAATTATCTATTAATATTATTTATTATATCACAGGCTAACAGTTAAAACCAATGAATTAACTTAATAGGGAGTGGTGTAGTAGCTATAATCAATTGAATTTAATAACGTAATAAAAATTCATAATAATTAATATTAATAATAAACTCTAAGATGTGCAATATAGCTGAATGTCTAAATATATTTTGACTGGCCTCATAGCTCAGTTGGTTAGTAACCCTACCTTCTGCGCTGTAGGTCGTGGGTTCGATCCCCACTCTGGACAAACATTTATGTGACATTTGTAACATTGATGTTTGTTCTGTGTCTGGGTGTTAATATGTATTATATGTATGTATTTAGAAAAGAAAAGTATATAAGTATTATATCAGTTGTCTGGTTCCCATGATACAAGCTATGCTTAGCTTACTTTGGGGCTAGATGGCGCTGTGTGAAATATCCACCAATATTTATTTATTTATATTTCATACATCTGTATTGCACACAATTTAAAATAAAGAGAGGTCGCATTACTTGATCTTATTAAGACATATGAATTCAACTTGGCAATTTTGGGTGAGCTGTCACACACACGACACACACTCCAGATCAAGTTAACGAAAAAGTGGGTAATTTTTCGGTAATGCTAATTAATATTCGCACATTTAGCGCGAAACTTACATTTACGTTCCATAACGACATCTGAATACCAATAAGCATGCTATTAAATATACGCGCTTTGAAATATTAAACTTATATATTTATACAATTTTTTAATAAAAAAAATGTAAGCCAATACTGCATAGTCCAAAGCAAAAACAAGCATGTATGCACAATATCAATATTAAAATTTGAACCTCAATAACGTTACATAAAAGCTTATTAAAATGCAACGAGACTTTGTTTTATCTATGTCACATTTTACATCTACCCTCATTTTGTCGATGATTTTCAAAAGGTACGAATAATTTGGTATACTCTATCCCTAAACAGTATGAAACAAAAAGTAGCTCTCTCTGTCTGTTTCTTCGCTTAGTATTCTAAACGGAACGGATATTGCTACGTTTGTCACAAATCTATAAACGACTAACGAGGAAGGTTTATGTTTAATAATTCGTAATTTAATTGCAACCGGGCGAAGCCCGGGCTGTTCGCTAGTGTCTATGGAGGGTCGGATAGGGTTTGAACAGGCATCAAACTTATCGATAAGTACGCGTGACCTTATGTTTTGAATATTGACGTTTCCAAGCCATTTCTTTATGAATTCTATGGAAATAAAGTTTTTGAAAAGACTTTGACTTTGTACTTTAAAAAGTAGTGGCATCGTATTAGCAGTATGTCTACACAGTTTCGCATCAGGATGTATTTAGACACTCGCCCTTAGCGTGCACAATATCTTATCGTCCTTATATCATTTATCTCCAGACGTGTAACTCCTATTAATAAAGTAGGGACAAGATAACGGCATACGTATTATGATCCTCTACGTCAAATTTTAACATTATCTTAGACAAGGGCGCTGTAGCCGATAGGTTGCGGTTCAAATCCGGATATGGTGCACCTATAGACGCAATTATAAAAAAGCTGAACGAAAATATTTGAGGGTGTCCGGAAAAGGGCCGGGAAGTTTTATTGAATTTTTATTAATTTTTGTAACATAATCCACAGCTCTTACTTAAAATAGATGTATTTGTTACATTCTAAACAGAAAAACAATAACGGACATTTACAATTTATACCGATACTTATATGTTATACTTAGTTACGTCGACGACAGGAAACTTTAGCCGACGGGTAGGTAAATTAACTTAAAACATAAAAAAATAATAGCCCTAATTTGCTAAAATAATTTATCTTTAGTTGTATACTTTATCGTAAAAATATTCACGGCCACAATACTGTAACCAGATAAAACCGGCGCACAGGTATTTGGACTAGCCAGACGGGCTGATTGTCAAGCGGAAAACCTGTGAACAAAATGATTTATACGATAAATGTTTTGAAATAACAATAATAACTTAGTGTAGGCTTATTTCTGCTCCACTGAAACCTTCTAAAGGATCGGGATAGGAGCTGAGATTAATAATGAAAAGGAGACAATTAATAATCAATATTTTACATCGGTAAACGTAATCTAAAATATATTTTTAGTGTTAGGGACTTCTTAGAGTTGTCTCATAGTTTAGTCATATTTTACCAATATTTGCATAACCTTTTCATATAACCCGTCGTGAACTTTTATACAGCCCGTTATAAGCTCTGGGACTTTTAATAGACATTAAATTACACTATACAAATATTACATAAATTTAATAGAAGCATTCGTATATCTCTTACTTTAATACAGCGTTCGTAAGAATTCCCTTGACCCACGAATCTTCCCCATGGAGGGTCGGATAGGGTTTGAACAGGCATCAAACTTATCGATAAGTACGCGTGACCTTATGTTTTGAATATTGACGTTTCCAAGCCATTTCTTTATGAATTCTATGGAAATAAAAGTTTTGACTTTGACTTTGACCTTTTATTCGTCGAATTACGTTGCAAAATTGACCTCAACGAAAAGCAACCCTGAAACTCCATTCTAACTATGTATTGGTGAAAGAGTTTTTTAAATCGGTTGATTAGTTTCGGATATTAAAGGATGGAATGAAAATGGATGGAAGGAAAGGAGGATAAAATATACATATCTTTGATACTACTTGGTTTTTTTTATTGATATTTTTTTCCGAATGCCCAATAGTTCTACTAAGACCCATTTCAAGGTTATCCATTCATTACCGGACACCCTGTATAACATAATAACATAACATTATAATATAATAGTTAATTTATTCGACAGGGTCGGCTTAACGAGTTGCTGTGCGCAGTGCGGCTGCAGCGCAGCGCGACCAACGGTGCCTCACAAGAGAGATACCATCTTGATCCAGGTAATTAATAGATTAGTGTAAAATAGACAAGTTCGTCTGTCTGTAAAAATTATATAATTTTATTTATTAACAACCAAATGTCAAACCTTTTAAGGTTTGCCTCTGTGGCTAAAGCAGTGCCTGTTACACAGTATTCAAGCTAATAATATTTTATCATTACCCCTTATTACCACAAAGCTGAGAATACATGTTGTATTGTATTAATTTGTTTATCTTTCGACATTTTTTTTTATGTTATGTACCTAGTTACGGAACGAACCGACGGCCCACCAGGTGGTAAGTGGTAACCTCGGTCCATAACAACCGATGCGACTTGGGTCCTCCCCTAGTAGGTACGACAATACCCAAGTCGCATCGTATGCGCCCGTAACTATGAGACGTGTAGGTGGAATGTCTCATGTGCCTGTAATTTCACCGGCAACCACACCAATATATGCACTTAGATAAGTCTAATACAAAAGTAGAAATAATACACTGGAATTATTAAGCTATTGCATAGCTTGCGCGGGCCTTGAGCGTGGAGACCGAATCCAGAAATTCCGTAACGAAAAAAACCTAACACCCCCCACTCCGACCGGCACAGCGGTGATACTTTTTAGTTTTTCCATCTATCGATAAATACCAGAACTTTTAATGACTTTTTGAAATATCACGCGCAATAGCTTTACCGCGGCAGTCTCCGAGTGCCACACGTCTTTTTTTTAATTATCTGTAATAGCATCGTGTTAATGTCGCTGTGTCGCAGGTGCACAAGAAGATGTGAAGCAGTTCTTGGCTCTGCAACAGCGGGGTATGGCCCACTTGCTGGACACGGCGCGCAGCGACCTCGCCGCGCTCAACACCATCGTGGAGGGCATGTCCAAACTGGTCCGTGCCTGACCACCGTGCCTGACCACCGCACCGCACCGTGTCTGTCTACCCGCATCCGGCGGCGGCACGGCGGTCGAATAATATTGTATTTGTTTTAACTTTATGTTCAATAAATCATTATTTGTACAATGTGTCTATTATTTGTTGTGTGTGTGAATACATGTCTTCTTTTTTTCTTTCTTTCTTATTTTTACAAAGCCGGAGGCAGTTTTCTGATATGCATACTTGTGTGTGTGGGAAAGTTGAAAACATAAAGAAAGAAAGAAAATATATTTATTTGTCTACCTAAAGCACGGAACATAAACAGTAGATACATCACATTTTATACAAAAAAAAAATAAAAAAATCATAAAACATCGTATACTTATTGTATGGGAATTTCTAATATGAAATTTCCGTAAAACAGTATTCTTAGAAATGTGTGACAACCCTATGTGTTTGCTTACTTTAAGTCCCCAGTTTCTATGTAGGATAAGTTATGGTTTATGTTTATGATTTGCTTATCTACAACTATTTTGATGATAACGCTAGAGTATTTAAAGCTTAACACATTTGTCCATCCATTTCTCCATAAAGAAAAGGCAAGTGTCAAACATTTGTATATAAAAAAGAAATGACCTAAGTTCAAAAATACATTTTTCTTAGTTGTTACCTTCCTAATTACCTTCTTCCAGTAATAACTGGCAGGGTTTTTTGGGCAGGCTATTGGGTTCTACCATAGGTACCTATTTAACTCGAGCAAAGTAACTTTGTTCTTAGGTAACTTACTTGCATGCTGAAGACTAAACAAGAGTTTAACTGACCATTAGTCAATGCAGCATTTATTCGCATGTCCACTGTGCCCATTATAATTAATATGCCGCCACTGAAAACGCTACCAGTGTGACAAACACCTTACACCTTGTTATGGGATTTTCATTTAAATAATAACCACGCCCTCAAAACGGTGAAGGAAAACATCGTGAGGAAACCGACATGTCCTAGAACTGAAAATTCGAAGA
The DNA here is from genome assembly GCA_947359385.1 of Chesias legatella. NCBI lineage: Eukaryota > Metazoa > Arthropoda > Insecta > Lepidoptera > Geometridae > Chesias > Chesias legatella. Next base: position 8,876,768 of record OX375780.1, on the reverse strand, counting down.
CACGTGTCAAGTGCACGAAAGGAGCCTCTTGGAGGTGCACTTAAAATCCTTTACACACTGGTTCGAGACAACCAGAGACTCGATTTTTTTTTTTGAAACAGCGCTCATCTATGAAGGATACGGCCTCCCTGACGAACTTGGCATAAGTTAGACTTTCTTAAAAAAAATGATTTTAAGTCCTATTGGACAGTCGACCACTACAGGGGTACTCCTCACACATCTGGCCCCAAAGTAAGCTAAGCATAGTTTGTATCATGGGAACAAGAAAACTGATATAATACTTATATACTTTTTTATATACATATTAACAGCCAGACAATAAATATGTGTTCGTCACACTAATGTTTGTCCTGGGTGGTAATATATTTATATACCTATATAACCAACTAAGCTTTAGCCAAGTTTTAGTCCAGTCCATCCAAAGGTTGCCTGGAAGAGATTGCTTTAAGCAATAAGGCCGCTCATTGTACTTCACATTAAAATATTTTTTCTTGAACATTATTAATGTTTATCTTGTGGTGTACAATAAAGAGTTTTCTATCTATCTAAGCTGTAAGTCGATAGTAATATTTGAAGAATCGAATATATCCCCAGATACGTCAAAAGTAGATCTTTGACACAATTTGTTGGGGCAGCCTGCTTATATGTTCACGTTGTGCAACAGTTTATTCCTCCTAAATAACATTAAGTATCTTTGCGTTATGAGTTGTGTTTCGCTGTCAAATACACCAGAAACAGTGCGATAATGAATTATGTCAAGCTAAAATCACCCTTACCCATATTAACATTGAATGAAGGCAAGTGCCATGAGTTGGCGCAAAACTGTAGGTATGTTAACCGTCTCATCACGACTCTTTGCTCTTTGATAATGATGTGCTGAGTGTGATGAATGGCATACATCGGTGCAAATATTTAGCCTTCTTTGTTTTCCTTAGTCATTTCAGACTTCGCGGTAGACTTGTCAATGACACCTGGCTTTATACGAAAAGATTTGTCAATGACACCGTCCTGACAAAGAGGTTATGTTCTAGTTCTTGTGCGAGAGTTAGTCAAAACGGATGGGTACCTGGTTACCCTAGACATTTACCTGGGAGATTACTTTGTCTTAGTGTATAGAATAAAACATTATGGTCTAATTCTATGAATATATTTATTTTGCCAATCGAGCGATAGGGTCACTTTAATTTGGGACCATGAATCATGGGAATGCCAGCCAAAATTAATAGGTAAATTACTGAAACAAACCATAAATAGCAGCCTAATATAACAGCTCGTACCTAATCTTAGCTTACTTTGGGGCTAGATGGCGCTGTGTGAAATGTCCACCATTATTATTATTATTATTATTATAATCTAAACGACGATTTTAATCTGTTTTGATCAATTTCACAATCATTTAAGAATAAAGCGACGTTCTTAGCTCTATTAACATTACCTACGTCTCAACTTCAATCCGCCGGATTAGAAAACGGGGCCCGTTTTATAAAGCTGTTAGGCGTTAAACATAGACTATTATAGATAGATTATTAAGTAATTGATGTCGACAGTCTAGTCAATCCTCATTCTAAGATCTTAGGGCAACTGGCAAGGTAACTGGAGGTGACTAAACAAACGAACGACAAGTTCATCCTGCAACGCTTTGATGTACAGTGTGATTATACACCTATATACATTTAGTTATTTTGGTGACTAGTAGAAAAGAGGACTAATTTTAAGGTGATAAGATCGTTGCTTTGCTTGAATTGAACGAAATACATTGCGATTTAAATATACCTAAACACTTTTGCTGAGAATCCCTCAATAGTTGTTGAATGAAAGAGCTAAATTAGTTAATAGTTTTATTCAATCAACTTTTAGTACTTAAATCTAAAGGTAGGTCGGTGCGTCTGACTAGCTCCTCAATAGGTCTGCACTCCAGTCTTTTGCTGCACAAATTTAGGGGCATCTCTTCATCTCTATCATGTGTTATCATAGTAATTTCTTCAATTCTCTGCTCCTCTTGGTACATTTTCTCACTGATACTGGGCCTTAAAACTGGATAGCCGATGTTGTAATAGCTTCTATAGGCATGCTCGTACATGTGGGTGTATTCCATGTAGGACATTTCTTCTGGTGGTACCCTCACAGGGTAAAGAGGTTTCGGCCTGATGAATGTTACGCGGTCCATGGGCGGGTACCTCACTGGGTTTTCGAGTGTTGGCGACGTGCTGGGCGGGTAGACCATTCTGTGTATCGGCGACGTCGGTTCCTTGTGCGTTGGGGAATAAGTAAAGCTGTGTTCTGTGGTAGGTGAGAATGTTTCTGAGTGTGCGTCGTCTGATGACTCTCTTCTCGTTACCTCGGCGGTGAAATGCTTGTAGGTTTTGACGTGCTTCCTCAGGCTGGACGGGTCTGTGTACCGCTTGTTGCAGCCAGGTACCTTGCAGCAGTATGGCTTCTCCACTGCGTGTGTGCGTGTGTGCTTAAAGCGATCGCTCGAGTTGGAATACGCTTTGCCGCAGCCCTGTTGACAACGAACACAAATGTTTGACTCCATGTTAATATGCCGAGCCTGTAGATACAGATAGCGGGTGATGGAGCGTTTTGTTAATTGTTTGTACGTTAAGAAATGTTATATCTGCAGTTTTAGGTAAATAATTCGTACTACAATTTTTGTATAAGTCATAACACACCTGTTTTTCCTTTTAAAAGTTAATTACTACTTTTTACATAAATTATGAGTTCAAAAAAACAACAAGACATACAATATATATCTACGATCATTTATTTTACTAAGGGCCGATTTTTCATTCTTCAAACATAATGCCTAGCTACCTAAACAATAAAGTGAGCTGGTTTATCTTTTAGTTATGTATTTTTAATAGTCATTTATTCAGGAATCCAGGCGATTGATGACATTAATATGAATAAAATATATGGCATACACTTAAGTTAGAGCAAGACAGGGATAAATTCTACTGTCTGTGGACAGATGTCAGTTAAGTTCGTGGATCATTTATTCTTCCAAGGACCTAAGTTTTGGATGTTTTCTCGTGAGGCACAGTCTGTAGATTGGTTTTTCTCTCAAGGTCATGTTAGTCGGTTAATTAATTAATTTACCTCATAAGGACAGACGTATGGCTTCTCTCCAGAGTGCGAGCGCAGGTGGATCTTTAGGTTTTCAGCTCTGGAGAAGCTCTTGTGGCACTGGTTGCATGTGTGCGGCCGTTCGTTTGTGTGCGTGCGCACGTGAACCAACATTTTGTAACTGTTGAAAAAACAACAAAAATAAATAAAGTGCAATTAAGTAGATCTTAAGTAGAATCTTTAAACTCTGAGCGCGTATTGCGCTAATTAATTTGAATTTATTTACGGCTAAGGCTGGTCTAAGGTGGTAATGACATGATTCTTTTTTTTGGTAAATTTTTTCTTAACGCGACAATTTTTAAGAGTTAGGTACATCACTTTGACTAAAGGTACGTAAATCAAAGGTCTTCTTCAATCTCAACGGTTTAAAATCATCTCTCAATCAAGACTTACCGTGCATTAAATCCTCTTTGCGGTCTAATACACCCCTTCCATCCGCAGTAGAAGAGTCCGTCGGTGTGTGGATGGGCGTGCGTGCGCGCGACGTGAGCAGACAGCCGCGCGACGCTCGGGAACTGACCCCCGCACCCCCTCCACCCGCACACACCCTCGGGGCTGTCCCCCTCCCGCTCGCGCTCCGGGGACGAACTGCCTGAAGAGTCATCGTCTTCCAACTGTTGAGAGAAAGATAGAGTTATCGTATGACACAACTTAAATGTTTGTTTATAAAAATGATTAAAAAAAAACATGAATGAATACCGAAAATTACACATAAGTTGCGATAATGAAACAAATTTGATTCCAGACATTTCTCACTTTCTTTTCTATGAGTCAAAATTAAGAATTAAGGTCTAAATACAGGTGGATACAATTTGAACACGTTAAAATTGTATGGTATGTCACAATTCGCACCTGTGGTGGTAGCGGCGCGGGCGCGGGCGCGGGCGGCCTGGCCAAGTAAGGCGCGAACCTTTCGGCCGGCATCCACCTCTGCACCGTACACCCCCCTCCCGGTAATTCCGTCCTCCAATGCGGATACACTAACATTTTCAAATATCTATTATATTCACTGAGTAAATCAAATAAAGTTGTGGTCACCGCGCGGTCGGGACGGACAATGATAGGGCGCGCTCCGCTCGCTTACTTATAAAACGTCTCGCATTCACACAGCTGATAAGGACACAAGTCCCCCGCGAACACACTATTTGGTTAAACTCTCCATTTTTATCCACAAACATATATCAAAGGTCTCCTCAGTTGTATTCTTTCATTATTTTTTGGAGAAACTCTATGAAAATATAGGTTATTTAGCGTGTAAATGTGGAAGTTTGGTTGTTTAGCTTGACTCGTGTCTGTATGTTGTTATCAGAAGCCGCTTGGCTCGGCCGCCGTCCAGTTATTACCGGTACGATAGGCCCCAGTTCAATAGGTGACTGATATCGCGTCGGTGTGAAGCGACCTTTTACTGGTTCAAATTGACGGACTCATTACTCCAGCAGCGAGCTGTTTTGAACGTTGCGTTGGCGTCTTTGTAGATAAGTTGTGGCCGCGGTACCTAATATAAGTGTTATGCAATGTTTCCTACTACTTAGGTTAATTTGTTGGGTTGGTTTGATTTGCGTTAATTTCTTCAGTCGATATAGGATGGTTTTTGCTTAGTTCTTGTTCTCAGATTATTACTTTATGGAGCTCTGAAAAGAAGAGTCCAAGAAGTAATAGGTAATTAAGCTTTGCCTTACCTAGGTACATACAAATACAGTCTATATCAATAACAATGAATAATAATATGTAATAAATAATTCCGCATTACTCAACAGGGCTCTTGAGGCTTAGATTCTTAGCGGTATCTAAATCTAGACTTTAATGTAAGCGTGTTGTAGTGCGCAGATTATTAACAGAATTAAAAAAGACGTGTGGCACTATGAGACTGCCGCGGTAAAGCTATTGCGCGTCATATTTCAAAAAGTCATTAAAAGTTCTGGTATTTATCGATAGATGGAAAAACTAAAAAGTATCACCGCTGTGCCGGTCGGAGTGGGGGGTGTTAGGTTTTTTCGTTACGGAATTTCTGGATTCGGTCTCCACGCTCAAGGCCCGCGATAGAAGCTATGCAATAGCTTAAAAGTAACAAAACTGAACTGAAACAGTTAGGTACCAAATTAATAAGTATTGAGTCGTGTTGTCTAAAGAAATTATGTTGGTTAATTAAAATATATAAGTACAGATATGTATATGTAATAGTTGCAATAAAATTCATGTACTGTCTGTGGTTTTGGAATTCAATCGAAAAGCAACGAGCATGCATGTAGGAATGATATGACGAGAGTTGATGAAGTAAAATCCTAATGATATCACAAGTCTTCTTGTGGCAAACTTTTATAGTAAATTGAAGATATCGCTGCAGGAAAAATGTTTGCTACCACGGTTCTACCTATTACTACGAATTATTTATCCGGATGATTAAACGGAATAGGGTTTTTAGCGTATTCCTCATTATGAAACGAAATGTCTTCAAACATATCTTCTTTTGAAATCCAAACTATTACCGATCACATGATCATCCATCCACTTCATGATATGCACTCGTTTCCAATCACGCAGCATGTCAGACGGGCATGAGTCGCCTCCACGCATTGCAGATCATCGACGTCAGGAAATCTCAAGCCTAGTTCTCAAACCCCAGACTGATGCGTGCGATTAGATAAATTATAATCGCGATTATCGGAAATTTTGTGCCGTGGACCGTGGACGTTGGACGATCGCGATACCCATATCTAACACGTGGAACTATGAACCCGTCTACCTCCGGGTAGGTAAGGCTCGGATGTGTAGAGGCTAAGTCGCAACAATTAGTGAAGAATATGTGCGGCTAATAGCGTTTGAGCAATGAGCCTCAAAGTGCTGCCGACTCAGTATAATAGTATTTATTGAAATAGTTCAAATCAAATCATTTTATGACGATAGGAAGGACTCCTATCGTCAGCCCCCCACAGAGAAAACACTCAACCTTCGCACCGACCCCGCCGGCGCCGGCGGGGTTGAAGTATCTCCGTAAATGCCCGCGCGGGGCGCATTTTCTCCCATTCCTCCCGACTCGCAACGCCCCAAGCCGAGGTCCGAACCTAAGTGGTGCCCTTGGTGACGTTGTGTATAATATTAAGTTTTACCGGTTGAGAGCCGTCTGCTCTCACCAAAAGCCCGTGTCAACGCTGTCAAGGCCATCTGCGACCAACAACATAATGTCCAGTCATAAAAAATTTTTTTTTTATTATAAATCAGCTTAAATTTAACGACATTAGTCCACTTAATTTTTAATCATTTGTAAGGTACATTTATTAAATTATTTTACATTACAAAGTTACAAAGTCTCTAGTTCTAAAATATTGGAATGAACGTTGCTAGACTGGCCGCCATATTTGATTTTGTCAGCGCACGTTGCCTGAACCTAATTGTCGAAATATGAGCGCGTACGCTGCAGTATGTACTTTCACAGGCAGCTGCATTTGGACCGTGTTGTCACTATCATTTTTTTATGTGTATGTGTTTCGGAATGAACAATATGGCCCACCTGTGATAAGTGGTAAACTCTGCCCATAACTAAAACAATTGGGTTTCCGTACTCAGAAACCGCTTCGCATTGTATTGCAGCCGTAACTTCGAGACGTGAAGGTGGAATTTTTACGTGCCTGTAATTTCACCGGCCACCACACATTTCAAATCGGAACCCAGTCATGCGTGTGCCTTACTACTTGGTGGCAGAAATACGTGTGGTGGCAGTACTTCCCTGAACGAACTTGGCAATTTGGCTCTTCGGCCTGAAATAAAAAAATGATGTCATATCGGCTGACCTAATCGATTACTGTATGATCCAAAGTGCACGCAATAGACAACCAAAATCGTAGCTTTAAAAATTCGTCGATTCATGATTGATACTGCTGTAAAGTTCCTTCGTAGTTTTCATTCACTTGTAAACGAGGAAGCAGGGCATTACGAGGTTAGAAGAAAAATAAACAGGCCGGTAGCGATATGTAGCTTGAGATAATAAGTCTGTACTAAATAATGTCGAATGTCACACAACACGAGGGTCAACCAGACTAACAAAAAGGAATAGAACCAAACCCAATTCCGACGCATTGTGTTCTCACTACCCCTACTACCTACTTCTTCTTCTTCGAGTCACCGGTTCTGCCGAACCAGTGTGGTGAAAGGATTGTAAGTGCGCCTCAAAGAGGCTCCTTTCGCGCACTCGACACATGTCTTCGAATTTTTAGTTCTAGGACATGTCGGTTTCCTCACGATGTTTTCCTTCACCGTTTTGTAACGTGGTATTGCGCACATAAATCTTTCAATCGAAAAACTCATAGGTGCGCGTCGGGATTTGAACCGGCGACCTCCGGATTGAAGCTCGGGGGTCAGTACCGCTAGACCACCACGCTCTCGGTGGTACTACCTACTGAGAATATGTTATATAGATTTTCCTCAAACAGTTTCACTGGTGAACAAATCTGCGTCATTTTCTACTTTGTTGTTGGTTGAAGTGTGTGATAATGTTATCGCCGGAGCTCGGCGCGGCGCGGCGCGGCGCGGCCCCCTGCGGCTGCGGTCGGCGCGCTGTCCGCTTTCCACCGGTTACTTATCGCGCGCTGTTTGTCGTCTCGCCTCGCCTCGCCACCGATACCGCATTATGAAGGACTCAATAAATGTGTGACGGTTAATAATAGTTAACGATAAAGAATTTTGTTCTCTAAATGTGTATGATGCAATGCTTCATACATACTTTTTCTTTATCGTTCTGGAATAACATTTGCGAACTCTATGTGTTATACTAGGCTATCGCCTGTCTACCCTCGATCTATACAATCTTCTTCTTCTTCGAGTCACCGGTTCTGTCGAACCAGTGTGGTGAAAGGATTGTAAGTGCGCCTCAAAGAGGCTCCTTTCGTGCACTCGACACATGTCTTCGAATTTTTAGTTCTAGGACATGTCGGTTTCCTTACGATGTTTTCCTTCGCCGTTTTGAGAACGTGGTATTGCGCACATAAATCTTTCATTAGAAAAACTCATAGGTGCAAAAAAGTATATAGGTATATACTTTTTTGTAAATACATATAATACATATGAACACCTAGAAACAGAACAAACATATATATCCGTCATACAAATGCTTGTCCTGGGTGGGAATCGAACCCACGACCTACAGCGCAGAAGGAGAATTATTACCAACTGAGCGTGAGGCCTGTCAATACAATGTCTTGATGGAAAAATAGCGATATCATGTTTTTGAAGTGTTAACTATGACAAACAGGATGTAGTTAATCGATGGAATGGTACAATGTTATATGCTTCCGCGACATGTTGAGTTGGCGAGTTAGTATCTAGTGGTCCTAGGTCACACTGGCACCGGTCGCAGGGACAGCCGGTACCAACTGGTTGCATGTTATCTATGAAGCTATTTATTCCATCATAGTGGGTAATGCACATTAAAGAAATAAAGAAAAACATTTATTTGACCACTTACAAATACACACATTAGTTTTTGATTTAGTATTTTGTTTCCTCTCATTAGAGAGGAAACAAAATACTAAATCAAAAAGGACACAAGTAGGTACATATTATATAAACTTAGTTATTAGTCGGGCCAAAATAGGTCCCACATTAACAAAAATAGAACCGCTTTTTCGCTCCCAAAAAGCACCAAATTTGTCTATGGTTTATTATTACTAGACCTACTAAACTAAACAAAAGACTAAACACTAAACAAAAGACCCTACTATTAGGTGTTACTACGACCTGAAAACACCTCTAAACGTTAATTGATATATAATGCAAAGACAACAAGGGATATTTTGAAATCCACAAAAGAGTCTCTTATAGTCATCTGAGACTCGGACTTTTAGACTCCCAGACTGGAATACTAGGTTACTAAGACAAACAAGCTAAGTCGTAGACCGCATCGTCACTTAACATCAGGTGAGCTTGCGGTCAAATAGCTTTTAGCAAATTAAAAAAGTTTAGTCGATCATAGACGCGACTTGTTTTTTTTAACTCTTAGCGTGGGTTATGATGGAGATACGGAGCAGAGCTAAAAGAAAAAGAAAGAAGAGTATTTTGCCATAAACAACATTATAGGTACTTACACATAAATTAAAAACAGAATATCGTTAGACACAACTGACAACGTAAAATGAATGAGTGGGCAAAAAGGGTCCCTGTCTCAACTTAGTGCTGCACACACTGCAAGAGAGCGCAGCGCTGGTTTTCAGGCAGGGCCTATACCACGCTGCGGCTATCTACGGAACTGTATCCCAAATGGCACAACCGGGAACCGATATTCGTACCATCCAAAACAAATCCTACAATTCCCTATACCCTATCGAAAGTAGTATCTGCCTGCCAAATTGGACTGTTTCGATTACCGCTCGAGGCAGACTGTGTGACCGAATAAAGAATAATTTTGTGTTCTTGAACATTGTGTGCCGTGCAGTTGGAATCCTAATTCAAGAAATTGAACTGTCGTGCAATAAAAGAGTTAGTGCAAACTGTAAAAAATAATATCACGACTTACAAAGTAAAACGCGCAAATGTATCTAGATACGGCATTTTTATCGACAGACACCAATCTCGGTGTGCGATGGCTGGCGATTATATCTATGGCGATAAGCACACGGCTTAATCCTGCGTCTGGGTATGTCGCAATCACGCATTGTTCGCGTGAGGACACGTATCATAGGTATACACTTCGTAGGACTTCAAAACGTTTATTGCGGACTCCACGGTTCGGCCGCATTTCGAGGAAGTTTCCGTTTGTGTGCCACCAAATTTTAAGAGCAGTAGAACTCTCGCCAAGTTCGTCCGGGGAAGTACTGCCACCATGCCCATTTCTGCCGCCAAGCAGTAATGCGTTCGCGTTACTGTGTTACGGTTTGAAAGGTGTGGTTGCCAGTGAAATTACAGGCACATGAGACATTCGACCTACACGTCTCAGAGTTACGGACGCATACGATGCGACTTGGGTCTTGTCGTACCTAGTAGGGTGAGGCCCCAAGTCATATCGGTTGTTATGGGCCGAGGTTACCACTTAACACCAGGTGGGCCGTCGGCTCGTTCCGTAACTGAATTACATAAAAAAAAATGCTGGAACTCAATTCCCCCACCACTACGTTTACTGAAAAATATGTCTCAATTTTAAAGTAAAATTTAAAAATTGCTTAGTAGACTTTTGCAAAAGTCTTTTTGTTAAATTCACACACTGCATCTATAATTTCGATCTGTCATCTCAAGGCACTACCGTACACTACCTTCTGTTACTTTAATTGTTTTTTTCTATAAACTCTGGGAATATTCCCACTAAAGTGTGTTTGATGTGAAGTTCTACAAGAGATTAACCTGTGGTATCGTTATCCTTAATTTTATTTCAACTATAAGGTCAACAAACAATCGTAAATATTTGGATAAATTTGGTTACTGCAAAAAAATCACGAGAAGTACCCCCAGTGCGCCATCATTGATGTGTCAACTTCATCTGACATCTTCAAATTCGATTCTGAGATATTGGCCTACCCGTGAAACTCGATTGACAGCATCAAAATTCAGTTTGACAAGGAATAAAGTGTTGCCAACCCCCAAAATTTTGCCCAGTTAGTTGGAATTGCAATAAAGTGTTGCCATCGCCCAAGTATTTGCCCATTTAGTTGGAGCTCTGCAAAATGAATACTTGTAGTAAATGCGCCAAACAAATTAAATCGGGCGACTTGAAATCTTGCTCCAAGTGCAGCGCTACCTATCACTACCAGTGTTTGGGCGTTCCTGCCGAAAATTTTGCTAAGGAGTCAAAAGCTTACAAATTGACTTGGAAGTGTTTGGAGTGCCGGACTGTGGACAAGCGGGGTGAGACCCTTTCCCAACCCAACGTCCGTAATATTGACTCTCCAGCTTCGGATAGTAGCAACGAGGACTTAAAGAAATATATAGATCGTAAGCTTGAAGAGTCACTATCTCGACTTCTCAAAGATATAAGGCGTGATTTCTCGGCGGAGAGTTTCAACACCTGCAGCAGAATACAGGAACTCACCGATAGTGTTAAATTTATGTCTGCAAAGTACGATCAGCTAAAAGAAGACTTAGATATAAAAACCAAGAAACTCAGTGACTTAGAAACCGAAAATACCATTCTGCGAACACAAACAGTGGACTTGAGCGATAGGTTAAATCAATTTGAGCAACAGTCTAGGAATTGCAACCTCGAAATACAGTGTGTCCCAGAACATAATTCAGAAAATCTAAAAACGATTGTTCACCAACTTGCAACTACAGTGGGATATCCCTTATCAGAACACGAGCTCTTAAACTACCATCGCGTTGCCAAAATTAACCAGGAGTCCAGCAGGCCTCGCTCGATCGTGGTAAAACTCTCTAGTCCATTGGTGAGGGACAAGATTCTGGCTGCTACAAAGACTTTTAACAGGGTCCACCCGAGTGAAAAACTGAATTCTTCGCACGTAGGCCTTGCTGGCGAAAAGAAACCGGTGTACATCAATGAGCATCTGTCTCCCGCAAACAAGCAACTCCATGCAGCTGCCCGCAAAGCCGCTAAAGACAAGAATATACAGTTTGTGTGGGTGCGGAACGGCCGTATATTTATGAGAAAAGACTTTAACTCGAAAAGCTTCGTGCTCAAAGACCTTGACACTCTTAAGTCACTTTAAGTTAATTTCATGGTATCATTGTATAATCCTATTATTAAATGCACTAACCTCAACATACTTTACCAAAATGTCAGAGGTCTCAGGACCAAAACCGAAACGATACTAACCAATGCACTGAAAAATGAGTTGGACATAATAATTTTAACTGAGACGTGGCTAAACGACTCTATCTTTGACCATGAACTTCTTGATAGCAGATACATGATTTTTAGGCGCGATCGTTGTTCTACTTCTTCTAAAAAAAGTGAAGGCGGTGGAGTTCTTGTCGCAGTCCTAAAAAAGCACGAACCGGTACGTAAACAAAAATGGGAGACAAAAGGCGAGGACCTCTGGGTTGTTGTGAAATTGAGTCAGGGCAACTCAGTAGTTCCGTTATGCATTTGCACTTTATACCTCCCTCCGCCAGTAACATTCAGTGGTCTTGAGAATCTTTTATCAAACATCACTGACGTAATTCAACATAAAATGCCAAAAAGCTCTATAATTTTGCTGGTAGGTGATTTCAATCTTCCGAGTTTAGAGTGGCAATGGGACACAAGTAAACTATCTCTTCTTCCCATGAGCTCCTCGAATCAAATAGAGAGCATATTAACCGATGTACTTTCTTTCAATGACCTATTCCAAATAAACAATATCAAAAACGCAAACGGCCGTACACTTGATCTAGTCATAACTAATCACAAAGAAATTTTCAAAGTAACAAACTGTGCGCATCCCCTTGTCAAAGAAGATACACATCATCCTACTTTGAATATATTGTTCAAGCTTAAACCGCAGAGACCACCAAAAGTTACTAACACATCAAATTTCAATTTTCACAAAGCTAATTATTCAAAAATTAAAGAAGAACTACAATCAGTGAACTGGAGTGACCAATTCAAGACGAATCAAACAATTGATGAAAGCGTAGATCTGTTTTATAATATAATTACTCCAATTATCGCGAAGCATACACCTTTTTGTCGTAAAAATACTAACAATTACCCCATCTGGTTCAGTTGTTCCTTACTCAAGGCTCTAAAAGAAAAAGCAAAAATTCACTGTAGATACAAAAAATATTCCAACCCTAGGGATTACTTATCGTATAAAGTACTACGCAGTCGCTGTGACGTGATGCTGATTGAATGCATAAACAAACTAAAGACCGAAGCAAAAAATAGTATCAAAAAAGATCCCAAGTTTTTCTGGACTTTCGTGAAATCATTAAGATCCAACAGTAGTGAAATCCCTGATGAAATGTTCCTTAACGCTCAGAATGTTCAAGGTGGGCAACAAATCTGCGATCTTTTCTCTGCATATTTTCACTCAATCTCCCCCAGTCAACCGTCAACAAGAGCACAAGATTTTTCAGAACCCGAGATCCGATCTAATGTTTCAATGGGTTCATGCTACCTCCCAGAACAGGATATCCTGCGATCACTCCAACGAATCAATATCAACAAGGGACCTGGTCCCGACTCCATACACCCCATTTTTATAAAAACTTGTTCCACCCTTTTGGTCAAACCACTACATTACATTTTTAATAAGTCTCTTTCATGTGGAACCTTCCCATTGAAATGGAAGCTAGCGCACATCACTCCTATTCACAAAAAGGGTGATCTATGTGATATCGCAAATTACAGACCCATTTCAATTTTATCGTCAATGGGAAAACTTTTTGAATCAATGATCCAGGAAAGAATCTACTACCACTTAAAACCACTGCTAAATGATCGTCAACACGGCTTCTTACCAGCAAGATCCACGACCACGAACATTTTAGCTTACGTTAGTGACATACTTGATGCATTGGAGGATAAATGCGAAGTGCATGCCATCTACACCGACTTTTCTAAGGCTTTCGATGTAGTTGATCACACTTTACTTATACAAAAGTTAGGACACGCAGGAATTTGTGGCTCTTTACTTAGATGGTGTGAATCATATCTTCGCAACAGATCTCAGCTCGTCATGATCCGTGGTTACAAATCCAAGGCTAGGACTCTCTCTTCTGGAGTGCCCCAAGGCTCACACCTCGGACCACTGTTTTTTTTGGCGTTTGTTAATGACATGTGCGCAAATATAACATCCAGTTACCAGATTTTTGCTGACGATTTAAAAATATACAAAGTAATTCGCAGCCGTGATGACGTATCCTCTCTACAAAAAGATATAGAGCATATTAGCAACTGGTGTTTTAGAAATAAAATGGTGCTCAATACATCTAAATGCTTTCATATAAAATTTTCGAGAAAATTAAATATATTACCTGCTGATTATTATATCGATTCTGTTAGAATAAGTGAAGTGGCGAGCATACGTGACCTGGGTGTTGAGTTGGACAGCAAACTAGACTTCCGTAATCATTTCGATGTTATAGCTAAAAAAGGTGCACGTCTGTCAGGCTTTGTAGTACGTCAGACCAAATTTTTCAAAGATCCCGATATTCCTATTCTTCTTTTCAATTGTTTTGTGAGACCTATTTTGGAATACTGCAGTCCTGTCTGGAACCCTTCCTATGCTGTACATGTCCAACGCCTGGAAAGACTCCAGAAACAGTTCCTGTATCACCTTTCCTATGCTAATAACCTATGCCGCAATTTAAACTCTTACGAGTCCAGGCTATTACATTTTAAAATGCCTACGCTGCAAACCAGACGAAATATTGCCGATGTTGTGTTTTTGCACAAACTAATAGATGGAAAAATTGACAGTCCAGATCTACTTGAAAAAATTGAATTATTCATTCCTCGTCCGTGTAGCCGTCTTCACAACATGAAAACGTTCAGCCTCGCCTTCAGTCGCACTAACTATGGTCAGTGCTCACCTTTAAACCGCATGTGTTCATCATATAATGACATTTGCCATGTCTTGGATATTTTCAGTGCATCGGTCACTTCCATTAAACATTTCTATCTTACTTCAAAGTAACCAACCCATTATTATGTTTGGAAAACCATTAATATTACAAAATTTATATAATTTATAAAATTTAAGAACAGCTCAGAAAGTAGTGTATGTACTACTACAGGTGTTATGATTAATTTAATTGCATGTAGTGTTCGCTTCGAGAAGGTCGTTCACTCTCGCGTGTTATAACATCATGAATTTTTAATGAATACGATGTGATCGTCCAGTTTAGTGAACCAATAAAAAAAAAAAAAAAAAAAAAAAAAAAAAAATTCCCCAGCTGCTTCACATATTTTCTGGGTACTTTCTTCGGATTAATACATTTTCTTTTCCTGTTGTAATATGAATACACCGTTAATTTATTTATTTATGATAGCTTTTTGTTATCAACATGCTGTTTAAATTACTTAAGTTGTTTTATATATTTTTATTTTGAAAAAAACACAATAATAATAATAATATTGGTGGTCATTTCCCACAGCGCCATCTAGCCGCAAAGTTAGCTAAGCATAGCTTGTATCGTGGAAACCAGACAACTGATATATTACTTCTATACTTTTTTTGTAAATACGTACATATTAACACCCAAACACAGAACAAACATCACAAATTCAAGTATTATATCATAATTTCAGCTAAAATCTTATATTAGAAATTTTCTCAATCAGGTAGTCCAAAACAAAAAAAAAAGTTTATTAAGCTATGGATCAGTTCGGGTCTGAAATAAATTATTTTATTATTATTAAATATAAAATCAAAACCGAAACTAAGCGTTGCTTCCGCTTCCTGTCTTGTTCTGATTTGATTTTTTGTTATTACTACAAACCCGTCTAATTCCGAATCCATGTTTCCCAATTTTGAAACAGTGGCCTAAACTAATTTTGGCCAATTAATAGCCTAATACGAAAATACTGAGCTGGTGTAGTGAATATACCAATTCATGGACATAGAACGTAAACAAATTTGATCACCTATCTTCCATATGGACAACTTTTAATTTCATTTATTTACAAAATACCTTAAAGGTGGTCTTATCTCGTTGACATATGGGGTTCCAAGCTAGATGACGTACTAAAGAAACTAGAAAAAGACCAAATAAGAAAGAACGAAAAGAAAAAAGATCAAAGATTAAATAGGACTTACCATAATCTAAGGACCCTGTTCCTAGCAGCGGCAGTCTTGGAAATCCCAATAACTTTAGGATAATATTATTAACTGGTATATTAAATATTTTAAAAATTCATATCTCTATACACCGGAACCGAATGTTATTTTACTGGCTGCACCGACCGACAGTCAGCAACTGCTGCGAGTTTTCCCGCCAAAATAAAGCTGTTCGGACCACACGCGAACAACGCCAAAATAAAATGTCGAAAATAGCCGACGATATTGTGCCGCGGCGAAATTAAAATAGTTGCGTTGCCCTGTTTCCCCCCCAAGTGAGCTGTGAGCATGCCCATCGGACACCGATATATAGGTATTGTAAGTTATACTGCGGGGAAGAAATATTTCAGGTGCGCTCTGGGAGGTGTTAATTTTAAAAGAAATCGTTTGTATAGACCGGCAGACGCGGTGTAGGGCGGCCACCTACCCGATGGACTGATGACATAGTCAGGATCGCAGGAAGTCGGTGGATGGAGGTGGCTCAAGACCGTTCAAAATGGAAATCTTTGGGGGAGGCCTATGTTCAGCGGTGGACTTTTACCCGCTGATATGATGATAATTAGTATAGCTTTGTGCAAAGTTCACATTTCGTGTTCCCCACCAACTGAGCTGTATACTCGTGGGGTAGCTTTCGAGCTGAGCTTTCAAGCAACTCTGAGGTGGGACCAGCGTGGTGCATTCTCCTTGTCCAGAATCGAATACTGTCTACGAATTGATATGGGCGATTTGGAATCAGTATTTTTTTTCTTATAAAAATATAAAAATGTTTTTAAAAAATTACACTTTTAAGTTAAAATAATAAATGTACTTTCAAACTGTGCAATAGATGTCATATTTACAAATTTCGAAATTTAATTCCAGAGGATTTTAATATTCACTTAGTCAACTGAAACTTGTGCTTTTTACGTTGTGTAATTTTTTGTGGAACAATATAATATTTATTACTATTACTTAAAAATACTGAAATTTAAGTAATCAGGGTATTTAAAATTACAGGATAAGGGAATTTATGTATATTGTATATTTTAATTATATTACAAAAAAATAGATTGTCAAACGTGGTATGATTATGTAATTAAGTTATTGCCTGACACAAAAAAATATATATTTGTTTCTTCTTTTTAAAGTAAAAGAAAAACAGGGGCCCAGTGTAACTTATTCCTAGTAGCTGAAGGAAAGGAAATGAAAATAAACGATCAATGTTTACACGGTAAGTTTATTTAGCTTAGTAACTACAAGTAATAAGTTGGCCTGAAAAAGCTCATCCACTGACTAACAAAATAAAATAAAGGAAAGGAAAAAAAAAGACAAAATAAATGCAGAGAACAGTTACACATAACTTAAAATTATAATGTTATTTAACTAAGGAGCGTGTTGTTTTGAACAGTAAATGGGTACATTTGACTAAACGACAGGTTATATAGTAAGAAACTGCTCCAAAAAGGGTCTCCCAAACCTAAAATATCATTAATCTGAATGACCAAATACTATTGTATGTATAATACTTTGGTAACTAAATAATAAAAAAAACCGATGGCTCAATTATATTAACTTAGTTATTATAGGCTTAGGACTGAATGAAGCAACTGTTTAAGTATCTTATATTTCCTACTAAACTTTTGAACTAGATTAATATAAATCAGACCATTTTTTTATGTGATACAGTTACGGAACAAGCCGACGGCCCACCTGGTGTTAAGTGGTAACCTCTGCCCATAACAACCGATGCGACTTGGGTCCTCCCTTACTAGACACTACAAGACCCAAGTCGCATCGTATGCGCCCGTAACTATGAGACGTGTAGGTGGAATGTCTCTTGTGCATTTTAACTAATAAAAAAACTATATCTGTGTTGGATCTAGTTCACATATCATCAATACATAAAAACCTTTTAATACACATTCTATTTATTTAATCTTTATGTCCACCATTATTTATTTATTTTATTTATTTAGCTATCCCATGAATCACACGAATTACTTAGTAATAATAAGTAGCATGGAAAGGAGACATCAATAGTAAAAATATATCGAAAAACGTAACTTAAACGACCGCTTTCCTTTGCATCAAGTATTACCATTCTGTATTATTATTCAGACAATTTATATTGCTATTCTGGCCTGATAACTGTGATCCTGTAAAATATAGTGCGGAGCTAAATCGAGAATCGATTTTGTTTGTTGAGTGTCGCGGACAAAATGCTAAGGCGACCTGCTCGTATTTTATAATTTAAAAAAAAAACTATTTTTTGTAATTAGTTCCTTAAGAACCGATTGTTCATATATAGCCTGTGGTACACAAGAGCAACACGGGAACAGCCGTTTAAAAACCTTATCATAAGAAATGCAAAGCAATAACACAAGACAACCAAATATAAATAATATTAAAATGAAAAATACTATTGGTACTTACCTACTCTCATCACGTCGCTAATTGCTAAGATACGATATAAAAAATAGGCAATAATACATTTTAAGTAAGCGAACACATATCATAACCAATTTTAAGTGTTTATCATTATTAGCAGTATTTAAGTCGCAAAAATACTAAACCGATTGGAAAAAAATAAAAACCAACTGCTTTTTTTTATTTTAACGCTTCGTTAAGGCAAGAATATGATAAAAAAGTATATTAATAAGTATCAAAGTAATGTTTAAGTACTTTTTTAAGTAGACAATACTCGTTTGCTCACTTTATCGTTTCTGAATAATAAGTACTTGAAAAAAGCAGTAAATAATCACTTCAGTTTGATTGGTATAAAATTAAGTGACTGCCTGTCTCAGTCAGTGAGTAATTTGAACAATGACGCATTTCTTTAAATACTGTTATTACTCCCACTTAAACCAATAACTACACCAGCAATATAATTACCAATAATTTTCTATTTAAATCATTTCGAGAGAAAAATGTGTCATAATGTTACCATCACACGAGGAGAGAGAAGAACAGGTTAAATGACAGGTTTTCAACTACCTAAGGCCGCCACACACAGCTGTTATAATATACATTACATTAACGGAAACACTCTTCTTACTCACACAAACCAAATAGCTTTGTCTCAGTTGCACATATTAAGAGGAGCCATTTGTGATTTAGACGAGTACATCTGTTTATAATTTGATATATTTTTTTTAATGTGTGAAACTGTATTCGGAACGAGCCGACGGCCCACCTGGTGTTAAGTGGTCACCTCTGCCCATAACAACTGATGCGACTTGGGTCCTTCCCTACTAGGTACAAGACCCAAGTCGCATCGTATGCGCCCGTAACTCTGAGACGTGTAGACGGAATGTCTCATGTGCCTGTAATTTCACCTTTCAAACCGGAACACAGTAAGGCGACTGCGTTACTGCTTGGCGGCAGAAATGAAACATGGTGCCTGAAGTGCCTGAGTGGCACGAATAACAATTTTCTTGTCATGTGTTGTGCCATTCATGGCCCACCAGTCTGGCATTTTGTATTAAACCGGGATAAGGTTACCTTAGATTTCATTAGACGGTCTTCGAAGGTAAATTAGATATAATTTGTATCTAATATTCTTTAGACGAAAAAAGGAAGCCGCTCCTTTAGGGGTTTCTTGACTGTTCCCCACGGAAGGTCGAATAGGGTTTGTAAAGGCGTCAAACTTAGCGTGAAGTACGCGTGACCTTATGTTTTGAATATTATTAAAGTTAGTAGGTAACGTTAAGGCATTTCTTTATGAATTCTGACTTTTTTTTATATGGAAATAATGTTTTTTATTTTGTTTTTGACATGTTACTATTGAAAGGGTTTCTGTGCCTGTCATGCGTATATCGAAAACTTAACGACGAACTTCTGTACCTATTAAGGTGACACGCACGGACGAAAGGAGCGCTGGGTTGGGCGTTTGGGTTAGAGCTTTGTATCGGGCTGAGTTCGCAGTCAGGCGTATGTCTCCTTGAAACGCTTCTGGAGATGATGCGCCGCGTTGAGAATGCGGTTGTGTAGGGTGATGTGTGCGGGGGCGCAGGGCGCGGCGGGGGCGGGTGTGGGCGCGGGCGCGGGCCGCAGGGGCAGCGCGGGCAGGGCCGCGTCGTTGTCTGGGTGGCAGAAGAACGCGACGCAGTGGCGACCGTGGGCGCGCGCGTACGCACCCGACGGTACCACCACGCGGTGCAACTGCAATAATACATAATGTATTTTAGTAGTCAGTTCATTATTTATTTATTAAATATATTTACACAGGCTTACAGTTAATACCAATGCGCCGTGATACACAACATTTTCAAACAATAGTAAAATAAAGTCAAACATAAATACACAATAAATATTATAGAATTCAATTAAAATATTATGATTTTATGCTAGAAATAGCTACAATGTCAATAAATTCACAATAATTTAGACATTTTCTGCAAATCAAACACATCACACTGTGGTGGTAATGCGAGAAGCGCATTATATTCTACACAAATCAATAAAATTGAAGAATCTGTTTGTAATTTTAAAATAACATATTTTCACTAAATGCATAAGAATGTAATGTATAGCACTTATAAAAAAAAGCAAATTTAACAGCTTTTTACCAAATGCATAACAATGTAATGAACGGAAGTTATGAAAAAATAAACTAATTTAAAAATCTTTGTCTGTCTGTTCGTTTTAGCTAATCTTTGTGAAACGGCTGGACCGATTTTGACTGAACTTTCACTGGCAGATAGCTGATATTATAATAATACATGGACATTTCACACAGCGCCATCTAGCCCCAAATAAACTAAGTAAATAGCTTGTATCATGGGAACCAGACGATTGATAGAATACATAAATACTTTTTTGTAAATACATACATATAATACATATCTACACCTAGACACAACAAACATCTATATTCGCCACACAAATGTTTCTCCTGGGTGGGAATCGAACCCACGAGCTAAAGCGCAGGGTTACCAACTGAGTAATGAGGCCAGTCAAAGTTATAAGGAGTAACTTATCCTTATTTTTCAATTGCAAGGGTTTTGACTTTGACTTATCATTTGGTCCGGTGATTGGTAACAGAAGTGAACTGTACTCACAAGTGCTGGGAGGACGCCCGCGGTCCACGCGGCCAGCAGCTCCCCGGTCTGCACTATAATAGCTCCCGGCAGATGTCCCACACCTTGCCACTTCTCGCTACCGTTCAGCTTCACCTGGACATATTACACTATTGTTTTAGCCACTTACACTTAACTTAACTTAACTTAGAATATACTACATACAATGATAATACGATACTAATGAATATAGAATATTCTATAGAATTAGAAAAATGACGCTTACATTCCCTAAGTCGCAGCTGGCATGGTGATTTTATTTATTTAAAACATATTATGTAAAAAAAATATATATACGAGTAAATAAAATTTAAGTGTCTGTTTGTAATGTCAAAATAACAGTTTTTTTTTTACGAAATGCTTATGAAATATTATCCGGAAATTATAACAAAAAAATAGTAAAAATTTTCGTTTGTCTGTTTGTTCTGGCTAATCTCCCAAACGGCTGGACCGATTTTGACGATTTGGGACGGATATAACATGTTACATTAACAGGGGTTAAATTGGGATTTAATAGCGGGATGAAACCGAATTCCGAAGGAAGTCGCAGACAAAAGCTAGTTAGATATAAAACATTCTATCTTCACGTCTCAGAGTTACGGGTGCATACGATGCGCCTTTGGTCTTGTCGTGCCTAGTAACGGAGAACCCAAGTGTTTAATGGGCAGAGATTTTTACAAGGTAGACCATTCTGTTCGTTTCGTAACTTTATACCATAAAAAAAATACAACATTCAAAATATTGTTTTTTCTTTGGATATCAAGTACAAAAATATACTGAACATGCGAAGATCCATTCTTTTATTCTTAGTAATGAGAATCAAAATCCTTGAGCGCAAATAAGAGCAGTAGAACTCACGCCAAGCTCGTCCGGGGAAGTACTGCCACCATGCCCATTTCTGCCGCCAAGCAGTAACGGATTCACATTACTGTGTTCCGGTTTGAAAGGTGTGGTTGCCGGTGTAATAACAGGCACATGAGACATTCCACCTACACGTCTGTTACTGGCGCATACGATGCGACGTGAGTCTTGTCATACCAAGTAGGGGAGGACCCAAGTCGCATCGGCTGTTATGGGCCGAGGTTACCACTTAACACCAGGTGGGCCGTCGGCTCGTTCCGTATCTAAATCACATTAAAAAAAAACCCGAGTTACCTCGAGTCCTCCTTCGGAGTCCTGCGTGAGGAGTGTGAAGGTGCCATAGTCGGCGTGCGCGCCGCACCTGGTGTAGTGCACCTCGTCCGTCCGGCAGCAGGGGCCCTCGTCCTCGGGCGGCACCGGGGGGTAGTACAGGAGACGCATCGTGGACGGGTTGCGCCCGTCGCTCTGCATCATGCCGGAGTGGCACGCGAGGAGAGTCGACGGTGGAATCCCTGGATAACACCATAACACAACATTACAATGAGGACACGGAGTCTTCTTCTTCTTCGAGTCACCGGTTCTGTCGAACCGGTGTGGTGAAAGGATTGTAAGTGCGCCTCAAAGAGACTCCTTTCGTGCACTCGACACATGTCTTCGAATTTTCGGTTCTAGGACATATCGGTTTCGTCGATTTCCTTCACCGTTTTGAGAACGTGGTATTGCGCACATAAATCTTTCAATTGAAAAAGTCATAGGTGCACGTCGTTTGAACCGGTGACCTCCGGATTGAAACTCAGGGTCAGTACCAGTAGACTATCACGGTCTCACGGAGGAGTGAACGTTTGTATGGATGTTTGTTACTCTATCACGCTCAACGGCTGAATGGATTTGGATGAAATTTGGTATCAAGATAACTTAACACATAGGCTGCTTTGATCCCGGAAAAGTGCAGTGTTCCCGTGGGTTGACTTACTCACTGCGGGGAATAACGCGGGGCGCAGCTAGTCTATACAAATAAATAAAATTGGAGTGTCTGTTTGTAATATTAAAATAATCGCTTTTTACTAAGTGCATATGGATGTATACACGGTACATATACCAAAACAATTTTTTTTAAAATTTTTGTCTGTCTGTCTGTTTGTTCCGGCTAATCTCTGAAATAGCTGGACCGATTTTGACAGGACTTTCACTGGCAGATAGCTGATGCAACAAGGAGTAACTTAGGCTACTTTACCGAGGGGTAAAATAGGGGTGCGTGATAAAACCAAATTCCACGCGGACGACAGCTAGTGTACAATATAAATCAAGGGCGGATCCAGCTTTGGTGCCAGAGGGGGTCACATAGTCGTTATTTAATTTTTATAATCATACATACAAGCAAAAAGAAGGTATTTTATTAATGTATGTAAGTACTTACTGTACTTATATTGAAGGTACTTACATAAAATCTATATTGTGACAAAAAATATATAAAAAAAGACGTGTGGCACTCGGAGACTGCCGCGGTAAAGCTATTGCGCGTGATATTTCAAAAAGTCATTAAAAGTTCTGGTATTTATCGATAGATGGAAAAACTAAAAAGTATCGCCGCTGTGCCGGTCGGAGTGGAGGGGTGTTAGGTTTTTTCGTTACGGAATTTCTGGATTCGGTCTCCACGCTCAAGGCCCGCGATAGAAGCTATGCAATAGCTTAAAACATTATTTTTAACAATTTTAAGTGGTCCACCTAGGTCCTGGACCCAGCCCTGGATCCGCCCTTGATATAAATGTACATGAGTGTAGTATGTAGTGTGTAGTGTGCAGAGTTGTGTACCGAGTGCGTGCGCGAGTGCCTGCAGCAGCACGCGCGCCAAGCTGGTGAGGTCGCGCGCGAGCGGCGCCGAGTGCTGCGCGAACTCGCGCGCCGGCATCGCGCCCCCGCTCAGCGTCGTCACGTTGAACGTGTGCCGCAACTCCTGCGCACCATAACACATGTCAACATCTCACACGGGGAGTCCGTTACACAGTACAGCAGTCCGTTAGATCTGGGAGCTGCTTCAAGTCCCGGTCTCACAAACAACGCAATATGGGTCGGTGGTTGCAGAATACAGCCAGAAGCACCAGCGCCTAACATACAGCCAGCCTGGCTTCGCGCACTCCTAGGACCCGTTGTTCGCTTCACCAGGCGGACTACCGTGTGTCCGTACCACCGGAGGTCCTCCACCGAGTAACCTCGCTAACAAATGTCATGTTTTCTAAATTTATTAATTGATTTTAATTATTTTATGTTCCGTTTCCTTGTATAATTTTACGATTTGTAATGAAAAATGTTCCAAAGTTACTTCACTTGACTTCCTGCTGTCATTTTTAATACTTTTTGTCTCTCCATGTATTGTGTACCGGAAAGGCGTATGTCAAAGCCGTTCTTGTCAACGAGTTAAGGAGGTGGCAATACGGAGGTTCAGTTCCGGCGGAGCGATCGAGCAGCGAAGTCAAGGGAAGCGCAGTACTAGCGTGTACCGATAGTTCTGTAGTCTTCTTCTATTCGAGTCACCGGTTCTCTCGGACCAGTGTGGTGAAAGGATTTTAAGTGCGCCTCAAAGAGGCTCCTTTCGTGCACTTGACACATGTTTAGGAATTTTTAGTTCTAAGACATATCGGTTTCCTCACGATGTTTTCCTTCACCATTTTTTTTTTTTGTTTTTTTTTTTTATTTCATGGCATAGAATCAACATCAATCATTTTGAGAACTATACTATACTATACCGAGAAACATTGTAAAAAAAATGATTGAAGATAAGGAGAAGGCAGTTTTCTTCAAACACTACACTGTTGTACTCCACTCCACTCACACTCCTCACACCTCAGTCGGGAGCAACAACTCTGCCTTCGCAACTGTGGGTCGTGGGTTCTATTCCTATCAGAGACAAACGTTGCTGACAAACATAGATGTTTGTTCTGTGTCTCTGGGTGATAAAATGTATATGTATATATTTTCAAAAGAAAAGTATATAAGTATTATATCAGTTGTCTGGTTCCCATTTATTTTGGGACTATATGGCGCTGTATGAAAAGTCCACCAATATTCATTATTTACTCAGGCTATGAGAACCAGAGTGGCCCGAGTGGTCAACAAAAAAATCACTTTTAGGGCAATGAGGTTCGATAAGTTTAACAAATACCAACAATTTTAAACCATATAAATCTTATTATTGAAAAAAAGGATGTCTTTATAATAGTCTTGAAAAAAATCTATACTTAGTTAAACTTAATGTAACAAATACAACAAAATGCGACGATAGAATATTTAAAGATTACCTGGAAGAGATAGCTATTAACGATAAGGGCTACCATTTGATTACCTTAGTTTAAGACTGCGGTAAATGTTACGAAATTTAGAATAGTTTCCAATATATTTAAATAAAATCTGCAAGGAGGCTAATTAAGAGAAAAATAACAACCTTTTTGGTGGTATCGAACTGCTCCATCCCGGGGCGCACGTAACCATGGTTGGTGATGGGGTTGCGCAGGTACTGAGCCTGGCAGCCTTCGGGGAGCGCACAGAATTCGTCTAGGTCACCGTATATTGTCTTCAGCTGGAATGTAGATACAGATAATTGCTTAAATTCCTTGTCTATTATTTTGACAGTCACTTTTTTCCTTAGATATTGTTCACAGATTAAATTGCGAATATATCACATCAAATTATCATACTAATATTACAATGTCACATGAAACGATCTATCTAAATGCCAAAATTTGTTTTGATGCTTGAATCTCTTTCGCGCCAAAATTACCTAGTGGACCGATTTGGCTGAAATTTGCATTACAGGAACAGAGATGAAACAGGACCTTGAAAGACGTATGGAAAACTTTTTAACCCGATACCACGCAGGCGACGCCGTGGGTAGAAGTTAGTAATACTTTCCACCTGATTTCAAGTGACTAGCTATTCTGACAACTGTAGTACATCTTTTGTACTCTCTTGCCGAAGTATGGAAAGACCCAAAAGTCGTATCGCATTTCACCGATCTCTGAGACTTAAAGAATGAAACCACTCAATTTTTTCACAGAATTGTTCAAGTAACTCATAGTTAGAAAGGTACTTTATGATGTTCAAAGCAAAATAAAGCAATGTCCAGTTAACAAGTGTATACACGAAGGACTTTCAGAGTTTGTTCCAATTTATTTCACTCGTTAAGCTTTGCCATGTTCTCGCAAATGGATATATTGAGAAACGTATGCTAAAGCGTTCATGTTTTTTACGTCTTCTAAATATACATCAAATTTGATCCAAATTTTACTTTAATAAACTGTAACAAAAGTATTTTAATCTGCTATTATAACATCAGCCAAATTATTCGTATTTCAAGCTGTTTATGGTACCTTAAGGTACAATATAAGAGTCTTCGTCCCTGAAATACCTGCGCACTAAATCCATAAATAAAATGACAACCTCGTCGCTAAATTGGTAGTAACCTTGTCTGCAAAAGGAGGTGTCTGAGTTACGACCCCTGCCTGGGTGAACGATAATTTATGTTATGTAGTTACGGAACGAGCCGACGGCCCACCTGGTGGTAAGTGGTAACCTCGGCCCATAACAACCGATACGACTTGGGTCCTCCCCTACTAGGTACGACAATACCCAAGTCGCATCGTATGCGCCCGTAACTATGAGACGTGTAGGTGGAATGTCTCATGTGCCAGTAATTTCACCGGCAGCCACACCTTTCAAACCGGAACACAGTAACGCGAACGCGTTACTGCTTGGCGGAAATGGCAGAAATGGGCATGGTGGCAGTACTTCCCCGGCCGAACTTGGCGAGTTCTACTGCTCTTAACTCTGTGTGTATGGGTGGCGGTTACAACTTAACATCAGGTGGGCCGTAAGCTCGTTCTATAACTTAAATGACACAATGAGTTGGTTCCTTACCTTCTCGTCAGCGATACCGTGGTTGACCAGCACAGCGATGCCCTTCCCGCTGAGGGCGGCGAACAGTTGCTGCCCGATGCGCCTCACCACTGATTTCATAGGGCATACGTCTGTACCTGGAAACAAATGGAAATATCTATAGGTTCATGTCATTTTTTATTGGATTCATTTTCATCGTTTATTGGATAGCAGCTTCGGTATTGACAGGCCTCACAGCTCAGTTGCTGCACTGTAGGTCATGGATTCGATTCCCACCCAGGACCAACATTCGTGTGACGAATATAGATGTTTCTTCTGTGTTTGTGTTATATGTATGTATTTACAAAAAAGTATATATGTATTCAGTTGTCTGGTTCCACAAGCTATGCTTAGTTTGGGGCTAGATGGCGGTGTGTGAATTGTCCACCAATATTATATTATATTGTAGCGAAGAGGTACCATTCAGCTGATCCATTGAAATCGCCTTTTTTATATGATACTAGCGTCCCGCACGGGTATCGTTAATTATTTATGGCTATAACTATCTTTATCACAATAAAATAATAGCCTTAGCGCTCAGGGATATTGTAGCTTTCTATTAGTGTAAATTTTCTTTTCTTTTATTTCTTATATGTTAACTCGAGCGACGTGTGACTATCCTGAAACATGTGGCATGTAAACCGCTGTCCCCCTCGGTTGCTCAATCATACTCGTCCAATATAGTGTTCTCAGTTAGCTGAAGGTCTGGCCCTGACACCGTTCCGATGGTATGCACTGACACATTTTAAATGCTGCTTTGACTGGGCTCATAGCTCAGTTGGTTAGTAACCTTCTGCGTTGTAGGTCGTGGGTTCGATTCCCGCTCAGGACAAACATTTATGTGACATTTGTAACATTGATGTTTGTTCTGTGTCTGGGTGTTAATATGTATTATATGTATGTATTTACAAAAGAAAAGTATATAAGTATTATATCAGTTGTCTGATTCCCATGATACAAGCTATGCTTAGCTTACTTTGGGGCTAGATGGCGCCGTGTGAAATGTTCACCAATATTATTATTATTAATGAAATGATTCACAACCATAGCTCTAATATGAATTCTCCAAATGTAGGAACCAAATGCAACCTACATACTCGTACAAGTAGGTCAGCGGTACACAGACTGTATGACTCAACATCAGTACGTATAATCTTCACTGGGTTTTCCTTTCGTGATATACAAACATTCGGAACATGATTGTGAATCCTAGTAAATCGGAGGCGTTTATTAGCAAAACAAACAATTCTTAAGCAAATAATCGTATTATGTAATAAGTTTTCCTATCGTGAAATATAAATGAGACATTGATAGTAAATCTGAGTAAATCAAAGTTGGTAAAATAAACTATTTTTAATGAAATATGCCAGTAAACATACCCATTTATCATAAACTAGCTGTTGCCCGCGACTTCATCCGCGTGGAATTCAGTTTTATCATTTTACCCCTCGGAAAAGTAGCCTAAGATACTCTTTGTTACATCAGCTATCTGCCAGTGAAAGTCCCGTCAAAATCGGTCCAGCCATTTCAGAGATTAGCCGGAACAAACAGACAGACAGACAGACAGACAAAAATTTAAAAAAATGTTTTTTTTTGTATGTGTACCGTGTAATCATCCATATGCACTTAGTAAAAAACGGTTATTTTAACATTACAAGCAGACACTCCAATTTTATTTATTTGTATAGATTAGTAGTGATGTGTATTATACGATGTTTAAGTTTTAGTATATATACGTATATCAATTTCCGACTCGATTAAAAACGAAATTGCATTCGCTCAACTGGGTCTGATAAACATATCTAATACATATAACACTAAGTCCATGATCGGTTTAAATGGAAAATAAAATAGACACGTCCGAAAGTGATATATCAAGTGCGTGGGCGAGGCGATAACGATTGTGGTAACGAGCTGACGTAACAGATTATAGTTAACGGCAATCATGTATCACGTTGGCTAAGGGCGCTATTCCCGGCTCGTTGTCAAATATAACATTTAAGTATTTTACTGTCAAACCAGACAATATACTTTTTAAGCTATTGCATAGCTTCTATCGCGGGCCTTGAGCGTGGAGACCGAATCCAGAAATTCCGTAACGAAAAAACCTAACACCCCCCACTCCGACCGGCGCGGCACAGCGGTGATACTTTTTAGTTTTTCCATCTATCGATAAATACCAGAACTTTTAATGACTTTTTGAAATATCACGCGCAATAGCTTTACCGCGGCAGTCTCCGAGTGCCACACGTCTTTTTTATTTTATTTTTTATTTATTTATTAATTTCAACAACTATATACAGGGTTACAGGAAAAGTCGTGCTAGATCCGTTAAGGGCGTGGAGTACCCATCATTTCTGACTTATTTCACTATGAAACACCCTACCCTAAACTTAACCCTTTTCGAGATATTCGACTTTTAATTTTTTATTGAATAATGCCGATTTTTAGGCTACGAAATTTATTTTTGTTTATTTTGTGTATCTTATTATTATTATTATTGCATTTTTACATGTGTAATAAGATGCTTTAGGACATCAATCATTAAAATAGTGCATAAGTTAATTGAATAGACCGTAGTAGACAAGTGAAAGTAAAAAAATAAAAAATATATTAGCAAGCTTATTTTTCTCTAAGGGATATCTAAAAAAAATATTATGACACTTGTTCGGCAGATATTTTTTAAAATATCTACGTTTCATCAGCTATCTAACGAGGTATAATAATCTAGGGTTTTATTCAAATGCATTGGAAAAAAATTAGTTTCATAGGCGACAGTGGAGAAGAAAATTTATACTTAGCCCTAAAAAGTAAAATAAAACATTAGGTATGCATGAAATGTCATTTATTAAAGGTTTTCACACAACTTTTTCTTATTCTACAGTTCATGTTCAACATGGCCGCCTCTATTTCTGAAACATTGTCGCATCCTTCTACGGAGACCAGTCTTCACTACTCCAGTGGTCAACGTGGTCCTCATTTTATTTGCTGCATCCACAATCCTTTCTCTTAAGTCTTCCACAGACAAAACTGGATTCGGCTCGCTGTACACAAGACTTTTCATGCACCCCCATACATGAAAATCCATGGGAGTTAGGTCCGGACTTCTTGCTGGCCATGGCAACGGCCCACCTCGTCCTATCCATTTGTTTGGATAATTTGTGTCCAGCCAGTCTCTGACACTTCTCCTGAAATGGGCAGGGCAGCCATCGTGTTGGAACCACATGTCCCTGATCAGGTTGAGTGGCAGATCATCCAGCAAATCACTCAAGTCTGCTCTCAGGAAATTTTCGTAGCTTTCCCCATTTAGATTATCCGGGAGAAAGTAAGGTCCAATCAAATGATTAGAGATAATGCCCATCCACACATTCACGCTGAATCTTCGTTGGGACCCTTTCACTCTTTTCTTATTGGGATTCCTTAGTTCTTTTGGGGCCCAGTAATGGACGTTGTGATAGTTGGTTATGCCATCTTTATCAAATTTGGACTCATCCGTCCACAAGATATTTCTTAGAAAATCTGGGTCTTCTACGTCAGCATTTAGCATAAATCTGCAAAAGTCCAATCTTCTCGCGGGGTCTCCTTCTTCAATAACGTGTACCGGCGTGTAATGGTACGGGTATAGGCCAGCAGTATGCACTGTAAACCACACTCTCCATTGCGAAAGTCCCAGATCACGGGCAACAATATTAGTGGAAGTAGTCGGATCCGCTCGAAAGCGTTGCACTATCTCATTGTCCTGTTCTTCGTCGTCAATTCGTGGTCTTCCCATGTCTGTATTTCGTCTCAAAACAGAGCCAGTTTCTTTAAGTCTTCGATAAACTCTGTCAAAACAGGCCACATCCGGCACTCGACGACCGGGGTAGCGAGTTATGTATTCGTTACGAGCTTGCGCAGACACAACTACTTTTTTCCACGAAATGTAATACAAACCCTAGATTGTTAGACCTCGTTAGATAGCTGATGAAACGTAGATATTTTAAAAAATATCTGCCGAACAAGTGTCATAATATTTTTTTTAGATATCCCTTAGAGAAAAATAAGCTTGCTAATATATTTTTTATTTTTTTACTTTCACTTGTCTACTACGGTCTATTCAATTAACTTATGCACTATTTTAATGATTGATGTCCTAAAGCATCTTATTACACATGTAAAAATGCAATAATAATAATAATAAGATACACAAAATAAACAAAAATAAATTTCGTAGCCTAAAAATCGGCATTATTCAATAAAAAATTAAAAGTCGAATATCTCGAAAAGGGTTAAGTTTAGGGTAGGGTGTTTCATAGTGAAATAAGTCAGAAATGATGGGTACTCTACGCCCTTAACGGATCTAGCACGACTTTTCCTGTAACCCTGTATAATAACATACACTTAATTAGAATTATATTTCAAGTTTATTTGTTAAAGTCGTTTATACAGACAGAAGATGAAATTACAGGCACACGAGACATTCCACCTACACGTCTCATAGTTACGGGCGCATACGATGCGACTTGGGTTTAGTCGTACCTAGTAGGGGAGGCCCAAAGTCGCATCGGTTGTTATGAGCCGAGGTTACCACTTAACACCAGGTGGGCCGTCGGCTCGTTCCGTAACTGTATTACATAAAAAAAAGATATAGATTGGTAAAACTTTATAACCATTTCCAGAAAAACATTTCTCATGTCATGAGAATTTTGTTGACATTACATTTATGATTCAATGAAGCCCAAATTCTGTAATCAGACTCATTTAGGGGTTTTATGTGATTCACATAATAGTAGTATCATCATTTCTTTCTTTCTTTCTTTCATTTGTATGGTTTTAATACAGATGAGCAATTCAACATGAGTTCGAAGCTCTACCGACGCTCTGTCACTAGAGTTTAGTTTCTCACTAAAAAGCTCAAATTTTTCTTATTTTTCTTTTTCTTATTTCGTTTTAATACTATTTATGTGTCATGTTTAAAGACCACAAAACATATAACATTAGCGTATGCGATGGCTTTGCGTGCATTATCGTATTCCAAGAAACTATATCAGTTTTTTTTCATATATTTCTAATTTCGAGTAGAATTTGTATTTTTTTTTATTATCTAAATATAGTATTTAATAGACGATACCAGAAGCGGTCAAGATATTTAAGACGAATACTGAACTTAACCCACGATAGCCTGATGATTATTACCATACAAAAGAGTTCAACGCGCATCAAGTTATACGATGTATAGTTACTTTAATAAATAACATATGATCGCCTTATTAACCATTGAACCATATTAGCCATTGAGCTTAATAAACACTTTAATGTAAATTGTCTGTTATTTTGTAAACTTACACTGGATACCTGGCTGGATATTGGCTAAAACTGACACCTCTCCTGAATTTATATCAAGAAACGAGAGGTCATAACTGCCTAGTGTCATGACTTGACTGGCCTCATAGCTCAGTTGGTTAGTAACCCTACCTTCTGAGCTGTAGGTCGTGGGTTCGATCCCCACTCAGGACAAACATTTATGTGACATTTGTAACATTGATTTTTGTTCTGTGTCTGGGTGTTAATATGTATTATATGTATGTATTTACAAAAGAAAAGTATATAAGTATTATATGTCAAAACACTTAAATTATACAAACACAATTTTGTGTGTGTGTGTGTGTGTGTTCTAA
The DNA here is from genome assembly GCA_947359385.1 of Chesias legatella. Lineage (NCBI taxonomy): Eukaryota > Metazoa > Arthropoda > Insecta > Lepidoptera > Geometridae > Chesias > Chesias legatella. Next base: position 8,844,437 of record OX375780.1, on the reverse strand, counting down.
GTGTTTCGCATGGAGCAGGTTACTTTGCTATCCATTTTACCTGACACAGAAAAGCGACTGCCAATTCCTGCCAGTATTTTATATAAGTAAACTAAAATTAAATGCATTAAAATAATGTTTCGGCAAGAGTTACTGGAAGACGCGGTTACACGGATAGCAAGACTTAAGTGGAGATGGGCAGGACACTTGGCTAGGAGGGAAGACTTCCGATGGACCAAGGCAGTCACTGAATGGTGACCAAGGGATATGCGTCGGCCCCAGGGCAGACCACCAGCCCGATGGTCAGACGATATAGTGAAGGCAGCAGGAAAACAATGGATGAGACTTGCCCAAGACCGGCAACAGTGGCGTACCAGAGAAGAGGTCTATACTCAGCAGTGGGTGTTACGGGCTGAATAGATAGATAGATAGATAGATAGAAGAGTTACTCAGAATTTTTCAAGACATACACATTCGTTTTGATACATTCTAAAACGAAAACGAATAATGTAAGATATTACGGTCGTAAAAGTTTCATTCGCTTCAAACAACTCCGGAAATCATAAAGACATTCAAATAAAAGTTAGCCTAAAAAACGTGATGTAAAACCGTTTGTAATCTTGTGCGAATGAATTGTTAACTGAGTAGGTATGACGAAAGTGTAAGGTCGACTGTGTTATCCATCATGCAGTCAGCGAGTGAAGGATTGCTGTCATGATGATACAAGATACATCCGGATTCAATCTTCTATCTATCTACAGGGTGTCGGGTAATGAATGGATAACCTTGAAATGGGTCTTAGTAGAACTATTGGGCATTCGGAAAAAAATATCAAATAAAAAAACCAAGTAGTATCAAAAAAAAACAAAACAAAAATCAAACAAAAAAAAACAAAAAATCAAAACATCGATATTATTTAAACAATACATATCTTTGATACTACTTGGTTTTTTTTTTATTTGATATTTTTTTCCGAATGCCCAATAGTTTTAGTAAGACCCATTTCAAGGTTATCCATTCATTACCGGACACCTTGTATATATAATGTGTAAATGTTATTTATTTGGTCATCAACAGAACTCGTGGACCGATTTTTAATTACTTTTGTTATGTGATAGCTACGGAACGAGCGGATGGCTCACCTGGTGTAAATTGGTAATCTCTGCCATAATTAATATGACTTGGATCCTCCTCTACCTAAATAAAACATCTTTTCCACTTAATACTCTTTTCATTACTTCTTAAATTGTATTTTGAAAAACGATACATAGATGATGCGCACAGCATATGGTGAGTACGTTGCGCAATCTGTTCTTTGTTATTTTTAAATACTATAAATATGATTATTAGGTACCTATATTACTAACTTAAGTACTTGTTTTTTGCCTTGCCACTATCGACTGGACTAATAGCTGCGATCGACCGGTTGGCCATACCTGCTCTAGAGATATCTGTTAAAAACATATTATAGTGTAGTATAAGTAATTACCCAATCGGAAAAATCCATTTATCATTCAAGACCACAAAGTCAATTACCATATATTGAATAAACAACCATTTTTCTTAAATATTGGATCGTACAGTGTTGATAAGAGGCAGCATCGACAAGCACGTGCTGTTTTCACAACAATGGATTCAGTAAACATACGAGTACGCCACGTCTCACACGGGTGCAGCCTATCACATGTTTATACAGGTTTTTTTTATGTTATGTAGTTACGGAACGAGCCGATGGCCCACCTGGTGGTAAGTGGTAACCTCGGCCCATAACAACCGATGCGACTTGGGTCTTCCGACTAGGTGAGACAACACCCTAGTCGCATCGTATGCGCCCGTAACCCTGAGACGTGTAGGTGGAATGTCTCATGTGCCTGTAATTTCACCGGCAACCACACCTTTCAAACCGGAACACAGTAACGCGAACGCGTTACTGCTTGGCGGCAGAAATGGGCATGGTGGCAGTAATTCCCCGGACGAACTTGGCGAGAGTTCTACTATGTATGTATTCGTATTTGAACATACTATATAAGGCTAGCGCATCAATTAGATGTTCGTTAATTCGTGGAATGTACGAGATGAATACTTTTAATACAAGTCCTCGAAGTTAAATTTCCTTGAGATATTTTCCTGCTCAACGCGGAATAGTATGTTAAAAATGGCCACCAGCGATGTTGAAATACCGCATTTTCCTCGCAGTTGCAACTTTGCAACTTGTTAACATTAATATGATGATAATGTTAGTTGTTAATATGTGTAATTTTATTAACTAGTTGATAGTTACAATTGAAACTAATAACAATATTAATTATATTGCATGAAATTCAGAATTTACACGATTATTTATATGAGTTAGTTGCGCCAGGCAATGTTACCCGCGGTGAATAAGTTTGTACTCTCTATTTCATCATCCCACACACATTTCCGGGATCAAAGTAGACTAAATGTTTATCCAGGATATAAGCTATCTTGGTACCAAATTCCATCCAAATCCATTCAGCCGTTTTTGTGTGAAAGAGTAACAGACATCAATACATCCTCACAAGCTTTTATAATATTAGTAGGATTTACATGGTATCTAGCATATCTAGTAGTCTAGTATTTCAACGTCAAAAATTTTAGTATTTTCCAAAAAACTATTACACGACACATTTTAAGTCGTTGATATATAATGGCACTACGTACACTGATTAGATACGGCACATACTCAGATACTATAGGATAATAAAACGATCAATAAGTAACTATTATTCCTATACATATGTATTAAAAATACTAAAGAAAAATAAAAATAATACTAAAAACAATATTACTAAAGCGAGAATAAATGACAAAGAATAAATATTGTAATGTATATTTCCATTAGAGTTCGTGTGAGGTCGCTGTTTAGCAGTGGTTTTGCGGGTAGGCCATATTGATATAAGATTAATCGCAAATCCCATAGAACTATCAGCTTATCAAGGTAGCGATAGCGAGGAACGCAATTTCATATAATAGTTACTCTATGAAAGCTTTTTCTAAATTCACTATAAATACTAAAAAAGCGGAGAAAGGACAAGTCACCTAATCCGTACAAGGTTCGTAAATGTCGGCAGCCCAACGCACACCACAAAGGTTGCCTGGAAGAGACTGCTTTGAGCAATAAGGCCGCCCATTCTATTGTTCCATTGTATGTATTGATATCTCGTTTATTTGTGTGGTGTGATGAAGTGTTCTATCACGTATAACGCTATATGTATTTTCAATCTGAGCTGTGAATCTCTCCAATAATGTCTTAAGTGTCTTGACGTTAGTAAAATGTTAGCTTTTGTTAGATTACTATATAACCCCTTCAATCTTTTTTCTATGTTTGTTTTCAGTAAGCAGTTATAAATTCTATAAATACGTATGTAATAGACTACATTGTAACAATTAACTTACTTGCTGATTGCAGAAGCTACGGATAGGGTTTGAACAGGCATCAAACTTATCAATAAGTACGCGAGACCTTATGTTTTGAATAATATTGACGTTTCCAAGCCATTTGACTGGCCTCATAGCTCAGTTGGTTAGTAACCCTACCTTCTGCGCTGTAGGTCGTGGGTTCGATCCCCACTCAGGACAAACATTTATGTGACATTTGTAACATTGATGTTTGTTCTGTGTCTGGGTGTTAATATGTATTATATGTATGTATTTACAAAATAAAAGTATATAAGTATTATATCGGTTGTCTGGTTCCCATGATACAAGCTATGACTAGTTTACTTTGGGGCTAGATGGCGCTGTGTGAAATGTCAATCATTATTTATTTATTTCTTTCTTTATGAATTCTATGGAAATAAAAGTTTTGACTTTGACTTTGACTTATGTAAGCGATGTAACAAAATCAAAGTGAACCTACACATATAAAACGATTAACGTCTACAGCCGCATTCTTCTTTGTAACTGAATAATTAATTAATCATTGTCTTTTGTCTGATTTTAGACCACACAAAGTCTCAGTACAATATGCCCACACGTTTGCTAAACTGAGATGGGGCTGTTGGCTCCAAGCGAATTAACTGAATTTGAAAAATTTTATAATTCTTCAATAAGTAGGTATTGTAAGTTTAGGGAGGAATCCCCGTATAGCTTACAGAGGATATAAGAAATACTGGTATTTCGTTTTCGTAACAAGACAATAACCGCACAAAAAATTGAAGATATTCTTTTTTTTTTATGTGATACAGTTACGGAACGAGCCGACGGCCCACCTAGTGTTAAGTGGTAACCTCTGCCCATAACAAGCGATTCGGCTTGGGTCCTCCCCTACCAGGTACAGCAAGACCCAAGTCGCAACGTATGCGCCCGTAACTCTGAGACGTGTAGGTGGAATGTCTCGTGTGCCTGTAATTTCACCGGCAACCATCGCACGAAATTTAAGAATGAATTTGTATTGTGCTCCTGTGATACATTTATGCTATTCCTGTATGTCAAGAGTAAGCTTGTGTCCTTGATTTTAAGTAGATACTAGCTGTTGCCCGCGACTTCGTCCGCGTGGAATTCGATTTTATCACACACCCCTATTTTACCCCTCGGAAAAGTAGCCTAAGTTACTCCTTGTTACATCAGCTATCTGCCAGTGAAAGTCCCGTCAAAATCGGTCCAGCCGTTTCAGATATTAGGCGGAACAAACAGACAGACAGACAAAAATTGTAAAAAAATCGTTTTGGTATATGTACCGTGTATACATCCATATGCACTTAGTAAAAAGCGGTTATTTTAATATTACAAACAGACACTCCAATTTTGTTTGTATAGATTAGTTTTATATTGTGCGGGAGGGTTGTTCTACGCATAGTGCTACTGCCATTATTTTGGTTTTCCTGGAAAATATTTTCCACCATATCAATATTTTTAAATTATTGTTTATTTAGCAGAATTCATACGCAGTTATTATAGTACGTTTTGTACATGACAAGTTGGAAAACATACTTATCCATATCGTTATCATATAATCTTGTGACGAGCCAATCTATATCTACCGACCGTGACAAAGACGACAGTGGAAAACAAAGATTAAAATAATCGTACCTGTGCCTATTCAATAAAGAGGAATCATATTTTCATGTCTTTCAAGTAAAGACATTTATTTCTAAAAATTTAAATAAAACTTACTTTGTTGCAATAGTCTTCTTCTTCGAGTCTCCTTTCACCACACTGGTTCTGTCGAACGAGTGTGGTGAAAGGATTGTAAGTGCGCCTCAAAGAGGCTCCTTTCGTGCACTCGACACATGTCTTCGAATTTTTAGCTCTAGGACATGTCGGTTTCCTCACGATGTTTTCCTTCACCGTTTTGAGAACGTGGTATTGCGCACATAAATCTTTCAATCGAAAAACTCATAGGTGCACGTCGGGATTGGAACCGGCGACCTCCGGATTGAATCTCGGGAGTCAGTACCGCTAGACCACCACGCTCACGTTGCAATAGTGAAAGTTAGACACCAAAAACTAAAGAGACCGCTGTTAAAAGTTGTTGATTTTTTGTTTTATAAAAAGTAAGTGGAAATCCACAGTATACGTACCTAGTTTATATTCAGTTGGCAAAAACTTGCCAAGGCAACCAAGACAAGGAAAGTGAAATCTATTTCGGAGGTGCCGTTCACCTATTGCATTCTGTCTCTACAACGTATTTATAGCAGTTAACTTTTTGTAAACGTCCAATAGTCAAACGTAAAGTGATTTTTGGCGGTTACTGTAAGATGAATTTCGAGAATTTCAAGTTAATTTTTATATACTTATGGAGCATAGAACGAGAAGACATTTTATTTATTTATTTTTACAATTTTAGGAAATCTTACAGCTAGCATAATGAATAGGTTAAGAAATTAAAGAATTAAGGCTAATTAAAAGATTCCAAGACATCCTAAGAAGATCATTTAAGAGCAGTAGAACTCTCGCCATGTTCGTCCGGGGAAGTACTGCCACCATGCCCATTTCTGCCGCCAAGCAGTGCCGCATTCGCGTTACTGTGTTCCGGTTTGAAAGGTGTGGTTGCCGGTGAAATTACAGGCACATGAGACATTTCACCTGCAGGTCTCATAGTTACGAGCGCATACGATGCGACTTGGGTCTTGTCGTACCTAGTAGGGGAGGACCCAAGCCGCATCGGTTGTTATGGACCGAGGTTACCACTTACCACCAGGTGGGCCGTCGGCTCGTACGGTTACTATATCACATAAAAAAAAGTAAATAACGTGTTCTAGGATTACCAGTTACACACAGCATATTAAATACAAGACCTGTATCTTAATTGGAACTACAGTACTCGTATGTGGGTTCCGAAAAGGTTTCCAAAAGGTTAGGTTAGGTTAGATCTACGAATTATATTTCAAGATACCTACTTATTTATAGCGAAATCAAAAGCGGTACAATTAGTAAACTTAAAGTAAATCAATTCAGATGGTACTGCTAATTACACATTTCACAAATGATACCGAAACACGTTGAAAAGATAGCAAGAGGAACCTTAACCTAATTTATCATTTAAACTAAGCAAGCAGAGTCAGCCAGTTATGTATTTAAGCCTACGTATTTACTAGAAAAACATGATTGCATAGCAAGTATATTGATGTGAACAATTAATAATAATAATAATGGTGGACATTTCACACAGCGCCATCTAGCCCCAAAGTAAGCTAAGCATAGCTTGTATCATGGGAACCAGACAACTGATATAATACTTATATACTTTTTCTTTTGTAAATACATATACATATAATACATATTAACACACAGACACAGAACAAACATCAAAGTCAAAGTCAAAAACTTTATTTCCATAGAATTCATAAAGAAATGGCTTGGAAACGTCAATATTCAAAACATAAGGTCACGCGTACTTATCGATAAGTTTGATCATCAATGTTACAAATGTCACATAAATGTTTGTCCTGAGTGGGGATCGAACCCACGACCTACAGCACAGAAGGTAGGGTTACTAACCAACTGTGCTATGAGGCCAGTCAATTATCTGTGAGTGTTTGTTGTAATGTTGTTACCTTCAGGTTGATCTACCATCCATCAGGGCGCACGAGCTATTTCTCTCGCGGTGGCTTACTTATTTCTGTTACATTAACATATCAAAGGATCTCAGGAATTACCGCTTTCTGAATTTCACTAATGTAACAATGAACAACGATATATCCCAATTTTACATTTTTTAAGACAATACAAAGACAATACTGAGGAACTAAGTTGCGCAATCACTAAGGTAGTTTTACGACAAGCCAGATGCTCATGAACACTTTTCACATCCATAGCAATATATTTTCATAATAATTTAACAAATGAAAACAACAGGTGAAATTACAGGCACATGAGACATTCCACCTACACGTCTCAGAGTTACGCGCGCATACGATGCGACTTGAGTCTTGTCATACCAAGTAGGAGAGGACCCAAGTCGCATCGATTGTTATGGGCCGAGGTTACCACTTAACAACAGGTGGGTCGTCGGCTCGTTCCGTATCTCAATCACATAAAAAAATAAAATAAAAAACTATGTCGTAGAGGGCATTTCTCCCATAGACACAAAATAAACAAGACCCGAGAAGAAACGTTAGTTAAGCACACAAGTTACCCCCCAGCCGGCCGGGGAATGGAACCCGGCTCGCTTTCCAGCTGGAATAGCAGTCGATTTATAATTGCTTTGTATTTCAACGAAGAATACATTACTTATCCATGGCTTCTTGTTTACATTATTATCTGTTCCATTACTCGCATCTTTCAGTTTACGAGGGGGATGTTTTCATTTCATTTCATTTATTTATTTTTGTTTGTGAACCTAGGAATACATAATGGTGGTAGGGCTTAAAATTAGGTCACTAGATTCTGCTATGTGAGCATACAAACATTACAAAGGTATTATTGCCAAAAAATAAAAATAATTAAACGCAATATAATATTAAACAGTCAATTAAAATAATAATATAAATGGAAATACATACTTAAAATTTGCAACAAAACTATATATTATGTCAGTTTAATATAAAAGCTTTATGCCAAATTTTTCGGCGGTTATTTACATTTTTTCATTATTTATTCAATAGCGATTTGTTGCCAACAAGTTTTGTACTTAAAATTTACATAAGATGATATTAGTTATAACCTATATTTGATGTCTTGCTACACGTTGGTTACTTGGTACACTGTTAGTGAGTAAGCAGATGGCAATACATAAATAAACTCCAAATATATGTAAACAGTATGTATGTACGTATGCTTAGTATAATACACCCCCATATTATAATACTCTATTTTTTGTAGTGCGAGAGGTTGTGGACAATAATATTTACCAGTTGTTCAAAGATGGTTTGTTTGCAATTTATTTACGGTAAAGGCTTTTGTATCCATCAATAGACTACGTACCGTCATACGTGCATTTTCAGAGAATAACCAGGCAGTTTTTTATGTGATAGTAACATTACGAGCCGACGGCCCACCCGGTGTTAAGTGGTAACCTCTGCCCATAACAACCGATGCGACATAGGTCCTACCCTACAAGGTACGACAAAACCCAAGTCGGATCATATGCGCCCCTAACTCTGAGACGTGTAGGTGGAATGTGCCTGTAATGTCACCGGTAACCACACCTTCCAAACCGGAACACAGGAACGCGAATGCATTACTGCTTGGTGGTAGAAATGGGCATGGTGGCAGTACTTCCCCGGACGACTAAGATATATATAATTTCGTGATGAAATTGGCTCCACCTGAAAATCAGCGCGGCTTCCGGCGCGGCATGATACTTCTACCATTTGACTGGCCTCATAGCTCAGTTGATTAGTAACCCTACCTTCTGCGCTGTAGGTCGTGGGTTCGATCCCCACTCAGGACAAACATTTATGTGACATTTGTAACACTGATGTTTGTTCTGTGTCTGGGTGTTAATATGTATGTATTTACAAAAGAAAAGTATATAAGTATTATATCAGTTGTCTGGTTCCTATGATACAAGCTATGCTTAGCTTACTTTGGGGCTAGATGGCGCTGTGTGAAATGTCCACCATTATTTATTTATTTATGTTTGGGGGCGGCATCACGCTTAGACGGAGACATACTTTAACCACACGAAGAAAAAACGAATTAGGCTGTATTAATTGTATCAGTGCTTCAAATAAACAGTATTCTTTCTTTCTAAATAACTAACTGCGAAAAAAAACATGTTTTTCAATTTCAATTGCCTTTTAATTTAGTTGTCTTTGTCTTACAACCTTCTACGAAAATCTATTGGTAAGTTCTGATCTAACTGGACCTTTAATTGACTTTGTGTTTAGTTAAGTATAAGCTCATTCGACCGACAATTGCTTAAGAAATTTAACATTAGTATTCCAATTCAGAAAAAGCAGTCGCTTTCATTATATTACGCAAGACGTATCAATGTACGCACGTCTCTGTAGTACGGTTGCATTTAAAACGGTCGATGGATGGGAACGATCAATTACTGGTTAATTATCTTGCGATAGTGAAGTGGGAGTAGCCACTTCAGGGCCTGAAGTTGCACATGCTACCTACTGCAGTCTAACTCCGTATCTGCATGTTACTGTGTTGTAAAGTATACATCTCCCTGCAATTAACCAGTCAATTTAGGGATATTAGGGATGGGGATGAAATGGCATACCTACCAGATAGGAGTAGTATATACAGGGTATCCGGTAATGAATGGATAACCTCGATGTTTTGATTTTTTGTTTTATTTGTTTTGTTATGTTTTTTTTATACTACTTGGTTTTTTTTTGATATTTTTTTCCAAATCCCATAGTTCTACTAAGACCCATTTCAAGGTTATCCATTCATTACCGGACACTCTGTATATAGTAGTAGGATTATATATATATATATTTCAGATACTATTTTAGGGTAGTGAGTGTTTCATAATGTTCTTTCAATTTTCTACAATTGTAGTCGAAGACTACAAAATTGTAGTGGCACTTGGTATTGTTTCGTCATCTCGTTTATATTATGATGACCTACTAAACAAATAAATTAAAAAATATATTATTTCCTGTCATGAATGTATCAATTAAAATTAAATTAAACAAAATTTTGAAGAAAATCTTCGTTTTTAAAAATCCTGAACTAACATTGTGTGAGATGTTCCTGTTCCTAAACATTTTCTATCTATCTATCTATTCAGCCCGTAACACCCACTGCTGAGTATAGGCCTCTTCTCTGGTACGCCACTGTTGCCGGTCTTGGGCAAGTCTCATCCATTGTTTTCCTGCTGCCTTCACTATACCATTAGAGAAGGTTTTTAGCCATAAAACACCACGCTGGCCATTGCGTCTTGGTGAGTCACCAGAGCCTCGTCTGTTGTTCAGCAGGGTGCACCGCTTGCAGGGGAGGTTGGCTTGGGTGGCATAAGATGTTAGAGCCCCCTTACACTATTATATTACTATATTTTAAAGGAAAAAAAGTTTTATTTTATTTAATTCCTTGCTATGACTGCGTCACTCAGACATATCATCCCCGCCCGCATCACTACTAGAGAATAATAAAGTTAATGATATAAATGAAATATTCAGCACAGCACATTAAGGAAATGATTAGATCGGTACTGAAAATACTCATCATTTACATTAACACGAGGTCACGAGCAGGTCCACCGGACTGAATGCATGGAAACACTTGAAATGCATGGAATCAAATCGCTCAAGATGTTTGTATGATACATGTGATTGACTCGTGACCTCAATTGCTCACTACAAGGGTACGGTTGCTCTAACTACATATTTGTGGGTAGTTCTATCTTCTTCACTATTGCACTGCATTTTTTAGCTGACTGTGTGAGGCTAAGTTCCTATAGCCTCTAGAGTTTGAAGCAGCAGATCATTAAAGTTTCTTGCCGCTTCTTCTATCTGCATTTAATATTTACTGTAGGGATTTTGCAGCGGTTTCACCAAAAGATTGATACGACATCTATGCGAGAAAGGTGTATGTAATATCAATTACAATTCTCTGGCCATGTAAATAATTATTGATTGATTGAAATATATTTTTAAAAAGGTTCATAAAGTAAGAAGTTTGACTCGGTATCAAGTCTAAGTAAGTTAGTAAGACACGGCCATGACCATGTGCATAATTATTAATTATTCGACTGGCCTCATAGCTCAGTTGGTAGTAACGCTGTCTTCTGCACTGTAGGTCGTGGGTTCGATTCCCACCCAGGACAAACATTTGTGTGATGAACATAGACGTTTATTCTGTGTCTGGGTCTTAATATGTATTATGTAAATTACAAAGAGTATATAGCTGCCTGATTCTCACGATACAAGCTAAGCTTAGCTTACTTTGAGGCTAGATGGCGCTGTGTGAAATGTCCACAAATATTATTATAGTCTTCTTCTTCGAGTCACCAGTTCTGTCGAACCAGTGCGGTGAAAGGATTGTATGTGCGCCTCAAAGAGGCTCCTTTCGTGCGCTCGACACATGTCTTCGAATTTTTAATTCTAGGACATGTCGGTTTCCTCACGATGTTTTCCTTCACCGTTTTGAGAACGTGGTATTGCGCACATAAATCTTTCAATCGAAAAACTCATAGGTGCACGTCGGGATTTGAACCGGCGACCTCCGGATTGAAACTCGGGGGTCGGTACCGCTAGACCACCACGCTCTCGATTATACAGTGACCAGTACAAACGGTCATGTCTCGCGTTATAATGCTTATGTAAGGTCACTTTGCATTCAGTTGACCGCAAGTTGTGCAATGCTGTTGCTATACAACAAGACTAGAGGCATTGTTTCGTTCTTTAGTTAAGTAAATAAACTCATTTCCGTTAGCAATATATAGAAAAAATATATCGGATAACGTAATGGGCTGTATAATTAATAAGTTTTTCTTAGTTTATGTAATTGTAGTGTTAATATACATAATATACATATGTATATATTATGTAGCTGTTTGATTTTCCCTAATAAACAAAAAAAAATAAAAAAATATCGACAGCGGCGGAACTACAGTTGATTTTGTCATGATTTGTCATCGGATTTGGATACTTTTTTTGGGACACATAACAATTCTGTGTTACCCTGCTTCTATAGGTTATCACATAATAGTTAATTATAGGCTTTATGGTTGGCATGCAGTGGTAAAGTGGGGGCGAATCGTCAAAGTCACCGCAGAAACCTCACTGCCTCCTCATACATAACCTCTCTCTTGAGTCAATATCCTCAATGCGGGGGGCCGTAAACCCCTCCATATACCACTTTGACGTACAATATTATGCCACCTGAATCTTTCTCAGAGTGTATTGCATCGTGGATTTCCGTGTTGAATGTTGGTCAGACCAAATCGACTATTATAACATTAAAACTGAAAAAAAAACTGTTCGACACTTACCTATTTTAAAAGAGCCATTTTACATTCACAAAGTTCTGCCACTATACCCATTTCCTCCAAGCATTAATGCATTCGCGCTATCGTGTTCCGGTTTAAAAGGTGTGAAATTACAGGCACACGAGACATTCCTTCACGTCTCAGAGGTACGGGCGCATACTATAAGACTTGGGTCTTGTCGTACCTAATAAGTAGGGGAGACCCGAGTCTCATTGCTTGTTATAGGCAGAGGTTACCACTTAACACCAGGTGGGTGATCTACCAGCTAAGCAATTGCGTCACATAAGAAAAAACTTTTCATAGTAAGAAAGGTTGAAGTCTTAATTGTCGACCTCCAAAACGACACCCAAACGAATGTAAATATATCCACAAGGCATATTTGGTGATGTACACAGATGGCCAGCCTTTGGCGAGGCATACAAAGGCCGACGTCATAGCATGTCGTTTGGCCAGACTGTACACTTGGGTAACAATGGCTGGCATACCTATTGGTGTTCGAACGCAATTGGCATCAAAACATTTTGTACCTACCCTACCCTGCCCTGTTTGCACCCTCAAAGGCCCTTTTAGTTTGGAATCCATTGCTACGTACGGGCTACACACGACTTTAATTCTTAATCTCGTTATTGATCTCGTTTCTATGATATATCTTCTGCACTGTAGGTCGTGGGTTCGATTCCCTTCCAGGACAAACATTTGTGTGACGAACATACACGTTTATTCTGTGTCTTGGGTCTTAATATGTATTATGTAAATTACAAAAAAGTATATAGCTGTCTGATGATACAAGCTATTTAACTTACTCTGGGGCTAGATGGCGCTGTGTGAAATGTCCTCCAATATTTATTATTTACCTTAGCAATAGGTGGCACTTAGTCTTTTACGGGTTGATATTCTGCACACCCAACGTAATTACACAATAACAATAGGACTTACCCTACTTACGGGCGGGAAGACATGTTGCATCCGACAAAAAGGTGCGATATCTTTCGTAACTCCCACATACTACGCACTAGTATATTTTCCACAGAACTAAAATATTCTCGAAACGCAATCTTACTGAGTTTTTACTATACTTGTAAGTATACGAAGTACTTATATTAAATTTGTATCGCAATAAGGACGTCAAGTTTATTTGAAACATGTTCTACCTGCCTGAGATCCTGTTCCATTATCATTCTTGATTTCTACGTTATGTCCTGGACTACTGAATTAAGTACATATCCTTTTCTAGAAACCCGTCGTTATTTATTGATTTCTTAACTATATATTTAACAGTTGGTTCTTCCTAACCGATCGTGGCCTTATATTCGCACTAGCTGTTGCCCGCGACTTCGTCCGCGTGGAATTCGGTTTTATCACGCACACCTATTTTACCCCTCGGAAAAGTAGCTTAAATTACTCCTTATTACATCAGCTATCTGCCAGTGAAAGTCCCGTCAAAATAGGTCCATCCATTCCAGAGATTAGCCGGAACAAACAGACAGACAGACAAAAACTATAAAAAATTCTTACGGATCCCTAATTTTTTGAAAATAAATTATAGCCTATGTTACTCCTCGATAATGTAGCTTTCTATTGGTGAAAGAATTTTTGAAATCGGTTCAGTAGTTTCTGAGTTTACTTCGGACATACATACAACATACATACACCTTACCAACATTATCTCTTTATAATATTAGTATAGAATATATTCGCATGTATAGATTAGATAGATAGATAGATAAAACGTTTATATCAGCATGAATCAACGCAAACATAACAGCAAAATAATATTAGTGTAACAATAAAAACGTAGTTACGGAACGAGCCGACGGCCCACCTGGTGGTAAGTGGTAACCTCGGCCCATAACAACTAGGTACTAACCCTACTAGGTACGACAATAACCAAGTCGCATCGTATGCGCCCGTAACTATGAGATGTGAAGGAGTGTCTCATGTGCGTATAATTTCACCGGTGGCGGCGACCACACTATTCAAACCGAAACACATTAACACGAATGCATTACTGATTGCCGGCAGAAATGGGTATGGTGGCAGTACTTCCCCGGACGAACTTGGCATAAGTTCTTTACGCTGTACAATACAAATAACACAGCACCGAATAGACAAGCCCAAAGCTACGACTGTTTCATAGAACATACGTATTTGCATGGAATTCTAAAGTGAATAAATAAATAAATATTGGTGGACATTTAACTCAGCGCCATCTAGCCCCAAAGTAAGCTAAGCATAGCTTGTATCATGGTTGCCAGACAACTGATATAATACTAATATACTTTTCTTTTGTAAATACATACATATAATACATATTAACACCCAGACAGAACAAACATCAATGTTACAAATGTCACATAAATGTTTGTCCTGAGTGGGGATCGAACCCACGACCTACAGCGCAGAAGGTACGGTTACTAACCAACTGAGCTATGAGGCCAGTCAATACGTTGGTAGAATTGTAACTAAGGCTCCAATCAGCCATTGTCCCGAACACGCCAACGCGCCTCTGCGACTCAAATTCAAAACCGCTATTTCCTGTGTTTGGAGTCGTTTCTTTTCACGTTTCGCGAATGATTTGCGATCCAACTGGGTCACTCGGCCACCAGGTTGTTCACTTCGTTTTTCCAAGTGTTATTGATCATAAACAATTTGCATAAGTTCAATGCTTTTCAATAAACCTTCCTTAAGTTTGCCAAATATGTCAATGGTAAATCGAATTTTTTATTACAACGAATTTGTGTTTTTAATATTTCAATTTTAAAAAATATTTTTAGATTATTCTCTTTATATAATAAATACACATTAGTGGACATTTCTCACAGTGCCATCTAGCCCCAAACTAAGCATAGCCTGTACTATGGGAATGCATACATATTAACACCCAGACACAACAAAAATCTACGTTCTTCACACATATTTTTCCTGGGTGAGGATTGAACCCATGACCTGCAGCGCAGAAGGCAGTTACTAACAACTGAGCTGTGTCATTATTTCAGACTTATGACAGTCTGATATTTAATAAAGCAATTTCTCCAAATTGTTCGTAATTCGTAATTATTAAGTACAGTAATTAGGAAATAGCCAGCATTTCAACGCAGCAATCAGCCTCGGCATCAACAGAGACATAAGTTCATGGAAATGCTTGCACTTATGTAAATATTATTAATTACCTAGCAATGCCCTACCTAACCTTGCATAAGCAGCGAGCCAGTATATATTCCTGATAGATTTCTTATCACCTATCTTTATGTACGTATTCACGGAAGTTCCTATTTATAATTAAACTATTTTCCTCACGTTTTCATTGACGTTTTGAAAAAACTAATGTCCTAGAACTAAAAATTCGAAAACATGTGTCAAGTGCACTAAAGGAGCCTCTTTGAGGCACAATTAAAATCCTTTCACCACAGTGGTCCGAGAGAACCAGTGACTCAAATAAAAAATTAAACTATTAAGTTAACAATGTAACACTAAATATGCGATATATTTACGGAACGAGCAGATCGGTCACCTTATGTTACCTTGCGCCAGCATCGTGGCTTAATAAACAGTTATATTAAATTCCTTGTCACATAATACCACCACCACAACCCATAACAAGCAATACGAGTTGTTTACTTAGGTAAGACAAGACCCAAGTCGCATCGTATGCGCCCGTTACACGTGGTGGTCTAGCGGTACTGAGCCCCGAGTTTCAATCCGGAGGTCGCCGGTTCAAATCCCGTCGTGCACCTATGAGTTTTTCGATTGAAAGATTTATGTGCGCAATACCACGTTCTCAAAACGGTGAAGGAAAACATCGTGAGGAAACCGACATGTCCTAGAACTAAAAGTTCGAAGACATGTGTCGAGTGCACGAAAGGAGCCTCTTTGAGGCGCACTTACAATCCTTTCACCACACTGGTTCGACAGACACACACACACACACACACACACACACACACACACACACACATTCTAAATTCTTAAGTGTGGATATTTTGTTAGTTCTCTTGTATTTTATATTTTATAATTAGTTTTGTTTTTTTGTAATCACTAGTAGTTAAGTTATTCTTCGGCGGAGTGTTATCTCGCCCCTCACCCATTCACCATGTTACTGTGTGACGCATAATTAACCTGTTAATTCAATTTGTAATTCGGGCCCCGCGATACAGGCTACGCCTAGTGCAGGGTCCACCAGTAATCAACCCCATGTAATATCTTTGTGTGAATAAATAAATATGAAATATAAATATGAAATATGAAATATAGAACCGGTGACTCGAAGAAGAAGTTACACAGAGACGTGAAGGTGGAATTCTCAAGTGCCGTGACACAGTAACAGCTCAGCGACAGAAGTGGGTATGGTGGCGGTACTTCTCAGTACGGACGTGTCATAAGTTTAATGGCCGTAAAATTTCACTTCCATCATTCATTTGTGTCTTCAGCCGAGACGGAATAACATAATACAAAACTTTCTAAAAGTCGTATAAGTGGAATACATTCGTGTCTAGACTAATCTCCGGGTAAACATTACCAAATATGTTTGTACGTTTTGCTCCTTTTATACGGAATGAATTGGAAGCGGGTCAGTCGGTTGCGGGGTTCTGATGACAGGATACCGTGACGGTCCAATTATCATTATCAAATGTTAGCCTTGCTATTCGTTTATTATATCGTAGATTTCATCGCTGCTTGGCGGCTCCTTTCGCACCACCCGCGAGCAACGTGGCCCCCCTAGAATAGGCCCTTAACTTTCCTCGTACATCAGTCTATCAAGTTCGTACTAAAGTAGTCAAAATTGCATCCATACCGTAATTTCTGTCATTTTTTTGTATAGAATCCTTACTAATACTGTAAATGCGAATGTAACCCTGTCTCTTACCTTTTTACGCCTAAACCAATTTTCATGAATTTTGGTACTGAGATAGACAGGACTTTGGAGGACATAGGCTTTTTTCGCGAATATAAACCTAGAAAGGGGTGAAATATGGAAGGAAAGTTGTTAAGGGTAAACAATCATTTCTCAAGTAAGGGATATAAAACACACAATTATAGTTTTAGTAAGAAAGAAACGAATGTTTGTGCGTTTTTTGACCAATCAACTTGATTAGAGGATGATTTCAATTTACTCTACTAATTCTACGCAGACGAGGTTGCGGGCACCAGCTAGTTACTATACATAGAAAAATGCAGCATTTGCAGTGACGTAGATAAATGTAAAAGCACTTGGTGAGTTTAAAGTATAAAAAAAAAATGTGAGCCGTCACGGGACGCCTGGCAGATGTGAAACATCGACATTATTTTGTAAAAGTAATATGCAACACATGCCGTGGCGACGCGTCGCCACACCAGAAATCGGTTTTACGTGCGGCTATAGATGTTTCACATCAAAAGTTTAAAGTATGTCTTAGAAGGAAAACGTTTAAAACTGTAAATGCCGTCCTTATTTGGCGAACAAACCAGCAACAAACATAAAGAGATTTACATTTTTATTTATTAAGAAATGTAATTTTATTACACATCTCTTACAGTACAACCAGGCACAAAATAAAAAGGACAAACTATAATTTATAAGGGCTAGATAGAATAAAGAACTATAACAAGGTAGGACTCGTAAAATAGTTTTGTTTGATATTTTAAGTTGCGCAATTAAATCGTGGAATTATTGCCTTACTGATTACGGAAAAATACGATACCATATCGTATGTTTACTTAGAAATCAAGTAAAAACCCATTTTTACTTGATTTCTAAGTCCAAATCGAGGAATACGTACCTATTTAATGTTCTGTGACGGACATTATCAAACTGATTAAATTGGACAGAGCAAGCAGCAGATAACAAAGCCACCAATATATATTCAATAATAACATTTCGTTCTTATCAAAAATAAGGTATTTTGTAGAATCTTATCTGCATCGAGTCATTGGGAAAAAAATAATTTACTTTCAGTTTGGCGAGTATTTTTATTTAATGACGAAACGATTCTTATCAGAATATTAAATTTAATTATTCTACTGACCTTCAACCAAACGAGTTTCCCAGAATGTTATAACGATTCACTCAGTCACTCACTCAACACTAAAAACATAGATTACACAGAAACACTCACTCAAAACCTATTTCAACTCTTGATATGTATTTTCAATAACAACGGACTGAGAGACGAATCTCATCAGGAAGATCATCGAACTATTGATACTAGCCCAGTGAAATTAGATTGTTATTATCAAAAATTGATAGTTTTGCCCCTGCTAGTGTGTAAATACTATGTATGATTACGTCCACACCGTTTTTGAGGCATTTTAATAATGACATCATTACAGAGGCAGGACACAGCCGGCGACATAGAGACGGCTGAGCCTGCTATAAAAACATTACTGAGAAATGCATCAGTGTATGTTAAAACTACTCTATGCTTAATCTAAGGCAGGGGGACGAGGGGTATAACATAACTACGTATATAACACAGCTCTACGTTTTACTAAGTACAAGTACCTAAATGATAATAAGGCCAAATAAAATTCGATACAATCGCATAAAACTGCTTATTTTGCTCGTTCCGTAACTTTTTCACATTCAAAACAAAATCCTTTGTCTATGGTTGTATTTATATGCCATTGTCTATTCTCGTAGTCTTCTTCTTCGAGTCACCGATTCTGTCGAACCAGTGTGGTGAAAGGATTGTAAGTGCGCCTCAAAGAGGCTCCTTTCGTGCACTCGACACATGTCTTCGAATTTTTAGTTCTAGGACATGTCGGTTTCCTCACGATGTTTTCCTTCACCGTTTTGAGAACGTGGTATTGCGCACATAAATATTTCAATCGAAAAACTCATAGGTGCACGTCGGGATTTGAACCGGCGACCTCCGGATTGAAACTCGGGGGTCAGTACCGCTAGACCACCACGCGCTCATTCTCGTAGTGTAATGGCATGACACAGGTAGTATTTTGGCTTTATGTATTTTCTATTTCTCATGTAGCTATTGGTATCTTTTCATTTCCGTCACTAACTCGCATCCGGTCAAAAATGGACTTAGCCATATTTTCATTTGGACTACTCCTTTATGAAATTATATTTTTGACTAGCTGTGCCCGCGACTTCGTTCGCGTGGAATAGTGACTTTTCGGGCAGCATATTTTGAATAACTGAATCCTTATGGCAGCGGCGCGCCTTTTTTTTTTTTTTTTTTTTTTTGAATGGACATTAAGCTGTTGGCCGCAGATGGCCTTGACAGCGTTTACACGGGCTTTTGGTGAGAGCAGACGGCTCTCAACCGGTAAAAACTTAAAATTATACACAACGTCACCAAGGGCACCACTTAGGTTCGGACCTCGGCTTGGGGCGTTGCGAGTCGGGAGGAATTGGAGAAAATGCGCCCCGCGCGGGCATTTACGGAGATACTTCGACCCCGCCGGCGGGGTCGGTGCGAAGGTTGAGTGTTTTCTCTGTGGGGGGCTGACGATAGGAATAACTCCGGATAGGCGGCCGTTATCTCGTCAGGGGGGTCACCAAGTACGTGTCTTGGTCTACGGAGAGAGCGCCTAGCAGGGGGGACAACCGAGTAGTCGGGTATGGTGCGAACCAGGTGGTTCGGGTGGGACTCGACCGAATCATAATATCGCTGTGAGGCGAGTTTCATGAAGCGGGCAATAGACTCGAGACGCGCGTCTCGGTGGAGGGAGCGATTGCGTACGTACCAGGGAACGCCCGTGGCTTTCCGTAGGAAACGATTTTGAATAAGCTGTAGGGGGCGGGTTTGAGCATGAGCGAAAGCCACGGAGGCGTATGTCATGATGGGGCGTATGCAAGCTTTGTAAAGTCTCACCTTGTTGCCAAGGGACATTTTACTCTTCTTGCATACGAGGTTATTGAGGCGACCCAGTATAAAGGCCGCCCTGTTACGAACAGTTCTAATGTGTTCGTTGAAGTTAAGACGTTTATCAAGGACGACGCCTAAGTAGCGGGCAGACTTCGCCCATGGAATGGGTTCGTCATAGAGAGTGAGGGGCTTGAGCGTTGGGCGTCGCCGGGAAAAGTACACCGCGGTACTTTTCGTCGGGTTCACCTCAATGCGCCACTTCGTAAACCATGCACCGAGTGCATTGAGTGCGGCTTGCAGCTTTATACGCACCCTATCGGCATTCCGATCAGATGCGTATAATGCTGTGTCGTCCGCAAACAGGGCGAGTTCTGTTTGGAACGAGTGGGGGACATCGCTGGTGTACAGCGTGAATAAGAGGGGGGCTAGTACGGAGCCCTGAGGGACTCCGGCTCGGATGGGCTTGGGTTCGGACAGCTTCCCTTCCACTCGATAGCGGAAGCTACGATTGGTCAGGAAGTCTCGTATGATGAGCACGAGTCTGTCTGGCACACCAAGTTGAGAAAGCTTGTAGACCAAGCCGTTGTGCCAGACCTTGTCGAACGCCTTTGCCACGTCTAGGAAGACGGCTCCGGTATCTTTAGGCCAAATGCCTTGAGAGTTTGAAAGGACGTGTTCCGTGAAGCGGAGGACCTGCTGGGGGCACGAGTGTCTGGCTCGGAAGCCAAACTGTTCGTCCGGGAGGAGTTTAAGTTCATTGACAATGGGCCAGAGACGATTAAGGAGGAGACGCTCGTAGAGCTTCCCCATGGTCTTGAGGAGACTGATGGGACGGTAACTAGAAGGCTCCGTGGCCTTCTTGCCTGGTTTGGGGATGCCAATGACATTGGCTTCCTTCCAGGCGTCGGGGAAAGTGCAATTGGCCATTGCCGCATTGAAGATGCTTACGAGGAGATAAATGAGAGCAACAGAAAAGTGCTTGAGCACTCTGTTGCTTATGCCATCGGAACCGGGGGATTTCCTCGGATGGAGATCCTTGATGACGTGCTCCACTTCGGAAGCTCTAATAATGGGCAGAGGGGGAGAAGAGGGGACTCGCGAGCTTAGTATGTCAACTTCACTGTTCACCGTATTAAGGTGAGTAGGGTCGACATAATTAAGACTGGGGGCGCATTGGGCTTCGAGGCTGGCAGCCAACGTGTCGGCTTTTTCCTCGTCGTCGAATGCGGGGGTTTGATGGTTGGGGCGGTTAAGAGGGGGCATAGTCGACAGTTGGTCTGACTTCATAGACCTTGCCAAGTTCCAATATGCTTGGTGGCTCGGCTCGATCTCCGAAAGCAGGTCATCCCATCGACTGTTGCGGAGGTCTTTAATTCGTTTTCTCACCTGACGGTGGAGGGAACGCATTGTAACGCGGTTAAATTCAGAGGGGCAAGAGCTGTAACGTCGGTTTGCGGCGTTCGACTCGGTGATCAACCGTCTCACATCGTCTGGCAGGACCCAGCGATGATCGGGCACCACCGGGACCTGTTTCGACGATCCGCCAATGGCGGTAGTGACATGGCTGGTCAACGAGTCGACTGCGACAGTAATGTCGTCCTTAGTCAAGATGTCGTCTGGGATCCTATCCAAGTCGGGTGAGTGGATAGACTTGAGAGCAATCCCAAGCTTATGCCACTGCACCACGGTCTTGGTGGGAGGAGACGAGTCTGGGGGGGGCCCTAGTTGAAGAAGAACGGGTCTATGGTCGGAGTCGAGTTCGTACAGCGTTTCTATCGAACGCAACTGTAGGGTTACGTTCTTTAGCAACGCTATGTCCAAGACGTCTGGGCGATGATTGACATTACAAGGATAATGGGTCGGAGCTAAGGGGGAGATGAGATCAAAATTTAATTCCTGGATGAGATTGTCAAGTACGCGTCCTCTGGAGTTCGTTGCTACGCAATTCCAGAGGACATGCTTGCTGTTGAAGTCTCCAGCCAGAATGACTGAGCTTCCCAAGTTAAGAAGGGCTTCTATATCCCTTCTGAGCAAGTTTTTGTCGGGGGCAAGATAGCAAGAGGCTATTGTAATGGACGGATGACCGGTCATCCCTAACCTACACACGGAGGCTTCTAAGTTAGTGAGGGGGGGTGCGTCTATGGGGATGCAATGCAAGGACCTCTTGTGATAGATGATGGTACCACCTCCCCGTCCGTGGGCTCTATCATTGCGAACTGCTTGGTAATTGGCCATCCTGGGGGTGGCCTTGTTCGGCTTCAAGAAGGTTTCTTGCATTAGCATGATATCTATTTGATGGCGGGTCAGAAAGTCGTGGACGCGGCCACGCTGTTTGAGGAGACCGTCAGCGTTGAAGAACGCCAACGATAGGGATCGGGGCCTAAGTCTTTCTTTCGGGTGTCCTAACATATTTGTACCGTAAGGGGGATGGGCATAGTGCGCTTGAGGACTCCGATCAGCAGGGCATTGTTCTGGCACAATTTCTGCTTCTCGGCTTGGGTGGGGGCTTCGCGTATTAGCCGGGCAAGCTCGGCAGCTTCGGCGGAGGTCGAGTATGCGGCACACATTATCGTCCAGAAATCATCCTCCTTAGAGGGCTGATTGGACGGCGCGGGGCAGTGTGAGGCAGGGGCGCGGCGGGTCGGTGGGGGGACTGCGGTCATGCGGACCGCAGCTGGGGCTTTCGGGGCCTCAGTCCTGTGGACTAGGGGCTTAGTCCACGCCGAGGGGATCAGGGTAGGGGCTAGGCGAGGTGATTCGCTGTGGGGCGGGACGGCTACCTTGGAGGTAGCTTTCGGGTGTTGGGAGGGGGCCAGAGGAGCAGCTCGCTCCTGGTTCCTCCGGACCACCGCCTTGTTTGCCTTTGGGGCTCTGGGGCACCCGCGATAGTTCGCGGGGTGACCCTCGGTCCCGCAGAGCACGCAAGCCGGGGGGCCAGGGGAGTCGGGAGTCCGCTTGCACTCTGCGGTGCCGTGGACGCCCATGCACTTCACGCAGCGGGGGGTCATCAGGCACTTACGTGCCGAATGGCCGTACCGCTGACATCGGTGGCATTGGGCGGGATAGGGACTTGGGTGAGGGGGCTCGACGCGCAAACCCGAGAGACCGAGGACCACCTCCAATTTCTTGAAGATGGCCTTGCCACCCGGAGTCCGGTCGAGGTGAACCCTCACCATGTCGTAGAGGACCTGATAAAGATAAAGATAAAGATAAAAGTTTAATTTATTTGCGTCAACATAATGTAGGTTACAGTAGATCTTAAATATATTATATGTATCAATTATGTCCTACCTTAAAATTAGGCATGCAAATATTAAAAGCTATATTTGAGTATATTACGTCAATTGATCAAAAAATTATAATTAAGTAGTCAAAGTTTCAAATTGTCAACTAAAAAGTCATTAATATTGTAATAGCACTTACTAACTAACAATTGTTTTAATTTAGTTTTAAACATAATCTCATTAAGATTTAAAAAGGACTTCGGTATTTTATTATAAATTTTAGGAGCCATACAGAATATGCTTTTTTGTAAAAGTGCAGTTTTGCAACTAGCCATACAGAGTCTGTTGTTATCTCGTCTGTTACGTACCGAAATGTCACCGAATCTTACAAACAGATGACGGTTTTTTCTTACAAATAATGCGACTTCGAAAATATATAGTGACGGAAGTGAAAGAATTTTATACTTAATAAATAATGGTTGGCAACTGTCAGTCATAGGTATGCCGAACATTGATCTAATAGTTCGTTTTTGCGCTTTAAATATAATATCCATGTCGGTAGAGTTACCCCAAAATATTATACCAAATCTGAGTATAGACTCTACTGTCCCGTAATAAGCCGTGAGCAATGATTGTATATTGACAGTTGTGGATAGTTTATATAGACCATATGCAGAACTACTGATTCGTCTACTCAGTATGTCTATGTGACATTTCCAATTAAGTTTTTGGTCAATTTGTATACCTACCTGACCGTTTGCACTACGCATACGGTGGACCTCTCGGACGGGGAAGTTTTGTGAAATGAGGTCGGCCTTAATGGCCTCCTCGCCGAGCTCCTTGGGCAGGCCTCGGATGACCACGGCAAGGGGTTTCTCATCGAACCGATTGTTCGTGCAGTGGGGGAATGGATGATAGCCCTCCGGGGGAGACTCCATCGTCTTAGTAAGACGACGGTGGTCATCCGGAGTGGGCACTATCAGACGGATAGTGTCCGAGTGGTTAGATGCGCTAAGGACAGTGATGCCCTTGCGCTTGCAGATTGAAAGAAGCGTCTGGAGACGCTCCTTCTGCTCTAGGAAAATTGGAGGAGGGCGCTTTCCTTTCGGTGCTGATACCGAAGGAGGGGTGTTGGGGCGCGAGACGGCCGTCAGAGGGACGGCCGCTTTGGCAGGGGGCTCGGAGGGAGAGGACTTGGTGTGAGGATTCTTCCTCTTACCGTATTTGACGGGAACAAAGTCCCCGTCAGAATCGTCGTCAGACGATTGCGGCATGGGGGTGAGGGGTGAGGGGAGGTCCTCCTCCATCGCTACATACTCCGGAGAGGACGTAGGCGACGGATCGGGCGACTCTGGGAAGTCGGGGATCGGCGTGGGCTGCGCGGTGGTGGCCGGTTGGCCTTTAGGGGGAGCTTGGGTACTTGATACCCTTTGTGCCGGAGGGGCCGCGGAGGGGACATTATTTTTGTTAGTTTTTATGGCTATAGGAGCCGGGGAGGGTGCCTGAGGGGCTGAGGCAGCAGCAGAGGGCTGGCATGAGAATGCCTCCAAGATATGGGGGTACCTCGTGAGGAGGAACTGGAAGAGGGCTTCCAAGTTCAACCCCGAGGTATCCATTCCGGGGGACACCGGATGGTGTGTCGGGTGAGTGATCCTCCCTGTCGGGGTAGACAGGGGGGGATGTGGCCTGGGTGTCCTACCTAATTGGTGTGTCTCCTTAATCTCTCTTACGGGAAGAGGAGGTGTGTCCTACTGCTGTCTGGTGTCGACTAGGGAAGCCCCCAAGGCCGGTGGTTCCAGACCCAACCGGATTTTGCGTTCCTCAGAAGGAGGAAAGCAGGCGACTCCGGGTCCGCGCCCAATCTGGTTCGTTATCACCGTTAGGTATCCCCAGATCGACCACTAAGCGTGGATTTTTGTTTTGACGCTCAAGTCAGAGAAATTACCTCGCCCTGAAAAGGGCGTCGTCCTAGAACGGACTGGAATGCGGCACGCTAACGGAGAGAAGCTAGCTTCTCTCGGAAAGCGGCGGCTTCCGCGAACAATGGGACACTCGCGCCGCTCTAATAAGAGCAGGCGAGGCCTATTGTCCGTTGGCTTCTTGGAAGGCGGCGAACCGGTGTGGGCAGGCAGCCGGGTGGCTTCCTGGAAAGCTGCGAGCGGAGCGCACGCAGGTGCACACGGAGAGGTGTTGCCGGTCCGACGTCCAGCGAGCGAGTCCTCGACCCGACCGGCAGCGGCGCGCCGGCTCTCAGCGCGCTTTATATAGCCACGGACGCTCAGGCGCGAGGCGTGTAGTACGTACTCTGTACGTTAAAAATGTTCGCCGTGATTCTTTAAATTGACATAACTTTTTTATTTATGAACCGATTGACATGAAATAAACACTAAATGTTAAGTGAAGCTTACTACAATATATTAGTGAAAGCCGTATCTAAATCGAATAAGCCGTTTCTGATATTAGCGTGCACAAACACACAGACAAACAGACAAACAGACAAAAAAAAAATATTAATTACAATTTCGGGTTCGGCATCGATATAATAACAACCCCTACTACTTCTTTTTTATATATTTCCATTGTACAGACACCACTTTTCTACAATTTTATTATATGTATAGATTGAAGATGCCGCTGCAATTTTGTCTGCCTTTCAGATGCCAAAAGTATCTGACTGCACTACAATGAAGCTGTGATGAGTAATATATCAAATGTTCAAATAAACGAGCGATGTTAACACCATTTTTATGAAATTACAAGTTACCCGATGCCGCTGTACCCATACAAACTATAAGGAAAGGCACATTTTTTTCTTTCAAATGAGGAAGGCAAGCGAGGAAAAGATACTCTTTAACTTTTCCGAATGTTGTTTTGTCTGTGAGTAGCGTAAACAACTAATAGTTCCCTTGTAATATGACAATGAACTTAATCCAAAAATACTTACAAACCTAACCTAACAATGACATAGTAAAGTTAAAAACTGACATTGACATTGAAATTTGACAGTAAATTAGGATGCGATGCAATGAGTCTGTAAGGGGCAGGGCATTCGCCCTATTGCAAGAACAACTTTTTATATTCACTTCCAGTGGAGGGCAACTTGATGCAGCGTGATATTAATGTAAGCAAATTGCAGTCATTACTGTTATGATTGCAACTGTGTAGAAAAACCCGTTGTAATTTACTCATAATATACGAGTCCTTGGCAAGTCGTATTTTTATGTTGGCAAAACACTATTTAGTTGATTTTGCAGGTTGCCTATGGTTGATCTTAGCTATTTCATTGATAAGCTTAACCTATGTATACGATATATTATAAAACGTAATTAATTATTACATAATCTACTAACGCAGAGATAACGTGAATCTTCGAAGATAACTAAAATCAAACATTTATTACACGGCTGTAACTTGGGGCATTGTAAAATACCGTAAGGAATAAGTGCAAATTTGTAAACACAAAGCGATGTCAGACGCGCCGCCTCTGAATTCAAGGATTCGAATTGGCCAACTCGGCTGCAGCAAATAATACCACGAATTAGTAGTATGAACGGTTCAAATCAAGTTTACAAAGAAATCAGGGCAGATGCAGGCGCTGTACAACTTTTTCTTGCTTTCTAAACTCTTTTAACTGCGTACCTATTATCCTCAATTAATAAGGCAAATTTGCTAATAATAACTTGTTTTAATAGGAAAACGAGCTTGATGTTTGTTTCCCTATGATCGATTTCGGCCGACACAATAGTGATGATGGCTGGATCATTCAGAATTGTAAATCAATCTAAAAACAGGAAATAGATGGAGGTTTCAACAGGGATATCCATACTAAGAAAATCTGCGTTAATCGTACAAAGATAAGAATCGATTAAATGCAGTCAGCATTATGTATCTCCGCGCGACGGAAAACAGTTTAAATTCTCTGCATCACAGATATACTTTATGAAGCCCTATTACTCATCGTTTCACAGAACTGTGGCGTTTGTTAGTCCCCGTCGATAAACAGTGCATCATACGGGAACTGACGGAATATGGGTTTGAGTCGGGTCTTTGAACTTGGCGGTCGTATGGTTTAATGACAATAAATGCACCGCACAGCTGTCGAGTGTTCGGTCACGCATGGGTCCGCTTGTAATAAGGTAGG
Source organism: Chesias legatella (assembly GCA_947359385.1). Lineage (NCBI taxonomy): Eukaryota > Metazoa > Arthropoda > Insecta > Lepidoptera > Geometridae > Chesias > Chesias legatella. The sequence continues at coordinate 8,816,936 of OX375780.1, read as the reverse complement.
CCAGGTAGACAGACATTTTTATTCCATTTTTTAAAATATGTATTACCTGTTTTGAAGAGGGTGCAAATGTTAGTAGCTTACCGATGTGAGCCAGGTCGATGATGGGTATTTCGCACCGCGAGAGCAGGGTTTCCTCTTGCTGCGCAGACATCGTGAATAGGTTGCAATGCACAGGTACCAGCTCGCTGCGCCCGATCACAACAGACTTATCACTGACTCGTAATTAGCAATTAGCGATCGCGACTCTCCAAGATAATTTAATAACGTAAACGATAAGAACTAAACACTGTTCACGGTACGGGAACGTTAAAGTTTATTAAAGTTGTGAATGGTCTTTTGATTACCCCTGGTATAGAAGCGTTCAGAACTCATCTGCATAACCTTGTAGTTCCTGCTGGTTGCGTTCCGCGATCTCACGTAGCAGTAAGCTATTCTCACTTGACACATTAAAAATTGGTTTTCGGTTCTCTGTCTCAGTAAGTATAACTGTCGTCTCAACGTGTGCGATTATTAGGCGTCGCGCGCGCGCGCCCCGTCCGAAGCGAGTTTCCAATGTCTCTCGTGTGAAGTGGCTTAGCGCGTTACCCTGGCGTCCGATATCGGCTCTCACTTGATCATCGCGCACACTTTCGCAACCGAATGGCGGCGTGTCGAAACTTGTGGTAGCTCGAGCACGCGGTAAGAGATTGCTTGGCGGGGCGGCTAGACGCAGACCGGGCGACTGTCGCGGGCAGACTGACGCTCGGCCGCTCGGCGCTCGGGCATCGGTTCCGTGACTCGAGCGACGCCGCAGCTCAACTCGCGGCTAACTTCAGCACGGTGGTGTCGTTATTGCTACTTATTCAGTGGCGGATTTACACATTTCCCAAGTATAGGCTATTGAAATTTTGCCGCCTTACCTCTAAAATTGACAGTTCCTGGAATATCTTTTAAATCCAACAATTCGCTCCAAATTGCACAAGAAATAGTTTTTCGGTATATTTCTGAGGTACTTAATTGGTAATCAAAGCTCAATGATGACTAATAAGGCGGGGTATGCCACTCACGCAATAATTTACATTCGGTAAACGGAAAGATGTCTTGTAGACTTCTAGAGAAATCACATCAGAAAACCGTCTTACAGTAATCGAACAGATATCTGGATAAAAAAAAGGGTTCTCAAATTTGCCGCCCTAGGCTCAAGCCTACTTAGCCTGCTGGTAAATCCGCCACTGTAACTTATTCCGTGTTCCGCGCCGCCCGTTGCCCTCTGCTTGGCGCCGAGCGAGACGTCTCGTCAACCTCGCGTGCCATTCACTCTTCAGTGTGTTATGTCGGGTCATTTTCCTGTGCAGGACTACAATACAACACAATCAAGGCTCACATCCTGTCCCGTTAGTAACACCTCCCCTATCTTATAAGTTACTCATCTGTCTGTTCGTCGGAATTGTTAGAAAGATGAATATATAATAATAATGCCGACGAAGCTTTAATTAGTAAAGAATGTGGGCTTTTCAACTGACACAAGTCAACACCACGCTGTATATAGATGACGTTCCCTAACAGTAGCTTAAATAACTAGAATAATATTTTGATGGTGAAATCTACCACGTAAAATTACTAAAGTCTGACTTATACCTATAGATTTTATCGTAAGCGTATTATTACAAATATATTTGCGTAAGAATTTTTGATAACAATATCAAGTCAATTTCATCGAAGGAAAGTAACGTCTATTAAGAACTAGGTGTAGCCCGCGTGGTATTCGGTTACGCACCCCTATTTTAACCATCATAGAGGGTAGCGTAAGTCACGCCTTAAAATATCAGCTATCTGCCAGTGAAAATCGTTGCAAACTGTTTCGGAGATAACCTGAGATCTGGGAATATTCAATTTATAACAATCGGAATATATTTTCCTGCGGTAAACTGGAGCCTATATTTTAAGTTAGGCCTCTAGCAATAAATCGGTGAAAAGTGCATTGCCATGCAGTAGTTTTAGCGTGATACTGTACAAACATACAGCCAGACAAAAAAAACTCAAAACTTGTTTTGTATTTTGTTAATTTAATAAATAATATGGGGGGCCATATTACTTTTTCTTCAATATCTATAATTACAGACATTGGCCTGTTACAATTTTATTATATGTATAGATACGTCCGTGAAAAGCCTTCATGATAAATAAACAAAAAATACGAATTACAAATAAGACAGTTATTAGTACGTAATCTTGATCTAGTACGTACATACGTAGTATTAAAAACAGCGCCACCTATAAAGCGAAATTAAAACTATTTCATCTGATTAATAATTTATTTAGCTTCTCATTTCAAGTTGTTTCTTCTCCCCATGGGATGCACGGCGCATTAAAATGCTTGAAATGAAAAAGAGATTGTTTATTATTTATAATTATGTTTAGTGTTCGTTCATTTGAGGCATCTCTCGAAGTAGGAGGAGCCTACGTAACCGCCGCGCATGGCCCTTTGGACGTGTTGTTCGAATAGTCGTCGGTTGCTTTGGAGCTCGTCTGCCGCCTCCTTGTTCAGGGGGTCTTCTGGATTTGGTTCCTGGAAGATGAGTCAATGTGAACACAATGAAGAACATACAGCATTTGAATCGAGAGCTTTTTGTCACGGACAACGTAGCCAGACAATAAAAAAAAAATACATGAATGTCTAACCAACGCCAAGTGGGCGAGTATTGCCATATTACAAAATCTATACTCATAAAAAAGTGTGAGTTTTTTTTTGTCGATAAAGTTTTCCAAGTCGATGATTTTTACATCCTTGCATATTTAAATTTCTGTCGGCTTATTTTCACAGAAATTCACATAATACTAGGTCAAGGTTTCATAGATGAAGATTCGGTAGCCATCTTTTTTATGTCATTACAAGTATATTATGTGGTGAGCTGTTTTTGTCTAAAATGATTTTGAACTCTTCTTAGGTCTTCTTACGCTTGCTTTTGTAAAAGTATTACTTTATCAGCTTATTGTATTTTGTTATCTGTGTACAATAAAGGATAAAGAAATGTTGCTAGTCAATGACTAGTCTTTGACTGGCCTAATAGCTCAGTTGGTTAGTAACCCTACCTTCTGCGCTGTAGGTCATGGGTTCGATCCCCACTCAGGACAAACATTTATGTGACATTTGTAACATTGTTTGTTCTGTGTCTGGGTGTTAATATGTATTATATGTATGTATTTACAAAAGTATATAAGTATTATATCAGTTGTCTGGTTCCATGATACAGGCTATGCTTAGCTTACTTTGGGTCTAGATGGCGCTGTGCGAAATGTCCAACATTATAAAAAAAAATTGTTGTCTGTAAAGTCGGTTTACTGACGATAGTTGAACGTGTCAACGTCTTAAGAAAATACTGATGGAATGGTAGCATTTTTCAAAAGAAAATTTTAATTTCATTTGCTTAATAGATTTTTATGTATATATGCACTTGATACTCGATCAAAACATGTAAATGTAAGTATTAGCAGCTGTCCACGCAGACGCATCGCTCACTCAAGTAGGAGAGAGACGGATGTCGAACGCTGCCGAACGCAAAGGCCGATTGTGCTTCTTTGTCGCTCGTTCCGCGCTCTCGCTTGCACTTGCACAAGCCTTACATGGAACGCCTCAGAGCGAGGTAACGCCGCATGAGTCATGTTTTTTCGTGCGTGCAGCCGGCTCTATCGAATTATAAGACGTTAACACGTCAAAAAAGGATATTCTATCTAGGCACACAAATAGTGAAATTACAGACAAATGGGTATTCCAAAATGCTCGAACTTTATTATTTCTATTTCTACATGTCGACATGACATAACGTTACTTACTGAGCTATCGTGACATAAGGTATGGTGAATACTCCTTCACTTACCAAGAATAAATATTGAAGACCATAAACTATAGAGTTGACTGTGAGCACTGGTTTCCAGTCTTCCCGCAATATATTCAGGCAGACATTACCCTCCAGGTCTATGTTAGGATGATAAACGGCTGTTTCACATTTTACTTTGGGCGGCTCGTGTGGATAATTAGGGCCTACCTGGAAACAAGGTTTAGTTACATGATCATTGTGAAAATTATTTGAGCACGAGTCCTTAGACCATTAAAGTGATGTCTTGATACCCTGTGAGTGTCATTACAAGTACATTACAATTTGGGGCTAGATGGCGATAGCTGTCCAGCAATATTTATTATAATTATTATTATTAACACATAAGAGGACCAATACATAACTGATAAAATATTCATCAAAAATACCATACTTTAAAGGATACATTATATTATGTAGGATAATGTATATATTTTTCTCTATTTCCCCAAAAGATAATTGTAGGAACATTCAAGCTACACTACACTTTCTACACAACTAACACTTTCTACCTGTAAATCAAACACAGCAACACAGATCTTATTCTAAATTATCAACTAGTCCAGCGATAATCTGTATTTATTGGCTCCAACTTTTACTTTACAATTTACTAGCTACAACGGAGCACCAGCGCTGAGGTGCCATTTTGTGGCTATCCTGTCTTTGAGGCACACAAATGATCCTACCAATGAGTTAAAGTACTTTAAAGATATTTGTTTTATTTTTGGTTGCTATTTCCAATTGGAAATATTGTGTCTTGTTGCCTGTTGTGTCATGAAGAAATATATTTATTCTTTTCTTATTTAAATAAGTATAATTATAAGGCCACTGGATGCTAATATACTTAATTAGTTGTGAATGTCAAGACAGCCGTTCCAACTCCTGCATTGGAGTCTTCTGTTCAGCAGTGTTTACAGACTTTTTTATTTTACAAAGGCCTAGCTTTGTAGAACACTTGCTAGACATCGGGACGGTGGAGGACCAATAATCATTGTTTTCCAGGGCACTATGGATAGCGTCAACAATTTGCACTAGTTCTGTAGTCCATCTATCCAAACTGTTTTTCAAGGAATACATTTTCTATGAACTAAGACTGGGCAGTGTTCTGCAGTACTCTTTCAAAAAGGTTGGACAGTATATGGAAACTTATTGGTCTGTATGAGCCAATATCTTCATCGATTTACATTCCTTCCACTGAACACCATTATTATTTTATTTCAGACTTTCTACAGAGAAGCACATGAAGAATACCATTAAACAGCAATGTCAAATAAAAAAAACCTTTCTTTGTAGCTGACAACTGCAAATAACAGATTATTATACTAGTTTTGAGAATACTGACCATAAATTATACATACATACTTTAAAGTCAGTGTAGTTACAAAATAAAAAGACGAATAATTGGATGTTAGGCACCCTCTGCCCATAATGATGGGACACACCTTAGGTCTTCCCTTAGATAAGTAACAATAGACCCAAGTCACATTGCATAGTGTCAATGCCAACCCTCAGATGTGGAGATGTTTTTATGGATGCAAGTAATGAGTTATGACAAATGGGTATAACATTACCTAAATGCTTATGTGCATAATATTTTTGTTACAACATAAATAAAATAAATTGTTAGCCCTGAATGTTACACCAAAATAAATTCACTACATAAGGCAAGAACTACATATAATTGACGAGTGGGTGCTTACCTTAAAACTAAATACAAATCTCCCACCTCTATAAAATCCTTCATCAGGACATATAATTAATTTAAAATTAAGAAGATCATCTTGATCTGGAAATTCTGTATTACATGTTTTAGGTAGATTTAGTTCATTCAAATCTGAAACAAAAGATCACTATTAGTAATTATTGATCAACAGTATGCAAATTTATCTTCAATAACAAATTGTCTTTTATGTTTTCAAAATCCCATTCTTCTGAATGTAATCTATAACCATTGTACCAAGTAACGCATTTATTTTTGTCAATAATGCAGACAATGAACTAAAATAGAGTTTCATCACTACTACACTGGGTACCTTTTGTGATCCGCAATTGCGCTGCTGATGCCCTTTTCTGTGAACCTCCTGCTCTTGATGTACCCTCCTCATCTTTCTTTTGTTGTTTTAATGAAAAAAGTTTAATCATTGTCCTAACTAATCGTTAAAAATAAAATAGAAATAAAGCCACGATCCAAGTTATTATTTTGACAGATTTTCACAGCTTTTTCAAGTTCAAATCAATTCAGCCGAGCCAAGGGAATCACGAATCAGTCTGATTGCGTCGTCAATTTGGTAATCATTGGGAATGAATATTTTTATTTGCTGTAAAATGGAGATTTCCGATATTTAATATATAAGCCAATCAAAAACGTTTACCATAGTACTAATGAAACAATATTGTGTTACAAAGATTGAATGAACCTTTTTTAGCATGACTACACAGGTGAGTTATATGTAGCATACCTATATAGTACTCGATGAGAAAATAAAATAAAAGGGACCTTGAGAGTTCGTTATTATATTAGGTACTTGAAAATAGGCTGCAAATACCTAAGCCGTGTTCGAAGAATGTTAACAAAACTAAATAATCAATCAGTTAGTTCTATTCATCGATATTGAGGTAACCCTCACGGATATGTTTGTACAACAGTATTCTAGGGTTGCCCACTTTACGAGAATGTACACCACAACAATTGGAAGCCATGACACGAATTATCTGCCTCTGCCTTATTGGCGTACAATATTTAAAATAAATTACAATCACATGATGTTAATGCAAATTTACAGTTACAGCAAATATTCTACGGCCTGTTAACTAATTATTGGATTATTGGTCGTGGATTATGAGGCCTGTCAATAACGTGTCGTACTTTATTTGGCCGTACAATATAGGGACCATCATCAGTTTGTGGTTGGAGCTTCCTTATTGTGTTCAGTTAGTTTCTTCGGCTCGTCTATGTAAATTTTATTTTACGTCTGAGTAAAGGAAAAAGATTTGCCTATTCAGAGCATTATCATATCATGCCGGAAAAAGTGATTTGAACGGTCTGCTACATATTTTATTTTGTAAGAAGTAGTTCAGTCCCGAGAGTTCGAGTGGATATTCAAGATGGCAAGTCCAGAAGATGTGATTGAGTTGGGGTCTTCGGACGAGGAGGCCCAGCCCGCCCTTAAAAAGGTAAAGCTGAAACAACTTATATGTTGTTTTTTTTTTTACTTACATGTTTTGGGGGCACACATTTAATCCCTACACGGGTGGTGCGACAGGAGCAACCCAAAGTAACACAAGAACTTGTGCTAAGTTCGTCCGGAGAAGTACTGCCACTACACCTGGTAAGCTGCCGCCAAGCAGTGATGCACAATTATTTGCTGTATTCCGGTGGAAGGGAGGGTGTGCCGGTGAAATTACATTCGCATGAGACGTAACATCCTCGTCTCGGTATAATGGACGCAACTTAATGTGACATAAGGCAGCTCGTACTTTGGTGGAGAGGACTTGGGTTGTGTTGCTGTTGTCTATGGGCAGCGGTTGCTACTTCACATCAGGTGGGCCGTTGGCTCATGCTGTCGCAAAAAGTTTAATTGTAGTACTACACACAAAGAGCCTACCGGGCTCAATAGCTTACTGGTTACATATGTTCGATGTAATACTGTCTTGTTTTGATAGACTCAAGCTCACAATGAACATCAGTCTATGATTTACTATAGGTACTTTCACTTTTTTTTTCAGAGAAAAGTAGTTCCTAATGCAATGGTACACATACCAACAAAGTTTCCTCCAGGAGTTACTGTAAAACCAACAAGAAACAAAGCTAAAATCAATCCCCTGACAATTGCAGAATCAACTATTGGCAAAGGAGTGACTGTCACAAAAGTGTCCCGCAGCAATATGATTTCAAATCCATTTGCTATTAAAAATAATGGGAAGCCTATTATAAGACCAACACAATTCAATCCAAATTGTGCCTCACAAATTATCAATAATTCGGCATTAAAAATTACACATATCACAAATAAAATTCCCATCATCACAAATACAGCACCTATTTCATTTTCCAAAGTTAGGAACACAATTCCACTTGTAAACACATCAAATATATTACCTCGACGGATAACTGTTAAAAAGGTCTCTCAGCTATCTCAATCACCAATGAAACGTAATGGAAGACTTAATCCAGTGAACATGCTTGGAAAAATACAAGTGAGATCTAGTCCTGCTTTAAAAAGTAAAGCCAATGAAGTGGTCTCTCTAGATGATGATGATACACCGCCCCGTGCACCAGGTCCACAGTGGTACTTGAGGCCTGAAGAACAAGAATCAAAAAAACCGGACAATGTGCCAGAACAATCAAAAATTGCTAATTTAGATAAGACTAATAAAACAAAAGAAAAGGTAGAAAGCACTAAATTGGAAATAGTGACCACTGATTTGGAAAAGCAAAATAACAAAGAACCAGAAAGCAACTTCATTGAAATTACAATTGAAGATAGCCCTGCTAAGATTGAGAATAAGAGAATGAGTCATGTAACAGAACTAGTCTTCGCAATTGATGATAGTCCTGGAAAAGGTACAGCTGACAAAAGAAATGCTAGTGGCAGCGATGAAGAGACTACTAAGACCAGTAAAAGAAAACACAGCAAGAAGAAATTGGAATACCCAAAACATGATAATGTTGCTGACCCTATAGAGATTGAAATTGAACTGACTCCAGTAGTAAACAAAGACATTCAGAATGATGACACCAAAACAGGTTCACAGGATGATGTTGTTGAGACAGAAATCTTTTTGGTAGAGGAATCTCCCGTGAAAGGTGTTCAACAAATGGACACTAATACTCCAAAGAAGGACATTCCTGCTAAGCCCCAATTGAAGTTAAATAAAGCTGAGCCAGCCATAGTCCAGCCAACTCAAAGTATTCAGCCTAAGGAAACAGGCGAGTTCCATCCTGTGTATCAAAAATTCATTGATCTCTGCTTTCAGTTGGATAATTCTGAGGACATGAGTAAAATTGTTGAGAAAAAGATCAAAGCTTATTATCGTCAGGTTCCAAAAAGTTATACAGAATCGGAGGTGTTCACTGACATGGTGGTAAGCAAAATAAGCGCCATGAAGGCTGGTCCTCAAAGGATTTATTTGTACATAAAAGATGTGGTCGATGAACTGAATATGCAAAGAAGGATTGCCAAATCACAGCCAGTGAAGTTGAATACTGTTAATGAAGGTAATCAAAAAATTGTTATTACCTTAACCTATGCATATTACTGCGTACCAATGACAGTTATAAGTGATAACCAACAATGTATCTGAGTAATTTTATTTATTTTTATTAATATGCATATTGTCTTAACTGTATTAATAAGTCTGTTATTTTGATGCATTGTAGCTCAGTAGCTCTGCTTATTCTGCACTGTAGGTTGCGGGTTTGATTCCCACCCAGGACAAAAAATTGTGTGACAAGCATTATATACATATGTTTGTTCTGCAATGTACACTAATATTGATTCATGAGGTTTCACTGTTGTAGTACTGTGTTATAAAAGTAACTGATTCATAAGGTTTTGCTGTCAAAACTTCAACCAAATCTGGGGGGCTACTTGGGGGTGGATGGTTAGCTGCCACCTTTAAGTTGATAATCTAAATATAAATATTGGTGGACACAGCACCATCTAGCCCCAAACTAAGCAGAACTTGTATCATGGGAACCAGACAACTGACATAATAAATTTACACTTTTTTTGGAAATAAATACATATAATACATAGGAATAAACATCTAGTCACACAAATATTTGTCCTTGGTGGGAATCGAACCCGCAACCTACCTAGTTGGCAGAATTACAACCAACTAAGCTGTTAGGCCAATCATCTGCCACCAAGCACCTTCTAATGTTGTGTACCCTCACTTGAGAGCCAGTTCCATTCGAGGCCTTGCATAATGCTACCGCTACCATTCAAGTCAAGTCAAGTCAAAAACTTTTATTTCCATAGAATTCATAAAGAAATGGCTTGGAAACGTCAATATTCAAAACATAAGGTCACGCGTACTTATTGATAAGTTTGATGCCTGTTCAAACCCTATCCGACCCTCCATGGGAAAGAACATACAAGAAACCCCTAATGGAGGGATTCCTTTTTTTTCGCGAGCACGATCCTTGTAACAAGTGAGGTCTATGTTACATGTATGACTACATAATATACTAAAATAAGATATTACAGTATGTTTTGTGTGTCGTTGAGCAGAGCGACATCAGACCATGGGGATTTATCATTTATATAATCATTTACAGTGTAATAAGCTTTACTTACCAGACCTGTCTTTATGTATGACTTGAATTTTTGGGTCGGAATTTTGACATTGACTGCAGAGTCCCTTATCATCATGATTATATAGTCACATGCTACCCTGACTGGGTTGAAAGTAAAAAAGTTTTAGCAATTGGTGAGGAGTAACAAACATACACTTTACTCGCATTTATAACGATGGTACTATTTTTATATTACAGAAAATGAAAAGGTCTTATATGGTGAAGACAGTGAATTTGACTCAAAGCATCAAAGGCAAATACACAAGCTTGAGAAGACACTGAAGAAACTTCACCGAGCCATACAAAAACTGGAAGAACAGGAAGTTGATTTTGATGATGAAGAGGACTCAGTATATTTGCTGACAGAAAGGTAGGTTTAAATAATTAAAAAAAAAAACATTTTTGTATGTTATTCAAAGCACTAGATCAGTAAAGGCCTTGGAGAAATAGATATTACATATGGAAAAATATAAATCTTTGTATGTTGGAAACATTCGCCTTTTGCATTCATAAAAACAGGAAAGAAACCTTGGCTTTTTCTCTTACCTACACATGGAAGAGATATAATTTGGCCACAGAGTTCCGAACTTTGCATGCTTTAATTACCTTATTTTTACATCTGTGGGTTACAAAATTATGAACCACTAAACCAAAAAAATGGATACTGATTTTGATGACTATACATTTCTGAAAGCAATTTGCATGCTTTTATTTGTTTTTATGTATTTGGACCAGTGTCTTTGTTTCCAAATTTTCCAATTTATTGCTTGTTTTAAACACACTTGTTTTATTTAAGCAGCAAAGAGGGCACATCCAAGGATTTGGCTCAGCCACTAGAAAAAGCTGAGCTTTTAAAAAGGTGTGTGGCAGAAAACCCATCCTCTGATTGAATTTGCTGTACATATATTATAATTTATTCCTGTTTTAAATATTTATTTTGTTCATTATTTATCTATTTATTAAATAAATGATCAGTGAATCTTTCTTTTATTATTTGTAATTGTGTATTAAGCTTTTGGTATCGTTGAGTGGATTCATTTACTGTCTTTTGTTTTTAACTCTTCATTCTTTATTTATCTAGTGCTTGTCGGTATTGATGTATTTCTTTAGTTTAGTCACATTGAAAGTTTTTTATTTTTATTTTATAGGTACAAAGAGAGAATGATACGGGTCCATGCTAAGTTCTGTCAGTTGACCAACACAAAGATGCCCTCGGAGCCGCGACTGCAAGTTGATGCCCGTCCCGGACAGCCCAAGGGTCCAGCCAAGCGGTTGGAAAAATGGATCAATAAGAAAGTACCCATTGGTACACCGCTGCCTTTCCCTGACTTCCATGATGTTGTGCACTGTGTCAGAGAAGCCAATGAGGAGGACAAGCTGGGTTGGAATGAGGCTGATATAATAGAAGAAGGTATTGATTTTTTTCTTGTGATTGTATCAAAAGAACAGATTTTTCATTTTTCAAATTTTCAAAATTTAAGGGCAGTAGAACTCTCGCCATCATTTCTGCTGCCAAGCAGTAACGCGTTCGCGTTACTGTGTTCCGGTTTGAAAGGTGTGGTTGCCGGTGAAATTACAGGCACAAGAGACATTCCACCTACACGTCTCAGGGTTACGGGCGCATACGATGCGACTTGTGTCTTGTCGTACCTAGTAAGGGAGGACCGAAGTCGCATCGGTTGTTATGGGCAGAGGTTACCACTTAACACCGGGTGGGCCGTCGACTCGTTCCGTAACTGTATCACAAAAAAAAAACAAGAAGTATATTATTGCTTAAAGATCATCTGGCCATCTTGCTATGCTCGCCATAACTCGGCAGTCTGGTTAATATTGGCACTTAAACAAAAAAATTACACAGTCATTTGTAAAGTGATAATTGGATTCTGTTCCAGCTCGCGATTTATTCACTAGATGTGGTAAAAAGCTTCAAAGGCGAAGACAAGAAAACGAATGGAGATTGGCGGCTTCGAGGATTCAACAACTCGTAGATCCAGCTGAATTAGATGAGGATCTCAAGAAAAAACTCGAGGAAAATAAACGTGTAACGTCTAAGAAGGAGACTGAAGTTCTTAACAAGTAAGTAAACTATATAGAAGATTTAGATACATTGTTTCAAATTGCTGTATAATTATTATATATTAACTAGTTTCTATTTTTTCTAATAGTAAATTATTTCTTTATATCCCAATGTACTTATAGGACTTGTACATGTTTATTTCTCTAGATGCAATTTGTAATTTGTTTTTTGAAATAAATTATGCAAATCCGCAACTCCGGCCTCACTGTGGCTATGCGCCAACTCCGTTACTCCATTAGACAGTTGTAATCTTTAATACTCAAATGTATTTCCATTGCATCTACTCTAAATAGTATAAAACGAAGTAGCTATGTGCGTCTGTCTGTTTCACCGCTTACATCGTCCAAGCCACGCGACGGATTTTGACACGGTTTTCACTAATAGAAAGAGCGATCAAGGAGGAAAGTATATGTATTTAATTTGTAAATTAATTGCACCCGTGCTAAGCCGTGCGGGTCGCTAGTTTAATATAATTTTTATTAAAACTGAGTTATGTTATTTTTCAGGTTTGCTGAAAGGCAAAAACAATTAAACCTTGAAGTTGTGGAGATCGGAGACCAAGAAGCTGAAGAATCACCTGTTGAATCAGAAGAAGAGGAACCCACAGAAGAGAGTACATCACTACAAACGAAGGAGAAGCGAAAAGAGAGACTCAAACGACTGCTATATGAAAAGTCTAAGAAAGTGACAGAAGATAAAGAAAATAAATCAAATATTGAAAATAAAAGTCAATCTAACGTTGAGAAGGAGGAAACAAGCAATGTTGAAGTTAAAAAGGCTGAAGATATAGAATCCACAGGTATACAATACACTTTAGGACAAAAAGTAAAAAAAACTGGGAAAGAATACGAAGAATCTGTGGGAAATGACGTGAAAGAAATTACAGACAGGGAATTAAAGGTAAGTTGTGAATCAGTTCAGATCGGAGATAAAGATAATTCTAAGGAAGTCAACGATAAAGATAGCAGCCAGATGGAATTTTATAATACAGAAAAAGATAAAAATCTGTCAGACGAGACTAAATATGATAATAACACTAAATCTGACTCTGAAAAAATACATTCACTTAGTGATGATACTGATAAAATTGATTCAGATATTGATGAATTACATCTTTTACAAAAGCTACATTCTGACGAAATTAATTCTTCCACTCTTGAATCTTCTGATTCTGAATCGTTGATAGCCATTTCCGACTCACTTTCAAGCGGTGAAGGTACAAAGAAACCCGGGGACATCATAAGTATTGAAAACTCTAGTTATTCTGAATCGGAGAATAAGAATGATGAACAGGAAGTTGAGTTACATACTCTATCGCAAAATAAAATAATCACTGAAACAGTTAATGTTGAAATGGAAATTGAATGTTCTAATGCAGGCGTTGAGAAAAAGATTAATAAAAGTAATTATGATGATTGCAATGAGTCTGCTGAAGATATATTGCTTGCTTCATCTGATGAGGAGCTAAATAATGTAGAAAAAGTTGCTCAAGATAAAGGCTCGAAAGAAATAAGTTCAAATACAATGGAAACAAATAATGAAAAACCAAATAAAACTGCTGATACAACTGATACAAGTTCAATGGATAGTGTGGAAATTACTACCACTAAAGACGTTGAGCCAAGTGAGGTAAACGCTGACAATACCATTGAAGTAACAAGTATCACATCAACAGAGACTGGCGATGATGAAATAATGTCAAAACTAGATGAAGCCATCAGTGACATTTCAGCCGAAGTTACCAGTATCACTTCATCAGAGACTGTTGTGGAAGCAACAACAAATAATCAAAATGAGGATGATACCGCCGAAATAGCCTCTACGAAATCATTAAAATATGTTGAAAAAGTTTCAATGATCAACCCAGATCTACAGACTGGTGACGATTTGCTTGAAGCGGCTTGCGTCAAGTCAGTGGAAACTACTGAGCCCAAAGTGTCAGAGGAAGATAACGCTGCTAATGCTAAAGCAGCGGCCACTGAATCCGTATCATCAACATTGATTGACACAATTAGTCTCGTATCAGCAAACACTATAGAGAATGAAATCACGGTCTCAGCTAAAGATCCTCCTAATGTAACTTATACTGCTCAATCGATCTTTGATACAGAAAAAGTAGCAAGTAATGGAGACGAATCAGACATTATACCGAATAGCATTAAAGATGCTGCCGATGTACGAGAATCTGCAGAGAAAGAGTTGAATGAACTTCAAGCACCTGAACCTATGGAGGTTGATGATGCTTGATTGATAAAATCTAAGTTCTATCTTGCGAAAATATTGCTGATAGAGATACAATTCTACAACAAAACATTCGTGAAAACTATAATTTAGAAACAGTTGAAAGAGTAAATGTTTTCACTGATTTGAATTCTGACTGATATGATATTATACTTGATGAGAAAACACAACAGAATAATTTAAGTCATTTTGTATTATATAGAGCTACTCTTACATTTTTCAAGTATATGCTAAGATTATAGATATTATTGAGCCAAACATGTGTGACTCAAGTTCTTATGAACCCTCTATTTTTTTTCTGATCTATAACAAACTGAAAATTTCCATTCATTTCACATTCAATTTCGTTGGAATAACATAAGTTCTAAAAGAATTTGATTTTAATTCTACATTTATTCTAAAAGAAACTTGCTGACCTAGATGCTATGTTTTTGTACAAGATAAGAATCTAAATCTATGATGTGTATCTTTGCGTACTTTCAATTAGAGTTCAGGGGTTCCATTACATAATTGTCTTTCTGTTACATGTAATGAATCATACATTCAAACTTAAATAAATTGAAAGAATGTTATGAAACCCCACTGGTCTAAGAACAGATGAAGTCGGCTGATGCAACGTTAATTTCCTTATAACTATGTATTTAGTTAAGATTTCAGAACTCTTCGTTTTTTATTTTGTTTACTACATGTCGAGTAGGTTTATGGTTATATTATTGAAATAAATGAACAGACTGGGTTTTGGAATTAGTATATTATCCCGAAAAGGGGTTAATATACTTTTTCCTGCAGTTCACCAATATAGCCGCACCTTACCAATTGTGGTAAGGTGCGGCTATACCATTGTCTGACACCCGACCTCGGACAAACTTTACCAACAATCGCGAACAATCTGGCGCAAACAATCGCGTTCAGTTGATTGGCCTCATAGCTCAGTTGGTAACGCTGCCTTCTGCGCTGTAGATCGTCAGTTCGAGTCCCACCCAGGACAACGACGTGTGACGAACATAGGTGTTTGTTCTGTCGTGGTGTTAATATGTATTTCCAAAAAAAGGTATATAATATCAGTTGTCTGGTTTCCATCTTACTTTGGGGCTATATGGCGCCGTGTGAAATGTCCACGAATATTATTATTAATTTGTAGAGTAACTCTAGTTTATGGATGGTTCGCGAGCAAAAGCCATACATTTATCTGGCGGAGTTTGGATGAGAGATTCGGGTGTTAGATAGTGGGTGATGAAAGATAAAAGACATTGATAAAGTTTTGCACTTGCGTTTTGGTGGTTATGGCTACTATTTTTTCTTTGAAATTATATTCCAAATATTAATTAAATAAACTCACACCAAATAATGTTCAAACAGCATAATTTGGTTTGACCACTATCGATTTTACATTAACCCTTTTTCGGGATTACGTTTGAATTTTGAATCAGCTTGTAATTTTTTCTTTTGTAATAAATAATAATAATAATAGATGCACACTATATCAAATTAAAATAAAATTTGATTAAATTATTTAAATTTAAATACATACAATTTAAATAGACATTAATAATACATATACCATTTAATTGGACCTGTTACAAATTTTGTTTGTTTTCGTTATGTTCCCTTTGTTAAGTGTAAGAGAATAGCATATAAGTGAATATATTTAGCTTAGATTGAAACAATAAGAGTTTATTTTATTTGTATCTATGTAATAAATCATTAAAGGATATATTTTTTTAATCGGAATGCACAATTCCGATCAGATCTAGTTAGAATGTGTTTAAAAACTGAAATTACAGTCGAGCTAAATACGTGCTAGCTAGACAATAAAGCGACAAAATAAACGGACGGACACATCTGCAATTTTTTATTAATTTAGAATGAATTAATTGCTTAATAAACACGTTTCCAAGCCATTTCTTTATGAATTATATGGAAATAAAGTTTTTGACTTTGACTTTAATAATAGCTGAGTTTTACCTACCATTAAAACTCTTATTATGTCTGGAGCCTTATTCGAAGCCTTTTAAACATATTTTGAGATGTAGTCCTTCCGTTTCCGGCCGTATTTTATGTAATTTAGCGTGGTAGTTCTGTTTTCCGGCTGTAGGGGGCGTTAACTTCCGTCCGCCATGTTCACCAGTTTGTGCGAGCTCCTATTCTTATCATTGTAGTCTCAAAATAACAAATACCTAAATACACCAGGCAGAAATTAATGTAAGGCTTCGAATAAGGCTCCAGACATAATAAGAGTTTTAATGGTAGGTAAAACTCAGCTATTATGTCCTTCGCCGTTATTCGAAGCCTTTTAAACATATTTTGAGACATTGTTTGTTTTCGCCTGGTGAACAGGACGCCAATGTGATAGTACTAATTTTAAATAATTGCGCTATTTTATATCCAATAACTAAATGTTTTGTTGTGTAATCTGAACTACGGTAGTTTCCTAATATGCTAGTATAAATTTGATAACCCCTCAAATGTATTATAAAATCAAATAAAACAAACTGATTAACTAACAATATAACTTGAATAATAACATTAAATTAATGTTCTACCGAGTCAAAAGATGCCCCCAACGAGGTACTATTGGAAATACAAGCAAGCGTTGCTTTAAAATTTTGTGAAAGTATTTTTAAATTTCCAATTAGCAGTCTTTAAGATCTTATCTATTGGTTCTCTATCGAGCCAACTTCTGGAAGCTACAGCAGATCTGACACTGCCAGGAGTTGCTTCGATGTCCGCGTCTTTTAGGACAGATTTAACCCATCCCGCTATTATAGTTCTGGACGCAGCTTTTGGTATGCCACGGGCAGTTACAAATAATGATTCGATAGCAGATTCCTTTCTTCTAGCTTTGCCCAGCAAAATTAAATTCTTAATCCATAGTAAGTACTGGATCAACATTCAGGTTAGTTGCATTTGGGAATAGCTTCAACCCTGATTGAATATGTGATTCTGAATAATTTTTTGATTCATACATGGGCCAAAAAGTCACAGAATTATCACTATTGTTAACAAAATATCTATCAGAAACATTTAAAAGAGTTAGGTCATGAACTCTACGACCAGAACAGAGCATCAAAAGGATAGCACATCGCGTTGAAACATCGTACAAGCTTTTCGAGTTTACATTATTATGGGATAACCACATAATCGAAATATTAGTATCCAGACACATTTTTCTGGGCGATTAAGCGCCGTAATTGAAATTGATCTTAGAATTTGCTTCACTAATACGTTTGAACTTAATCGTGTACCTACTGTCCTCTGTTCGACATAATGTAGAGACAACAGATTTATGTACTAAAATAGTTCTGTAAGCTAACTTTTCATTGAAATGTAAATCCTAAATTTGAACCTTTTTACTTTTGAATTATTACACCAATTTACCCATCGCTTCCAGGCTGGCCTGTAGGTATTCAGTGTGGATTTTCGCCAACCTGCCTTCAACAGCGCTTTCTGCTGATAGCGCTGACCATGTTTCTAAATTCCGCGATCCCCCCCCCCACATTTCCAAATCGCCAGAGTTAACCCCTGGACCTTCGGAGGAGGAAGACCTGTCGAGTGGTCTAGTAGAACAGATTCTAATCGGTGGACTGTGAATGGAAGAGCCTTCGCTCGAGCTTTGAGATCCGCTCTCCAGAACGCCTGAGGCCACTTCGGTGCAACTATTAGAAACGTACCTTTTGCTCGATTGAGGTGCATAGGAACTCTCTGCATCAGGTTCGGAGGTGGGAACACCTATTCTCATGTGAAAGCGTTGTGCCTCCATGTTACTGGATTACTCTGGTCTAGGCTCACATACTGCGAAACCCCGTGGGCTCTCGCAAACAACTACTACCTACCTACTACTAACGCTCGCAACTATGCAAACAAGTCCATCTCTGGGACTTTGCGAACACTTTCTCCGTCAATGGGGGAAAAAGATGCCACTCTGAGGTCAATGATTTCCGAGAAAGGCGATCGGCTGTACTGTTGTATCTTCCGGGAATGTGATGAGCAGCTAAGTGAATGTCGAAGAAAAAAAAATATATATTAATAAATAATATAAAATAAATATATAATGTAAATTAGATAAGTTAGATTCATCAGTTTCACCGATCGACTTCCCCCTTCGTTCCTCAGATATGCTATGACAGATTTGTTGTCGCACTATACAAGAACTGACGAATGACTCAGAAAATGACCAAATTGGGACAAACATTTCAGAATAGTCAACATTTCCTTGTAATTCTAGTGAAAAAATTCTTCTAACCAGTTGCCCCACATCTGCATACCGTTTACCTCTGCTCCTCAACCAGACCCGGCTGCATCGGTTGTCAGAAAGTTTCATAGGTGGGTGAAGTCTGGATGATTTGTGACAATTCTTCATCCACCATTTCAGTTCCCAGATTGTTTGGCTTTCTGGGTGTATTTGAAGAAGACTGTTGCAATGGGACAGCAAGCGGAAATTTAAGCGACCCTGACTTACTGCTAACCTTACAAAATTTAGACTCCCTACGATACTCTGCGTTTCGCGACGGGTCTCAGCTTTTCTTTTTAATAAATTTGAAAGTACATGCTTCAAACCTTGAATTTTCTTTTCTGGCAGGAACTTTTGGTTGCGCCACGTGTCCCATACTAAACCCAGCTACTCCAGTGACCTTTGTGGAACAAGAATTGTTTTACCTTCCAACCCAACTCTCTCATTGTTTTTAGGACGATTTCTGTTTGACGTTCTAGTTCCTGGGAAGCTATTAAATAATCGTCCAGAAACACTGCGATTCGTATACCCTGCTCTCGAAGGATTTCTGCGGTCCAATTCGAAAGGGACGCGAAATTTTTTGGTGCGGTTGCAAGACCAAATGGCAAAAGTCATCTGTAAGTACTGACCTTTGTAAAGCAGCCGGAGGAAGCAGCGGTGACTCCTGGCGACCGATACGTGGTAGTAAACCTGGGTGAGGTCCACTTTTACCCTCCAATCCTTCGGCTGTAGGAAGTCCGGAATACGATGGACTGATATAAGTCTGAATTTCGTTACTTTTAGGTATTAGTTCGGACTATTATTCGGAGTTTAATAAAAAATTTGTATTTTGTATTTGTATTGTATTTGTTTTAAATTGAAAATTGGACGCATTGAGCCGTCGCTTTTTGGGGTCAAAAATAGAGTTGACAGAAACTGGGTGTTTCAGGGGCATATTCTAAAATCTTTTCTAATAACATATTCTTTATTATCCGATCCCTTTCTAGAGAAGGAACAGTTTGAAAACGAGCGCCTACCATGCGTGGATGGAAGACGAGTGATGGTTTGGTTTGAAATGGAATTTTGTAACCAGTAATGACGTTTAAAAATGTGGTCGGTGCACCTCGGTTTCGCCAGGTATTGACAAACGATTTCAACCTTCCCCTCAGAAACACCGGTTCCATGTCAATATTTCCTATCTCAGTTTCCCTTACCGCGTAAGACATTGGTCTGAGCGTGTGGGCCCTGTCGACCGAAAGGTTTTCTCGAGCTTGCAGAGGCTTGCTGACGAGAGGAAAATGTTTGAGGCTTCAATTGTGGTCGAAAGAAACGCTCATTATTTGCATAGGCTGGAAAATCGTAACTGAATTTGTAAGGGTATAAAGGTCTCGCACCTTGCGGTGGCGGGTACCTGTTAAGCGGTGCCGTGGAGCGACCGGCTTGATTATAACTACTAGGTCCAGGTTGCGCAGCCTGGGACCCAGATATAACTCTCATCTCTTGCGCAGAGAAGGAGTGGTTTGGAATTGTAAAGATCTTACTGACCCCCCCCAATTATTATTATTATTATTATTTTTATTTATGTATCTCTGCAAATAGTTCTTTATCAAAGAGGTATTCCCATGAAGGTGGAATATTTTTCAAAGTAACTCTTAAGAATTTGTATTTTACTTGACTTATAAAAATCTCACGTCTTTGTTCAACAATGTCCGCTCTGCGGCCACATAATATTAATTGCAAAGAATCTAAAGGAAACTTTGTTTAAATCCCCGGAAAAAAAAAAAAAAAAAAAAAAAAAAAAAAAAAAAATGTCTTTTATTTTAGAAACCAATGACTCATTGTTTAAGTTATTTGTATCTCGAGTCCATTGGAGTAAATCTGATACACCCAGTAACGAAATTTGTCCCATTCTCAGTTTTAAAATGCTGCAATGAATTCAGCACCTGCAAATGCTCCGAAGAGGCCTTTGCAACTGTTGGTCCTTTTAGGTTAGTTACCAACACAAAATCAAATTTGAGGTTCGACTCGGCGTGGGCCTCACTTTGAATTGCTGGTTCCATTGCGGAGCCATCATGGTGGTAGTCTGAGGAATACCAACCGCCCCAGGCGGGAAGGTATTGCTCGCCAAAAAGTTCTGAATTTCACTTACTTGTTGAGAAAGGCACTCGATGACCTTACCGTCTTTACGCGATACTTTCCTGCGTTTCAGCCTGCGCCTTTTTCTACCCTCACGGAAGGTGAAGATGAAGATGACAAAGGCGGCATCTTATCATGTTGATTCTTCTGTCTTCTTTCGCCTGCATCACCATTACCGCCATCGCCATTAACCCCAACATCATCGCTTGATGAAGAATATGACGTACGCCGTCGTTTTTTTTTTTTTTTTTTTTTTTTTTTTTTTTTTTTTTTTTTTTTTTTTTTTTTCTCAAACGAAACTACAACACTTTTTCAATTATTTAAATACGAATGCTAACAGCATTAACACAAATTATTTTATAAAAACTGGACGCTTGGAGCGTTACGTCTTTACGGCACGAAAGTAAGGACGCCAATGATAAGAATAGGAGCTCGCACAAACTGGTGAACATGGCGGACGGAAGTTAACGCCCCCTACAGCCGGAAAACGGAACTACCACGCTAAATTACATAAAATACGGCCGGAAACGGAAGGACTACATCTCAAAATATGTTTAAAAGGCTTCGAATAACGGCGAAGGACATAATAACGTATTTTTGTCATTTAGAGTGTGTGTGTACATAGTGTAACATTGTATGGACAAAAAGGTACACCAACCTAAGTTACGAAGGTAATTTCGACGTGTTAGGGAGTTTGTCGTTAAATTGAATGACGTTAAGTGGAGTTTACGCTGTATACAGGGTGTCCGGTAATGAATGGATAACCTTGAAATGGGTCTTAGTAGAACTATTGGGCATACGGAATAAAATATCAAATAAAAAAAAACCAAGTAGGTACTTAGTATAAAAAAAAACAAAACAAAACAAAACAAAAAAACAAATAAATCAAAACATCGATATTATTAAAAAAATACATATCTTTGATACTAAGTACTTGGTTTTTTTTTATTTGATATTTTTTTCCGAATGTCCAATAGTTTTACTAAGACCCATTTCAAGGTTATCCATTCATTACCGGACACCCTGTATATTCACTATGGGGAAATTCGTAAGCGAATAAAACAAATACAAGTTATCTCAGTCGTCACAACATTTATTTACATATTTACAAGGTCCCAACTAATACATAATATAAATACCCTTATTTACATATAACTTATTACATAAGCGTTATGTAAAACATACTGGTCCTACTGTGAAAGAGAACTGGTGGTCCGCTTCCGCGAACAGTATCGGTTGGAAGTCTGTGATGGGTAACCGGTCGGTGCGTGACGTTTTTATTTCCATCACTATCTCTCCTGACCCCTCCTGTGGACAACAATTATGTAAATACTCCTATCCTCAGTTAATTTTATGTGATACAGTTAAGGTACGAGCTGAAGTTAAGTGGTGCCCTCTGCCTGTGACCGATGCGACTTTGGTTCTCCCCTACTAGGTAGGTCTAGCGGTACTGACCCCCGAGTTTCAATCCGGAGGTCGCCGGTTCAAATCCCGACGTGCACCTATGAGTTTTTCGATTGAAAGATTTATGTGCGCAATACCACGTTCTCAAAACGGTTAAGGAAAACATCGTGAGGAAACCGACATGTCCTAGAACTAAAAATTCGAAGACATGTGTCGAGTGCACGAAAGGAGCCTCTTTGAGGCGCACTTACAATCCTTTCACTACACTGGTTCGACAGAACCGGTGACTCGAGAAGAAGACTAGGTATGACAAGTCGCATCATATGAGTCCTTATTTGTCATCTGCTAGTAAAAATGCCCCCCCGGACTTAACCAGGGCCTTAAAGGGCCACTTAACATCTTGTAGGTTGCATGTTTTTATGCGATAATGTTACGGAACGCGCAGATGGCTCACCTGGTGTTACCTCTGTCCAAAAGCAATACATCTTGGGTACTTATCTACTTAGGTATAGCGAGACCCAAGTCGCATCGTATGCGCCCGTAACTGGGTTGTGAAGGGGGAATGTCTCTCATGTCTGCTTGTAATTTTACTGGCAATTAAACCTGAACACAGTATCGTGAACTCATAACGGCTTGACGGCAGTAATGGGTATCGTGGAAGTACTTCCCCGGACGAACATTGCATATGTTCTACTGCCTGTAAAAAGTCATCTTTAACTTGAATTACTCCCATTTACCACTATGTACGTAAGTGGTGGCAGATGGCAGGTAAGTTTGTATTGTGTGCCATGTCACCTGCGACACGGAGTTCTAGTCCCGTAAGCCCTTGATTAAGTTTGATTTGTCCAATATACCTTGCAATTATCCCTCAACAACTGTGGTTCCTTAAATTCCGCTGCATTCCATCCAAATAACTTGACGTTGCTTATTCTCGACAGTTCCGGGGGAATGTCGGATCTGAAAATATATATTGTTGTGTGATATGTCCACCAATATTTATTATTTACTGGCTGTACCCGGCGTGAGTTGGAATGCCAAGTATAAATAAATAAAGAGTAATAAAGAATATAATAAATAATAATATTCTGTTAAATGAAGTGATTTTTTTATAAAATTAGTGCTAAAAGTTTCATCAAAAACGAAAAAATAAATTCATTCATATACAGTTTTTGGGCCAGGAATCGTCGCGGGCGTCACTAGATCACTATTAAAGTTTCATCGCAATCTGATCAATGGTTTTGGTACACATGGCGAACAAACATCCAAGCATTGATTATTGATATATATAGAATATTTATTCTATGCTTTTAAGACTTTGATGATCACAAATAAGGATAAAATGTAGGAGGTACCACAGAGAATTGGTCTTGGAAACAATAACGGTTCAGGGTACGTTTGCTGGCTGGCACAGAGTCATTTAGTGTAACGTTTTTAATAATATAAATAATTCATTCCACTAACCAAGATTATCATTGATAATAAAGAAAAATAAAAATTAGAATAAATTAGTGGGTAAAATCGGTTGCTGGTACACATTTTTGGAGATAGAAGATTTGCATTAGCAGATATTTAAGTATTAGTCACCGGCCGTAACTATTATTATTTATTATTATTATATCAGTTGTCTGGTTCCCGTGATACAAGCTATGCTTAGCTTACTTTGGGGCTAGATGGCGCTGTGTGAAACGTCCACCAATATTTGTTTATTTATTTACTATGAGACACAAGACCCTACATTATAATACTCTGCATACGTCCAATTACATTAGTCTAAAATGCTCCTAATATACTACTATCATAGCATTCATATCATAGCGGAATTGAGTGTTCAGGCATAGTGTAATTACCTTTTATTAGATACTAATTCACTATGTTAATCTTAGCACAAAGTCAATAAAAGATGTATTATTATTATTATTATTATATTCCTTAATAAAACATTGACGCTGCATCAGACCAATATACTCTTGTTTAGACAAGCTTCAATATATTTATGCTCGAAATCCATTGTATCAAAAAGAATTACTTAGCGAAATGTTCAATACTGCTCTATTAACAGTCTTCTTCTTCTTCTTCTTCTTCGAGTCACCGGTTCTGTCGAACCAGTATGGTGAAAAGATTGTAAGTGCGCCTCAAAGAGGCTCCTTTCGTGCACTCGACACATGTCTTCGAATTTTTAGTTCTAGGACATGTCGGTTTCCTCACGATGTTATCCTTCACCGTTTTGAGAACGTGGTATTGCGCACATAAACCTTTCAATCGAAAAACTCATAGGTGCACGTCGGGATTTGAACCGGCAACATCCGGATTGAAACTCGGGGGTCAGTACCGCGTACCGCTGGACCACCACGCTCCCGTTTTTATTATATATTATTTATATATTATTAACAATGGAGGCAAGCGATGCACGTATCGTACCTTTGCGGTGCTTTCGTGCTGATGCAGTTGTAGGTGAAATTCTGCCTGGCTCCATTTGACAGTAGCCTCAGGAAGCGTAGCTGAATACCTCCGAACCCTTCGCCATCGTATGTTACCTGCAATGTAAAGGAACCTACTCCAACACTCCGAAATCCAACGCGAACTTTGTTCGTCCAACAATCATAAAACTGTCTGGGCATAATAACTTTAACGTAATTTAAATAACGAGACATCGCCCCATCGAGTTAAGAGTACGCAAGACTTTATTTTAACGAGGTACTGCTGGGGAGGCCAAGTGGAAATAGACCAGCGAACTTCTGGCCGTCGACTGGTTGAATGAGGTGATAGACCGTGAAACCTGGCGGACTTTGGTGTCGGGGACCAAGGTCCACTTTGGTTTGTAAGTTATTTTTCGTTAGAGTTTAGTTTATGACCAGGCCAGCAGCCCATAAGACCTGGATACGGAAGGACGCTAAAGTATGGGAAGTAATTGCATCACACCGTGCCCGTTGCTCTGACTCTTCAAGGTGAAGTCTCGTGTGCCTTCTACCACTCCTAATTGGACACACCTGCTTAGTGGGAGAATTGTTGGGGCGGAGTGCGAATGATTACGTAGATTTTAGTTTAGAAATTACCCCGCTGTTCTTGAGTGAAAACGATTAACGCTAAAAGCTCTACTGCATAGACGAGAGTTCGCACCGTCCCATTGTCTTCGAAGTAGATTGGCAGCAAGCGTCCATGGGCTGCCTCTGATGTCTACTCCGTGCAGGTATCCACCGGTACTTACTCGGTATCCGTCGTCCATCTGTGAGAACTTGTGCGATGTGCCGTCAGTGTTGAAGACGGCTGGTTCCCGCCCATCCGGATACAGGCAGGTGCTGTGACCTTTGCAGTAAACCTTTACTGGACGCCCGCTGAGACTGCCACGAGCATCTATCCAATATAACCCTGAAAACACAAGTATGTAAATTATTACATCTGGATAGATAAACCATGAAAACACAAGTAGTTATGGAAATGATTTCATCTATCCTTTAGATCCATGAAAACACAACTATGGAAATGATTTTTGTACTGGCTTTTGTCGTGTGGTGTCAGGACAGAAACTAACCCATGTTATTAAATATATAAGTTCAGTAGGTTTTGTGAGTAACAAACATATAAGGAAAAAAGTACATACTTTCGGGGTTACAATACGGGAAGTGAAGAACCCAATAGCTGATGTTATTCGTGGTGCTGAAGAGCTCACCTTGTCACGTCTGTGTTTCTACTTTAGTGTAACCCACCGTCAAACCGGGACCGCTGTGCCTACCCCTCCGGAGAAAAAATAAGCGTGGTTGTACGTGTATGTATGTACCATCTGTCAAATTGACGTGCGCCGTACGCAGATCCCTACAGGATAATGCTGGATTGCTTCTGGTGCCGCGTGGACTTCTGGCAGCCTCCAACTCGGTCCGAGCTGTTATGACTCCCGTCATGACCTCCTTCACCCATTCTATCTCTTCCTCTGTGGAAGATAAATAAATAAATATACTACGGCGTGTATTTATTTACGGTTTTGAAATCAAGGCAATCAATTTTCCAAGTAAAAATGTATCAATCGTAATTTTGGTCTCGGTTGGTTCATAACTAATATGTCACCAAAACTTAGCCTTAAAAATGACTAATGGCGTCTCCATCTATAAACGTATCATGAAAACTTGACTTTTCTTGTGAAATGATTATAATTTTACACTCGTCGATACTATAATTACCTTCATCTAGATTTTCTTCAGTTGCAGTTTCAAAATCATCAATGCTTCGCCGACGCCTATACGATGAGAACAGCTCTGGTGGCAACTGCGGTGGAGGTGCAGGCGGTCCTGGAGGTCCAGGGGAACCGGGGGGACCGGGGGACCCTGGGTGGCCTTCAGGACCCGGCTCGCCTTTGAGGCCCAGTGGACCTTCCGGCCCGAAGGGGCCAGCGGGCCCGGTGTTACCTTTTTGTCCTAGTAGACCCATAGGACCCTGTTGGGTAAATGTCTTTGTTATAAAGCTGGGACTGGACTATCAATCAGCCTGCTTTTGTAACGTCTCAAATGCAGTCCATGATTCGGTCTAGCAATTTTTCCTTCATTGCCATCAGGCGTCCAGCTGTTATGTCATTTATTAATTATTTAGTATATATTATTTTAAACTCAATAATTGTTAAGAAACATCAAATATATGTACCACATCGCCTTTTAGCCCTGGAGGTCCCGTAGGTCCAGGAGGACCTTGCTTTCCAACCTCTCCCTGGTCTCCCTTTATTCCCATTGCACCTGTGTCCCCAATGTGGCCTTTGGGACCCCTACTGCCTTTATCTCCTCTTATTCCTCGTGCTCCAGACGGCCCGGCCTTGCCTGGAAGACCGGCTGGTCCAACTGCGCCGGGAGCACCGACATCACCCTGACAAATGAACGAATCACGTTTATAGAGAGCCTTAAGTTTCCCGTTACCACATACACCTGTTTGTTCCGTGTCTATGTTTTCTATCAGTTACCTAGTTCCTATAGCAGCTATGCTTAGTT
The DNA here is from genome assembly GCA_947359385.1 of Chesias legatella. NCBI lineage: Eukaryota > Metazoa > Arthropoda > Insecta > Lepidoptera > Geometridae > Chesias > Chesias legatella. The sequence continues at coordinate 8,789,746 of OX375780.1, read as the reverse complement.
TGGCGCTAAATGGCCTTGTGTAAAATATCCACCAGTATCTATTTATTATTAATCTTAGTTGCAAAATGACAGGAAAAAGTCAAACCGTCGAAATAATAATATAAAAGATAAACAACAATATGAAAAATACCCATGTATATTATGCATTTATTAAACACGAAAATTTAAAAAACCATGTTCTTCTTTCTGATTTAGAAAAATCACTTAGTTTTTTAGAGCGTAATCGTTTCGAGGTTTTTACGATTCGATAGAGATGCATAAATAAATAGGTGTATAATTTCTTACATTTGATCCCGGTGCTCCTCTAACACCTCGCTGACCCTCAGGCCCCGGTGGCCCAACGGGTCCAATGGGACCCGGTTCACCTGTCACGCCCTTTGGTCCGGTGTCGCCCTTCTCACCCGGTTGACCCGGGCTACCTTGGATACCAGCTGCGCCTTCGGATCCCTGAAATATAAAATTGTTCTTTAGTGATACCAGTTTCCAATCACGTACTGTTGGTAAAAATGACAAATTATACTTACGGGGCTACCAGGCATCCCAGTTTCTCCCAGCTTTCCTGGTGGACCAACAGGGCCTGGTGGTCCAGGCGATCCTGTGCTTCCTTCCTGCCCTTCCGGGCCCGGTTCACCTTTGATACCTTGTAAGCCTGTTTCACCCCGTTCTCCGGGAAGACCCGTAAGCCCTGTGTCTCCTTTAGGCCCTTCAGGACCTGGGAGTCCTCTGGGACCCGTATCTCCTTGAGGCCCTTGGAGGCCATCGTCGCCTTTGGCTCCCATTAATCCTCGAGGACCCTGGAAACGCATAACGTTTCAATGGAGACTTGGACTGAATCCATGATACTCAACTTAGATTCAGCAAATTAAACAACTAACTAACAAAGAGTGCTTAATAATACCATTTTCCCCTCAGGTCCTGGAGCACCCATTGGCCCCGGGAGTCCTGGACTGCCTACATCTCCGTGCTGGCCTTCAGCTCCTCTCGGTCCTGGCTCTCCTTGCACACCCTTAGGGCCTCTACGACCCGGGATTCCAGAAGGCCCGGGTGGCCCAGTAGGTCCTGTAAGTAATCATAGCTTACTGTCATATTATTAACTATTCAGCAAAATAGTGATTTCTTTGAATATCAATAAAGCTCCCACTAAAAATTGCAGAAAATTTCAACTTTTCGAAATTAAACTCCTGTTGCGACGTAAATAACCTATATATATGATTTCTTGTGTTTTTCTCGCGTACTTTTCAATATATGTAAAAAACCATTATTAATCTAAATGATTTTGATTAATCGCAAAATTACCTAAAGGTCCAGTGTCACCAGTATCTCCTTTAACCCCTTGCTGTCCTTTCTCTCCCTGTGGTCCTGTTGGACCAGCCGGCCCTACTGGACCTCGAACTCCATCAGTGCCCGGCGGGCCAGGAGGGCCCAAGTCACCTTGGGGCCCCTTCTCTCCAGGTAGACCAACGGGCCCTGATTCGCCACGTAGACCTTGTATCCCTGGTGCGCCCATCGGTCCCTATGAAAACAAACTTTACTGTGAATTGATTTACTCTAGAACGTTCGTTGATTTTACGAGGACAGACCGCAACTTATTTCAAGTTTAAGTTTTGTTACATGCGTATACTTAATTTCTTAGAAGTTAGTGTACAAGTATTGGACAAAGAGCGGTTACGTTGCGTTACTCTATGAGCAAAGTATTCTGATTAGTGTATATTACTACTCTTAGGAAAGTGAGTATGGCCATCAATAGGCATTAACTTTCCATTAGTCCGCGAAACAGCTCTTAATAGTTCAGAGCTCCATAACAGTAGAAGGTAAAATTACCGGTTCTCCACTTGCTCCTTTGAAACCTTTTTCTCCAGGTGGTCCGGCTTCCCCTTTATCGCCATCCTCGCCTGGCGGACCTACGGGTCCAGGCGCGCCACTCAAACCTCTCGGTCCGGGGAGGCCATCTCGTCCGATTGGGCCTGAAAGATCAATTAAAAATAATATCAATAAAACACACTACACAAACTCACTCAAATCTTCAACATTGTTGTCGAAGATGTGCTTGGTACTAAACAATCAGATCACTACTCAGCTCATGTAAGCCGCCAGATATTTGAATATTAAGTGGTTCAGCGATTTGGAAATAATAATCGAAACACTTGCCTAAAGGTCCTGGTTCTCCAATTTCACCCTTTTGTCCTCCAGGCCCAGGTGAACCACGGGGTCCCTCACGACCCTGAGGCCCTTGTGGTCCTTCCTGGCCGGACTCACCAGGTTCACCCTTATCTCCTCTCACGCCGGGTGGTCCTGCTGGGCCTATATCGCCTTTTCCACCAGGATTACCCTGTTCAAAGAGACAACATAGTTGTCAATTACAAACTTTTCGTCGAATTAAACAAATGCTATCGCTTAACCAAAAATATCCTTACTGATGCTCCTGGCAACCCTGGTTCTCCCGTTGGTCCAGGAGGCCCCGAAGACCCGACTGGCCCAGGCTTTCCTTCCGGGCCTGGAGGTCCCGGTGGACCTTCCTTCCCAACATCACCGGGTGCGCCAACGTCTCCAGGGGTGCCGGGTATTCCTGAAGATCCGGATGGGCCTTGTGGGCCCGGTTCGCCTTGTTGTCCTTGCGGCCCTATTGAACCTGGCGGACCCATCAGTCCGGATGCACCCGGTTCACCCTGCAAATTGTAAAAAAATTAAGGCATGTGCTTGAAAAAGATTGATTTACAGAATTTCCATATGTTTAACTTAAATTTAAATTTCCATAAGTAGCCTGAAATAAACAAATTATTATTATTATTATTATTAACACCAACCGAAAATTTACTTACTCCTGTGAGGATTCCGTGGTCATAAAGTGCTTTGTAACTACGAATAATACCCACGCTCCAAAAATATTTAGATTACAACTCATCCCGACGCGCGAATCCAATCTGCCGAATCTTAAGGCCGTTGAAATGCTGACTTACTGTTGGCCCTCTTTCTCCGACAGGGCCGGTCATGCCCGGTTTTCCATCTGACCCGGGTGGTCCCGTACCGCCGGGGAAGCCCCGCGGCCCCTCAAGTCCTTGCGGGCCCCGCTCTCCCATAGAGCCCGGTGATCCTGGCTGGCCGGTGTCCCCCTTGGGGCCCGGAGCTCCGTCTGAGCCACGACGTCCACGAGGGCCTCTGTAACCCTATGTGAGTGACCACATTATTTTTCGTATTCTCATGAAGATATTGTGATGTCAAGAAAAAATTATATTAATTTTTATTGTATATACCATTACTATTTGAACATAGCTGAACTTTCTGTCAATTCTTACACCTCTTCTGTTAATACCTGTTTCACAATAAACTATATTGATTGATTGATATTGCACAAACTTTATTACGATAATAATAAATAATATCATATAACTAAATATCTTATATAATTATGATATAATGATGTCTTGGTAAGTTATAATAATATAGCTGTGGTTTGGTGAAAAAGCGTGACATCATACCTATACTCAACTAACGATTACAACATAGTCCATATTACTATAGATATGGACTTAGAAAAACCTCTATAATAGCTACAAAGTTTAATACTTACGCGTGGTCCACTTTCTCCACGGTCTCCGGGACTCCCCACAATACCCTGCACAAAAACGTTTAGTATTATCCTTTCACGATCAATCAAAATCCAGTAACAGTTAAAACTCTTAGCCTAAGAAATTCATTCGGTTGCGTTGTGTTTGACATTAAACTCTTCAAAAGTTGAAAATACCTTAACGAGGCATGTTGGAGAGATATTTAGTGATAAAACGTTGGTATAATAGACTTCATTTTACAGAACTTCCTTTACGAACACTAGATTTCAGAAACGAATGCACTAAGCTGCCAAGATTTAAGTCAGCTTCGCAAAGGGCCTCTTCCATTCTTTGCTCACTGGGCTTACCCAGTTCTAAGCTTGCTCGGCCGGCAATCAAGGGTAGTGAAAATTTACCATTTATGTGACATTTGCTTATCTGCATTATTATTACCATAGATCCCTTATTGCCTCTCCTGCCTCTGCGCCCCGAAGCGCCCTTGTCTCCTTTCTCTCCCTGGCTGCCCGGATAGCCGGCCGGCCCTTGTGGTCCGGTGGCACCTTTTTCACCGCCAGGGCCGATGGGTCCCGTCTCCCCTCTCGCACCTTCAGTTCCCTAAAACAAACAAACAAACAAAAGTTATTTATTTAAATTACAATGTTGTCACTATGATGAATTGGGAACTCTTCTGTTAAGTTTAAAGAAACCTGTATTAGAAGAGACCTCTCGTTTCTGTGGTCTAGCTATACATGGTTATACCTGTAGATTTTATAATATGTATATTAATGATTATTTTATTTATTATACAAGTAGGAAAAAACATATAGCACGGGTACAAGTTTAAATTATTTTTACTACATTCAGTAAAACAATAGACAAGTAAAATTTATAATAGTTCAAAAGTGTAAAGTATACTAATTTATAACTTCAAACTCACCTTTTGCCCTTCAGGCCCTTCGATACCGGGTGGTCCGGGCTCTCCTATCAAACCCCTTTCCCCTTTTGGTCCCATTTCACCCTTTTCACCCTCGATGCCTGAAAAGAAACAAGTCTCGTGAAATTTTATTCAAAATTGTTGTGCGAAGTAATGCATTTTTGAAGATGATACTCTACCTCTTAGTCCCTTGTCGCCTTTGTCACCCGGGAAACCCCGCGGCCCGTCATCTCCCTTTGTACCCCGGCTTCCGGGAAACCCAAGCATACCCTGAAAATAAAACAATTTATGAAACAATAATTCAATATGTGGGTTTAGAGTGAGTAATCTTTAAACAAAATGTAAAATTCGACCTTAGCGATGTTTGCCTTATATTTTTTTATGTCCCTTGTCATTCCCATCATTACTTTCATGAATTACTTAACTAGTTTTATGTTATAACGGCAGTGAGATGATTAATATAAGTAAAATAAAATATCAATCTACCTGTGGACCCTGGTGTCCAGAATCTCCCGGAGCACCCTGCTGGCCCGGATTACCTGGCGTTCCAGGAGAACCTTCAGGTCCAGGAAGCCCTGATATCCCTGGTTTGCCTTGAGGACCCTGAAATTGTACAGTTTGGGTTAATCAAGCCAAATAAAACAACTTGGAACAGAGAAGATGAGCTTGCATAAAACTGTATCTATTACAATTCGACAACCAACAACGACAAACAGTATCAAATACAAATACTTTATTTAGACCTTCATTATATATGCCGGCATGAGTGTAATATAATCAATGAGAAGTATTGACAAATGAGACTAGAAAGAAAGAAAGAAAAACACTTATTTTGAACACTTACAAATACACACTAATGAGAGGAAACAAAATAAACAAAAAAGATAAAAGAAAAAGGTACATATTATATAAACTTGGTATTTAGTGAGGCCAAAATAGGTCTTAGTCTCAGCTTAGACTAAAACTTACTTGTATTCCTGGGGCACCGATCGGTCCTTGAGGCCCTGTGGAGCCCATTGGGCCCATAGTGCCCGGTTGACCCTGAGAGCCAGGTGGCCCGGGTTGACCCGGAGCGCCTTTCGAACCTTGTGGGCCTTCCACCCCGGGCATCCCTGGGTACCCAATTAAGCCTGGAAAGCCTCTGGGCCCCATAAATCCTCTAGGACCCTGAAAGTACGCAAAAGAACAATCAAACGACGACTTATGGCAGACTTATGAAGTCGTAATGCATTAGGAATCTGATCAATGCACGAGATGAATCTTGAAGTCTGACGGGCTTAATGCGATGCGATTTGGGTCCTCCCATAAGTTAGGATAAAAATAAATTAGACCCTTGTAGTGAACCAGTAAATTAAAACAAGTTTACTCTTGGCCCCAGAGTTACTTTTCCTTTATGCTGATCAGATAATTTTGGGGTAGATAGAGTACTCTATTGCATTGGGTGTGCCCGAAAGGACAGATGTACATATATATGAATAAATCAATAACTGATCATTATTATATACGTACTTACAGTGTTGTGGAAACTTACCAGCTCCCCGGGTAATCCGGTTGGTCCAGGCGGTCCGTCGTCACCGGGCGGGCCGTCCTGCCCGGGCGCTCCGGATTCCCCCTGTAGCCCGGGTATGCCGCGCTCCCCCTTATCACCCGGCATCCCCGACAGCCCCGGGTAGCCCTGCTCTCCTTTCGCCCCTGTGGCTCCGGGGGACCCGCGTTCCCCGTCTCGACCGGCGTGGCCTCTCCGGCCTAGACGACCTGGTGGGCCTTGTATACCTCTGGGTCCAGGCGGCCCCTAAAATGTTTCCATGTACATTACTACTGACTATTTATGGTAAACACAAAGAAGATAAAAATACAACTACTTGTAGACCACATTATCATATACGTAACTTATTTTATTTGTAAGCGAAAGCAAATTAAACATACTAAAACTGTGGTTATTGAGAGAACAATAGTCTTTTACTAAATATATTTTGTACAGCGTTGAAATAATAGATTGAAAGTTTTGTTTGTTTACCTCAATAAAAAAATAAAAAAATAAGAAAGAAAATTTACATTAAAAAAAAAAATGTGAGCCGTCACGGGACGCCTGGCAGATGTGAAACATCGACATTATTTTATAAGAAACTAAGTACCCCATCACTAATAATGTTTATGATTTGTCGTAACCTTGAACGGACCAATCAGCGCTCATGCCGTGGCGACGCGTCGCCAAGCCAGAAATCTGTTTTACGTGCGGCTATAGATGTTTCACATCAAAAAAAGATATCGAATTATTTCTACGCGATAAGCTTGATAAGGCTTTGCCGCCTTTAAGTTCTATTTATCATATATTAATTATGAACTCACCGGCTCACCAAGTTCCCCCTGTTCTCCTTTCGCCCCCTCTGAGCCAATATCTCCTTCGGGCCCAGGGGGTCCGGTCAGGCCCATCGGACCCTCTGCCCCTCGCATAGCGGCCTGCAATGTGATTAATTTGTAAAAAAAACAAACTTAGGTTAGAGTTTAGTCCGTAACAATCTTTTTCCACATTTACTCGTAGTCGTTAATAAGATGGGGAGCAAAATCGAGTGTTAACAAAAAGTGAAGAAAGAGAAGTTATATTTCTCCTCCGTGCAACATACAAAAACAGAGCTGACACGCATTTTTGTATTAGTTATCCTTTTAAACTTGATTTAACTTGTATGTTCACGTGTTTGAGTCAATCATACATATTTCGCTGAAACATATGCCCACATGTTTGGATTTAGTGACACTGTATGATTAGCTATATGTTTTTACAAAAGTTGATTTCAAATTAGTATTTTCAATAAATTCAGAATAAATGTTTTTTTTGACACGATTCGATTCGATTTAAGAATAGGGTGTCTGCCGCCTATGAAAGGTAATTACGCTAATATTCTATATTATTTAAGAATTCCATTCCTTTTTGCTTTATAGCATTGTTGGTTCCAATTCTATAGCGCGAATTCTAAGGAAACAATCGTGAAAATATTTCCCGGATTGAAAGGAACAAATTCAGCACGTTCTTTGCGGCTTTTCCATTCATTTCAGCCTCCGCCCTTATATTACTAAAGCGCAATCTATCGACTGTTTTAAATGAAACTTGAGCTTAATAGCATAATCTATTATACCCAATGGAAAATTCACTTGGGTTACATGAATCCGCAAAGTGAAACCCGTTTTGTGAAGTTGATTTAAACTGTCACTTCTTGAGTTTTTCAGTTTCACGTTTAAATATTTTGTGATCAACAGGATTAGTTATTCACTGGCTTGTAAAAGATGAAGGATTAATTATGAATGAAAATCTCAGTCTCGGAATATATATTACCACTTTAAAACAACATGAGACACGATGTATAGAACAGTACTAACGCAAACACAACACAAAACAAGTTGTAAAATGTTAGTCACATACCATGTGTTGTGTCAACATCTGTCGCAGCGACTCTGACTGTGCATCTGGGCCTTTGTCGTTTCCTGAATTGTGAAGCTGGAATTAAAATAGGGGTTTGAATAATTATTGGCTTAAAAGTGAGTACTATACTATACATGAATAATATTAAATCATCAATATACATTAGTGCGTATATTTTATAATTAAACTTGCGCCAAATTCGTACGGAGAATTACTGCCATCATACCTTCATGTTTAAAGTTACGGGCGCAATGCGACGCGACTTGGGTCTTACCATAACGAGTAGAGGAATACCCAAGTTGTATTGTTTCTATTATGGGCAAGATTGTCGCTTAGCATCAGATGGATCTACTAATTCCATATCATGTAAAAAGTGATTTAATTCAACGATTTGGAGTGGTTTTGGCCATAGAGCAATACAATGAAAAAAAGACCACGCGCCTATTTTAAAAAAAAAACTTAAATTTAAACTAAAACTAAAATGGGTGACTGGTGGTGGGTGGAGAGGGGTTAGGTATAGACAATACACGGTTATCTAAAACTACTGGTAAATGATTTACTTAAAAAAAACCTATCAAAACATATTTTAAGAAAACTTTTCTCACCGGTACGACAAATACGTGTCCAGGTGGACCAATGAACCCTTGTTGTCCTTCCGCTCCGGGCTTCCCCGGTTCGCCTTTAGGGCCCCTGGGCCCCTGCGGTCCGGGGGGGCCCGGGTAACCTCGAGGTCCCATATAGGTGCCCGAACTTCCGTAGTCGTAGTAAGTTTCGGATGTGTCGTATGATGAGGAATTGCCCTGCATGATCAAAGAGGTTGCAATGATTTAAAACATCGCCCTTGAATTAATGTCTCATTCATTACCGTATTATACCAGCCTTGTAATCTTCCCTGGATTTAAGGAGCTTTTAATCTATCACAGTTACCCAATCGGCATTGGAAGACATCACATGTTCAAGAGCAGAAGAACTCTCGCCAAGTTCGTCCGGGGAAGTACTGCCACCATGCCCTTTTCTGCCGCGAAGCAGTAACGCATTCGCGTTACTGTGTTCCGGTTTGAAAGGTGTGGTTTCCGGTGAAATTACAGGCACATGAGACATTCCACCTTCACGTCTCACAGTTACGGGCGCATACGATGCGACTTGGGTCTTGTCATACCAAGTAGGGGAGGACCCAAGTCGCATCGGCTGTTATGGGCCGAGGTTAACACTTAACACCAGGTGGGCCGTCGGCTCGTTCCGTATCTCAATCACAAAAAAAAAATGTCTAGATTTTGAAACCCGTGACCTCCAGTTTAAAATTCTGGGTCTCACTCCCATTCGGTAATTCCAGGAATGTTGGAATTATCTGTGAGTGACGGGTGCAATACATTTTGATATTTTCATATTCATTAACGCATTATTTATTCGGCAGGGCATGAAATAGAAGTGAAAATCTGTTTAAATAAGTGTCCTCTATTGATTATTGCTATAATCACATAATCAAATTGGGAAAACAGTCCATTTCAAAGATAAAACCTGACTAGGGCCGATGTATCTCGCAAAAAATTTTTAGCGCCTGCCGTAACTTGGCTGTCAAAAGAGGCTATCTCACTTGGGCGTCATCCGGCGGGTGAGTAAGCCAATCTGTATCTTCCGTTGTAGTAATAGGGGTGTAAGCAGATTCGGTCGTGACTAGCGGCAGCTCTTCCGGCCCGTCCTCCCTGCGCTTCAACTGAAATCGTATCGGAGGGTTAAAGAAGAGGGAAAATATTTATGGGTGCTCAAACAGTGAAAAAGTTACGAACCGGCGTTAAATATTTACACACTCATACATCAAGGAAGGAAGGAACTGGTTTCCGACATACAGCTAACGCTAGTTCGGAAATCAGGGCTTTAACAAATACAGTTTTATTATTATTATGACATAATCCATAAAACGAAAATTCTAGTCCAAGTCAAAAACATAAAGAAATAAATGGCTTGGAAATGTAGATAACAGTAGATACTCGTAATGTTCAAAATATAAGTTCACGCGTACTTATTGCTAAGTGTTCAAGTGCCTGTTCAAAGACTAAGATAAGACGATACTTAATAATTAAATTGAAACTCATTATAAATCTGTTTGAAGCAGCCTACTGTGACTTAAGTAATCTCTGATAGGAAATCGAACCTAGGGCTCTCTCTGAAGCATGTAGACTACATTATTTTGACCAAATTAAACCGTCACATTCACTGAAACTGTTAAGTGAACCCTTGTGAGGTCAAATGTGGTGCTATGCTTAGGCACTTACAGTGTCCCGTTCTGCCTCGACGATTATCAAAGAAAAGCATATTGTATTCAATCACATGTGAGCTCTAAATCAAAATGTATACAGAGTACACTGCATTATTCTTTTATGGTACTCTGTGATCCATTAGTTATATTTTCGAAAAATATATTTTATTCAGAGATGTGAGCGCAAAATAAATCTGTCCCTCGGACGTTTTAATAACTAAGTTACATCGATTTATATTGACTACTAGAAGCTTCAGTGCATACGGTTAACACGTGTGAGAATACTGAAATCTCTTTTATATTTTTACTCATAGGGATATGTTAACCCAGTTCATAAATAGCCGGGATCATGTCTAATGCTTTATCACTTAGGGTTTATCGCTAGAGTACTCAGACTGCCAGAGGAAATGCCTGAGGAAATGAGGCAAATCATTGTCGCCACATTGTACTCACGGTACTCCGATGGATGAGAATGTTACCCAAATACAACACACTCAACTCTTTTACACTCAAGTAAAGTTCAATTGTCTCAATTTAACATAGATACTAAACATAGATCTTCTAAACACATAGTTCTTACTAATAATTCATTACGTTTTTGTGTTTATTCAAATATAACCAATTTACGATTTATTTTTTATTCAATTGTGATAAATACATATATTCTATTCTAGTCTATACAATACTATATGATCTTCATTCAATATTAAAAATTTAAGATATGACTGTAAAATTTGGCCAACTTGATAGCATTATTCAAAGTCAAAGTCAAAAACTTTATACAAGCTTGGAAATCAATCAATCAATCAAATATTGAAACGCCAATAATATTCAAAACATGAGGTCACGCGTACTTTTCGCTAAGTTTGATGCCTGTTTATTGGTAGAATTACTATGTATATTTATAATATATACCTTGTATATTAAACGGAGACCACCTACTCTCTAAAATGAAAATATAATATGCAGTTAAGAACGGTAGCCCAATCCAGATTTCTAAGGCATAACGGTTTCCTCACGATGTCGTTTTTCATCGTTCGAAAAAGTAATTGTGCGTACATTTTTTGCTTGAAGCAATGCGTATGATTTTATCATGTCAAAAGAAAAGACATTCGAGCAAATGTATTTTTGAAAACGTGAATGTAGTTCTGTATTGTCTGTGATTTATGTTACGCTGATTTACAGGCTTTGGATTCAAAACCTTGTGAGCTTGTAAGCTATCAAGCATTAGGTGAAGATCGAAGCAGTGATGTGTAGCTATTTCAATGTCGGCAGGGATTTCAAGGTTAATGTACCTAGCCGCTTATTACTGAAGGACTAACCCCACCTATTGAAAGCATACCACTAATGAAAACCTATTCACTATTATACTTTAATATTTAGTGAAAAGATTTATTAAAAAAGCTTGTGTGAGATGGAGCTTTTGTTTCGGTACAACAAATTACATTCAGTTAACATTTCAAGCTCAGTAAATATTGAAACATTAAACAATTTATATTTTACGACACAAGCAAGCCCTTCTAAAATTATTGTACGCATTTAAGGTCGTCGTAAGCCATCCAGGGCACCTGGGCGCAAAGAGTTTATTTTTGGGAAAGTAAACCCGTCTTCACAAATTTTCCATGACATTTGTCATTTGTACATAATTTTATGAACCAGATATTTTTTGTAAAGGTCCATGCCAATCACATGCCCATCAAATTTTCCAGGAAATTTGTCATTTGTTCATAATTTTATGAACCAGTTTTTTTTTAAGGGACAAACAAATCATGTCATCATCAAATTTGGTTGCCGGTGAAATAACTGCCACATGAAACTTTTCTCCTTCACGTGTCAGAGTGACGGGCGCATCTGATGCGACTTGGGTCTTGTTGCACTTAGGTAAGGGAAGACCTAAGTCGTATTACTTGATATGGTACCCCGTAATGACAGGTGGGGCATCGTTCCGTAACATAACACAAAGAAAAAACAATACAGGTACAGACAGCTCAGTTGGTACTCTGCCTTCTCCGCTGTAGGTCGTGGGTTCGATTCCCATCCAGGACAAACATTTTTGTGACGAATATAGACGTTTGTTCTATGTCTGCGTGTTAATATATGTATTTACAAAAAGTACATATGTATTCTATTAGTTGTCTGGTTCCTGGTACAAGCTATGCTTAGTTTGGGGCTAGATGGCGCTGTGTGAATTTTCCACCAATATTTTTATTATAATTAGTGTGATAACGAAATTGGGGATGGGAAAAGCTTACTCTTGGAGTTGTGATATCAACAGCTTCAGTTACTTCAGTCTTCGTCACCGGGATGTACTCATCAGCTTCCGTGAACCGGCCGAATATACTGTTCTCATCTGAAAGGCAAATTAATACCGCGTAATATTATAGCTGCCGCCCAAAGGGTTTGGGGTTCCAATTGGGATTTTTCTAATGACGGCTTGATTACATACACGGTTTGTTTTGCGGCATGACAAAATAATTGAACTTCCTACATTTTAGATCAATACAGTCGGAAAAAAGGTTGTTTCATTCCAGTCATAATTTCAGTGGCATATTTAATAGAGCTTTTTCGTATCAAAGGACATCTGTGTTGATTATAGCTATGAGTTAAAAGATATTGAATGTCTTCGGTCGCATCGTGTAAATACGCTAACCCACCACAAACTGATCAAATGACTAAAAATAACTTTAAAAAAAAACACTATATAGGTAATACTATTTTGTACTGTGTTTATGTTTGAGGATTCTAGTCCAAGCATTCTTTTGCTGAGCTTTTATAACATAAAATCGGTCTTTAATTAACATTAATCTTATTGTGAACGCTGTATTGCGCGTCTATGTTTAAAAAAAACTTTTTTGGTGCAGCCTTCGGATATGAACAAGCTACTTTTAGATTGAAAGTCGGGGCCCGGCCGACTAGCATGCTACCTAGGAATAGTATATGATATTGTGGATGGTGTGATTTCATGCATGTAATTCCCACGTAAAGAATAATGTCTTGGTCGGTTATTTTCATGTGGCCGCACTAATGTGTGGCAGTGAAGGGTTGGGGTTATATTGCGTCATAAAGGGGCTCCTTTTACGCAGTATTAAGCTAGCTGTGGCAGATTAACCGGAAAATCCTATAATATGACTGACTTGTCATTATTCATATTGCCCGGGCATTATTGTACCCCTATAATGCCCTGATTAATCATTTCGTACATGACTATATACAGGGTGTCCGGTAATGAATGGATAACCTTGAAATGGGTCTTAGTAGAACTATTGGGCATTCGGAAAAAAAAACAAATAAAAAAAAAAGTACAATAAAAAAATACAAAATAAAACAAATAAAAGAAAAAAAAATCAAAATATCGATATTATTTAAAAAATACATATCTTTGATACTACTTGGTTTTTTTTAATTTGATATTTTTTCCGAATGCCCAATAGTTCTACTAAGACCCATTTCAAGGTTATCCATTCATTACCGGACACCTGTATATATGTAATAGATAGACAGCTCGATAAACTATATTTACACACCAAAAACAGAATAATAATTACAAGATACTTAATTAAAAATGGGCACATTAGGCGGCATTATCGTTAAGAGTGATCTCTTCCATGCAACCTTTGGATGGATAGGACAACAAACATTAGACGGCAGTTTAGACTGTGTTTTATGATCTTACCAGCGTCAGTGGAGCCAGCGAATGCGTAGTTGTTTGCAGCCTCCCAGCGAGGTCTTTCTGTCACCAAGTCCTGGCTGGCTGCCGCCGATAGCTCAGATCTATCTCTTGATCTGTTCCTGCCAAAATGTCCATACTGTCTCCTCCCATCGCTGTCTACGTTCAGCGTATAAGCTATGGATGGTGTTGTATCAATCTGTCTGTATATTGGTTCTCTCTCAGTTACAGAAATTGGCCCCCTTTCAGTTGCGTAGTTCGAGCCGGTTATGAATTGGGCATCTCCGATTCCATCACAATTGGGGGCAATAGTCGAGCACATTTCGTAAGCGGCGTCTGGTTTGTTGGCGAATTGAAGTAACTCGATGTCGCCCTGTGAATTACCCTCAATTTAAATGATCTACTCGCTAGGCCCATGTAAATTACCACTATGAAATTCCAAGGAAGTTTTATAGCTATTATATATCTTGTCAATTGATATTGATGGAACGTTTTGTTGTTAAAAAATAATGAGTTCGACAGCCAACTGGTCGCCAAGACAGGAATTGGTGTGGTTTATTTATTAATTCCCGGACAATCATGGAGTTATGCCCATCTAAGAGAAAAGTCACATATTTCCAGATCTACCCGTTTTTCGTTGTAGAACTTGTTTATGTTCTGGTATTTAGGAAAATGAATATGAAGAGGTAATCTAAGCAACATTCTTTTACTATTCAGCCTAAGTCAAAACAAAGGAAATCTGTGTACCTGATTTTAAACGTAAAGACTTGAGACGTTCAAGAGCAGTAGAACTCTCGCCAAGTTCGTCCGGGGAAGTACTGCCACCATGCCCATTTTTGCCGCCAAGCAGTAACGCTTTCGCGTTACTGTGTTCCGGTTTGAAAGGTGTGGTTGCCGGTGAAATTACAGGCACTCGAGACATTCCACCTACACGTCTCAGAGTTACGGGCGCATACGTTGTGACTTGGGTCTTGTCGTACCTAGTAGGGGAGGACCCAAGCCGCATCGCTTGTTATGGGCTGAGGTTACCACTTAACACCAGGTGGGCCGTCAGCTCGTTCTGTAACTGTATTACATAAAAAAAAAAGTCGTACTTAAAGGTGGATTTGTGTTTGTAACTACCCGAGAGTGTGCATAGAGGAATCAAGGAAATCTAATTATGTCTTTTAGAGTTTTAGTCATTAGAGACACATAACAATAGAAGCTTACATCGTAATACTGGTCCGGTGTGATCTGGGTGCCGACTACAAGAGCACCCGCCAAGTTGAATGTGCTACCGGGTTTTCGGTTCAACAAAAGCGTTTCCTTCACTTCGCAGTCGACAAGCAACGTTGCAGAGTCACCTTTGACACTCAACGCCACGCGATGCCACCTATGACACATAACGTATCATTAGCTAATTAGACTGGCATCATAGCTCAGTTGGTTAGTAACCCTACCTTCTGCGCTGTAGGTCGTTGGTTCGATGCCCACTCAGAACAAACATTTATGTGACATTTGTAACATTGATGTTTGTTCTGTGTCTGGGTGTTAATATGTATTATATGTATGTATTTACAAAAGAAAAGTATTATATCAGTTTTCTGGTTCCCATGATACAAGCTATGCTTAGCTTACTTTGGGGCTAGATGGCGCTGTGTGAAATGTCTACCAATATTATTATTAACTAAGTTTATTTAAGGCACGGTAAGTGACACCTAACTTACTCAGCCTATACCAAGTTGGTGTCATAAATTTGACACGTCATTCATCAAAACTTTTTGCGCTCCGCCCAACTTTCAGGTGAACGGAGCTTTTGGTAAACACGTCTACAGACGTCGCGCACATAATTCGGCTTAACAATATGCTTTGAAGATCGAAAGTTATGACCACGGTGTGGCGTATTAAAAGTTTGTTATGTACGATTGATTGAACTATTAAAATGAAACAGTTACGACTTTATAAATTAGTTAATGCAATGGTATGAATTGCAATTTGCGCGTGAACTATTAACGAGCATTATGTGGTTTTTTATTATACATTTTGCTATCAGTTTGCTGTTAGTTATGACAACTATCTAAGCAAGAGTTTACAAAAGTCTTTTATAAAATTCCTCTTTAATTGATTAATTGATATCTCTTATTATGATTAGAAATTACTGCACTGGTTTACAGATAACTACGTTCTTAAACTATTAGGTAATAGATTAATCGAATTGAGTTTCCGTATACTATCTCATAGCAGAATATGATGACAGTTAGACATAATAATATTAATAATATAGTATTTAAGAGCAGTTGAACTCGCCAAGTTCGTCCGGGGAAGTACTGCAACCATGCCCATTTCTGCCGCCAAGCACTAACGCGATCGCGTTACTGTGTTCCGGTTTGAAAGGTGTGGTTGCCGGTGAAATTACAGGCACATGAGACGTTCCACCTACACGTCTCATAGTTACGGGCGCATACGATGCGACTTTGGTATTGTCGTACCTAGTATGGGAGGACCCAAGTCGCATCGGTTGTTATGGGCTGAGGTTACCACTTACCACCAGGTGGGCCGTCGGCACGTTCTGTAACTACATAACATAAATAAAAAAAAGAGGCACGATGATGCTTGCAGATTGCAGACGATGCATACCTGAAAACATGTACCTAATAGGTGATAATTTACCCATGCTCTAGATGAGTAGATGATTATGGAGTGTAGTAGAGAGACGAGTGGAGTGATTCCTACCTTCCATCGGCGATATCGACGCGGTATGTGAGTAGCTCATTGTCCGGTGGATCCCCCCGCGTGTCCTCGTAGTACAGCTCGATTAGTTCCCCCACCACCAGCTGTAGCTGTTCGTCCCCGGCGTCAGAGTACAGCACGAATATTGGGTTTTGTGTCTCTATGTCTGCAGAGGAAAATTTGTCCCGTAAAATAGATACGGGGAATATGTTGGTGCTAAGTAACAGCTCAGACAAAAACTGGTGAATCTACTGGTTCTGGTTGAAAGAGTCTGGTTGAGGAAACAGGTCTACTCTTCAGTCTTTCATTCACGGGTGGCCACATCCAGATTGGTATATACCAATTCTCTCGTCAGACATCGGCCTT
Organism: Chesias legatella; assembly: GCA_947359385.1. NCBI lineage: Eukaryota > Metazoa > Arthropoda > Insecta > Lepidoptera > Geometridae > Chesias > Chesias legatella. The sequence continues at coordinate 8,772,850 of OX375780.1, read as the reverse complement.
TCAATGTTTTCCTTTACCGTTTTGAGATTGTGGTGATGAGGCACATAATTTTCGAAGCAAATTGTGGCGTTTTTGTATCTGACCTAGTGACTTATGGATTCTAAATATGTCTAGTAAATCTCTAGTGACTTATAGATTGTAGATATGCCTAGTGAATCTTGATATCTGTAGTACCACTAGACTAACATGATCTCACTGAGCCCCGTTTCGCTCCTCAGATGTACAATAAACTGTACTGGATAATTGGATTCATTTTGACTGGCCTCATAGCTCAGTTGGCAGTAACGCTGCCTTCTTCGCTGTAGGTCGTGGGTTCGATTCCCGACAAACATTTGTGTGACGCACAAAGATGTTTGTTCTGTGTCTGGATGTTAATATGTATTATATGTAAGTATTTTCAAAAAAAGTATATAAGTATTATATCAGTTGTCTGGTTCCCATGATACAAGCTATGCTTAGCTTACTTTGGGGCTAGATGGCGCTGTGTGGAATGCCCACCAATGTTACTACTATTAATCTTACCCGGCAGCCTGACAACAGCAAGAATCGAGAAGTCTTCAGGGAAACTGTTGTAAAACATCCCGGCAGCCAGTTGGTGCAATGTCGCATTTTCGTTGAGGTGGTACGCGAAGTATTCCTCTTCAGGGACAGACGGGGTCTGGCATCGCCCCGGGGTGCGGGAGACCCCTTCAGGCAGCTCGCCATCTCGCACCACGGATAGCACGTCGAAGATCTCTAATGCATCTAAAAAAAAGATTTATATAAAAATCTATTCGATGTCGAAATCAATGAATCAATATTATAACTCTTTATTCTTTATTGTACACGAAAAATATCATATAAATTAACTTATATAAAAGACATGTGCGAGCTTAACCCTAAAAAGAGTTTTCTTCCAACGAACCAAAAATTGGTTTTTGTTCTAAGAGTTCTTCATTTAGCCGTTATAGTTGCCTTGCAGCTGTTATTTAGACATTAAAAACGACACTTCAATTGTATTTATTTGTTTAGATTACAATTATTGCTTTAATGGTGTAACTTACTAACGGCTTTGTTATCAGATTTCATGTATTAGCCAAATAATCCAAGTAAAATCGGTCCATGTTTACGAAGACAGGTGAAACTAGAGAATTACAGGCACCCATATAATATCAAAGAAGTAATTTATATTTCGAATTCTTTACACCCTCTTATTAGAACGAAAAAGAAGTCTCATCTGTTAATTATAGCAACCGTGCCCAATTTTAAGACTCCAACCCTTTACAAGATAAGTAAGACGTCAACAGTGTAATAAGCTTCGAGATAAATGGTTTTCATAAAATTGTTAATATATTTCTGGTATATCTCGAAAGGTTATTTCACTAAAATTATCCAAGCACTCAAAAATGTTTAAAAGCTTTGGGTAATTCTTAAATCAAATCTGTTTAATTAGGTACAAATTAGTCTGCAAACTCGCTATCCAGATAAATGTTTGAAACAAAATATGCGTAGACATGTCTCCAAGTATGCGAAAACAAAATATTTACTCACCCTCCGCTCTTACGACGATGAAAAACAATAAAAGGAGAAATCCTTTCGACTGTGGAGCCATATCGGAGGTTTTTTTTTTTGTGAATATTTATTTTAGGGTCCATCCCGAAGGGGGATGCGACTTGGGACCCCTAGCCTGCCTGCGATGGTCGGCAGGTCATCTCCCGGCTACGGCACCTCCAATACTAACATACATAAGTGCGTCTCATACAAATCATTTCGCTTCGTAGATTTTATTGGTACCAAACAATGATCATCAATGAATTTCAGGGTTCAACAGACGGTCGAATATTTCGTTTTATCAACGATTGCATTTGTAAGTCTGATGAGATTTAAATTCATGCAGATAATATACATAAGTGGTAATAAATGTGTTTTGAAGAAGGGAAATCACTTTTTACATGTACATTTTAATAAGTACTTTATGTCACTTACTTACGTTTAAGCTAAACAGTGGCCCGAGTATATTTTATGCGAAATCTGTCACGACCCCACACCAATGGGGTTTACACGATATTGCGGCCTTCCTATTTTATTTGATCGATGATATCCCATGAAAAAGGTTTCCATTAAAGCTTTTCAAAGCCACTTTTTCCAATAGAGACGAGCATAACCCGGAATAATTCCCAATTCGGATTATAGAAGGTTTATTCCTTTAAAAATACACAAGTTATGGGATTTTCTATCTCCTTTTTTTATCTTTCTCTTAAACTTTCTGATTATTTACTCAACCTGTTAGGTATAGGGAGTACTTAGGTATGGAAAGGCTCAAGTCGCATCGTGTTGCGTTATTGTCATATTTCATTACTCTCGTATAAGATGTTAATGTCTCGGTGTCCGTTAAAGTAATTTTTTCTGGAAGCCCCTCCTTTTGAACTGTAATGTGATAACTTTACAGCTTACCTTCAAAAGTAATAATAAACTTACACTTATAGTTAATTTTTTTAGTGGAATCATGACGTAGATTTATTATATATATTTTTGAATAATTATTGTGTAGTATAGTTATAAGTTAAGTGTATTTTACATTTATTCAAAACCCTAAATCGTTTAAAACAGTGTCAAAAGACAAAACGAATAGTTCCACACTTTTCTACATTATTGATGTTGGTTTCCGTATCCCTTGTCATGTAAAACACAATGAAACTGTAAAATGTTGGCGCCACCTGCCACATTTATTTGTACCCAGCGCTAATGGATCACTTCATAGCTAAATCCAGATGCGGAATAAGTATTGTACGTAGTGATTGCTGAGATTTGTATAAAGGGAAATTGATTTTCATGGCTCACTGGCCTCACAGCTCAGTTGGTAGTAACCCTGTCTTCTGCACTGTAGGTCGTGGGTTCGATTTCCATCCAAGACAAAACATTTTTGTGACGAGCATTGATGTTTTTTCTGCATCCGGGTGCCAATATGTATTGTATGAATGTATTGACAATAAAAGTAAATTAGTTGAATGTCTGCCAATATTTATTGATTTATTTTGTATTTTCAGATTTATTCCAATAAAAACGTAATATGAGATTTTATTTTTTTTGTATTCGGTATTTAGTCGTCCGTCCCAACAAGCTTAACAAAGGTATTTAAAGGGTAGCGTTAATTTCATCCGGAGAAATACTGCTACTAAGTTTGTGTTCGGTTCCGGAATGGTTGTGTGCACAGGACACGGAATCCTAGCGCAAGGTATGATTGTGTGGGCTGTGCGCTGTGTTTGTTTTCCTCAAACTATAGTTCAAAGGCAATCCTTTTTATGAACAATCTTAAACAAATTCGTAGAATTACCTGCAGTCCGCAACAAATATTTCGCAAAACGATCACGATTTGCACGCTGCTATGACAACGGATATGTTTAGATTATTTCTTAGTGCAACGGATAAAAATATGTGCCCAAAACCACACTCTCAAAACGGCAAAGAAAATCATCGTGAGGGAACCGACATGTCATTGAACCTACAAATTTAAAGACAAGTGTTAATTGAGCCTCTTCTGTCCACTAATCCGGATTCTGAAGAGCCAATACACGATTAGTAGTAGCAGTGCAACTATTAGAATGGCAAGCCCATAACTGAATTTGCATCTCTGCCGCTGACCCTGGGTCTGCATACTGTAAAGTTATTAAACTGATCGTTTTATATTCCCGAGCAAACAAGCGGAATATCACGTCGCTACTTGTAAAGTGTACTTGAGTCTTTTTCTTTCTGCTGCAGTTAGACTATCGTCCAACTCCTTAACTGCGAAAACTAGCGATTTCCTGATTTGTCTATGGTTTGTAGACAGCTACCGATAGAGTCGCGGCTGAATAGACTAGTAGAGCTGAGAGACTATAGAGAGACCCCGTGTCTATCCAATCTGGTTCTGATTAATAATGCAGCGTGAAAAGTTCGAGTTCTGAGATAATGTGAAAGAATTTCAATAGGCCTGTAATCGGTATTGAGAACTGACAGTATCCTTTTATGCTGTGAAGCGGTAATACTTGACGGCTTGTAGCAGTTTGAAAGGTGCCTTAAGCCTTTAAAATCATAGGTTGTATACCTATAATTTTAAAGGCTCAAGGCATGATAGTCTATTTTTGGATTAAAGATTTACTTATAAATTCTCAATTGTAAATTTGAATCGAAGTACTGCTGATTCTATGATAATAAAAAAGTCTTATTATGTTTACTTACACAGTCCTAATGATCAGGATTTAAAGGAATCGCTTTAATAATTTCACAACAAAACTTTTTTATCTTAATATACCGATTGAAGAGAGGACGTGGATTCACTTGAATTATATTACAAAGACCCCACTACCGTCTTAATTTGAGTGTGTGCCTAACAGAATGGAAATCTAAACAGGGCCCGGAGCTGTGATACGCTGAGCTAGTGAATGGCATTAGCTTTTCATATGATACTAGCAAGTAAGAGCAGTAGAACTCTCGCCAAGTTCATCCGGGGAAGTACTGCCACCATGCCCATTTCTGCCGCCAAGCAGTAACGCATTCGCGTTACTGTGTTCCGGTTTGAAAGGTGTGGTTGCCGGTGAAATTACAGGCACACGAGACATTCCACCTACACGTCTCAGAGTTACGGGCGCATACGTTACGACTTGGGTCTTGTCATACCTAGTACGGGAGGACCCAAGTCGCAACGGTTGTTATGGGCCGAGGTTACCACTTAACACCAGGTGGGCCGTCGGCTCGTTCCGTAAATGTATTACATAAAAAAAAAAAACACTTGGAATGCGACACGGAGTTACCTAATTTTGCAATTTACAACACGCCAAATGCGACACAGAGAGACGCATTTTTTAAGAATATCTAGCAGTTTCTCGTACTAGCCAGGTTACTGGCGTAGTGTATGTTTCACTAGACACAGAATACGAAGCATCGACCTAAGGGTTGTTCGATGAGGCATGCAGGCCCGACCTTCAGGGCTATCTGACGAAGAACCATACTTTTGACCTTCCATTATTGTACTTTGTAAACAGATTTTTAATAATTCCGCTTAGTTATGTCAAAGGAAGTATTTGGGAGGAGTATTTTATATGTAAATGCAATTTCAGCTTGTGAACCTTTTATACCTTCATGTTTAAAAAATAATTCGTATACTATTTAAGTACCTGATAAAGAATTACTAAGTTCTATAAAGTTTAGTCCCAGCGGTTTTTCTATCCTTCTGTATAGGCTAAACTCAGACACTACTATAGGGATGTAGATACGGTTTTTCTAATAGATAGAATAATTCAAGAAGAAGTATTAAAAATTATATAATTTACAAACCCTACCCGTCTCAGAGTTACGGGCGCATACGATGCGACTTGGGTCTTGTCGCATCTAGTACGGGACCCAGACCCAGTCGCATCGGTTGTTATGGGCAGAGATTACCACTTATCAGGTGGGCAGTCGGTCGTCGGCTCGTTTCGTAACGGTATGACATAAAAAAACGTCCGTCCGAGGGACTTAGTGCTACCCCTGCGAAGCCAAGACGAGCCGCTGGTTATTCATCAAGTAGTATTTAATACTTCTAACGGACAGTTATGTGACCTAAATAGGAAACTCAGTGCGATTTATTTAACGCGAAGAAGTTCCAACTACGACTAGTTATCATTTCTTAGTAATGACAATGGAATATACCTACCACAGAATGGATTCTTGCCAATAAATTCATCACTAATGCCGAATACTGTGTTGTGCTATGTTCTACTATGGGACACTATGGGAATCAGATATTTATGTTTGATAGCGAGTTTTGTCTACCGATTGTTATAACTGCGTTAACTAAAAATTGATTTAAAAGTCACATGGTATTTCAATACATCCTGGAAGCATGCAATGCAGTACACGCTTTCATCTCTATCAATTTTGTAAGTATTGTCATAGTTGAACTAATAATTGGTAGCGCGAGTCGATAATGAAATTATATATCCCGACTGTCCCTAATGATCTTTGCAGAACTGTTAATGGCTCTCAATAGGCTTCATTGTCTCTGGGTCATGGTAACTAAGTTAGGGGCTCATTAATTGGTGTCTGGGCTCCTATTAGGCAAGTACTCGTAGATACCTATGTAATAATTTGCTTAACATTTTGTCCATATAATTTATAAAAGGTATTTAAAAAATGTATATAATTATTTCGATATCTGGTTCTCTTAGTACAGGCTTTGCGTGCTGTGTGAAATATCTACGATTATTTATTTTAATTTATTAATAATGATCATACAATTCCAAATTGTTTACACGTTATGTATAACTTGTAGCTATAAGTAGGTACCTATAATAATAACAAAGTAGTGATTATTTTACATTAAATGTTAGCTCTTCTCGCCTGAAACACAGGATTACCTAGTTCAGGCTCCCGTGTTATATATACCTATGTCTAAATAAGTTTTATGAATTTTTATATTTACCTTGTTTTATTTGAATAAATTTATTATTATTATATTATTATTAATTTGCAGTTAAGCAAGCAAGCCAACTACCAAATACTTGTAGCTAATAAACTTTTTCCAGGAAGAATTATCCGTTTATTATATTCTTCGTCTTTATACCAATGTGATAAGGTTGCATATCGTTACTGAATTACGTTCAATAGGGACGTATTCAACCGACATTGAGCCGGGTTTGAACAAAACAATATACGTTCTATCGCGCCGGGGAAACGGATAAAAGAGCGTACGTACATTATCAAGTCGTCAGTAAAGTTTGAAGGAAAGTTTTTTGTTAGCTGAATAGATAAAAGGAATGTAAGCGGCTTGCAATCAGCTCATGTTAACGGCACAAAGGGACATAACAATTGCTTTGTGCTGGGTTTATATAATACTAGTCGACGCGTCCGCGACTTCACCCGCGTGGAATTTAGTATACTGAGCACGAACTATTTGCGCTACAGCCTTAATAAATGAAGATAGATTTTCTCGTGTGCCTGTAATTTCACATGCATATATATACTTTTCAAACCAGAAAACAACGTTAGTAGTTAGTAGTAGTACCTTTCCTTGAGAGCGTGGTGGTCTAGCGGTACTGACCCCCGAAATTCAATCTGGAGGTCGCCGGTTCAAATCCCGACGTGCACCTATGAGTTTTTCGATTGAAAGATTTATGTGCGCAATACCACGTTCTCAAAACGGTGAAGGAAAACATCGTGAGGAAACCGACATGTCCTAGAACTAAAAATTCGAAGACATGTGTCGAGTGCACGAAAGGAGTCTCTTTGAAGCGCACTTACAATCCTTTCACCACACTGGTTCGACAGAACCGGTGACTCGAAGAAGAAAGAAGTAGTACCTCCATAGGTCAAGCTTACTAAAGTAAAAGATTAAAGTCAATCCACGTAATGCCTCGCAAACCCCGTGAATAGAGATACTTGACTCAAGCCCTTCCACAATTCGATTCAATCAGTCAATTACAAAAGGGTTCCGCCTGCGCTAAATTTGTGTCAGCCTTGAGTGAAATCGCTGATTTCTGTTGTCAATAAGTCTTATAATTACAGCGCCAAGCCAGCAATGAGGTAGGGTGATAATTATGTCGTTGAGACGCTCTGGTAGCAAATTACTCGAGTCAAACCATTCTAATCGAAAACGACATATAAAATAAAAATATTAAATATAACTGTGGATATTTCAAATCGTGCCATTTAGTCCCAAACTAAACCTAGCTTGTACTTTGGGAACTAGAGAACAGAATACTTACGATTACTTACGATATTTAATTAATTATCTGAAAATATTACGCGATTAAAACTCATTAATAACTAAACATGTACATATATCGAAAATAGCGAAAAATTGAAAAAACTTTTGGTTTAGGTTTGGGTTACACTATTCAAAGTTGAAATACATATAAACGTCAATCAAACCCATTTATATTTTTTCTAGAAGTTTATTAGTTCAAGTCGATTTAATATCACAGTTGTATGAAATGTTTAAAGTTTTCTCATAAATTATATACAGCCAGCGGGTGCCTAATTGAAAACTACACAAGTTATAGATAGGTACTTTATTCAGTATTGGAGAATTTTATTTTTAACATTCATGGGATGGGTTTTGATGAAAATTTCTTCATTTAGCAGGGTCTCGTATAGTTTAGATACAGTAGGATACTTTCCAACGTCCATTTGTCTGAAACATGAAAAAGATTAATTTAACGGCCCTGTTGGTTAGTTGGTAGTATGCATGCATGCAAAACAAGGGATCCCGGGTTCGAAAGGTGTAAACACAAAACTTTTGGTCTGTCCATGCCAGCTGCGAAGGTCCTAATGCTGGAGCATAAATCTGATTTTTATAATAACTTTTGTTTTTATGTAAATAATTTACGGAACTGGCAGATGGCCCACTTGACGTTGTGATATGAACTGAGATGTTACGATTTCGTATTTAAGAAATATTTTTCTGTATCGTATGACCTTGTAACAGCGTTATATATTTGAGGCACGAGGCACAAGTCAGCTACAGTCAGATCATTCCCCACGCAGAACTTGCCAGCGGACCGGCACAGGAGATCCTCCAGCGTCTTCAGCCCGCGGGACGTCCAGTATTTCGCGAAACGTAGAAACTCTTCCTCCGTCTCAAAATGTGACCTCAGTCCAATGTTCTGTAGTGGCTGGATACCTGACACTATTGTCTGGAAATAAAAAAAGTCATAGTGTATGGTACCCTTGTTTTAAAAGTGGGGAAATCTTTGTTGGTACCATCGCGGTGCTGACGAAAGCGTTATGCTGGACTCCTACCGGTTAAGACCCCACAGTGGCCTTCCTCTACGCCTGTGCTGGAGCTACGGTTACGCCAAAACTCTTCCGCGGCCCCAGTGGCGTTCGTTCTGGCATTCGGGACCCTAGCCACTAGGAGCTAGATTACATCCTACATCCTTCCGCCCTCTAGATGGCGTGCCGGACACAACACGTGGCACGCCATCTAAGAGGATGGTGTTTGAGTACCAAAAGCTACCACGCGAAATTCCTTATAGAAATACCTAGCTTTAAAACCAACTTACTAGTATATACTACTGTCGCTATAAACTAAACGATCCATAGGTCGTTTGGCACCTTAAGTTATTGTCTTTCTACGACCCATGTTTAAGTAATTTATTCACTGGAAACTGCACATTCATCTTAAAAATAAAATTAAACTAATGTACGCCTTGAATAGTAATGAACTCAGCATTATTCACTCATGCAAATAAAGTTAACCGCTCACTGATTGTCTTAAATAACTCAAACATTCGTATTAGCGTGCTCGCTCATTTTCTTTCTTAACGAACTTTTGGTTGAGTGCACAAATAAACTTTCTTGTATGAGCCTGCTTTTTAATTTAAATTTTCTCACATTTTTTCACGTCAGTGAGTTATTGATTGCGTGAAATATGCCAGCGAATGATATTGTATACCAACTTTCTATTACAAACCATGTAAGCCGCTTTTTGGCTTTCTTAAAAGATATCCCATGATAAAATTAATAAAATTAAAAAAAGAGAAAAAAAGTAGTAATAAATAATAAGCTATCAGAAACTATGATTAATCCATCGTGGTATCACTACTACAGAAAGCAGAAAGTAAAGAGCATGGTCGGACGAAAATTGTTTAGTGTACTGCCCCATTCAAAATGTGTAATTACTTAAGTTGTCTTGATTCTAAGTAAGAACTATATTTTCGTCTGAAGTCCTACTGATTAAGACCCGTTATCAACTCGAGCATACATCAAGGCCCAACGCATCAGAGATTTCAGACGCTTCTGTGTGCTAGCAAAGTTTTAAGAATAGTAATAAGCACTCAAGAATAGTTGGAAATTCATTAATTGTGAAAACGGATGATTTATTTTTGATCATATATAATTTTAATTAGATTAACATTAGATAAGATTAGTATAACATAATTATGAATGGCATAGCCCCTAAATCAAAGCTTTTTTAAAGTTGTTGGATTCTTATATCACGAACTATTATTATATCTTATTTCAATCAAGTTTAGCGTGGCTTGCGGACATTATTTATGTAACTAACTAATGGGTTAAATCATATAATTTTTTTAATTTTAATCATATAATAAATATAATACTGAAAAATAAGCTATCATTCGTAGCCAGTCTGTGAGTGTTAAGATATTAAAAAAAATGTTAGAAGATGGCGTGTTCACGCGTCCTGCATTGAAAATAGAAATATAAATAAGTCGTTTTCAGCTGCTCGTATGTAGGCTCGATGACTAAGTTGATAGTAACCCCGCAAGAAAATCAAGGTTCCCAGCATCAAACAATGTTTTTTTGGTTTACATTTCACACAGCGCCATCTAGCCCCAAAGTAAGCTAAAGATAAAGATAAAGCGCCATCTAGCCCCAAAGTAAGGTAAAATAGCTTTTATCATGGGAACCTTACAACTGATATAATACTTAAACACTTTTTTGCAAATACATACATGTAATACATATCAACACCCAGACACAGAACAAACACCTAGGTTCGTCACACAAGTGTTTGTCCTAGGTGGGATCGAACCCACGACCTACAGCGCAGAAGGCAGAGTTTCTACCAACTGAGGTATGAGGCCAGTCTTGTCATGTCTTTAGATATTGAATTTTATCTCACCTCGCAGATTTCTCTTGCTCGTGCTCGAAGAATTGCATTCTTCGACATCAGCGAAGGCTCTGGTCTCGTGTCTTCAAGGTACTGCACGATCGCCATGGATTCGACTAGCGTCACCCCATCTGATTATCAGAAAGGGTTATCTTAGTAACACCTATTGCATTTACAATCAATGTAAATGTACATTGTACTAAATAAATAAATATTGGTGAATATTTCACACAGCGCCATCTAGCCTCAGATTAAGCATAGCTTGTACTATGAGAGAATACGTATATTTATTTGTAACTACATTCATGTGTTTGACTGGCCTCATAGCTCAGTTGGTTAGTAACCCTACCTTCTGCGCTGTAGGTCGTGGGTTCGATCCCCACTCAGGATAAACATTTATGTGACATTTGTGACATTGATGTTTGTTATGTGTCTGGGTGTTAATATGTATGTATTTACATAAGAAAAGCATATAAGTATTATATCAGTTGTCTGGTTCCCATGATACAAGCTATGCTTAGCTTACTTTGGGGCTAGATAGCGCTGTGTGAAACGTCCACCATTATTTATTTATTTATGTAGTGTATATTAAGTCCCAGACACAGCAGACACATCTAAATTCGTCGCACGATACAAATGTGTCATAAATATTTGTAATTTTTATATATATTATATCTATCGATAAATATGTTTTGGATTCTATTTCAGTTTATTTATTTAGCCAAAATTTTGCCTAGTTTCCTACACTGATTCCTTTTTCTTTGACTGATTTCCTTCTATGATTACATTTCAAAGACATTGAACTGCTATTTCGGTCCCATTTAAATGGAAAATGTTAAATTTTAAAGAGTTCAATATCCTTTCAAAAATGTTTCAAACACAAATAATTTAATTTCTTCGGTTGTTGACATAAGGTCTGACTTCCCATAATAGCCTCTCAAAAGATCCTTTCATCCGTTCGCAAAGCTATCGGTGCTTCAAGTAACTCATTTTACTCGTCTTGTATTTGATTTGCAGCCAAATTAAGCAAACTGTGGAAACCCTTGGGGGTGGCAGGGCTCACCAAACAAGCGGTAATATCGAAAACAATCGAGTACTCGTTTGGCACATTACATTCTACATAAATCTAGGCGCAGATTCAATAAGTCTTTTGCAAACATTTGGTTGAAAACTTTTGTTGTCTTTTCACACAACAGTTGAAAAGGTTCCTCACTGAGAAGTTACTACAGTCTAAAAGATTTTTTTAATGAGTTGTAAATATTGAACAAATATTGACTTCAATTATATTATCTTGACTAATTTATATTTTTGACTGATTTTATTGTGAAAACTTATATTATTAAACTATTGACAAATTTATAAAAAAATATTGTTTGTGTGTGTTGCATCGTTTGGACACAATTATAGTGATAAATTAGTCTTATTTTTAGAAAATATGTACTTTTTAAATTCGTTTTCTTTAGGTTAGTTATTTAATATTTGCATGCCGAGTTTAAACGGTGAAGTGTGTGTGTTACAATTTCATACTAAGACCTTTGTACAACCATACTTCTAGCAAATAAAAAAATTCACTTCATTTCATTTCAACGCTTTGATCACAGAAAATATTTCACTTGGACTGCCATGGTCAACGAAAATATAAAGGAAATGTGTAATTTCTTTTGGACACAAGCTTTTGGATCTGAAATTTAGAAATGATAACGTGACTAAATAGTAGAACTGATTTGTCACAAAAAAAAATTCGTGATCAAGAAATCAAGAAGAAATCAAGTAAAAGTAAGTCAAGAAATTGTGATCAACCACATAACACCTGATCGTTGTGTGGTCAATAAAAGTCGTGCAAATTGATGCAAGAAACACTGAAGGTCTCAAGTTCATTCATTCCTTAGTTATTAGATTAATGCCTTCGATCCTCCATTATTACTAGTCGAGTCTCTGGCTCTCTCTAACCATTGTAGTGAAAGGATTTTAGATGCGCCTCAAAGAGGCTGCTTCCCCCCCCCCCCATTGGCAACGTAGATGTGACAAATGGTGAGTGCATCGGTGTAATAATATTTACAACTAGTACATATGATACGACCATCTAGCTGTACGCTTATCATAATTTAGCTAAGCTTTACCCGTTCTAATTAGTAATTTAGTTAGCATAAGGTAACTCTTGGCTGTCGAACTGATTCAATATAATTTACTGGGATAAAGTCAATGATGTGGATGAGCCTAAGTAATCTATACATATTTTCACGACAGTTGGACCACAATATTTTTGATTCTCATTTCTTTTGATTCTATTTTTGATTCTAGATCTATGTAATAGGTATATATTTAAGTAAACACACATAGTAAAGAATGTTCCTTACTCAACTTCCACTATTTTATTACTTAAGTGTTTCCATACTTATCTTGTGTATGATGAAAACATTAATGAAATAGTAATAACGTATTTTTGTAAAGTTCTTACACAAATTGTTCTCTAGAAACACATTACATTTATAAGAAGTCATTGTACCTCGTTACTCAATTGAATGACCCAAATAGTTACCAATCAAATTCTGTTAAACTTTTTCTTTGTTCAATTGTGTCGCCATTATATTAAGTCGTATTCGTTTAAAAGCTATATCAGTGTTGTTGACCACATTATTTGGAACAGTTTATATTGCTAATATCATCAACGGATGATGATTCGGTACTAGGAGAGGCCTTGCCCAGTAGTGAACTATGGTAGAATTATCATAGTCCACTGCTGGGCAAAGGTAAGTGCCAGTCAGCTGTCTCGGGCTCTATCTACTTTCTGTCAGCCGTCACTCCGACTGGGATGATGATCGGGGGGCGCCCTACGTTTGCCTACCTGCGGTCTCTTATCGGTTCTTTGGCATAAGTGATGTGATTTTAACAGCGGTAGAACTCACGCCACGTTCGTCCGGGGAAGTACTGCCACCATGCCCATTTCTGCCGCCAAGCAGTAATGGATTCGCGTAATTGTGTTCCGGTTTGAAAGGTGTGGTTGCCGGTGAAATTACAGATACATGAGACATTTCGCCTACACATCTCAGGTATACGGGCGCATACGGTCATGATATTTCGAACAGAGCCAAACAGGATTTTCAAGTAATTAAGAAATTTGAATTTGGGAGCTACCTTTTAAATATTTTCAAATAAGCGGAAAGCATGTGTGCCTACATTTTCGAAAATGCACTCGTCAATCTGAATATATACATTACAAAATATAATAATTTACTCCCACATATTTCGTGTAGCTTAATAAATTTTGATATTGCGTTGATGCTCACGAAGCAAAATTTAATTAAGGTTCATGTCCAGCTTGAAATCCTATCTGCAGGCAAATGTAGGAATACGGTTTTAATTTAAGCAGCTAACCACATACTAGATAATGTCAAAGTTAAATGATTAAAGTTGTTTCTAACCCGTTTCTAATAGCTATCCCGACTGCCTAACTAGGAGGGTTATGTTGCTGTTTGTAGCCAATGATTGTCTTTATAAGAAGTTTTTATATGACCTGTATTATGTCTAATATCATCTCATGTGTTTTCATTTCTAGAAATTTAGGCGTTTAGGTACAACTGATAATGTTACCAATGTATTTTATAGGGCCTACAAGTTTAATTTATTTGACTAGGAGTCTACGAAAGTAGTCTTTGATAGTCGTTTCACAAGTTTAGTAGAACTTATGTCAAATTCGTCTTGGGAAGTATTGCCACCATACCCATTTTTGCCGACCAACAGTATTGAATTTGCGTTTCTGTGTTACGGTTTAAAAGGCACAGTAACGCAAATTCATTACTGTTTGGCGGAAAAAATGGTTATGGTGGCAGTGAAATTATATATATATATATATATATACAGGGTTACAGGAAAAGTCGTGCTAGATCCGTTAAGGGCGTGGAGTACCCATCATTTCTGACTTATTTCACTATGAAACACCCTACCCTAAACTTAACCCTTTTCGAGATATTCGACTTTTAATTTTTTATTGAATAATGCCGATTTTTAGGCTACGAAATTTATTTTTGTTTATTTTGTGTATCTTATTATTATTATTATTGCATTTTTACATGTGTAATAAGATGCTTTAGGACATCAATCATTAAAATAGTGCATAAGTTAATTGAATAGACCGTAGTAGACAAGTGAAAGTAAAAAAATAAAAAATATATTAGCAAGCTTATTTTTCTCTAAGGGATATCTAAAAAAAATATTATGACACTTGTTCGGCAGATATTTTTTAAAATATCTACGTTTCATCAGCTATCTAACGAGGTCTAACAATCTAGGGTTTGTATTACATTTCGTGGAAAAAAGTAGTTGTGTCTGCGCAAGCTCGTAACGAATACATAACTCGCTACCCCGGTCGTCGAGTGCCGGATGTGGCCTGTTTTGACAGAGTTTATCGAAGACTTAAAGAAACTGGCTCTGTTTTGAGACGAAATACAGACATGGGAAGACCACGAATTGACGACGAAGAACAGGACAATGAGATAGTGCAACGCTTTCGAGCGGATCCGACTACTTCCACTAATATTGTTGCCCGTGATCTGGGACTTTCGCAATGGAGAGTGTGGTTTACAGTGCATACTGCTGGCCTATACCCGTACCATTACACGCCGGTACACGTTATTGAAGAAGGAGACCCCGCGAGAAGATTGGACTTTTGCAGATTTATGCTAAATGCTGACGTAGAAGACCCAGATTTTCTAAGAAATATCTTGTGGACGGATGAGTCCAAATTTGATAAAGATGGCATAACCAACTATCACAACGTCCATTACTGGGCCCCAAAAGAACTAAGGAATCCCAATAAGAAAAGAGTGAAAGGGTCCCAACGAAGATTCAGCGTGAATGTGTGGATGGGCATTATCTCTAATCATTTGATTGGACCTTACTTTCTCCCGGATAATCTAAATGGGGAAAGCTACGAAAATTTCCTGAGAGCAGACTTGAGTGATTTGCTGGATGATCTGCCACTCAACCTGATCAGGGACATGTGGTTCCAACACGATGGCTGCCCTGCCCATTTCAGGAGAAGTGTCAGAGACTGGCTGGACACAAATTATCCAAACAAATGGATAGGACGAGGTGGGCCGTTGCCATGGCCAGCAAGAAGTCCGGACCTAACTCCCATGGATTTTCATGTATGGGGGTGCATGAAAAGTCTTGTGTACAGCGAGCCGAATCCAGTTTTGTCTGTGGAAGACTTAAGAGAAAGGATTGTGGATGCAGCAAATAAAATGAGGACCACGTTGACCACTGGAGTAGTGAAGACTGGTCTCCGTAGAAGGATGCGACAATGTTTCAGAAATAGAGGCGGCCATGTTGAACATGAACTGTAGAATAAGAAAAAGTTGTGTGAAAACCTTTAATAAATGACATTTCATGCATACCTAATGTTTTATTTTACTTTTTAGGGCTAAGTATAAATTTTCTTCTCCACTGTCGCCTATGAAACTAATTTTTTTCCAATGCATTTGAATAAAACCCTAGATTATTATACCTCGTTAGATAGCTGATGAAACGTAGATATTTTAAAAAATATCTGCCGAACAAGTGTCATAATATTTTTTTTAGATATCCCTTAGAGAAAAATAAGCTTGCTAATATATTTTTTATTTTTTTACTTTCACTTGTCTACTACGGTCTATTCAATTAACTTATGCACTATTTTAATAATTGATGTCCTAAAGCATCTTATTACACATGTAAAAATGCAATAATAATAATAATAAGATACACAAAATAAACAAAAATAAATTTCGTAGCCTAAAAATCGGCATTATTCAATAAAAAATTAAAAGTCGAATATCTCGAAAAGGGTTAAGTTTAGGGTAGGGTGTTTCATAGTGAAATAAGTCAGAAATGATGGGTACTCC
Organism: Chesias legatella; assembly: GCA_947359385.1. Taxonomy (NCBI): domain Eukaryota; kingdom Metazoa; phylum Arthropoda; class Insecta; order Lepidoptera; family Geometridae; genus Chesias; species Chesias legatella. The sequence continues at coordinate 8,756,398 of OX375780.1, read as the reverse complement.
ACGCCCTTAACGGATCTAGCACGACTTTTCCTGTAACCCTGTATATGCCGGTGAAATTATAGGCACACCTTCGCGTCACAGAATTACGGGCTCATACGATGCGACTTGGGTCTTATCGTACCTAAATACGGGGAACCCAATACGTATTGCTTGTTGTCGGCAGAGGTTACCACTTAACACCATTTGGGCCATCGGCTCGTTCCGTAACTTTATCACATAATAAGCGTGGTGGTCTAGCGGTACTGACCCCCGAGTTTCAATCCGGAGGTCGCCGGTTCAAATCCCGACGTGCACCTATGAGTTTTTCGATTGAAAGATTTATGTGCGCAATACCACGTTCTCAAAACGGTGAAGGAAAACATCGTGAGGAAACCGACATGTCCTAGAACTAAAAATTCGAAGACATGTGTCGAGTGCACGCAAAGAGCCTCTTTGAGGAGCACTTACAATCCTTTCACCACACTGGTTCGACAGAACCGGTGACTCGAAGAAGAAGAAGACTACATAAAAAAACCACGAAAGCAAATCATATCCTGAAGAAATTTCGGATGGACCGCGGAACTAATCGAAACATATCAAAGTGTCAACTAAGCTGAAGGTTGGTCCGGGTTCATCTATGGATTTACTTCACTGGAAGAGATTGACAGTTTCGATTTCGCGAAGTCTTCGAGTGTTTAGTCATCTGTATCAGCAAACTGTCAGCGGGGTCTGTTAGGGGCAGTCACATGATAGTTACGACAGGCGGCAAAGCGACTGGATATGCTGGAATCGCAACTTTTCCAACTTACAAATACAATATGAAAGTTACCAAAATATATGGAAAGCACGTTTACGATTGTACCGTAGTTGGCATAAAGAGAAAATGTGCGAATAAACTCTCTAAGGAACGAGGGTAACCATCTAGCAATAACTGTGCAATTACTGAGTTACTTTATATATTAAAGATAGATACAAAGATATGCCTGTAAGGCCTAACTGTACACTTGGTTAGCAAATAAATGTTATATTGAGTTGTGTTGCACACAAATGGCTACCTAAATTGTATATAAATGTAGGAAGGTAAAGCTTTGCCTACAGCACAAGTCTGTACTTAGTTTACGCTTTGCAGACCCACTACTGCAAACTAATACAAAGACCTTTTTTTATGTGATACAGTTACAGAACGAGCCGACGGCCCACCTGGTGTTAAGTGGTAAGCTCGGCCCATAACAACCAGTGCGACTTGGGTCCTCCCTTATTAGTAACAACACCCAAGTCGCATAGTATGCGCCCGTAACTTTGAGACTGAGGTGGAATGTTCATGTGCCTGTAATTTCACCAACAATAATTATTAATATACTAATATTTATTGGTATTATTTTATTTTGTGTAAACAATGAATCTTATCAATTTTGATCAAATAGTGAGAGTGATTCTGAAAATAGTGTGCGGGCGAAGCCCGTGTGTCGTTTTGTATGTGGCAGCCTAACTCTTCAACTGTCCGTGGCATTTTGCATATAAACTGGTATGTTGTCTGTATAATAATAATAATAATAAGCGTTTATTTCATAACAATACAATACAATACAAGACAAAAACAATATTAATAATTTTACAATGCTGCTAAACATAATTTTAAGTGTATCATACTGGCCCTAAACTAGGCAAAAACCTGTGTGATAGGTACCAGTGTATATGTGTCGTAGGAATTATGCAGCCCATATATTGATACAGACACATGGGTATAATATACACATATATGGGTATAATGTAATCAATAAAAGTCCTACCAAACACCGCTATTACTACTTATTGTTATTATATTAGAACAAATGTGTGTAAGTGTGGGTGTGTGTGTTTGTGTGTGTGTGTGTGTGTGTGTGTGTGTGTGTGTGTGTGCGCGTGCGTGTGTGTGTGTGTGTGTGCGTGTGAGTTTGTGAATTTACTTAAAACTTGGCGGTGTGTAATCATCCTCTCTCGGTGGTGATCTGGTGTATATATATACTTGAGGGTGGGTCATCACACAGGCGAGTGTAATAGATCTTCAGTTTCCTGGTAAGAGAGCGACAGAAGCCGTTGAGTTATTGATTTCTTGCATAAAGATTTAGAACAAAGAAAGAAACTTAGGTTATTATTTAATTTGTTATACAAGAATGGTCCTAAGTAGCAAAAATATTTGGAAGAGAAATGAGTGTTATATGGTGCCATCTCACACACAGCATGACGTCTTTTGGTTTGAGGGATTATTGTTAAAGGATGCATAAGTGAATGTTGTTGGATTATCACTTGCTGTATAAAAAGCTGACGTACAGTTAAAACTTTACAAAAAGCATATAATTCAGTAGTAGAAAAGTAAAACGGTTTGAAAGTACTAACTTTCAGAATCGCTCGTTGGGCGCGTTCAAGTTTTAGTAAATAGGTTTTAGGAGCACCACCCCATGAGTTTATGCAATATAGTAAAATTGACTGGCAGAACGCATAGTACACGGTTTTTACAATATCAAAACTAGCAATATGGCGTAATTGCTTAAAGATGTATATCAGTTTGCGCAGTCTACTACTTAATAAGTTAATATGGGGGGCAAATGATAGGTTTTGATCAATAATGACTCCAAGGTACTTAAGTGACTGTACACGTTCCAGACTGGGACAGCAACAAGTTAGTTGTGCAGGGTATAAACAAGAGTGAGAGAGAATACTGTAATCCCTAAAGTCTGGAAGAGACGCGTTACGGATACAAAAAGTTATGTATTTAGTTTTGCTACTGTTAAGGGTCAATATATTGTTCCTTAGCCAGGTGGTTACGATATTGAAACCGTTTTGAGCAAAACTGAATACATCATACCACGTTTTTCCATAGAAAAGTAGGGCAGTATCATCGGCAAATGAGAGGACTTTACCGTTAGGTATTGAGAGATTAGAGAGCTCATTGATATAAATGAGAAATAGGGTTGGGCCAATGATGCTTCCCTGCGGCACGCCGTAATTAATGGGGAGGTCACTACTGGACAAATCATCGATTACAATTCGTTGGTGCCTGTTCGAGAGGTAGTCTTTAAAGAGATTAAGTTGATTACCACGAATACCCATTCCTTCCAGCTTGTTTAATAGGTTGGGGATGGAAACCGTGTCAAAGGCTTTGGCTAGGTCAATAAATATTGAGATACATTTTGTACCCTTGTCCAGGTTTTTAACTATGGTCTCTGTTAAGTCTAGAACGGCATCTGAAGTTGACTTATTACGGCGAAAACCATATTGGTTTTTAGAGAGTAGATATTTACTTTCAAGATAACTAACAAGTCTGCTATTTATTAAGCGCTCTAATACTTTAGACAAAGCTGGCAGTATAGAAATGGGCCTGAAGTTGGTAACACAGCTTCCATCTCCACCCTTATAAATAGGATGAACAAGCGAACACTTAAAACCGGATGGAAAGATTCCCGAGGTAATGGATAAATTGCAGATATAGGTGAGAGGGGGAACTATGTACTGCCTATATCTTTGTAGAATGTGTGAGGGTATACCGTCCCATCCAGTCGCGCAATCTGCTCTGAGAGACATAATGACTCGCTCGACCTCGTCCTCAGTAACATCCAGCATGACAAAAGAATTTGCAGGAGCTACATTGAGTGTTGAAGTAAAATTTGTTGGTGGGATGTTATTGGAAATCCCTTCAGCTAGCTTAAGTCCCACATTACAAAAATATTCATTAATTTTATCGAGCGATTCTTTGGGAGATGAATGTAAATTAAGAAGTTCTTTGGATTTGGTTTTAGGTTTATATAAATTAGTTACAGTTTTAATAGTGGTCCATAGTTTTTTACTGTTGGAACCGGCTTTTTTTATTTGTTCAGCTTCATAGGCTCTTTTCAACTTTTTTAATACGTTATTGCAGAATTTTCTGTATCTAAGGTATGTGAGATTAAGGATTTCGTTATGTGGATATTTCCTAAGCTTAAGGTGCATAGCATCTCTGTTCCGGATGCAGCGCAGAAGCCCGGGAGTAAGCCAAGGCTTCACAATTCGTTGTCTGCACGGAACATAGTATGCAATTGTATTAATTCTCAGGGATTCAGTCAAGAGATGGATTAAGTATGATGAAGCAGTATTAGGATCAGATGTTTCAAATATTGGTCTAAAATCGTTTTTTTCGAAGTGGGCGTCGAGATTGGGGTAATCCAGTTTGGTACGTTTAAGGAAAGATGGAAGCACATCATTCTTCCGTTGGATACAAAGTAATAGTGAATCATGATCTGTAAGGCTAGACTGAACTACTAGTGTGATTGATTTTAGTTTGGTTTTCATTAAAACATGGTCAATGCAGTTGTTCTGCCTGGTCGGAATGTAATGTGCCGGCAAAATACCGTGAAATGCAGTTAGTTCAAGGTATTCAGCAGATCTCGGATCTTCCGTGGATGTTTTGATATCAATATTTAAGTCTCCTATTAATATTATATTTTTATATGACTTTAAGCTATCCAAGATCATGTTAAGTGATTGCAGGAAATTAGAAATGTTTCTAAATGAAGGAGATCTATATATTGCAATAATTGCGTAATCTAATTTACCAATTGTTATGATAAGACAGTTGGCGTCCGAGATTATAGGTTCTACAACTTTTACAGAATTTGCAAAGTTATTTCTCAAAAAGACAACTAAACCGTCATTTTGGTTATTGTTCTTATTAGTATTGTACTGGGTAAACCCGTCTAGTTGTGGTATAAATGGTGCACATGAAATCCATGACTCTGTTAATATAATTATATCATTATGTAAGTTGATTCTCGAGAGCAAGGTTATAAGACCTGGCATATTACATGATATACTGCGGATGTTTTGACAGAGTATCTTAAGATACTGATGGGGATGAGATATGATTGATGAACACGACTCAGGGTCACATACCTTAGCATCTGATATCGAGATTTTGTCAATAATATCGCTTAAGAAACTAAGATTATCGAATTTTATTTGAAAAACAGTTGTCACAGCCTGTAGTACTCAACGTAGGTAACGAAGGAAAATAAAATGTATGTATTGGTTGTGTTATTAACACGCGTGTAGAGTGCACTCGACGGTCGATAGTCGAGGGGCTATTGTGCATATGATGGACGGGACCATCATGACATCAGCGATTACTGAGCTAAATATATACGACAATGGCGGGACAACTTCTGGACTCTACGTTTTAATTTATATAATATTGGGGAACATTTCACAAAGCGCCATCTAGCCCCAAAGTAAACTAAGCATAGAACCAGACAACTGATATAATAGTTATATTTTTTTAAATACATACAAATAATACATATCAACATCCAGACACGGAATAAACGTCTGTGTTCATCACATAAATGTTTGCCCTGGATGGGAATCAACCTCATGACCTACAGCACAGAAAGCGGAGTTACTACCAACTGAGCTGTGAGTTCTGTCATGTCAAATTTCGAATATTTTTGTTCGTGGCTAACCAACCTTTACAGTAAAAAAAATGTATTATTGTGAGCCCCAGAGATGAACAAACGTTATATTTAGGCTTTGTAATACCGGCGAATTTTCGTAGAATAAATACTAAAAGTATTTCCTGATTGAACCTGATTTCTATTAAATAATTTGAAATCGAATGGGAAATTTTACGATATGAATGCGAATCATCCACTATCGAACCATTTGTCCATGCTATTCGGGGAGTTTTAGTTAGTTTTTATTTATAATAGTAGTTTTTTTATTGTATTTCGTTAAGCTTAATTGAAGTGTCCAGGAATTCGTCGGTCCTTGGCTGACTATAACATCATACATGTTTAATAGGTCATCCTGCTTCGAATGATTAATATTCGCGATGTTGATTGCATTGTAGTTCAAAACACTCGCCGGGAGCGTTTTAGTAATCTAGATTTTGATTGGAGTGTTTTCTGATTGTTCAAGTGCATTCTTGCATTTTTTTTTCCTTCTGATTTGAACCTTGTGTTAAGGACGATAGAGTCGCTTAGCTAAGCTACGCTGGATTGGAACTGGCTCTCATTTAAGGCTTCCGGAACAAACTTAAGTTGGTAGCTAGCCAGTCGCCCGACCGGCTAGATTTGGTCTGACACCACGCTGCTTTCCTTTACCAGAAGCTCTATCTCACTGGAGGATTCGAACCCACGATCTACAGATCGTAAGCCGATGTCACTACCGAGACATCAACGTTTTAAACCACCTGATGATAAGCGGTAGCCTGTGCCATTATACTGGCCTCACAGTTAGCTGGTAATAGGTAGTCGTTCGTAAAAAAAAACAAATGCTTTTAAATTTTAAGCTGTATAAATGTGCTGTAAGTTCAACAGAACAATTTTATAAAATACAGCGCCTTGATTTTTGAATATTTGCGCTCCGTCAGCCCGTCCCCAATCTAAATAGCCGTAAACGGATGATTCAAGAGCTTCATATCAAAAACCGAATTTTTCCTATTTCCTTCGTGTAAATCGAACGGATATTGGTATTATTAAGGGCTTTTATCAACGCGGGGACGCGACGGATATATGTATACTTATATAATATCGTCATATCGCACGTCTGCTCGCTCCCTATATTTTTTACGTACATGGTGTTGCACAAAGTGTCTACCAAACAAGATTTAAGATATTCAAGCGATTTATTTTATAATTAAGTGTTTTTTCGGTCTACTTGTAATAATGTAAGTTGAAGTTAGTATTAATACATACTAATACTTGGTAGAAACCTTTGAATCGATGTAGGTGGTTTGAAAAACCGACTAAGGTTGCCTGTTTGATCATCAGAATGGTTTATGGTAGTTATTAAAGAAATCATACTCCAGCAGTTTTATTTATTAGTATTGTTTCATATATCTAGAAAGATTCTATTCTGTATATTTCCTCGTATTTCTATTATATGTACAGTAGGTAGGCGAAAGGAACTCTAGTGTGAAAACGCCTTCACTGATTGAGCAACTTTTAAAATAAGTTCTCCAATGAATACACACCATGTATAGAATACCTAATCATGTTTTGGGCCCGGAATGCGTCTTACAAAGGTTTATTATACCTTGTGTCAAGGGAAATTAGCTGCGACTGTTCCGGCTCTGTGGTACATTCGACTTACGTGTTGTGACAACATTCATAAATTTCGTAGCAAGCGATAAACAAACGGTGAAGAGTGGCGTGGTCGCCCAGTGGTACATACCACGAAGTTTTTGATTGGGCTTTTTCACTTGTTGTATAATATATGCGCAATACTACAGACTATTTACTATTTTGAAAATGGCGAAGGAAAACATGTTGAAGAAACCGAATAATTCTAGACCAAAAACAAAGACAGCCATAATCCATGCATCAAGTGCACGAAAGGAGATGGCGCACCTTAATACATTCATGACACTGGTTCGAGAGAGCCAGTAGGTAAGTATAATATTGGTAGACATTTCACACAGCGTTCATCGAGCCCATTAAGATAACCATAGCTTGTATCATGGGAACCAGACAACTGATATAAACTCATATACTTTTTTGTAAAGAGTACAGACATAATACATGTGTGGTGTCTGTACACAGAACAAACATCTATATTTGTCACACAAATGTTTGTCCTGTGTGGGAATCGAACCCACGACCTATAGCGCGGAAGGCAGGGTTACTACGAACTGAGCTGTGAGGCCAATCAATATGTCTAGTAGTAGTCTATGGAGTCTACTCACCGATAACTAGAGCTGGAACCTTTTGCGAGGGGTTTATGTTCCGGTACTCCGCACTCGTCTGGCTTTTCTCTTTGACGATATCCACTCGTCTCTCTTCGAATGGTATCCGCTTCGTGGAGAGAGCCGCTCGTACCCTCCAGGTGCATGATGACGCCCAGAAGCCGTAGAGTATAGCACGAGTTTCAACCTTACGGTTAAAGGAATAGGTTTGGTTTCGTCTCATCTTTTCTTATATCTTCTATTCGAGTCACTGGTTCTCTCGTACCAGTGTGGTAAAAGGATTTAAATTGCGCCTGAATGAGGCTCCTTTCGTGCACTTGACACATTACTTCGAATTTTTAGTTCTAGGACATGTCGGTTTCTTCTCGATGTTTTCCTTCACCGTTTTAAGGGTATTGCGCACATAAATCTTTTAATCGAAAAACTCACAGTTGTACGTCCAGATTCGAACCGGCGACCTTTGGATTGAAAGTCGGGGTCAGTACTACTAGACCACCATGCTCTCTGTTTTTAAGTGATTACGCATTGTAGTATAGTCGATTCGTTAGTTAGTGGACAGTGAAAAGAAACTTAAATAACTTTAGAATTTCTCAACCCAACACTTGTTGTAGATTGGGCAATGGGCTGTCAGAGGTATACCCGGCTAAATATAACATAGCCAGCTTCTAGAGAAATATTAAAAGTAATCTCCAGGTAGGCAACGCATAATTCCGGTGTTACCAACTTTCGGCTGTGGTAACCGCTTAACATCAGGCGGGCTGTATGACTGTTGCCTAAACAACAAAAAAATATACCGGTTTCTACCCGTCACATAGTAAGTCCCATCACTAGGCTGTCCCCCGCTGTAGGACAAAGACAACAAGACTGGTTCCACTGTCTTTCATGCGTGGATATGCGTGATAAATAATTTATGAGTTAAGGTATTAACTAGGTATAAATATGTTAGAATAATTATATCAATAAACGGAATAAGTCAGACTTTGATTTTATTATTTTTTATTATATTTATCTAACCTATTGGACAAAATGAACGCGTCGGTAGCGAAAAATGTAACTAAAAATATGATATTGGTAAACAAATTAGTTTGGAGGTTAGGTATAGTTATTGCGCTATAGGTACGATTATTTATTCCGATCTAGATCCAGTCTAGAAAAAAATTACATTTATTTCGATCTCATACCATTTGGCCGTTAATTATATCGTCAAATCATGCATTAGTAGGTTTATTTACATACATTTTGTGTTCGTCACTGCCTACATGAATGTATACTTAAGTATTATATTAAGTACTTACCGGCATTTTCAGTAGTCTTATAACTGTATTCTTAAGCAGATACTTAAATTAAGCACACTAGGTTAGTAAGTTGCACCGGTTTTTTGACAACAGACTAATTTTGTTGTCGTTTTTTGTAATTGTGTTAATGTTGACATGAGTGCCGTCAGATGAAAATGAATTAGTTCAAAATCGTAATCATAGATGGCATTATACTGTCAGTTCAAAACTTAAAAAATCTTGTTAATTGGATATTAATTTATTTTTGTAAAGTATTTGATTTTCAGAAAAAATAATCAATGTGCTTGTATTTCCGGGTGAAATCATCTAAATTTCGATTAAGTTAACAAAGGGATGTGCCTACTTAACTATATCGTAATTTGTGCCATGCGGGAATCTAACCCGTGATCCGAGAGTCTGAGTCGGTTACCAATTTAAATGCTAAAATATTTTACTGTTCTTTCAGGAAACTGCCACCATACTTATTATTCCCGCGAAGCAGTAACGCTGAGTTAAGACCGGAGTTTTAAAGGTGTGATTGCCGGTGAAATTACAGGCACATGGGACACTCCACCTTAGTCTCAGAACCTAGTCGCATCAGAAGCAACACGATCTTGCCATACCTAAGCAGTGGTGGACCCAGAGCTATATTGCTTTCGTCGTATGCCATGGGCAGAGGGTACCGCTTAAAATCAGGTGGGCCATCTGCCTGTTCTGTTCTGTATAATCTGACGATGGATGTTGGCAGTACTGCTTAATTGATTGAATACTTGACTGAAACTTCCGCGTCTCCAGCACTCCAAACTTATATGAACCTTGAAAAACTAACAGTGTATTTCTTATCTCACATATAGGATAAATAAAATATGAAAGCTGATAGATATTTCGTTTATTTACATTACAGTAAATAGTATAATATTAATACTCTATGTTTATTATTATTATATATATTATTATTTAGGTACTATGCAAGTTAATAATACTTTTACTTAAACGCTATACAATATGCGTGGAAGTACTTTTTTACCTTAATCTAACTTGAGTACAATTTTCTCTAGTTTTCCAAGCATTGAACTTTTTGAAATATTTTTGCTGCTACGGGTAAATTAAGTATATGTTATGACCTTCGACGTCACATATGGTCGGGGCTAGAGGAACGCCTCCGCTTCATAGCCCCTTCACTTCCGGAGCCCCTCTCTTTCACCGTAGGCGTCAGAGAATACTAATATTAGAATTGGCAGTTGTGTACTTATTTTGCTCATACAGAGTTCAGCCACTTAACGGTAGCTTACCCTCTGCTTAATATTCTGTGTGAAATTTTTATTTGTCCCATCTATAAGCCACACTTGCGTTGCGCTTATGTGGATTCATTATTTCAATTTACGAGTTGTTACGACTTCGACAATAATGCGGGTATCTAGTACAATATATATCTTTGAAGTTATTGTTACTAATGTCTATGCAAATTTAGCTCAATTTAAGAAAATATCCACCTTCTTATTGAATACCTTGCATGTCACTAGGAATTCCATACAAACTTAATTTAAAGCTATTGTTATTTTGCTTACTGAACTCAATCTCATTTTAGTGTATACAAAGAAATCAAATCTGAAGTTATTGTGCAAAAGGTATATATATTAAAGGGTTAAAATCTTCAGACTCAAAAATGTTATTTAAAAACATAATCTGAAACGCACCTTCTATGCCTACAATTGATGTTTACAAATCGTTGTTTTGTACCAAAAATAGATAAATAATAACCTTTCCTATTATCAAACAATCAACTCTTCATATAATAAAAGTAAAATAAGATCAATTCAAAGAAATATCAAAGATATTTAGAAAAGTGTTTAGCCTTGGTGGAACTATATAGTATCGCACCACGACAAGTCGGGAAAACGCTCTTAAAATATTCTAAATCAACATTCACTTCTAGAAGAAATTAGATTTTTAAAAGTTAAACCCGATACCGTAGTTTTAGCTAATGAAGCCGCGGCTTAACAATAAGAGACTCGTTTCATTTGAAACAAAAGTTCTCAATGTAAAGAGACGGTAAACTTGAATCGAAAACTTTTCAAAGCTTTACTTAAGAATTATTGTAACAGCCTCTTCTAAGACATCTGGAATTTCTGTTTTTCAGAATGTGAAGTTATACTTACTAGGTTATAATTACTTGAAAATCAGCAGTTTTTTTCACGTTAAGTTCAAAGAGGTAGTTAGGATATTACTAATAACTTTATATATGCCAGGTGATTCGAAAAAATTTGTCAGTATTGGATAGTCTGAACCTATAAGTGATAGAGAAAATTGAACAATTTTCTACTGTAGTTCTCAGTTGCTTGGAACAAATTATAGATGACTAGGATACAGGATGACAGGTGTGCTGCAATTTCTGCTGTCCCCACATGCCTACAGCTTCAGGTTTTGCACTCTACTCTAGCTTGAACCAGCTAATCACAGCAAGTCGATTTATGATAGATATGAATGGGTTCCTTGGTGCTGTCACCACCTCCAGCACGAATAAGCGCACTCTGAGCTAAATTGCCGTAAATATATCTTTCATATAATGTTTGGTTCTGTGAAGTATACATATATTTTTAAAGATTCGGTAATGTTTACTGATTACGCAGCCAAATCGTCTAATCCAATAGAAGATTGTCTAATCGCAAATAATCAAGTAAAGCTCTAGTATATATATTTCAACCCCATCTTAGGGGTGATCCGGGTGGTCGCGTGAAGGTAGCCCTGGTCTCCGCCGTGAGAACTCCCCCGTCGTATCGCCCCCCCCCTTCCGAGTCCGGGAGCCCGTAGAGTGCGTATAGATGCCGCCTGTGGTGCAACTCGTGACCCTTGTGGTTGAGGCTCTGAAGACGACTCCATAGGGAGAATATCCTTTTCTCCATCCTGTTCTTCGGTGCGTTCTCTGTAAGCATTCAATCATTTGAATGGAAGTGGATCCACTGAATTGGACTATTGGCATGAGAAACGCACTGATACATAAATGCACGCAACATGAAAATTTACGCTCAGACATGAAAATGGCAAGTAACATTATTACAAAATCGAAAAAAGTTCTACGGTGTTTGATTTCTTAACTACATTATTCTTGTTCTATTCATAGAGTCCTAATATCAAAAAACAAGCGGAACAAATAATATTGGCAAATTCTGTAACTCACGTGTCGAATCTGAGATTTCCATTGGTATTTTGCCCTCTCGTTTCACCTTCACCACATTTGGTTTAGGGTTTTCTTCGTTCGGATCTCCAAAGTCATTTTGTCGCAATTCATTTTCTAAATCTTTTTCAAATGGAAGTTTCCTAAAATCTGCATCGTTCTGGAGACACGCTAAATGTATTTTGAGTACTACTAAGGGGTTCATGATGGCGGCCGCCTTATCAGCTTCATCTACAATCTGGGGATAAAAAATATCGTCTACTTGGACTTCCTTGGATTTAGTGAGAGGATCTTCGGGAATTTCTTCCATTACAGACTCGCCAGGGTCATCCGGATCAAGGTTTCTTTTGTCAGCATTGTGATTTTCGTATGTGTAGTAATCGAGTCGGTCTAGCTGTCTCGGATAGTTGTGCCATTGCTCTTTTCTGAATCCCTTCAAGTCGTAGTTATCATCTTTGACTGATTCGTAATCAGCGTCATTATTATCTGTTTTTAAGTCATCTTGGTATATTTTTTGTGTGTCAGACAAATACTGAGGGTTTTCAATATCAATTTTAAATAGTATATCGCTGATTTCACGTCGTTTACTACTAAATATATTGTCATTATAGGTGTCTAAGCCTCGCTCGGGTCGGATCTCGCGTATGGACAGAATTGGAAGTTTGTTGCTCGCAGACAACGCTATTGTTGCGAGAAGTAGAACAGGAACCAATTTATTACGCATCTGAAACAATTGTACAAAATTTAAATGAGAATCGGAGTGGCACATAAATTAAGAATTATTTGCATAATCATTGATCGAAAAACGACGAAGGAATACTTTGCAAGAAAAAGTTTCTATAATAAGATATTTGAATATGATTAAAATGAAAGAATTGTTATGTTCTTTGGATATTTGTGACCGACTGTAATTTCTGCTTGTATCTACAGGATATTTCATTACAAGATAGTTAATGAAATTGGTATTGAGCATATTTGTGACAACACGAAAACTATTCAATTTGGGACTACCAGTACCCCCGAGTTTCAATCCGGAGGTCACTGGTTCTACTCCTGACAGTGCACCAAAGAGTTCTCTCACTGGAAAATGTATGTGGACCATTTACGTAATGTATCACGTTCTTAGAACGGTGAAGGAAAACATCGTGAGGAAACCGATAGAACCATAAATTCGAAGACACGTGTCAAGTGCATGAACGGAGCACTTTAATTAGTTTATCATCATGATACAGTAGTAGTATAGTTCCTGCCAACATTCTGGTGCAGTGACTGGCTAGTTATAGCGATGTTACAATCTATCATTAGCATCCAAAGTCGCACAAGTAGTAAATGCGACATGCCTACATAAAGTGTTTAGATTAAGATTCGGGATTATATTAGACGTAAATATTATCTTGCAACTTATTACGGAATTACGCTTATCTTATTTTCTATGGGAATTAAATTAATTTAAATAAATAAATAAATAAAAAATTAATAAAATTAGTCTCTTAATTTGGTCTGTCATTCTAAATTTATTATAATAATATTGGTGGACAATTCACACAGCGCTATTTAGCCTCAATCTAAGCTTAGCTTATACTATGGGAACCAAACAACTGATAGAATACAATACTTTGTTTTCAAAATATGTACATATAATACATATTAACACCCAGACACAGAACAAACATTTATTTCGTCACACAAATGTTTGTCCTAAATGGGAATCGAACCCACATACTACAGCGCAGAAGGCAGAGTTACCAACTGAGCTGTAAGGCCATTCAAAGATACACGTACTCTAATTCCTATTGAAATGCTAATTAAGGTCGCTGCTCGCAGAATGGTGACACATCAGACTCTGCGAAGACGTTGTTTAAACAAAATAAACTAGCATTCTCACTAGTACGTAGAGAGCGTGGTGGTCTAGCGGTACTGACCCCCGAGTTTCAATCCGGAGGTCGTCGGTTCAAATCCCGACGTGCACCTATGAGTTTTTCGATTGAAAGATTTATGTGCGCAATACCACGTTCTCAAAACGGTGAAGCAAAACATCGTGAGGGAACCGACATGTCGTATAACTAAAAATTCGAAGACATGTGTCGAGTGCAGGAAAGGAGCCTCTTTGAGGCGCACTTACAATCCTTTCACCACACTGGTTCGACAGAACCGGTGAGTCGAAGAAGAAGAAGACTAGTACGCCATCGCGACAAAAATTGCACATCAATTTTTAATGTAAAATTGCCCAAACTTAAAATGTCACATACTTCATTTTAATAAAATTGTCTACCGTTCTACAGCTTTCATGAACCTTTTAATTTTTCGCACGCCGTGTGTGGCTTGCAAAAGTTTGGTATGTCTAATTGAATGAAGCAAATACTTACAATTTTCTTACGATTACCTACTAATTATTTTAGAGTTTGTTTTACACGTTTAAATATTAAATATACTCTTATTAAATGATTTCGGGCATATATAGCATAGATATTCGGGCGTTGGTGTGACCCAAACTTTATTCTTGCCCCAGAAATCACATCACGTCTTCGCTGATTGCAGTAATTAGTAAAGTCATTTACGATCGACTTTACCAATCTAAGCCAAACGGGGTAGGTAGGATGGCAACAACTATAATCTAATTGAGCGATGATACAAGCCTAATATATACAAATACGCAGAAAACATCCAGGAAATGTCTTAGAACCAAAAAAAATAAGTCGTTCGATTTCTGACAATGTCAATTTGGGCTTTAGTAGCGGTAGATTAAGGCACATTATAGCATTTTGAAAATATGTCAGTGTCCCTGCATTATTAATATCTTAGGGCTGCCGAGCGTGTTAAGGAGGCTTGAGGAAATTAATTTTCACTCGAAATATTCCTGCTGGCATAGGTATCTTTTACCTAATTTCGTTCGCTGAGTGTGAAAACAAACATCTTGACATTTTATTTAAAAACATTTTGTATCTAGGGCAAGAGGTCACGTGTTCAATAAATTAGTTTTCGATTAGAGTTTGGGGTAAGGTTGTTTGATATCTACCCGCGATCACTTCGTGAGGACAGACCGTAAAATATTGCACTTGTTAAGAATTTGATCACCTTATAGATATATTAGACAGAATTGATGTCGTTACTTTGTTTGTTTTTGAAAACATTTATTTTAAATAATGCTTATTATTTTTAAGAACAAATTTTATGTTCCATTCTAGACTATAGAAAAATGATTCCGTACCCGAGTAAAATATTGTACTTGGGTACTAAGGTACGCTGAAATGTAGTAAAAAAAATTTGTGGGATTTTGATTTGGGATATAGAATCATAGAAACGTACAAACGGCCACTGTTATCTGCTTATAAGCAAAGTGTAATAAGAAAGTACGAATATAAAGTGCTGCTTCGGCTTCCCAACATTATAAATATTCACCTCCGTCTTAAACGTTCGAGCTTGATTAAACAGATGTCAGTGTATAGGGTGGGAATCGAACCCATGTGTACTTGAAGCTTTCTGGGAGGTTTGTATTTGAGCCAACAGCACTGGCTACTATAAATCGCAAATACATGTTTATATGATTTGACTGGCCTCATAGCTCAGTTGGTTAGTAACCCTACCTTCTGCGCTGTAGGTCGTGGGTTCGATCCCCACTCAGGACAAACATTTATGTGACATTTGTAACATTGATGTTTGTTCTGTGTCTGGGTGTTAATATGTATTATATGTATGTATTTACAAAAGAAAAATATATAAGTATTATATCAGTTGTCTGGTTCCATGATACAAGCTATGCTTAGCTTACTTTGGGGCTAGGTGGCGCTGTGTGAAATGTCCACCATTATTATATTATTATTATTATTATATAAAAAAAAAAATGTTACACATTATTCTTTCATTTGATTAGACTGAACGAACGCATTATCCCTGAAAACCCCTACATCAAGCCTGCTATTATTAAATAAAAGTATTGATTTCAATGTAAGGCCCCGTTTGCTATCTGTGCTCATTCACTAGAACCTTTTATAACATACATAAATACCTATTACGATAATTTTCTAGCAAAATTGTTTTGATAAAGCTAACTCGAGGTTTTGACTGAGCTAGATCTTTCGGTGAAGGAAAACATCGTGAGTAAACCATAGCGTAGTCAAATGACCGACTATATTCGCTATCAATATGAAAATCTGCTTAAGAAGCTGTTTGTTTTCATCTGTGGTCTAACTTAAACCCTTACTTATTATGTATATTTCAAATGCATTTAGTAAAAAATGTTATTTTGGCATTGCAAATAGGCGATTGAATGTTATTTATTTGTATGTAAGATATTAATTTAACACTGGCCAGATGGATACAAGAACTATTATTAATCAGGTGAGTATTTAAAAAACATATGAACAAATGAGCCGATCATTAGTCTCTTTCAATGGAAAACCTATTTAGTAGCGAACTTTTCCAATAAACTTGTATGAATATAGGAGTAGTTATATGTACCTATCATATTTAATGTTGTTTGTACGATTCCAGTCGCTTAGGCAACGGGCAAAAGTTACCTTTTGTGTGGTTGTTCCGGCCTACACCAGGCCGCCTAGTAGTATTTTATTTTATGTGATACAGTTACGGAAAGAGCCGACGGCCCACCTGATGTTAAGTGGTAACTTCGGCCCATAACAACCGATGTACTTGGGTCCTCCCCTACTAGGTACAACAACGTAACTATGAGACGTGTAGGTGTAATGTCTCATGTGCCCATAATTTCACCGACAAACACACCTTTCAAAAATATGATTACACCTCTCCCACTCCCGACCGCAACCTCAAGCTAGCTATTTAGATTAGTTGCAATAATCTAGCCTCCCTTTTGCATTTGCCTGCGGACCTCAGACTTTTTTCTTTAATTACAATTTCCTAAAAAAAACAGTCAGTTTCATTTATATAAGGTGTTGAGCAACATTCCTTCTCTTTTCGACCTGCTTTCAATGAAATGTATCCCATACGTTTTCTTAGAAAATGTTTTGAAATAATAACGATTCTCTTGTGTTTTTTATCGCAAAGTAATATAAAATAATATTTAATATATAAACAATACAATTAACATTATGTATGGTTTGTAACCATTTACTAATACTACTATAGAATCAACTAATAATATTGGTGGACATTTTACACAGCGCCATCTAGCCCCAAAGTAAGCTAAGCATAGCCTGTATCATGGGAACCGACAACTGATATAATACTTATATAGTTTTTTGTAAATACATACATATAATACATATTAACACCCAGACAGAAGAAACATCTACGTTCGTCACACAAATGTTTGTCCTGGGTGGGAATCGAACCCACGACCAACCACCAATCAACTGAGCTATGAGACCAGTCTAACTAATATATTATCTTGCGTATTGGGGAAATTATTAACATTTCTGACATGGCTTCTATGTACTTGTATGTATATCATTTGAAGAATTATACCATGAGACCTACAACTAAAGATGCCATTCGAAAAATTCGCTCAGTGGCCATAGGTATTATTCATCCTGACAGATCAGAAATACCTAAACAGCAAAGCTTCAAGTGACTCGTCCTCTTTTGAATTGTATATCTCAACGCACTCTTTGTATCCCGATGCATCAAAGTAGAAATCCATCGAGCCATCCATAATAACATTACTCACACCTAAACGTCACGTAATCGTTAGCTAGAATGATATTCATGGTAATAGGGATAACCAGGTATCCGGACTTTATGTCTTTGTCCGGCTTTAAGACATGCCCGGCTTTTAACAGGCTATCGATTGAGATTGCTGTCTAATGTTAGCCTGTAGCAAAAAACCGATTAGAAAGTTGTGGTCGCTGGTCAAATTACACTCATAGAAAGAAAGAAAAACATTTATTTGACACGCCAAAAAGAAGACAAACATTTAACAGAGTAACTTAAGACAAAAAGATATATAAAGGTACTGTTGTAATAATAATAGGTACATAAAACAATTAATTATACCGTTAAAATGGGTCAATGCCTCAGCATTATGCCGATCTCAGTTGCGCCTGAGTTTGGTTCGCCTGGTTTTCAGGCTCGACCTCAGGGCGACATCGCGTGAGGCATCATATGAGGCATTCGACCTTCACGATACTTGGTCTTTCCAAAAGAACGTCATGCAATGAGCCAATTTTCCTTTCAGTCCGGCTATTTGAACATTAGTAACTGTGTAGTTTATCTCAAATTATACTATGCAATCGCACAGGATACATTCCCTTGCCAAAGTTTCTTATGCTTATTGAATGCAAACAAATTATGTTTGCTACCAGCCTGGAGTTTAAGTAAGAAATCCTATGCTGTGTAAGGGTATACTCAAGTAACTGTGTTTATTATGTGCTATATATTCCAAAATGGTTCTATATGTTTTGGTAGAAATATGTTACATTTAACGTGACCTAATTGTTAGAGAAAAACACAAAAAAAACGATAAATTACATAGTAAATTATTGCTGGGGCCTGATATAAACTTATTGATATCGACTGACCGAACTTCTGGCGATTAATCAAGCCAGCCCTTTGCGGAATTTCGTAAATAGCACAAGTACTGGATAAGCAATTAATTACGGCTCACTAGCTAAGTCTTCCGAGGGTCTGCAGAGGGTCCCAGGTTCGATCTCCGACCGAGATAAATATTGTGTGGTGACCATAAAATTTCAAGATTGTGTGTGTACCCATATCACCTGCGAATGATTGCAAAATTCCTTTGGCGAAAAGTATAATACTGGTAAATTAAAAGTAATTATCTTATTTTATATTAATAATATTTACATAATATCATTGTCTTAATAAATTGAAATGCATTTCTTATTCAAAAGAATATAATCTTAAGTAAAAGTATAGTTGATTACAATCCGCCTCCCTCTGGAGAGTCGGAATAAGGCAAGTTTTTTGGCACTTTTTAGGATCATAATCTTTTCATATAAACATGTTATATGTTTGAAAGAAGAAAGAAAGAAAAATCATTTATTATTGTTTGCTATTGAGCGTGTCCTTGTTACTAATATTCATATTGTATTTCATTTTTATTTACATGTAACACTCAAATATGGACACTTTAAATATTTTTGTATCATGATTTATTGTTGTCTGAAATAAATGAAATTGAATTGAATTGAATTGAATACTGATCACGGTTTCATGCCTTCAAGTTAACCTTTAATGACAGAATCATGTTGCATATGTGAATCGACTATTAATAACGAAAGTTGCAAATGCTGATATGCGAAAAACCCTCGGGAAATTTGCTAAGCGCACGGATTGAAAAAAGTTTTAAGTCAAACAGTAGCGGACTCTTTTGAAACGGCTTATTTTAATAGGAATTTTACATATGGCAAGTAACATATAAGTTTATTTCTTTTATTGTACCTGTTGTAGGTTTAATTATAGGTTATTGTACCTTTTTAACATTAAAATGCTAATGAATACTGTACTTCTGGAGTTGTGTTCATAGATAAAAAACTTGATTTCCCAGAACGGAAATAGCGAACTATGTGATCCAGGTAGTTATATTATATGTATCTATAATAATACATAGGTATTGAAATTCCCACTGTTTAGCGAATGAGACGTAAATGTGGAAACGTTCAAGTGCCTGTAATTTCACCGGCAATCACTCTTCAACCTGAAAAAAGTATTGCCAATGCGTTACAGTTTGGCGACTATTCATGGTTGAACTTGCCCCAAGTAGTTCCCTATGCTCCTGTTATGTGTAGCTTTTCTCGCGATTCTCAATTACGGTTAATGTTAGATGATGCTTTATGTAGTGTATGTAAATGTTAGATGAAGAGTAAACATGGTAACACAAACACATAATTTTATGATTCACAGATCGTACCTAATATTCGAGGTACCATATCCATAGATTTTACTCGCTGTCGGGATAAAAACCATTAGTCAAATCTTGAATCGTTTTTCGTTTGAATGTTGCGCAGAGTTTTTACGATTTAAGAGCTTTCATGTACTCTTAAGAGTGTGCACTTTTTACGTATCGAGAATACATTTCGAGGCAGATTCAGAGCATGCAACATTTGAAGATTTATCGTATGAGATACGACAGATAAAGTGGCTTTGGGTATTTTATGAATGGTTGTAATCTTTGCAATTTTGTCATATCATAGGAGTACAATCGTAAATTTGGAGTTGTTGGATCTCAGCTATCTTCAATTATATATTTTTTTTTATGTAATAATGTTAGCGAACGAGCTGACGGCCCACCTGCTGTTAAGTGGTAACCTCAGCCCATAACAAGCGATGCGGCTTGGGTCCTCCCTTACTAGGTACGACAAGACCCAAGTCGCATCGTATGCGCCAGTAACTCTGAGACGTGTAGGTGGAATGTCTCTTGTGCCTGTAATTTCACCGGCAACCACACCTTTCAAACCGGAACACAGTAACGCTAACGCGTTACTGCTTGGCGGCAGAAATGGGCATGGTGGCAGTACTTCCCCGGACGAACTTGGCGAGAGTTCTACTGCTCTTAAAATGTCGATTACTTATTTTACGGTATTACTTTTACTTACAATGTGATATTATAAAACTATTTTTTCAAGATAATTCGACTTAGGTTGTTTACGGATTTGTCATTTGCAAATCAATATTTTTTTTCCTTTAAAGGCTATTATAATGTTGACTGGCCTCACACCTCAGTTGGTAGTAACTCTACCTTCTGCACTGTACGTCGTGGGTTCGAGCCTCAATCAGGACGCAAATTTGTAACAAACGTAGATTTTTATTATGTGCTTAGTGTTAATATATACAACCTGCATATATTTATAAAAAATATAAATATTCTATCAGCTGTCTTGTTCACTATGTTGTACTAACAAGCAAATGTTTAGTTTGGAGCTAGACGGCTGTTTATGTCCATCAACTTTTACTTATTTGTTATTTAATTATATTATTATTTATGAAGGATAAGGGAGGAGGGAATTAAGAAAGTTTTTGCAAAATGGAATAAAATAGTAGAAGCGAAAGATCCGAAGCGTCTTATCGACCCTGTCATAGCTAAGAGCTCAAGTTACTTGCCAGCTCTTAAAGGCAAACCGAACTTCGGATCGACAGAACTTTTATCAACATGAAATGTTTCGGAAAATGTGACTCAATTATATAGGGGGATGCTTTTTAACTTCGACTGTATAAGTGCGGGTAGAAGTGTCGCGAGAGAAAAATTTGGAACTGAAGTTATAAATTACAATGATTCATGGATGAGCCCTTTCAGCAATACGAGAGTGGATGTGGAAAAAATTTGGGTGTATTTTCATTCGTTTGCAATCACAAGTTTACTTTTATTTAAGAAAAGTTTATATATAATGTAAGATTCTTCTAGCTCAGAGTGAAACAGGTTTCTATTCTATTCTATTGTGGTGAAAGGATTTTAAGTGCGTCTCAAAGAGGCTCCTTTCCTGCACTCGACACATGTCTTCGAATTTTTAGTTCTAGGACATGTCGGTTTCCTCACGATGTTTTCCTTCACCGTTTTGAGAACGTGGTATTGCGCACATAAATATTTCAATCGAAAAACTCATAGGTGCACGTCGGGATTTGGACCGGCGACCTCCGGATTGAAACTTGAAGGTCAGTACCGCTAGACCACCACGCTCTCAATGTTGTCTCAATGTATTTTTACTGCATCCATAAGATTAAATTTATGTTTATGTTATGCCTTGATTCATTTTGTGGATGAATATGTGAATAAACCAGTGTTTATGACGTTTCGTTTCTAAATATAAGGAGACAGATTTTTTCGTTCATTAGTGTGAATGTTCTTCCATAAATATTTACATACGTAACTCGAAATTTTATTTAAATAGTTTATGCATTTATTGCTGCGTTATAAAATCTATTAATATACTTTCTAAAAATAGTCTTTTATTCAAAGACCAATGATTTATTTTAAACTAGTTATAGCCCGCGACTTTGGCCGAATTACTTTAAATATCTCTGTGGTCTTTGGTTCCTGTCATCAATATCTCTGTGGTATATCTTTGGTTCCTGCCATCGTAGCAAAAATGATTAAAAGCATGTGCTTTTAAACAGCTTTATCAAGATCGGTCCAGTAATTTAAAATACTTTAAGCAAACTGCTAATTGTATAGATAAATGACCCCTATTCGAAAGCTATTTACTTTTACGTTCGAGGTCTGTTTAAATACAGCGCTGACGTTTGGCCATACAAAACTGATGGCAAGGCATTAAAGGGCATTCATTGCGCCCCGCTATTAATTGCATTTTGCTTTTAACAGCTTAATTAACGAGAGAACAGTGAGGTAGGACTTGTAATTGCTGTCACATGACTGAAGGAAGGTTTCATCTATACAAATAATATTAATGACTATTTGACGGGGGTTTTACTAATAGTCTTAAGATAAATGAGAAAAGTCCACTTACTTTCTCGTCGTGTATTTTGCTATTGTGACTGCTTGCTGATACCAAGTATACAGGGTGTCCGGTAATGAATGGATAACCTTGAAATGGGTCTTAGTAGAACTATTGGGCATTCGGAAAAAAATATCAAATAAATAAAACCAAGTAGTATCAAAGATATGTTTTTTTAATAATATCGATGTTTTGTTTTTTTTTATACTATGTTTTTTTGTTTGTTTTTTTCCGAATGCCTATACTAAAACCATTTCAAGGTTATCCATTCATTACTGGACACCCTGTATATGTAACGAAATGAACTAGCTTATATTATATGTCGATGACTTTGAGTATACCTTTTTAGTAGCAATATAAAGAACTATATTTTACAATGTCAATCTTTGTCAACTTTTGTCTCCAAAAATCAAAATCTATTCACATCGCTGTTTCGTTTTGGAGGATGTGGGTGCCATTGAAAATACAGGCACATGAGATGTTACATCTTCAAGTCTAAGAGCACACTGCGATGCTGGTTTGGTCAACATTGTGTCCGTTTACAGTGTGCTCCAAAAGATATAGACAAAAACTTACAAAAAAATATCATTAAACTTGACATTAGTCATAACAAGTTAGTTTTAAAGTGTTTTTTTTTGTATTGAGTCCGTAGTAAGAAGTTAAAATTCGTATTCTTAAAAACAGAAAATGGTTTGAAAATATTATAATCGTATTGATACAACTAAGCGCTTTGGTGTGTAGCCCTTACGTGAAGTGAAATAAATACATAAATAAATCTACTAGCTGCTTAGGAAACTTCTGGCAAATAACAAGGTTATTTATGATCAAAACATGCAAACTTCATGGTAAAGTACCTACTGGAGTAGCAAAGTTATTATCAGGATTTAATTCAAGCCACCTGTAAACTAAACAAAGTTACCCTGTCGGTATATAATTTAATTGTGGGTTGGGTTAACCGAGCAAACAAACAAACTTAATTGTGTTATTTACTTAGTGAAGCAAGGCAGTTGGCAGTGGGACGTAAACTTAAATTGTAAATACATAGAACTCAAAATGCAATGGTGACCGTTCAAGATGTTACCACGTTAAAATATTTTGGCACATGATTTTAATCTACTAAGCTTAACCAGCACTTAGTTAAACTGAAATGGCCAATAGGGCCTAGTATGTACGGTATTCTGGTTAGGAGGCACATGGCGATTTTTGAACTCTGATAATCATAAGATGGTGTAGAACATTATCAGGCAAATGGCGGAGTTTAACATTTGAAGGTAAGATAAGATTATTTGAATATTGTCGCCATTTCACCAGCGGAATCATTGTCTTATAGTAACTAGATTAGTAGAGAATCGAGAGCGGGATTGTCGCGATATTATCGCCACTTGAGATGGCAATCAGGAGTAAAATTAATATGAACATGTAACTTGATCTAAGATTTAAGAAATTACAGGCGCACCTACACTTCTCAGAGTTACGGGCGCATACGATGCGACTTGGGTCTTGTGTACCTCGTAGGGGAGGACTTAAGTCGCATCGGTTTTTATGGGCCGAGGTAACCACTTAATACCAGGTGGGCCGTCAGCTCGTTCCGTAACTGTGTAACATAAAAAAAAATGCTATATATTTCATTCTATTTTACTATCTGACTGTAAGAAGCTGCATCACGTTCATTCGATTACATTTACGAATAAAAAGGCAATCAAGCTAGCGAGCGAGCTTTAAAGGCAATCGATTCTGATGAATCGAACCATTTATAGATAGTCTTACGGACAGGACTTTTGTTCTAAGTGAAGTTTTATTTGCGAAAGTGCACCTTTTTTAACGATCAATCTTTAATTTTATCTTTAAGTCATCCATCAGATAGCAAATGATCATGTATATAAATTAACTAAATAGAAAATTAGAAATAATTGAAAAACTAGAGACTTGGAAACTATAGCAGCGTTGTTTAATCAATGTCTGTAATATAAGGAATGAAGAAATGTGCGTTGCATCAATATTTAAATTAGGAAAAAGCTAGGCTAGCACAGTCTCGATAATTACGAGTCATATTTTTTTTATTTTTTTTTAGGTTGCTTAGTTAGAATACTTTTATTTTAAGTAACTAAAGATTTGTTTTAGCCTGCTTAGTTGAATTTCCTGAATTTCGTTCAGTTAATAAAAATATTTACAATATTTAGATACCATATACAGGGTGTCCGGTAATGAATGGATAACCTTAAAATGGGTCTAAAAAAAATACATATCTTTGATACTACTTGTTTTTTTTTATTTGTTTTTTTTTTTCCGAATGCCCAATAGTTCTACTAAGACCCATTTCAAGGTTATCCATTCATTACCGGACACCTGTATACCATATACAATATATACCATATCGCAAGTTCTGGACTGTAATTCATTTATTTAACTTGTCCTACTTTGGGAGGACCCAAGTCGCATCGGCTGTTATGGGCCGAGGTTACCACTTAACACCAGGTGGGCCGTCGGCTCGTTCAGTAAATGTATTACATAAAAAAAAAAAAAAAAATAGTTTCCAAGAGATGTCTTAGTTTTTATTTCCATCTAAATTCTATATTTTTGTGACTCTGTATGTAATAAAAAATGATAATGAAGCATTAAAACTAATACATTTTACGAAATAAACTTTCGCAATCACGTGGAGAATGTAACTGTGTAAATGTATTCTGATATCTGATTTCCGTTAGATTCGGTAATGCTCTCGGATTGTCGTATGTTCTGACACGTCATCCATCATCTGAGATTCCGATTTACTTACCTATCTCACAAAATATGAGTGCTAGGAAAATATATAAACCCACGCTTACGGGCACATGAGACATTCCACACTCACCACGTGGGATTGTCGTACCTAAGTAGGGGTGGGCCCAAGTCGTATTGTTTTTTATGGTACAGGTTACCATTAATCCTAGCTATGCCTTTTGCTTATTTAACTTTATTACATTAAAAAGAAATCTTGAATAATCTTGTCAATTATTTTTTCTTTTTTGAAGCAAATGCAAAGTAACGTTTTAGATTTGTAGATATTAGTTTGAAATAATTTCATTTATGTCAATAAGTACATGTGTTTGGATTCAGTGGATACAAAGAATGTTGTATCCTCTGTTTTCTTCTATTGTTTACGGTTAAAATTACTTGTCAAAACTTAATGTTATATGTTATTTATAAAACAAACCTGAAAAATCGTTACTGTCGAGATCAAGACATATCCTTGTATGTGAAATTAATTGAATGACAACTCAATATTCAAATTCACCCAGCGTGTGTCTCAGAGGAATAAACACACATACATACATACATATATATATTCATCTGAAAAACATTACCCTCTCTTTTATGGGCAGAAAGGTAATAAATATTTCGTTTCAGTAACTCCTACCTCAGAAAAAAGTTTATCAAACCAATTATACCATCATTTTACAGTTTTTACGACTAATTTGTCACAGCCAAAATAACCTCCATTTTCTTTTTATGTTATGTAGTTACGGAACGAGCCGATGGCCCACCTTGTGGTAAGTGGTAACCTCGGCCGATGCGACTTGGGTCCTCCCCTACTAGGTACGACAATACCCAAGTCGCATCGTATGCGCCCGTAACTATGAGACGTGTAGGTGGAATGTCTCATGTGCCTGTAATTTCACCGGCAACCACACCTTTCAAAACGGAACACAGTAACGCGAACTACTCGGCGGCAGAACTGGGCATGGTGGCAGTACTTCCCCGGACGAACTTGGCGAGTTCTACTGCTCTTAAAATAATTGATCCCTTAATTGATCCCATTTGGTTACGTTAAGGTCTTTAGCGTCGTTTTATACACCGCGGGTAACACCGCGGGGCGCAGCTAGTGTTTACATTTGTGGAAGAAATGTTTCTCCCACGCGCACCACTGAAACTTTCGCTTTATTAGATAGTAAAACTACCTTCAATATTCCCAATAGACTTACATTAAGTGTATCGCAAGGGTCCGTTCCTTTTAGACTGTAATTCAATAGTGTTTAAAATCCACTTAACCCATCGTTATTCAATCAAAAGCTTTAAGTGACTCGTAAGGATGAAAATAACAGCTTTTTGGTCTATTTTTGTAACTACAATTATTATATATGAAGTTTTTTTGGGATAGATTCGACTGCTGATTGTTAGTTTAGTGTTAGTTAGTTTGCTGAGCTAAACTTAGTTTACCTAATGTGATCATTGTAAATTTTAGTTTATCAAAAAGTTTTAATTTTATATTTTATGTTTGGTTTTCACGGCAGTAACTCTTCTTTCGTTGTAGGTCGTGGGTTGATGTGTGTCCACGAGGAAATATTTATTACATGTACTACTTTTACTACTACTACACACGCAGCCACAAAACAAACATCTATATTCTTCATAGAAGACTTTGTCCTGGGCGGGAATCGAACCCACGACCGCACAAGGTAGGGATACAACAAACTGAGCTATGAGACCAGTCAAAATTTATTTACGTTTACAACATTTTCGCATAAAAACATTACGGAATATCCTATTATGTACTAATATATTATCGAAGTGAAAAATATATTCTATCTGGCTACAACCGGAAACTATGCAGTTAAAAGTAATGAAACTACTTTGTGATTATATTATGAAATTTCCATCCGTTATTTACGGCTACAATAATTGAGAAGAAATGATAGAAACGATCCATTTCAGTGAGGCTCTTGACACGGATAAACATAAAAGGAAGTCGTATCGGAATAAGTATAAACTAGGAGACTAGGAGACGCCCACGATAGCACCGGCCATTACATATTTCAGGCACGTAAATGTTCTTCCTGTTAAATTTTCAAGACTTTATACCTCTTGGCTCTTATGGGTCGTAAATTTCAATAAATTTGACTGTTTCATCTGTGGCTTCTATTAAAATTCGATTAGGCGATAAATAAATCATAATTCCAGACCACCTGATGTTATTTAAACTAGAAATTAATCACTCAGCTGCCCACCATTTATCAAGAACATTCATCCCTGGACGTAATCGGGTTAGTATTAATGTGGGCAAACTGAAGAAATTTTGATAATTTCTTAAGATTCGTTTTTTGGCAAAATAATAAGATATGGATCAGTCTATTTCAATTTTTTTTTTTATGTTTCGGAAATTCCTTATTTCCGAAATTTTACTCATTATTCTGTGTCTATGATCCAATCTTTGAATCCAAATTAGATGGGAGGATTATATGCTCCGTGATTACGGGAAAAAATAAGTCGCCTATAAATGACGTGTATATTTCAACATTATTTAAAAGTTATTTAGAGTTGACTTAAAATACTAAAACTTGTAAAAGTATTATTTGCACCTATCATCTAGGAGGCAAACGGAATAAAATTTACAAAATTGCCCTTCTCTCAAGTCCGTCTCTGCTTCTAAAGACTGTTGTAGGTAGAATTAGCTACTTGGCAAGACCACCTGGGTTATTGCAATATGTCATGCCCGTTTTTATGTACAATACCGTAAATGTAAGTGTAAATGTTTTGCAGTTAGACAATACAGAGAAAACTGAGAGATAGACAACGTATACTACAGCCTACTACGTTCCTAGAAACTTAAATTTAATCAAGAAATAGAAAGAATACATATTATTATGATAAATTTTAAGTGAAGATTTCTTAAACAAATACACATGTTTTATTTAATTTTTTCTAATTATCAAGAATATTCCAAGGATGGATTTTACCGCAAAAGAAATTTACTCTCATTTTTAGCTTATTTTGAAACGTCCCTGTAACTAAGGTTTGTTATTTTATTTTGAAGGTCCAAAAGTGAAAGTTACTTCAAATGTGATGTCGTTTAATAGGGCACATAAAATAGATTTAGTTGATATATAAGACGTTTTAGTCAGACCCTATATTAAAATATAGGGTCTGAATGAAAACATCTTTAAAATGTATTTAAAAATAATATTACTTTTACATGTCCTTCATATCTTGCAACTATAGCGGCGTAGGTAATTAAAATGTAAATTCGACAGGAATCTTTATCTAGAAATATTCAAAATGACTGAATTAAGGATCTGGAAGTCCAATACCAAAGTTTGGAATAGGAAAGTCTTTAAACCATCTAAAAGGTCAAACGTATTTCGGGCGATATGATATTGGTGTCAGAAGTTATCAGTTTCTGAGGGTAGCGAATGAAACCTATAAAACTTTTCTTAAATGGGAAAAGGCTTCCCACGAGGGCAGAACCGCGCCAGCACAATATGTATATTTATAATATTTTGATTAATTCGTGTTAATGTTCCGGTTCGAAAGGTGTGGTTGACGGTAAAATTACAGGCACATGAGACATTCCAACTTCACGTCTCACGGTTACGGGAGCAAACGATGAGACTTGGGTCTTGTCTTACCTAAGTGGGGGAGGACACAATTCGTATTGCTTGTTACGGGTAGAGGTCACCACTTAACACCAGTTGGGCCATCTACACATATCGCAACTTAATCACATAACAAAAACAAGTTCTTCTAGATAGGTAACATGCGTGCATTTTTCAAACAAAATATTTTTTGGTGTGCTCCCTGACTTAAACCAGCGACCTTTGGATTGTAAGGCGAGATTCATACTACTAGAGCACCATATTCTTGCAATCTATATGTAAGAGGAAATTGTATAGAAAATGCCAGACATTACTTTCGTTGCCCTGGCGGGAGGTAGAAAAAAAGGACATAATTTATAATTTCATTCTTTAGGAATTATTACAGTTGAATAATTTGCCAGCGGTAATGTTATGGCACATCTTACAAAGAACTTTCTCGGGAAAAGCCGCGTAAAATTGAAAATCATAAAGAAACACGAACAAATATGTTATGTTTAATGAAGCCATGATTCACACTTACAAAAAAATGCTAAATCTTCATTGTTAATGTATTATTATTACTTTAACACTTATAGATGGCATGTGAAATGAAATGTCCTTGTTTCCATCACTGCGAAAATAACCTCATCAGTCCAAAGCCATCTTGAAATTATTACGACCAAATTCAATTTGTTTTACTGCAGTTTGGTCTTTTAACCGAGGTTGCAAAAATGCCACAGGGAAGAGACAGCTAGTTCACTACAGTCACCAAGAGTTATTTAATGCAAGGTTTTATATCTAGGCTATACAATTAATTATGTGTGTCTGTTTAAACAAAGTTTAATACTGTTGAATTGAGATTGAGTTGTCGCCTTTAGAAAATATCCATAGATTGAGGAGGTCGCTTGTAATATACAGGGTGTGGCGTAATGAGTGGATAATAGGGTACCTGCGGGTAGGGGCCATTGTGGCGGTTCAGAAAAATATTTGTTATGCTCAGTAAAAGTGCCTCGGTTTTCGAGATATTCGACGTCAGGAAAACAAACGAAAGCAAGTAAAATTTTAGTGAAATCTTATTTTAAAAACATAACTGTGCTTGTGTTATAAAAATAATAGTTTCCATTCGATAGCACATCTATCCAAGAATACTATCCAAAAAACAGATAGAAAAAAAAATTTCATTTGCAGTCTGGGCGCCAAAAATAGTGACGAAGGGTGAAATATTTCTTAAATTTCGAAAATGTCGAATATCTCGAAAACCGAGGCACTTTTACTGAGCATAACAAATATTTTTCTGAACCGCCACAATGGCCCCTACCCGCAGGTACCCTATTATCCACTCATTACGCCACACCCTGTATATATGTTTAGTAGACTAGAGTGTGTTTACTAGAGTGGTACTGACCCCAAAAAAGACCGCATAAGACCCCGAAAACCCCGAACAATCCGGAGGTCAACGGTTCAAATCCCGACATGCACATACGAGTTTTCGATTGAATGATTTGCGCAATACCACGTTTTCAAAATGGTGAAGGAAAACATCGTGAGGAAAACCAAAAATTTTAAGACATGTGTCATGGGCACGAAAAGAGCCTCTTTGGGGCACACTTAAAATCTTTCATCATACTGGTTCTAGAGAAACAGTCACTCGAATAGAGAGAAAAAGTTAATTTTCAAATACAGTCATTATTTCCACTAAAAGTATTGTAGTGAAACGCAAATTGGCAGCAATGACGTTTACTCAAGTGAAATACTGAAACATCCAGTGAGATGAAAAATGAATGATGAATGAACACATTATATCAATGTTGACACGGCGTTTGTGCTCGACTGTATGCATTAACTTGATCGGCTCTCTCGAACCAGTGACTGAAATGATTAAACTGTACTTCAAAGAGGCTCCTTTCGTAGACTTGACACATGTCTGCGAATTCTTAGTTCTAGGACTTGTCGGTTTCCTCACGATGTATTCGTTCATGGTAGTAAAAACGTAGTATTAAGCGTGGTAGTAAGCCGACGGCCCACCTGGTGTTAAGTGGTAACCTCGGCCCTCCCCTACTAGGTACGACAAGACCCAAGTCGCATCGTATGCGCCCATAACTCTGAGACGTGTAGGTGGAATGTCTCATGTGCCTGTAATTTCACCGGCAACCACACCTTTCAAACCGGAACACAGTAACGAGAACGCATCACTGCTTGGCGGCAGAAATGGGCATGGTGGCAGTACTTCCCCGGACGAACTAGGCGAGAGTTCTACTGCTCTTTTTTCATTTGAATTGGCGATCTCCGGATTTATACTCGGAGTCGGTACCACTAGGCCACAACCCTCTCACATTCTGTAAGGGTTACGTTATTATAATATTGCATAAATATTTTCATCTATCATAATATTGTCCATTATATTCTCAGAGTGTGTCAGCTGTTGTGCGATTTGCTCGCAATAATACCGCTCTTCAGGCTGGAAATGGCGTTTATGATCTCCAGACTCGATTTGAGTGACTTGAGATCGGCAGAAATTTTTGAAGACAATCTAAAAGGACCATATTGAGTAAATTTATATAGTATTTTAACTTTAACCAAAGTTTCTTGCGATTAATAATAAATTTCGTTCACCAATCTCTACGGATTAGTGCGGAATTTCAATTTTAATTAAAGTGGATAATAAAAGAGATGGATATATAAACCTTCTTCTTCTTCTTCTTCGAGTCACCGGTTCTGTCGAACCAGTGTGGTGAAAGGATTGTAAGTGAGCCTCAAAGAGGCTCCTTTCGTACACACGACACATGTCTTCGAATTTTTTAGTTCTAGGACATGTCGGTTTCCTCACGATGTTTTCCTTCACCGTTTTGAGAACGTGGTATTGTGCACATAAATCTTTCAATCGAAAAACTCATAATAAATCAGTAGATAATGATGTAACAGCCAGGCTATATTAACAATAAAAGTTTTAAGTTGCGACTTATATGGTTATATGGTTTACATTACATTAAGTACTCATCTAACCCCAGCGGAGAGCTTTGGTACGCCATAACAAATGTCATCCTAGATTGGGTACCAATGATTATCCAACCAAAAATGTAAAAAAATGACAGATATATTTGTATGCTACCTATGTCTGTCGATATAAATAAAATTTCATTTAAAAAAAAACACTGAGGGACACAGGAAATGCATGTGACTTTCTCTTTTTAAACATGATTTATTTAGCTTCATGTATGTACTATGAATAATATTGATTATGAATGTAAAACACTCTTCCATCGTATTTAGTTGCCAAATAATAGTAAATGATCTTTATTTCTTACACCATTCATCATCATCATCATTTTTAAGAAATTAAATATAGAATATAAGAAAATAGTAATTAGACTCATGACGAGACATATTTGTACACCTAATTTATTATAATTTAATTTATTATGTGTTTCATATATGAAAATAAACATTATTCTATTCTATTCTATTCTATTCATCAGACGAATTCGTCCCGACACTCCTTTCAAACGAAATATATCTAATATGTTGGGATACATGTTTATTTATTCATTAGTTATGGTCGTTTCCCTTATTCATGAATAAATTACATACACTTACCGTTTTTTTTTAATGTTATGTAGTTACGGAACGAGCCGACGGCCCACCTGGTGGTAAGTGGTAACCTCGGCCCATAACAATCGATGCGACTTGGATCCTCCCCTACTAGGAAGTGCTATAATGCAGTCTTACTCTTGACTGACACTTTCAAATTCAATAAAAAATTACTTCGCAAGAATTCAGCTATAGTGGTCCGTACCTACTTCATTATTTGAAAAATGTAAGTTTAAATTATTGTTATATTGATAGAAGATTGCTTGAATAATTTATCTTCAATAGATTAGCGTCTACTGAGATCATATTCGCTTAAATGACTGAGACAAATACATAAAAATATTTGCACGAATTTCTGTACAAATATAAAATTACTTCACTTAATGTCCGAAACATTTTGCACCCTTCGGATCCATCTGCTGTTGTTATAAAAATAATGGCAAAGGATTTTATTGGAAAACGGGGAAATAAAATTGTATAACGGCTAAACCAGACTTTCTGAGTGTCAAAAATTTAATACATATAATAAGCCCGAGCAGACAGAGTTTGTCATTTTACCTAGAGCCTATAAATAAGGCACCTTATAAAACAATTTTAAAAAATAACTAGCGGACGCGACAGGCTTTGTCCCGGAGCCCGATCGCAGCGCCACCTAATATATTTTATTACCACTACAAAAATTGATGAAATTTAAAGGCATACATTGCTTTATTTGCGTCTATACGTATCTAAATTTATCCAATATCCAATTTATATCAAACGAACATAGGTTTATTTTTGGCAGAAACATGTATTTCTATACGTTGTCCAATCTATATCATCTGTGTTATTTAAGATATTTCCCCTTTTTTTATGCTTTTGAAAAGTGTTAACTCTAACTAAAAAAGTATAGACTAACTAAATAGTTTTATGAAAAATTATGCGTACAGAAAGAAGGCTTACCTAAATGCTGGGCCTGTCCAGATAAATTCGGACTGATGGTAACTGATAGTATTCGAAACTTATAATTACTAACTGAAATGCCAATATAAGTTATGACATTAAAAACAAAAACGTAAAATTATTCTATTTCTTAAGACTTCATACTACCCTCTAAAATAGCCCCCAGATCAAATAGGCTAACAGGCAATCAGCCGATAAAAACCTATCCCTAAATAGAAGTTTTCAAACTTCGGAGTAAGTTAGGCTAACTTATATTGCAAGCGTCAAACTTTTCGGATATTTATTTTCACGGAACAATTCAATTCTTGTTATAAATATCTATACATACAGGAATATCAGTGACTAACTCGACTGATTTCAGACACATTATCTCCCTCCATGCGTAAGTCACTTACAAGTTATATACCACTAGAAAACTATTGTTATTACTTAGTTTTTCTGCAATCCTTAGTTTTTATCTAGAAAAAATATATATTTTGGACTACCTACCTACCTACACAACATATTTTAAACAGGCGTTTAAGAATTTTGTTTCTTCAAAAAAATGATTTTGTACGCCTGGCTGGAGGAGTCCCCTGTAACGACTTAATCTAAGTTTTTTCGATGCAAGCCTTGGCCTTTCTATTTAGTACCCTTATAAATATGTGCAAGTATCTGTGAATTTATTATAAATATCATGAACCTCGAAATATGTATCGTCATGAGCTGGCTGTCCCCTGTCATCAGTTTTATTCAAAAACAGACCGCTTTAGATCAATGCATACCAAACATCATTTTGTCTTTATGACTTTATTGTTTTTGCATCATTTGATCGTCATGACCCTCATTTTTAGGGTTTCTTACCCAAAGAACGGGACCTTATTAAACCTGTTAGATCTTATTATTCTATCTCCCGAAAAAGAAGCCCTTTTACTAGAGGTATTTTATTTGTATATAAACGAACAAAAAGGGATAGGTTTGAACAGGCGCCTAACTCAGACGTAAATAGTTGCGCATAATTTTCACAAGAAAACGTGAACTTGAACTAAAACTTTAACTCGTGTCACTGGCTCTCTCTAACCATGTATGAAAGGTGTAATCCTCAAGGAAGCTCCTTTCGTGCACTTGTCGTCGATATTAAGGTTCTAGAACGGTTTCCTTCACCGTTTTGAGGATGTGGTTTAGCACACAATATTTTCAATCCAAAAATGAATTATTTCACTACTGATTTTAACCATCCAGATCTAGACTGAAATTCGTTTTCTATACCACTGGGTTGGTTCTCTTTGTATATAAAAAATAAGGTCACCAATAAAGGTTTTAACAATCCAAAGCGTTTGACTTGACTTGGAAAAATATAAACAGAAGGCAAATTGAACTAGGAAAGTGAGGCGTAGTCGTCTCCGGGTATCAGCTCAATAAATTCAGTTAGATGCAATCTCGCCTAAACAGTTTATCCGCAAACTCGATCGCGTCTTATTTGCAACCGCTGTCCACGGTATAGAACAATATCTTCACTTAACATCCCACTTCAACTTCTCAGCTTTTATGTTGCTCGCTTGAACCTTGATTAACCTTGTAAACTATCCTGTTTAGCGTTCCATTACCTAATTAAACATATTATTTGTATGATTACAGAGCGGAGACAGAGTAAAGAGACAGTGATATAGCGAAATGGTTTTACAAAATGGCGATTCATCAATCAGCGATTAAAATACGCAGTGCGCAACGTTTCATTGAGTAACTTTAAATGTATGTGAATTATTAACTACAAATTATTGCTAACTATTATACTAAATCAGCCCCGGGGGCATTTCAAAAGCCTTTAGTTGCGTCATGTCGTAGCTTGGCTTCTGTTGTTTCAACGAATGCCTCAAGTGAAACAGATGTCGAGGTTTTGCAAAGGTATGCGTTGAAATATGTAGCTTCGCTTATTCCGTGCGAGTCAGCAGCCAGTTGAAAGTCAGCTCCTATTATGTGAACTCGTTTTTAGTTTCTGCTAATTATACTTTGCCCTTTGTTATTATTTAAAGTTTAGCCATAACACTTAAACTCAGAAAATTACTATTCACCTCGAATTACATTTAAGAGCAGTAGAACTCTCGCCAAGTTCGTCCGGGGAAGAACTGCCACCATGCCCATTTCTGCCGCCAAGCAGTAACGCGAAAGCGTTACTGCTTGGTGGTGTTCCGGTTTGAAAGGTGTTGTTGCCGGTGAAATTACAGGCACACGAGACATTCCACCTACACATCTCAGAGTTACGGGCGCATACGTTGCGACTTGGGTCTTGTCGTACCTAGTAGGGGAGGACCCAAGCCGCATCGCTTGTTATGGGCTGAGGTTACCACTTAACACCAGGTGGGCCGTCAGCTCGTTCTGTAACTGTATTACATAAAAATAAAAAATAAATTACCTTAATTTTTTAATTTCTTAACATGGTACAGCTAATTAGCCGATCTCTAACAAATTATACAAACACTACATGCAGAGGCCATTTAAAAAAATTCATTAATCAATTCGATTAATAAGGTTTGCGTTCGATTTCAATAATAACCGATTTCCACCCCTATCATAATGACGTCATTATCGGCGATAGCACGTAATTTTACAATTCAGCGTAAATAATATTGTGTTATTTTGATAATGTGTAGACGCGATTTAAAACCTTAAATCTATTTTCATACATTTTGTAGTTTATTTTAAGAGTTTTTCTCGTTAGTTTCCTTAATGTTTTCAATGCTAGATGAAAAATATTAAACTATTGCTGTGACGTCACATGATGTGTTTACAAAAAATATTTTACATTCCATCGACCTATCACAAGTACTATGTTTTAGACAAATACTATAGCTGATAATACTATAGCAATAGCAATAATATATATTATTTTAACTAAATAAAAATAAATACTGATTGAAGTGGGAAATTTATGCATTTTTATTTTCAGCTGATAATATCGCGGTGATTCAAAACTAGACAAAAGTATTTATTTATATTTTGTATTTAGTTATACTGACTCCAACTTTTTTGTAAATATCGCCTACTTTTGTATACAAAACATTTGAATTGAGATATCTGCATGTTTATTCTGTTATTTAATTCCTCAATGGGACACTTTGCAAACTTCGTTTCAAATTACCGCGTACACAGTCACCTTGTAGTAATGAGTCGGCTTAACGAGTTTCTTGTTGACACAGCAAATGTTTACGTTCATTGCGCAGAAAAATGAAACAAACTAAGAAGCTTAAGAAGTCAAAATGATGTTTGTACAAATAAGTCCCTGGTAGACGGCATTATTTACAGACGACTAATGAAATAAATACACATAACATATTTATTTTATATGTAAATATGTGCAAATAGCGGAAATGAAGGAAAAATCTTTGGTTTTGCTAAATATTCTACTAAAAAAATCAAGCAAAAGATTGTCTGATTGTTTGTTGATTAGCTACCAATCATGAATATATAGGTAATACTTTTATTACTTTACTTAAAACGCATTTATTGCGTTGTATTGACTCCTAACTAGCGGCCCATCCTGACTTCGCACGGGTAATTACGGCCGGACAACTTGGAAATTATAGTTACAAAAGCCTTCGACGCGCATCGGTCTATCTAAAAGTGGTACTGTTTATCTTTGAAAGCCAAATTTAAAGAGAAATTATCTACGAACAATCAATTTTTTTTAGCTTTTAAACCTGTGGTAACAAACAGAGCGAGGTGAGGCAGCAAAGTGAGATTACTCGGGTGGTGTTTTTGAATGTACAAGATATATGGTTAAGCACACCCTTTTGCGGTAAAAATAAAGTACTGTATATTTTTTATATTATGAATAAATAAATAAATAAATATTTTTAACAAAAAAAACAGGCTAGAAGTGATTGGAACTTGCAATTTGATCACAGTTAAATTATGGAAGATATATTCTATAGTAAATAGTTCTGAACTGGCATTAAGCTGAAATGAAATGATATTTGAGTTTCATTAACAAAATTCGATTCGCGGGTAATCTATCGGAACGCAAATAGGGGCGCTGTCAATACACCTGCTTTGTAACAGATTTTTAAAAATATACATTCACTACTGTAGGTTCATTAATTTTAGCAGTATTGGTTCATACATTATAACTACTTTTGTCGTAAATTAATTCTTGAATACAGCTAAAATTCTCTTTCCTGAGATATGCGTCAAAACGAACCCAGATTGGCTATTTTCTGTACTAGATATTTAATTATATAAAATATTATTATTATACTATTTTATAAATAAATTATGATTTATTTATAAAAGTAATTTTCAATAATATTAGTAATTTTTAACACTTTTCATCGATATAAGCTTTTTTTTTATGAGTTCATATGCGAATGATGAATATTCTGCAAACTAAAACGATATTGAAGATAATATGCACGTCAAATCAACGTAAATTCTTCTTTTGTAAGACTACATATATAAGCCGATTAACGGGATTATAAATTCAGCTTAGGGAGCTACGACATTATTGGATACGAGCCGTGTGGGATGTTAGCTTAT
The DNA here is from genome assembly GCA_947359385.1 of Chesias legatella. Classification (NCBI taxonomy): domain Eukaryota; kingdom Metazoa; phylum Arthropoda; class Insecta; order Lepidoptera; family Geometridae; genus Chesias; species Chesias legatella. Next base: position 8,718,527 of record OX375780.1, on the reverse strand, counting down.
AAAGTTCAAATTTATTTTTACCGTCATGTTTAGAGTATATGCATAGATTTAATCTATTTGAATATTGAATCAGTAAAAGTACAAAAAAGCATCTGTACCACCGCTGATTACTGGCTAACCACATAATAATAATAATCATCAATAATGGTGAACATTTATGTTTTTCATTGAGCCATCTAGCCCGAAACAAAGCTGACTATGGGAACAAGACAACTGATAAAATAAAAGATACACTTGCATAAAAAGACTTCTTTCAGAATTTATTATTGGTATTGGTCACTCACTGCCTGGTTAAAAGAAGTTGCATTTAAAGAAAAAAAAAATCCTTTGGATTTCCCTAATCGGTCAGAAATTGAAAAACCCACTCGCTCGTAGCCAGCGACTAAGCTGTCGCTTACTAATCTTCGAATTTCTTGACTGTGTGATATCTTAGTAATAGTCGTAGTTATAATAGATCTTTAACTAGTTGCATTTACGTACTCAAGTTATCCAATAAGTGATCGATCGCAAAACTTTGGCAAAGTTGTCAACAAACTTGTCTTTAATTGCTTTTGACTATCATGATTCTAGAGTTAGTAATTAATCTTTTTTGTTAAGTCGAAAATCCATTACACAAATTATCATGAGGGCTTTTAACGGTGTTGAAATATACGTAAAATTGACATTTATTATAACTTACCTCAAAGCTCTGATGTTCTATGCAAAGAAAGCTCGACAAAAGCGTGATAAAATAGTCTTTAGTCTGCTTTGGTAGCGCAATCGCAATTGACTGGTCTCATAGCTCAGTTGGTAGTAACCCTGCCTTCTGTGCTGTAGGTCATGGGTTCGATTCCCACCCAGGATAAACATTTGTGCAACGAACATAGGTGTTTGTCTGGGTGCAGATTATATTATATGTATTTACAAAAAAAAAGTTTTTTTTATATTATATCAGTTGTCTGGTTCCTACAAGCTATGCTTACTTTGGGGCTAGGTGGCGCTATGTGAAATGTCCACCAATATATTTTTTAATTTCAATATTAATTAATTTAATTTAATTTATTTAAAAATTCAGATTTTCATCCATTTTGTTAGTACTTAATGCAACTATAATTTAAACCTATGTTAGTAATAATGTAATATTGACTATGTTTAATTTCATCGAATTTTTGAATCTAGAACATGTTATTTAGTCATGGTGCTTTCCTTCACCGTTTATAGAACTTTATTTTTTTTGACAGGCAATTATTTGACCTCAATCTCACCTGATGTTAAGTGACGATGTGGTCTACGATGAAGCACGCTTGCCTAGAAGGTACCAATTCACTCACTCTTGAAGACTTCCATATTGTAGGTTTCAGGAAATACGGACGCAAGCAAGGAGTTCCACTCTTGGGCTGTCCGCATTATAAAAGTGGAAGAAAAACGCTTCGTACGGATGTGAGGTAATTTGACCAAGAAAGGGTGACGTGATGCCGTACGTCTGGATCTCTCCATAACGTTTATAGCACACTTTACTTTTCAATTGCGAAAATCATTGGCTCTTCATGTAAGCAATCATCTAAGAGTGTTATACATGGCAATTTGTATGTTATGGAGATAAAGAACGACCGAGCGTCGTCGCGTCGCTCGAGCCGAGCCGACTCTATCTAGACTAATTCCTTTGCATATATGCTGTTCTACCCACTTCAAAATGTCGTATTAATGTGATGCGCGCCTTACGAAAATGCCAAGGAATTACTCACACAAGATAGAGTGGGAGTCGAAATTCTCCAAGATTTATGTATTTGTTCCTCACAGTCATGTAAATAAAATATTAAATAAGTATTGGTGGACATTTCATATAGAGCCATCTAGCCCTAAAGTAAGCTAAGCTTGTATCAACCAGACAACTGATATAACACTCAATTATAATTTTTTGTAAATACATACATATTAACACTCAGACAGAACAAACATTAATGTTCGTCACATAAAAGTTTGTTCTGGGTGGGAATCGAACCCACGACCTACAGCGCAGAAGGCAGGGTTACTACGAACTGTGAGGCTCAGACCTGAGATGTAATTTATAACTCTATCCTATGTTGAAATAATTATTGTCACATAGATTTCACCAGATTGTTTAAAGGAAAAGTAAATTATTATTTAAAACTTCTGAATAATGTGATGGTTAAAAGAGCTTTGTGAATTGAAATTATGTACACTGAGTATTTAAGTGCTACTTTAGGGGCTTTACGTAAATTTTTACAAACAGTTTGATTATTGTTAGGGTAACTCAGCTACGAGTATCAAACATTTTGTAATATTTTTGGTTTATTTCCAACAGTTTTATAGTCTACTGATATGTTTGACAAACATATCGATGCAGAGGGGTCCTTGTATATCCATTTCAAGTGCAAAACGGAATCCTGTAAGTGTTTATGCGATAAAAGTACCCTTAATTGACGCCTTAATTTAAGGTTTCAATGAACGTTACTATTTATTTAATAAGAGGTTAGGAGAGGTAAAAGCAGGAACTATTAGCATTTATTTGAAAACACAGACCAGACTTCATGATGACGCACATATGTGTAGTTGTGTTTTTCTATATATATTGACTGCTTTAAGTCCAAATTATATTAGTATGTTGTGACACAAAGAAGTACACTGGCCTCACACCTCGGTAGTTATTCTGCCTTTTACGTTGGTTGTGGGTTCGATTCTCACCCAGGATGAAAATTTGTATGATGAACATAAGTTTGTACTGTGCCTGAGTGTTAAAAAAGTATATTAGTCTAAAGTTGTCTGGTCCCCATAGTACTAGAGGGCCCTGTGTGAAATGTCCACCATTATTTATATCTTTGTCATATACTTGACATTTATCGACACGACACACTAGGCCACAATAATGGAATTCTAATCGAACCATACAAAAGTAACATTATGTTTGACATTTGTGTGTGACGTAGGGCTCCAAAGTACACGTTGAAATGCCAACCTTGTAGCGCCTCGCCAAATGAGATCGCAAGCAGTCCCGGAATACCAGACCCAGCAATTAGCGAGGACTAATGGCCGTCTTATATTGATCCCGGTTTTCTCGTTAAGCCCCTTTTTGTCCATAATTTGAGGTATTAAATATTTTAATTTCGACGCTGAATAGGTATTTTATTTTAGAGTGCACGTTCATAGTATACAGACAATAGACAAGAATTTATTTTCATTGAATTCTTAAAGAAATTGCTTGGAAACGTCAATCAGTCAAAGTCAAGATAAAGCGTACTTATGTACTGTTTTTAGTTTGTTTACTGTGTTCGATTACGGTTTCTAAACGGAACTCTAAAATGGGGAATACGTTAGTATACCAAAAAAGCTAACCATCTTTCAACTTTTTTTTCACGTGATACAGTTGTGAAACGAGCCGACGGCCCACCTGGTGTTAAGTGGTAATCTCTGCCTATACTGATGCAAAACAAATGACAGCACAGTCGACTTTTTCCGTTTTAAGTTCTGATAAGACTCCAAGATAAATATTTCCATTAAATCTCCATTTTGGACCCTGTAGAATTCGATTTTCCAAAATACAAGCTATGAAAAATACACCTTCCGAGTCTCTAACACCAGTGATTACCAGATGATTAGGTTACCTATTACACGTATAGAAGAAGATAGACTTCTACTACTTTGTTAAGTGACATTAATAACAGGTATTCCCAGAGAGAAGACACCCCGGGTGAGACTTGAAATTACCTCAAAGTTGTATAATACAGAAATACCCACCAATCAAACCCAGGTGCGACTCGGCTACAGGCTCTACAAAATATACAGAGTGGCCCAGTTTAAGAGGTCCAGCGAATATATCAGAACTTGCAATTACTATATTTTATATGAAATGAGTATTAATTTTCAAGAAGAAAGTAATAATTAGCCCTACAAAGCGTTTACTTTAATTGGCACTACAATCAGCTATTTAGATATAATGTACATAGGTTAGTATTACATGAGTTCTAGTGGTACTGATGGCGTTTCAATCCGGAGGTCGCCGGTTCAAATCCCACGTGTATCTATGAGTTTTTTGATTGAAAGATTTAAGTGCGCAATATCACGTTCTCAAAACAGTGAAGGAAAACATCGTGAGGAAACCGACATTTCCTAGAACAAATACGAAGACATTTTTGTCAAGTGCACGAAAGGAGCCTCTTTGAGGCGCACTTAAAATCCTTTCACCACACTGGTTTGACAGAACCAGTGACTCGCATAGAACAGAACTGTATTTTAAACCGAGTATCGTCTAGTTGATCCCGAAAGCTAAATATAACACTCTTCAGCTTCGTGGCGTGATATTTTAGGCATCTCGGGAAACGTGCGTTTTGTGCGAAGCGAATGAGAGACAGCTGATTTTGTCTCTTCCTCGAATACTTTTTTATCCTATTCATGTGCTTGTGAAACACACATAACCCCTTTTTGCTCGGAAACAACCCTACCATATATTTCGCTGTCGGCATTTTACGATGGACAAAGAAGTTGAATCACTTTATATTTTTATACAGATTGCTTTTTGTGTGATCCAAAATTTTGCTCGGATTATTACTTCATGATTAAAAAAAATAAAACGTCAATAGGCTTTTTTAGGATTGAAATAACAAACCACCAATTCACAAAAGAACATAATAAAAAATGGTGAAGCGTTTATTTTTTTAATTATTCTTGGTGTAGAAAGCTGAATGCGTCCTTCTTTTCAAAGTTTAAATAACAAAGGCTGTGCGCGGTCGAACTGGCGCGAATGAATACCTATTGTGGGTATTTTAATAATATTATTATTAGAATTAATTTGTTTATTATTTCCTCACCATTTTTAGACAAAAAAATAACAAGTCTGACTTAAATAGCCCGTTAAAACACATTTCAATTCACTTCCAGTATTGCTTTGTACTAACTTTGTTGCCTTTACAACTGTTGGTTGCGCGTTCTATTTCTACAAGCTACGGTGGTGTAAGCTTACATATTAATTTGAAACCAGTTCCCAGCAACCAACTGAGCTGAAAAGCACACGGATAAGACACAATTAGCTTATATTATTTATTAAACACGTATGAAAAAAAACTTTTTTTTTTATGTATTACATTTACGGAACGAGCCGACGCGACGGCCCACCTGATGTTAAGTGGTAACCTCGGCCCATAACAACCGATGCGACTTGGGTCCTCCCATACTAGGTGTGACAAGACCCAAGTCGCATCGTATGCGTCCGTAAATGTGAGACGTGAAGGTGGAATGTCTCATGTGCCTGTAATTTCACCGGCAACCACACCTTTCAAACCGGAACACAGTAACGCGAACGCGTTACTGCTTGGCGACAGAAATGGGCATGGTGGCAGTACTTCCCCGGACGAACTTGGCGAGAGTTCTACTGCTCTTAAAACTACTACTCATACTACTGATCACAATAACGCGATATTATAACTGTTCACATGTATGTTTATTACTCACTGATACCAAAACCACTCAACCGATTTGTCTGAATTTTTCATCTAGATAGAAGAGGACACATTGTCCGATGTTGCTCTGCTCCACGACCCACAAAATATCTTGTAATCACTAATACATTCTAGTATTGTGCAAAGCAATATATAGGTGTAACACAGATTTAAGTACTTGAATTGTTATAAGGATCATGAAAGGAATGAAATTCCTGCTTAAGGGGTTTTTTGCCTATTCTTACCATCACAGGGAACTAAACGTGACGTGACCTTACATTTTGAATATTACTTACTGATTGTCCTTTCTAATCTATATCTTTATGAATTCCGTAGAAATAAATATTTTTATATTGGTTCATTTTCCCGGAGTACCACGAGTGAAGCCACGTGTAGAAGAGAGGCATACGTACGTAAATAAATCCAAATTTGTCTACACTGAGTATATCGTGTGGAATATTAGACATCAAACGCAGCTCTGGATTCCTGAGCAGCTCATTTACTCGAGACGGGCGCTACGTTGGCATTTAGAAGTACTCATTTACAGGTGATGGAAAGTTAATACAATTTAACGTTTTTTACGAAAAAACGGTCCAGAAAATTACCTTTAATTGACTTGCCTGCTACTTCTCTACTGATACTAGGTACCTATGAAATGGTTTGTTAAATTTACATGTTTCAATACTTGTATACAGCTACTCTATTAGGATTTCATATGTTGCAGGTGTCATCGAGACGTACAAAACACAACACAAAATTCCAAGAACATAGAATACAATTTCTTTTCAAAAAGGGTACATACATATATTGAGGTACTGTGGACAGCACCCTTTTTCTTGAAGATAGTCATGTGTCCATTTTCATCGAGTACCTACCTACATATGTATATATATGCATTTACTATTATTTTGTTTAATAATTATAAATATATTTTTAATTATTATAAAAATATAAACAATGTTGAAGGCATTGCTTTTATCAATTATTTATCATAATATAGAATTCTTTAACAAATTGCTAGAAAATTTAATTTGTTCAAAATACCAATTTACTAATTTTACTGTTTAGATCCTCTCCGTCAATTTTGTTTACACGGGCAGAAAAAAAATAAGGTCACCTATCACGTCTCTACAAAACAATGATCGATAGGTTTATCGTACGGTCACAATAGTAATACTTAATATCTTATTTTCTGTACAATAATATTTTTATTTTGAAATCTAATTTCTATTTTGTCACGCAATGTTGTTCGGACGTTAAACTTAGAACTGAAGTTGGCTGTCAAACAAAAATCACGTTTAAAATTACAAGGTCTTTAAGTGGGGGGAATGATTGTGGGTTCCCCCAAAGTCAGTACCTGTTATTAAACGCTTAAGTCATTGTGCTTTATACATTTCAAAGTTAAAGCTATATGCACTATGTTATAAAAAGTAGTTATACACACTTTAAGACTGCACCCCGCGTTAAGGATGCATTGGGAATAAAAAAAATCTTTAATCATTTGTATTGGAGAATTGTTGAGCCAAATATCAATATTACATGTTATTTTTCATGTTCATTTTTTAACCAATGTTTACTCCGTTTCTTTTATTTCAAAAACTCCTTCTAACACCAATTCCACAAAAATATATCCTCCTAATCTGAAGTCTCTACGACTATCATTTTAGGTTGTACAAAGCTATCCTATTAAGACAAAAGATTTATTACACAGTGGTTTGATAAGAGATCGTATCCAATTAAATTCGAAAACATTTTCGTGTGATATGTTACTTTGAGTAACCTTGAGTCATATTGCTTTGATGAAAGATACAGCTTAAGCTATGTATTCCACAGTTTTTGATATATAAGAATGTATTTTATTTAAACTTCTAACAAAAACGAAAATCATGTTTATATTCTGACCGGCCACACACTTCAGTTGGCAGTAGCTTTGCCGTCTGCGCGTAGCTCGTAGGTTCGATTCCTTCCCAGGACAAACATCCGTGAGATAAAAATATTTGTTTGTACTGCATCAGTGTCAATTTGTAAGCATTTACAGTTTCGTCTGATTCCCAAAGTATAAGCTGTGCTTAGTTTGGTAGCTTACTAGATGATGATGTGAAAAATTTCTAGCAAAACTTATATTACCGTATTCGACTTAATTTTTCGAAATATGTTTGCATAACTGAACTACGAAGAAACAATACGCGTGTATTTTAATCTTAACCAAATTGGAATAAATAGCTTAAGTTTTTGCCAATTAATTAATTATGATTTAAGATGAGTCTTAGAAATTAAACTAAATATCTTAAATAAATATCTAAACAGAACCATGGATATTTTCATTGTATTGTCTTTAAGTAAGTCTTTAATAAGAGATGATTTATAGCGTAGCTTACTTATCATTGAAATCTTAGTAGTAAATCCTTTTACAATTAGGTAACTCACGAGACAGTTTAATGAAATAAAATATTTTCAAGGCAGTATTCATTTTTATTTAATTTTTTAATGCAAACAAATAAATAAAATACGGACTTAATGCTGACGTATTTTCTCCCAGTCAACCTTACGGTCGAAAAAAACAATTCCGGCGTGCTTACGACATAACAACCCAAACATAAACAGAAATAAGTATAAACTGTAAACTATTTTAAAACTAAGATAGGTAAACTTAGTAAGCTGAAATTATTTAATAAGCTCATAGTAGTAACAGTTTGTAACATGATAAAGATATAATAGAATGTAAATTTCAATTTACAATACTTCGAAGATTTCTTTCAATTTCGTAAACAGTAAAAATATCACCAAAATTAATTGACGTATAATTTACACAACATTATCTTTGGAAATCAAATATAATATTTTCTTCTTTTCAAAACAGATCATTAGTCCACGCTGGGAGATAATAGGTGTAAAACGAACATATAAATCGTGATAGGATTTTTTTAAATAAATAAATTAACGTGTAAATTGAAACCAATTGAGATTGAAATATAATTTAAATAAATAAATCTTTGAAGATAAATATTTGGATAAACAATGTGTACTCAGGCAAGCCCTCCTCTCTTCCACCACCGGCCACATGCTGTATTGTCCCATTGTGAATAGCAGATTATTCCATAATACATTTTTTCCTAATCAATTACCACATTGTCGTAATTCTGACATATACGTAGCTTCTACTAACAAATTCTTAAGAATAAAAATTAACTATAGTTGCTTTTCTTCACAAACTTTTTCTATACCACTCAAAATTAGTAAGATCGGATACGTACGGAAATATAAAAGTTATAGTTTTAGTTTTATTAACTCTATAAAATAAACTGAATTCTGTCAATAAATAGTTCGTGAAAAGACTTATAGACAAATAGTTAGTGAAAAGAAAATTCAACACTATATTAGTCAATGTTCAATATCATGCCGTTTAACAAAAGTATTAAAAAAATCTGAAATATGAGAACTATTAACTAAGTCTACTTTTGCAAAATAATCATAGATCAACGAGTAACTTGAGTTCTTCGGCTCATTTGTGTTTTGTATGTCAGTGCAAGCCTTGACACGGTTCTGACCATAAATGGATCAAACACAAGGTTCTGTCGGTCATTTCGACCAAGATTCATTCGTTTTAACACGTATACGGTCGAATACTAAACATGTTTTAGATATTGCAGCTTTATTTTTTCACGTTTTCAAATTCATAATAAATAATTCGACGGGTATCGTTACTTAAAAATAAAACTAATTTAGGCTTCACCACGTAATAAAAGAGGATATTGAATTCGAATTGAAAACAAGTCTAAAGAAACGGAGTGCGTGATGTTGCATATATTAATTATCGAAATGAACTTTCAGAAAAATATAGATTCTCACTTACGACTGATACGACTTAAATTAAAATAGTTGATAAATTTTTCTGTAACGACTATTTATAATAAAAAAAAAACTCACCTTTAATGACAGAAGAAGCACTAGAACTTAATTTCTAATAAACACGTCGAAAATGTGGTGTCAAATTTAGACTTCTAGTAACTATTTTGAAACTTTTTAATTCTAATTGCTAATAACAATATTGCTGTACAGCCTCACGAAGTTATATGTTTATTTATGCGGGTTAGTTGTCCATTTGTTCTTTTAAAAGTTCATTTTGTGCGATCGCTTTGTGAGGCTTACATGGCCGCGCGTAGCTCGAGCGGCTCCGCGTAGCGTTATGCCGTAGCCCGCCAACTTCTACGTAGCACCGCCGTAGCCGTAGACCCTTGGAATATAAATTAATAAGGGTCATCATGATGACGGTTCCATAATTGGTAGGTACAGTGATAATATTTTTTCTGTTAATTACAGGTTTTTATTATAGTGTTTTTTCGTATGTTTCAGGAGGCAAACTCCACAAGAGATTTCGATGTATGTGACTTTACTTTTACACAAAATTTGTGGGCACACTTGAGTGTAATTTGGTGTTATTGTATTCCATATATATATATCTTCCATATATATTGTAGTACAGATCCTTGCCTTAATTTTCATTTTCAAAATATGCTTATGTATTGATATGTTAAAGACGTATGCCAAATATTTGCTGCAATATGAATTAGCTCATCCGACTCGATGACTAATATTAAATATAATTATTAATATATAATTATTATATATTATTAATTTTATTACGTATGTTTAACCGGAAGTCTCCGTAACAGTCCTATACTCATTTCAAATAGTTGTGGAAACAAATTGTAAATTCAATTTTTTATCGTCTTAGAGTAAATAATCCAAGTCCCTCGTTAGATTTATGTGTTTATGATCCCGTGCATAAGTTGTTTTTTTGTTATCAAAGTAGAGCCCCAGGTTCAGTTCTCTGGCAGAGTAAATAATTTCGTCAAAACCGCTTAGTTTGCTCTCGGTTGTTGGATGTTTGAGCTATGAAACTGTGCATCTATGTGTGCTGCAACGCAGGCAGCTCTAGTACATGGCTATTAACTAAATAGTTTCAAGATAGTTTGCGAACAAAAATTAGAAAAACATAGAACTTGGCCATCTATTCTAGTTAATCTCTAGCTTTAGGTTTAATTAAATTATTTTAGAAGTCTAAAAAAAAAATTAAAAAAAAAAACATTCGTTTAGATTTTTAGTTTTTAGTGACTGAAATAATTTAAAATTTGGATGAATCTATTTCAATTATTTTGAATGATCCCACAGATGGTAGTAGTTCTGCCTTCAGGGTGAAAGTTGTGGGTTCTTTTCCCAGACAGTATCTTCTATACGTATGCGTTGCAAACAAGTATATGTAAAATATATCAGTGATGTGTTCCCATAGTACCTAGTAGCTCTGCTTACTTTGGCGCCAGATGGCGCTTTATGAAATGTCTACCAATATTTATTTTTATATTCTTCAGTATTTTTTAATATACTTATTTTCATTGTACAGTACAGTATAGTATCAGTTTTTCTTTCTTTTACTTCCTACTAATTAATATTGAAAACTCTAAAACTAATGATGCAGTTAATTTTTCATCCAACATACTAACATAAGGAAACTTTCACGAACATATATGCAAATTCGACCGGTCCTCTTCTCTCTATCGGCAACTCGGCCAAAACTTCACGTATTTCTCATATCTCTATGGATTGTTCCCGAACTTGCAAGAGCCACGCATTTACACTATCAGATTTTGGACAGCAGCTCATGGTTATACCATGTACTTATTAGAATAAATCTAATTGTAAATGATTTGCCCTAATATAGTATTGGTAGACAATTCACAAAGTGCCATCTAGCTCTAAAGTAAGCGAAGCATAGCTTGTATCGTGGGGACCACAACTGATATAATACTCATATACTTTTTTCCTAAATTAATACATATTAACATCCAGACACAGAACAAACATCAAATGTTTGTCCTGACTGGGAATTGAACCCACGACCTAGAGCGCAGAACGCAGAGTTCCTACCAACTGAGCTGTGAGACCAGTCAGATAGAAGTCAGTCAGAGTCTAATAGTATGAAGCTGCAACCAATAAAGTAGAGCATTTTAGTAAAACCAATATGGGGCTGTCTAATGGTTTACAAAAAGTGTCAATATCAAATGTAATTTAGCAATAAGTTTTATTTCAATATTTGATTAATTTAATTTTAATTCAAGCAAAAGAATTTGCGATTCGTTGGCCACAGACTTACAGACGCAACTAATTAGGTTTACTGGAGGGTAATACTTTAAGTCAACGTATTCCAGCTAATTTATAAGCAAGATGCGTTTTCACTGGAGACTTTTTGGGTGGTTTTTTGTAATAAATCACCAAAAAACCTTCAAAACGTTCCCAATGTCTGTTTAAAATTAGTTAACTACTTCTGAATAGGTCGAAATTAATGATTCCCTCTGATGAGTCAAATACGTCTACAAAAACTCCATACAAGTGACTGGTGGTCTTCCTGCTCTAAGCTGTACTTGCCTGTTGCGGGAGGCTATATAGATTTCTGTAATGTACATAATGGATGTCAGTTTGCATAGGTTAATCTAATCATACATTATAAGGTTAGATGATGGATAAATGCTATTCTATTCTATTCGAGTCACTGGTTCTCTCGAACCAGTGTGGTGAAAGTATTTTAAGTGCGCATCAAAGAGGCTCCTTTCGTGCACTATAAATGCTGAAGACTATAGACATAAACTTTATTTCTATTAAATTCTCAATTAGCTTGGAAACTTCAATCACTCAACATAGCACATTTATTACATATATTGGTTTGGCGCCTTCAATACTCCTACCTTATACACTCCATATAGGGTCAAACACAACAAGCAAGAAATCCCAAAAGCACAATACCTCCTTTTAGCATTTTTGGACGAGAAAAATCTGAAACAAAGCTCTTAATTATTTTGAAATGTTAATTTAAGTTGGCTTAAACAAAATTTTCGGTTTGATTCTGCGTCGTATTTGGAAGCTATCAAAGTTTTAAGCGAGTGATAGTGGATATAATATATTGCCTCATCTCGGTCTAATCAGCGGCGTCACTGAATGTTGTTAGATGGTTTATATCTACGGGCTGCTGTACCGAATACTAATTTGTAAAAGCTTATGCATAATGTCTGATTTAAATCTCGCTTAACTTGAAATTGGTACGTTTAGAACAGAGAGCAAACTTTCAAGCCACTATTAAATGTTGACCTTTTAAACATTTCATAGATATTTAACATAACAACTAAATGCACTTTTTTTTTTTTTAAATCTAAGTATGGAAAAGGTTATGCGCTCTTTGATAACAGCCAAAATTATGGTGTTTCACTTAAGTATCTATGACCTTATATCCTAAGTAAGTATAATATATTGCAAAGGTCTATCAAAGTAAATCACTGTATCATGGCCACTATTGTCAACTTGTCGGTGACTGCAAAGGAGAGACAAAAATGATAATTAATATAATATTGGTGGACATTTCACACAGCGCCATCTAGCCCCAAAGTAAGCTAAGCTAGCTTGTATCATGGGAACCATACAACTGATATAATACTTATATACTTTTGTTTTTATAAATACATACATATAATACATATTAACACCCAGACACAGAACAAACATCTATATTCGTGGCACAAATGTTTGTCCTGGGTGGGAATCGAACCCACGACCTACAGCTCAGACGGCAGACTTACTAACCAACTGAGCTGCGAGGCCAGTCAAACCCTCTCAAGAGGAATATCTGCCTAAATTATAACATGCCCTCTACATCGCGTAAGCAATCACATGTCGCATCGTGCATATTATGGCTTTATCACACTGAAGAATAAAAATAAAACGTTTCTCTTACTGCGATCGGTCACTCGGGTAACGTATTGGATAACGTGTGTAATGTTGTTTTTTTTTGAAGTCTTGAAGTATTTTTTGAAGTCTCTTTTGCTTTTTTTGAGTCTCTTTTTTTGAAATCTTTTTATTCGTACTTTGCGGCCCGTTCTGAACGGTGAGTGAAACTGAACCGTTAAGCTCGAGTCGGATATTAAACGGCTCCAGTAGTTATCAGCTGTTATCAGCTATATATTTAAAATCACTACCCACATGTTCAAATTCTCAGCCAAATTGATTAAGTAGTTCTGGCGCTTATGTGAAACAAACATCCAAAGTATCTAGCATGCACTAAATCATTGTCGGTATAGGTCCTAAGTAGCCTGAATAATAAGAATATACAGAGAAAGAAGAAATAAGAGAAGAAACTAATTTTGGTACTCTTCGTTTCAAAATTCGCGGTGTTACGTGCATTAGTGTAGCGAGTTTATGCCCAACACTGAAGAAACTATTTGCTGCTTGATTTGTTTTCGTTCACGCTTGTTAAGTTTAAAATATTTGGAGAGCATTTTTCGTAACATCTACCTCTATACAACCATAAGCCGAAGTCTAGTGCTCGTAACTTCTTAAGTGTGTCGTAGGGTGCAAATACATATTAAGATGAGTTCGATATAAAAATCAATTATGATATTTTTTGATATTATATATTAAAAATTTAAAATCAAAATAACCTAGTATTTGTTTTTTCTTTTTTTTTATTCTAATTGTGATGATTTTAATATTATTTTTGTATTTTATTCTTATTTCATGTACTCTAATATGGACATGTTAATTATTTTTGTATCATAATTTATTTATCTAAAATAAACGAAATTGAATTGAATTGAATCGATATTATTGTGAGATACGAAAAGGGAGTTAATGAAACATCTTTAATGAAAGTTTTTCGAGTCATTCTCGAGTACCTACCTCTCTGGGACTTGAGCGTGATTACTCGCTTCGAAGAACGTAAAAGTATAATAGTAATTCAGTCTGTGGTCTGTTAATGTGTAATTGTCTTGAGACTAACTTAGGTATTACCGCTTGTAACTCCTCGTACGTAAACAAATTGAAATAGTACCTTGAGACTGCATTGAAGAAACTTTGAAAATTTATGCGCGAAGTTTTTATGACAAGAATGTAATATTAAAAAATTTGGAGACATTTTATAATATTGGTCTGCAGTGTAAATATCTGTGGGGTAGGGGGAATTTTCATGTAATTAAGTTATTAAGATAGATATTAAGTAAGATAGCCCATCTGATGTTATACGGTAACCTCTGCCCATTATAAAAAAAGACTTGTGGCACTCGGAGACTGCCGCGGTAATGCGCGTGATATTTCAAAAAGTCATTAAAAGTTCTGGTATTTACCGATAGATGGAAAAACTAAAAAGTATCACCGCTGTGCCGGTCGAAGTGGGGGGTGTTAGGTTTTTTTCGTTACGGAATTTCTGGATTCGGTCTCCACGCTCAAGGCCCGCGATAGAAGTTATGCAATAGCTTAAAACAAAATGTCTTGAGTCTCCTACATAGTTATGGGAAGACCTATTTTGGCGCCCGCGATTTTCAGACACGAAGGTGGAATATCTCAAGTTTTTGTAATTTCACCGGCAACCACACCTTATAAAGCGGTACACACGTGTATTACTTGCTTGGTGCTAAAGTAAGTAAAGTGACAGTACGTCCCCGGACGAACTTCTACAGCTAAAGTAATAATTTGTGTACTAGTGTTAAATCAATAATTTTAGTACCACTGGAACTCAATTCGTATTATTTAATGGTATCCTTAGAAAACGTGAAGCAGAAGGTCTTAGTAGAACTATTGGGCATTCGGAAAAAAATATCAAATAAATAAACACCAAGTACTTGTTTTTTTTTTATTTCTTTTTTTTTCCGAATGCCCAATAGTTCTACTAAGACCCATTTCAAGGTTATCCATTCATTACCGGACACCCTGTATATAATATATTAAATTTTCTCCCAAAACAGAACGATATATCATGCAAATTAAAAACATGAAACAATACTGGCACAGAGTTTATTTTTGCATTTCCTTATTTATGCCAATAGTTTATTCTTGGTTATGAATTAAATGATTACATTTTACATTGGGCCGAGAATAGCGCCTATACGTACCTCAAGCTTGACATTGCAGGCGTCATTCCATCAACAAAGTGTACCAACACAGTGTCTAAATCATAATAAGGTTTTGAAACTTTGCTAGACTTGGTTCTTCATCGCTAGAAACCTGATTTATAATGTATTATTTATTCATGAGCTTTTTGCCAACAAAGGAAGCAGGCAAGAAATTTCATTGTCATTATATTGTATTCATCCGTGTAGATTAGCCTAACGCCTTGTATAAACATATATTTTTTGCCGGCTTCCTAAAATTTCCCCTAGTGCGGGTAATCTGCCTTTGCGAGATTGCCAACCTTTGTTTGTAAATACCGGCCCACATTCCCTTCACGCGCTCTTAATGTGAGAATTTTAGGAATGCACGGTCATATTTTTTGTAATGAATGAAATATTTTTCCATACTTGTATAGCTCTCATTGCGGTGACGAAAATATTCCTGAATAAGAGGAGAAATCACCTATTGTTCGAATTTCTCTGCGCCCGCATTTTCTGTTATAGTCGGCAATAAATGTGGTATGTCATTTATTTTCTTCACGTGTGACGTTTTTCAGATTAATTTGTGTTTGAGAAGACAGAAGACTAATGTAACTTCTAACATTAATGAGTTTTTTTACTACAATATTGAGTTTTAAATATTTATTATTATATTTTTGCTTACTTTTTTAGCATTCGAGTTGCCAATAAAATATTCTCATTGCTTCTTGAGAAAGCATAATATTATAGTAACATCATCAATTCTGCTAACCATAAGCGCACAGTTATTTTATATTAATATAATCCATTTTAGACTAGCGATCGGATCAGGATTTAAATTATGACCTTGGAGTTACGCTTTGTAATTTTCATATGAATAACCTCTTAACCTCTGAACTAAGAATGATTGAAAGTCGAAGGTAAACTCAAATTAACCAAATAACTATTATATTATAAACTTATGGAAAAAATATATATAAATGTGAATGATACAAATATCGGCACTTATATTTGAAATCTTATCATTAGTCATCTACACAGTCCACAGTCTGACTGTACATACTCAAAGTTCACGGTAGATCTGAAAATGCGATACAAGTTAAAAATACACAAAAGAAAGTAATCAAATCTTTTAATTGTACTTATGACAAAAGTCTTGCACATTCATAAAAATACACATGCACTATTATAGGTTCCTTTTGGATTAGATCGAATCTCACCCCCTGACATCAGATTTTTGAATACTTTTATCCCTTTTTCTGACTGGCCTCATAGTTGGTTAGTAACCCTACCTTCTGCGCTGTAGGTCGTGGGTTCGATCCCCACTCAGGGCAAACATTTATGTGACATTTGTAACATTGATGTTTATTCTGTGTCTGGGTGTTAATATATTATATGTATGTATTTACAAAAGAAAAGTATACAAGTATTATATCAGTTGTATGGTTCCCATGATACAAGCTATGCTTAGCTTACTTCTGGGCTAGATGGCGTTGTGTGAAATGTCCACCATTATTTATTATTTATTTTTATCGCACAAAAACGTCATTAATTGGTACGGTAAGCACTGCTTGGGTGCGCCCGCACTTCGACACAAGATGATTACACTAAGCTCTACGGCTACAAACTGTACACCCATTGAACCAATTACAAACATATTCTGATACCAATATCATCAAATACCTGACTAGCTGACTGACAGATTAGGCAAATTCTAAACTGCTAGCCAGTTAAAGAAACATAATAAGGCGTATAAAGTAACATTGTTTACTGGAAGTTTATTGTTATTTAGCGAAGAAGAATTTACAAAGTTACGGACTTCTTTTTCGGTCCAATGTTAAATTTAATTAATTTTCTTCCAATCCAGTATCGAAACATAAAAAAACAGTGTTTAATTATGTATCATGCAAACTTAACCTACACACACAATATTATTTGCTCCTTAATATCTAGCCGAGTTATAATGTACTGAATTTAATCGACTGAATTATGATTTATTTTATTATTTATTAGGTGTGATATACTTAATATATTAACATTATTATAACTTACCATTTTAGTACTGTTATAGTACTTTCACAACACAATGTTTCATATATATTCCTAGACTATAATATGCTACAATCGTAAAATAGGAAACTTAATTTTAACTTAATTTTGTAATAACAAATAGAAGTCAATTCGGTGTTGCGTTGCGATTTGATATTTGAATCTCAGTGATCTGACGGCCAATACAATTCAATCCACGCGATTTTTTATCATCGGATTTTTAATAAAGTTAACAAAATCACAAATGCTTCCGAATATCGTGAACCAGCAAATTTTTCAAATAGTTATCTTCATTTGCAAAGCATTCAACGATGTCAAAATGGTCCATGTTGTCCTTTATCTCCAAATACATGTTTTGCATGAGACATGTGTTGATTAGCAGTTCATAAAACTCTCTCGATTGCTTCTTGAAGGTGGGGCTATCGAACTGCCCAGCTAGAATGTATATTCGCACGTTTCTCGCTTGGAGATG
The DNA here is from genome assembly GCA_947359385.1 of Chesias legatella. Lineage (NCBI taxonomy): Eukaryota > Metazoa > Arthropoda > Insecta > Lepidoptera > Geometridae > Chesias > Chesias legatella. The sequence continues at coordinate 8,700,669 of OX375780.1, read as the reverse complement.
GTCATAGCAGTCGAATAAAGGAGAGAGTGGTACAGCCCACTCCGCGGGAAGCTGGACGGCTTGGTTGACAGATGTGTGGACCAGTTCGCGGAGGTCGTATATCCCTGAGATGAGGAAGGCGCCCTGCAGACGATCGGAGCCGGGACAGCCGTCAAGGAAGTCAGCGTTCGCCAGAATTTTGGCTACGAGGTGGGCGCCTGCTGAATGTCCCGCAAAGTATACTCCCCTGAAATACAAGAAACACTATGACTAACGAGACAAAAAACAAAAATATGGATTGAATTTGGAACAGTTTTGGTTAGTAAACAATCAGCTACTTCTTTTTAATATAACTTACTTAACTAAACTTACTTAACAGCTGCCTAATTGTTTTCTTTAAGTTATTTGAATTTTGAAGTGTTAGTTTAGAGTTACTACTACCTAAGTATGCGAAAGCAATAAATTAAATACTCATTGCTGATTTTGTTCAGAACAATGTAAAAGTAATTTTATGTTCAGGGAAGTTTTTCTCTCCCTAATTAATGCAAGAGATATAATAGAAACTTAACATATAATAAAATTGGAGCCCCTGAATCATCAATAGACAATTTTAATCGTAATTACTTGTGCTACCAGCTACATAACCATCATCACTAATATAAGTCGGACACACAGGGCAAATCACCAAATTTGAAACCAACAGACAACATATTTGCTATAGCAATAACTGAACTCTTTTTATATATTTTATGATATTCTCTATGTTCATCTTATTACTATAATTCCAAATGTTTTTCTTCATATAAATGCGTCGCCTCACCGCAGCCCTGTGCTGAAAATCAGCGCTGCAACATGTTGCAGCAAACACTGAGCTCGGGGCTTTTTATACAAGTATATGTACGCAACAACGATCATCATTCGTATGTCTGTGTGTCTTTTACTTTTTTATATTGTGTTGTGGTGTACCTACATTTCGTATTTGTATAAATAAATTTTATTCTTTCTTTCTTTCTTTCTTTCTTTCTTTCAATAACAGTGAACCTAGATATAGGTACGATACATATTGTAATTATGATAATTATGTGGTTGCCGGTGAAATTACAGGCACATGAGGCATTCCACCTTCACGTCTCAGAGTTACGGACGCATACGATGCGACTTGGGTCTTGTCGTACCTAGTAGGGGAGGACCGAAGTCACATCAGTTGTTATGGGCCGAGATTACCACTTAACACCAGGTGGGCCGTCGGCTCGTTCCGTAACTGCATTACATAAAAAAAAAACTTTTCCCCGGGTACCTTCGGTATTATGCTGTGAACTTATATATCATATTTTGTTTGACTGCTCTAGAATTCTTATAAAAATTCTAAAATTCATTTGTTAACTAGGGAAATAAATATTAATTATCATTTCGTATGCTGCGAAATGAACCACCGCCAATATTTCGCTCAGGGTCACGCCGCGATAACAAAGTGAACTTTGCGATGTTTTGTTAGATACATACATTACATCACTACAAAAACAGTTAACAGTAAATAAGTTGCAAACTTTGTATACTCGTAGCTACATCACGCTTGTGCATATATGTAATTGTAATTGTATTATATTTGTAATGTATTCAGTAGATGTAATTGGTTAATCCGTATTTATTGAATTAAAATAAATAAATAAATATAAATACGTAAGTTTATTTGTTGGTATGCTTGTTACTTCTTCATTACGCAGCTAATGAAAAGGATTTTATTGAAATTTTTAACATAGGTAGATGATGGTGTGAAAATACACGAATATCATCACATGGGCGAAGCCGCGCTCTGAAGCTAGTTATTAATAATATTTTTGAAAATATATTTTATAAGGCAAGACAGTACTTCAACCATTTATGGCACTTTGGTTTAGATCTCTACCTGATGGTAACAGCCTACAGGAAAGAGTTTTAAATGAACCCTTTCAATTTTCTAACTCTCAAACAAAACATTCTACAAAAACTGAATTTTCGAAATCAGTAGCCACCGAAAGAGACTGTCCGGTCTTTATTTTTTTTTTTATGTAATACAGTTACAGAACGAGCTGACGGCCCACCTGGTGTTAAGTGGTAACCTCAGACCATAACAAGCGATGCGGCTTGGATCCCCCTACTAGGTACGACAATACCCAAGTCGCAACGTATGCGCCTGTAACTCTGAGACGTGTAGGTAGAATGTCTCGTGTGCCTGTAATTTCACCGGCAACCACACCTTTCAAACCGGAACACAGCGTTACTGCTTGGTGGCAGAAATAGGCATGGTGGCAATACTTCCCCGGACGAACTTGGCGAGAATTCTACTGCTCTTAATATAAGTGTAAGTGTTCACCTCGAGGACATCTTCTGTGCATACTCAAAGACGAATCTCGCCGCGTTCTGTATCTGGTTGACGATCTCTGGCAGCGTGGCAGCCGGGCAGAGGTCGTACCCGATCACGATGGTCTTCACAGTGGCCCGGTGCAGCGGCACTGCCGGGTACCGGGAGATCTCGCGGCTCAGTTCCTGCCAGTACCCGCCGTGGTAGTACACCAGGATTGGAGCATCTGGAGATGTTACGTCAACTTTATAATATAATAATAATAATATTGGTGGACATTTCACACAGCGCCATCTAGCCCCAAAGTAAGCTAAGCATAGCTTGTATCATGGGAACCAGGCAACTGATATAATACTTATATACTTTTCTTTTGTAAATACATACATATTAACACTCAGACACAGAACAAACATCATGTTACAAATGTCACATAAATGTTTGTCCTGAGTGGGGATCGAACCCACGACCTACAGCGCAGAAGGTAGGGTTACTAACCAACTGAGCTATAAGGCCAATCAAAAACTTTGAATTCTACATATGATAGAGATTCCATGTAGAGTTTTGGTAGAAATAATTAATAATATTGGTGGACAATTCACACACCATCTAGCGTAGCTTGTATCATGGTAACCAGAGATTTGAGATACATATAATACATATTAAGACAGATAGAAAGATAGATATGATTACTTCCAAATGTCTAAAATGTAAAAACTTATATTAACTTATATTAAGTGTTAGTAGTATTTTCTTTTTTGTAAGCATCTATGTTAAATTCTAATGCATAATACCTAATACAATACTATCAATGATGAGAGCGTGGTGGTCTAGCGGTACTGACCCCCGAGTTTCAATCCGGAGGTCGCCGGTTCAAATCCCGACGTGCACCTATGAGTTTTTCGATTGAAAGATTTATGTGCGCAATACCACGTTCTCAAAACGGTGAAGGAAAACATCGTGAGGAAACCGACATGTCCTAGAACTAACAATTCGAAGACATGTGTCGAGTGCAGGAAAGGAGCCTCTTTGAGGCGCACTTACAATCCTTTCACCACACTGGTTCGACAGAACCGGTGACTCGAAGAAGAAGAAGAATACTATCAAGTACTATCAGTATATACATATTTGCCGTATTTTTTATAAACCTCCATAAAAAAAAATGAGATCCCAGTACTGATGATTATTTAAGTTACATCTCGATTGAGTTAGCCTTATACTACAGCTCAGTCCACTAGGTAGGTATGAGACTACCCTCTCTCGGCTTCCCGCAGATTACAGAAATCTATTATTATCAGAAAATTTTTATTTGGGGTTCTGTCTATTAAAAGATTTATTTATAGCCCGTTCCGAGCAAAAATTACAAAAAAATGTGCCGATGGGTTCAATTTCACGGAACATTCGCTGGCATCGCCTCTAATTTGTACCTACGTGATACGATGAATGGCTTTGACACAACACACAGATTCCCGCAATAAAAAAGTGTAATATTTTCCAAATATAAAACCATTTTACATTTATTACCTAGTACCTAGTAAACTAGACTAATAAACTAGTAAACTAGATCCCGTTCAAGAAAATTTGCTGGAAATAGGTACATCGATATTAAGATTATGGTATTCGAGACGAACGCCCGACTTTCAATCCAAAGGTCGCGGATTTAAGTACGAAGCAAACGTGGTGAAACGTTTCGCTTGAAAATAATGTGCTATGTTTTCAAAACGGTGCAGCAAATTTACGTTCCCTTGTCCGCTGAACATGACTCCCTGCCTTAGACCAAATATTACAATACATCGTAGATGTATAGTATTCACTCTCACTAGTAGAGAGACGCCTTTTGTAGAAACATCAAAAGGCTGGAGAGAAACAATAATGCATCCAGTCGAGGCAGCGTGGCCATGATTAATTGACGTCATGTCATGTATTCTATTTATGTCTAACTTTTGAGGTTTCCAAGCCATTTATGAATTCTGTGGAAATAAAGTTGTGACTTTAACTTTTCAATTAACTATGCTTCCGTTTTACTATAGATATTCGAAGACATGAAATCGCTCACATGTACAGAAATTAAAAAGCCTACTTCTCGAATTTGTTCCGTGAATCTATTATAACGTTTACAGTATGGAAGACGATAAGCTTAATTACTTAAGCGTATTTACCTAAGTTCATTCCCAAAAATCGCCTGCGAATCCTATTAAACCTTCAAAACATATTCTATTTTCGAAAATAGAGTAAACAGGAGAAAAATGAATTCTGTTGACTGTTTGTGAGAGCCTGTGGAAACTGTTCTAAAAATAAGTTTATGGGTATCGCATTATGTGCAGTGAAGTCTTAACTTAAAGCTCCACGGAAACTCTCACAATATTTTAACACATCTAAGCTTTTGTTGGTTAAAAACAATGCAAGATATATATTAGAATATTATGTACAGTGTGAACTCAACTAAGAACTCAGAAGTTTAAATTGATGATGTCTCGACAATTATTTATTTAAACTATTACATTGAAACTGAATGCTAGTCCATATTTATTTATTTTACGTCATTCAAATCACAGCGTATATAAAACTATTAGTCTATTAAGTCAAATATGACTGGGAATTACGACAGCTATGAAATTACTTGCCTATATAGTTAGGTACCTCATAAAACACTAAACATAATTAGTAATTAAAATGCGCCAAAAACTATTTAGGTTCAAGGCGGGCCTATACAAAATAACTGACTGGTTTATCCCTGGCCAGTTCATCGGTGTCAAATAAATGTAAGTAGGTTAAGTAGAATCACTTAAGTAGGTTCTTACCTACCGATAAGGAAATAGTGGATTATGCGTTTATATTATTTCGTATACGTAGGTCGCAGATGGTGGTTATACAAATGTCATGGTCATGGTAAAGAGGGAACATTCCATGTATTACATCTTATATTCTCGGAAACCTAAGTTACCTATTATGACGACCGATGCTCAATGTAGTTTTGAAGAAAAAGCGATTAATATTTGGATAAATTGTTATAAATTCCAAATCTTTCAACTGAGGAGTTACTCAAAATTTTGACGGCACGAAAAATAACGAAACAAATACAAAATGATTAATTCGTCACGACAGCGCGTGAAAGATTTCTAATCTATTAACATAAAAAAAGTTTCTTAAGTAGTTTCTAAAGTAAAATTCATATTATACTATTTAAAGGTCCGTTGAAAACTAGCTCGAAGAGCCAATCTGCATAATATTTAATAAACATCTGTATAAATAGGCGAAGACAAAATAATTAAGTACAATTTTCTCTTCTGTCTGTGAATGTTTCCTCAAATGTTCCATAATGATTATTGTCATTTGGACATACACTACATAGTTATAATAAAAACTAAAATTAATAATTATTCACTAATGTTGTAAGATCCTGGTCCTCGTGGGGGAAAACGACCTAGACCCTCGAACCGGAAAAAAGGAACGAACAAGTAAACCAAAAAGAACAAATTCGGACATATACATAGCTACCTTGAACACGAGATCACTACGAACACCTGAAAAACTGACAAGATAGCTGGTCCAGAATGGACACATATTGCAAAGACAGAACAAAATGGAAAGCATTAGAGAAGGCCTTTGTCGAAGGACAAGCTGAATAAAATAAAATATGTTTAAGAAAGCAAAAGTTCAATTATAACAGAGTTCAAAAAAACAAAAAATATATGTATGTTAAAATTAAGTTTCAGCAATAAAGGCTTATATTATTATTATATTATAATGTTGTAAGAAGTAAAATTGATTTGTACGGAACAAATCCTAGAACAACATAACTCATTTATTTACTACTCAATTGATTATTTACTACTGAATATTTCATTAGATAGAGAGAGGCAAAGCACCAGACGCGTACTATTTTGCGAAGGAGAAACTAGATAGATTTTTACGGGTAGTAGAACTTATGCCAAGTTCATCCGGAGAAGCACTGCCACCATACCCATTTCTGACGTGTATACATTCGCCTTACTGTGTTCCCGTTTGAAAGGTGTCGTTGGAGGTGAAATTACTGTCAAATGACCTTTACGTCTTAGACAGGCGCATACGATTCAACTTGGGTCTTGTTATACTTAAGTAGGTGAGGACCCGAGTCGCATTGCGTGTGCAGAGGTCGCCATTACCGGGTTAACCAACTGCTCGTCCCGTTAAAAAGCTTTGAAAAACTTAAATTAAAATTTTGAAGAAAGAAAGAAAGAAAGAAAGAAAGAAAATATTTTATTTGTAACTCAACATACATGATTTAAAATTACAATTAAAAGTTTCAGTCAATTTGAGTCACAAAACGGTCTCTGTCTCAGCATGAGCTAGTTGTAAACACGTTACAACTAACGCTGGTCTTCCGACAGAGCCGTTTGGTGAAGTCACGGAAGATAACACAGAAGACACAAAACAATCAAAAATGTAACAATAAATAAACATAATCTATGGCAATGGTTGACAAATACAAAATGCAGACAATAAAAAGAAAAAAGACAAAAAAGACAAACCATAATCTACTATAATGTAATCATACATATACATATATACACACACACAATACATATAAATATATAGACACACACACACACACATACATATACACATGCATACATATATAGTATGCATGTATATGTGTGTATGTATATGTGTATATACATATTTATATATTTTGAGCACTGAGTAATGCTCAATCATGCTCAGTCTGGATTAAAGGTTTCCGTTTTGTTATTGTTCGGTTTACGACATCGTATCTTGACGTCTGCCGCAAAAAGTAACGTCCAAAAGTGTACGCTACATAGGGAAAGAACTTTATTAGAATTTTTATGTCAACAATTTCATGTCGTCGCCTTTTTGAGTCCAAATATCAGGTGTGCAGTACGAGGCTAAAGTATTTTCAATACCTACCACTCTACGTCCTCATAAGCGGAGATGGATAATGAAATATTTCGAATAAACCGGGTGCCTTAGAACAAAAAGCTCGACGGCATATTACCGCAGTTTGGTTTGCGTAGAAGAACCCAATAAGAGAGTGATTCCGTCAAGTTCAGGTAAATAATGTTATTATGTTCTCACATTTGTGAATTCTCTCCAATTGTCAAAAACTCACTTGACCAGTTTTTATAACTTTACAGTATATAATAACACCGAGATTAATGCTAGTCTGAAGTACTGATTCTATGATACATCAAAATTAGGGACGTGTTAGGGTAAGTTTTTAATTTTCATCTGTACAAATAAATAAAATTGGAGTGTCTGTTTGTAATATTAAAATAACCGTGCATATGGATGTACACATGGTACATATAACAAAACATCATTTTATTAAATTTTTGTCTGTCTGTCTGTCTGTTTGTTCTGGCTAATCTCTGAAAAGGCTGGACCGATTTCGACGGGACTTTCACTGGCTGATAGCTGATGTAACAAGGAGTAACTTAGGCTACTTTTCCGAGGGGTGAAATAGGGGTGCGTGACAAAACCGAATTCCACGCGGACGTAGTCGCGGGCAACTGCTAGTTATATATATATATATTATTTTTTATATGGAATAACCACGCATATTCTGCGATTTCAGCGTAGGCACTGAGCCTACACAGCCCCGTAATATTATTTTCATAGAACCTTATCTTTCTTTATCAACCTAAAATAAACTTCTTTCATTAAATGAACTGTATGTTGCTATGGTTCGCTACGGTAGAGTACTTTGGCGTGCCCGTAGACATCTAGCGTCAAAGGTCGAGGGGGAATACCGTGGGGTTATAGCCCTACAACCCGTCCGTCCCTCACAATGATGGGGTACCGGATGTAAGTTTTCCCCGAGAGGAGAAAATGATTTGGTCTGTAGCACCTGGTATTGGCTACCATTATTTCCGCTATGAAATTACATTGTGTCTGGAAAATATTTGAATTATGTTTTCAATGTCATTGGCAAGGACAATACAACGCTACCTTTTATGAACTTCCTGTAGATAACAATAAACAAAAAGAGATAATTTTTATATACCTATAAACCAGACAACACTGTGCCTTTGTTTACGTAAAAACTATGCTCGATTATATTGTCAAAATGATATTTTACTTACACAGATAATATGGGTTTTTGCGGCTATGTTTCCAAATCAGACATCGCTTCCCTGTGACGGATTTTTTAAAGTGATCTTCTTCTTCGAGTCATCGGTTCTGTCAAACCAGTGTGGTGACAGGATTGTAAGTGCGCCTCAAAGAGGCTCCTTTCGTGCACTCGACACATGTCTTCGAATTTTTAGTTCTAGGACATGTCGTTTCCTCACGATGTTCTCCTTCACCGTTTTGGGAACGTGGTATTGCGCACATAAATCTTTCAATCGAAAAACTCATAGGTGCACGTCGGGATTCGAACCGGCGACCCGGATTGAAACTCGGGGGTCAGTACCGCTAGACCACCACGCTCTCTTTTTTAATGTGATAAAATTACGGAACGAGCAGATGGCCCACCAGGATTCAAATAAAGTGAAATGTAAACTTCGAAATACTGTCAATAAGTGAGAGCTCTTGACAGTGACAATTTTGACATTTAGAACCCAATGAAATTGGCACGCACAAAGTAAGGAGTGATTTTTTTTTCACTGTCTTTATGTTATTGGTACTTTAAAATACATCATATCTACAGAGCAAGATGGAACTATTTCTTCTATTCAAATGAAAAATTAAAATCCATTTCAAAATAAGGACTTGGCTAGTTTTCATTAAATCGGAGTGAGTGAGTTTTGTATGGTAATAATGTTCGCAGATGTTTGGTTAGAAACACGAGAATAATTACATGTTCTAGAACAGTCAACCAACTTGGGATTACAATTATACGTCAATTATTATGAGGATGAAACAGAGACTTTTGAATACTCGCATCACGGAACGATATCACATAGGCTTTCAAAGTGTGTCGCAAACTAGATACAAGCACCTTTACAGGAGATAGGAAAGTTTTTTTTTTATGTGATTGAAATACGGAACGAGCCGACGGCCCACCTGGTGTTAAGTGGTAACCTCGGCCCATAACAATCGATGCGACTTGGGTCCTCCCCTACTTGGTATGACAAAACTCAAGTGGCATCGTATGCACCCGTAACTCTGAGACGTGTAGGTGGAATGTCTCATGTGCCTGTAGTTTCACCGGAAACCACACCTTTTAAACCGGAACACAGTAACGCGAACGCGTTACTGCTTGGCGGCAGAAATGGGCATGGTGGCAGTACTTCCCCGGACGAACTTGGCGTGAGTTCTACTGCTCATATGCTAAATATGCTGTGTGCTTAAATATGCTGCAACACACAATAAATTTTTAAAACAATGCAGTTGCAGCGCTGGTTTTATTAATTTATCCGTCTCAATGTATGCGTTAAGATTAGTTTTATCTTTTATGAATAGACAGTGTTGCACTGTTTAATTTTTGATAATGATAACCTTCTCTAGATTGTATCACCTATCAGTTTTCTGGGGCATGGTAGATGTCTTCCATTCTGAGAAACTTTTAGTACTCAATTGCTCTCTAGCCCAACCCTAACATACTCACACCCCTGCACTAGGGTTCCCTTTGTAATAATAATAAATATTGGGGGACATTTCACACAGCGCCATCTAGCCCCAAAGTAAGCTAAGTAAATAGCTTGTATCATGGGAACCAGACAACTGATGTATTAAATACTTTTTTATAAATACATATCAACACCCAGACACAGAACAAACACCTATGATCGTCAAACAAATGTTTGTCGTGGGTGGTAATTGAACCCACGACCTACAGCGCAGAAGGCAGGGCTACTATCAACTGAGCTATGAGGCCGGTAAATTATGAATACTGGCCTCATAGCTCAGTTGGTTAGTAACCATACCTTCTGCGCTGTAGGTCGTGGGTTCGATCCCCACTCAGGACAAACATTTATGTGACATTTGTAACATTGATGTTTGTTCTGTGTCTGGGTGTTAATATTTTTTTTTTATTTATTTATTTATTTATTATTATATTTTTACATTGTCCTATATGTATATGTATGTATTTACAAAAAAAAAGTATATAAGTATTATATCAGTTGTCTGGTTCCCATGATACAAGCTATACTTAGCTTACTTTGGGGCTAGATGGCGCTGTGTGAAATGTCCACCGTTATTTATTTATTTTAATATAAAAAAAATTAAGTTCTTACCATCGGGTAGGTCCGTCCCAAGAATGTCCAATTTCTGACCCGGAGTAGCCCCGTATTCTATCTCCAACTTGTGAGAAATGGTACTCGTAGCCTCGTCGCTCGCTGGAACGAAAGTCGTCATCAACACAGATTGTCAGAACATGAAAATGAGAAGGTATGAAAACAACATGCCTGTTTCTGCCGCCAAGCATTGACGCATTCGCGTTGCCTGTTCATGTTTGAAAGTTGTGGTTGCCGGTGAAATTACAGGCACTTGAGACATTCCACCAACACGCCTCAGAGTTACGGGCGCATACGAAGTGACTTGGGTCTTGTGTACATAGTAGGGGAGGATCTAAGTCTCATCGCTTGTTATGGGTAGAGGTTACCACTTAACACCAGGTGGGCCGTCGGCTCGTTCCGTAACTGTATCACAGAAAAGACTATTTCCGGATTGCACAGATAAAAAAGGGCTTCGAAAAAATAATGAAACTGTTGAGCTGTATTCGTTTTTAAACGAACATTTTCAACACTTTTTAAATATTATGTCGTTTCCTACAATATAATATAATCTTAATTAATCTAATTCAAAATTATCTTTCTCTCCTAATTTTCATACTTTAATGATATTTCTTTCATTATCTATCCTTAACTTTTGTTAAGCCTCATATAAAAACAAGGATCTTTTTTACATATTCTAATACGGGTAAAATGAGTGAATATTTTGGAAAGCAAACAATTTCGTTAGAAATTACAGACCTAATTAAGGTATGAATCAAATAAATACTTAAATAAAATGAAATGGTTTGTACCCACGGGCTACTAGAGGTATCCGGAAACTGATGATTTGCCTACGCATTTTTAATTTCCAAAGGAAATAATGGAACTTTATTCATTTATTTTATCTTTTAGTGGCGTACAGTTAAGGGGAAATGGGAGCCAAATCAGATATTTTGACGTATTTCTTGATACACGCAAAATGTTTTTGATTTATGCACTAACTACATTTTTTGATTATGAGGGCCAAATCACGATTGTCAAAATATAGCTCAAAATCTGCCTGTAAAGTGTTTTTTTTTCGTTTGCATTAATATTAACTTTGTTGGCTTATTGACCACGATCGTTGATTTTGGTTTTAATAAAAGTAAGTCACTACAGCCTGTTTTTTTTAAGGTTGATCATTTTTCGCCTTTATAAGCGTCACGCCTGCCAGACATTTTGAAAGCTCATACAGACTGATCCGAAGTTTGCATGCTGATTATCAAGTGATCTTAAAATTAATTATATTAATGTGCTGTTTGGAGCTAATTAAATTTAAGGAAAATAAGGAATGACATTACGAATCAAATTATATATTACTAATGTATGATTTTTTATCTGTATACTGCCTAAAATACGTATATTAGTGGGCAGCTACTGGTAAAGATAGTGAGAGCGAGGTGGTCTAGCGGTACTGACCTCCGAGTTTCAATCCGGAGGTCGCCGGTTCAAATCCCGACGTGCACCTATGATTTTTTCGATTGAAAGATTTATGTGCGCAATACCACGTTCTTAAAACGGTGAAGGAAAACATCGTGAGGAAACCGACATGTCCTAGAACTAAAAATTCGAAGATATGTGTCGAGTGCACGAAAGGAGCCTCTTTGAGGCGCACTTACAATCCTTTCACCGAGTCTAATACTAACGAATTTGGAATCAAGATGCTTTATATTTTATATTAGACATAGTGACGAGAGCCCTTAGCTAACGTCAAAAAGTCCATACTTTGAAAGCCAAATAATATGTGACGCCTATAAGAATGAATGACAATACTTTAACAAAGTACGCGTGACCTTATGTTTTGAATATTGACGTTTCCAAGCCATTTCTTTATGAATTCTATGGAAATAAAGTTTTTGACTTTGACTTTGACTTTAGGGTTTTCATCAAGATGCAGATTTTCGGTACCGACTCTCATAAGTGGTATTATGATGATGAAGTCTGTACGATACCGTGGGTACAGAGGAGGAAACCAGGGTAAATAATTTGTGTTGTATAAAGTATTTACACTGTTTTCCGTAATAAATAATTTGATGTATGTATTTAATAGAAAAAATACTCGTTTTTATGTAAAGTAAATTATTTATTTCTTGGTTACTTTTAAATTAGCATATTGGTGAATCAAGATGGCCTATATTGTTCGTATCCGTCCTGACAGGTTTTACCAGTGTCATTTGCCACCAAAAGTAGTTACAAAGGGCCTAGTACAAGTTTTAAGCAATAATTAGTTAATTCGGTCGTCGGTGGTGGAATTTATATATTTACTGACTACTAGCTGCGGCCCCGGTTTCCCCCGCGTTGAATTCAGTTTGTAACTAAAAGCCTCGCTACCAAGGTTTTGTCATTTTTATCAATCTGTTAATTAAATTTAATAAAAGTAGCCTCAGTTACTCTTAAAAATATCAGCTATCTGACATTGAGTCCCATCAAAATCGATCATACAAACACAAAGAAAAAATAAAAGTTTTTTTAATATGATACGCATTTAGCAAAAACTGATTCTTAACATATTTTAATTTTATTGATGTGTATAGGTACATCTCAAGCGTTCATAGCGATTACTTTAAATTTACCTATTTGAAAAGTAACGTTTTCCGAAGAAGGTTGAATGGATTATTACTCCATGCCATGAGTAAGTATCAAGAGTCAGTAATACCAAGTAAGTATTATTATGAATATTATTATGATGGATATCTGTTTGTTCCTCATTCACACCAAAACCGCTGACCCGAGCTGGGCCGACAGTTTGAATTGACCTTAACACACATGCTACTTTGTATGGCTATATTACACGGGCAAAGCAGCGGTCAGAAGCTAGCGTCAAATAAAAATGAGACTAATAGGTCTTTGCTAATGGCCCTCAGACCTGTAATGTGCAACCTCATTCTACAAGTGCCCTAAGCTTGTGGTCTTTTATCTGAATGCCTATTTAGAGTTACCAAGAGGGATCTTTTATCTGAGATTTTCTTTGATGTGACTATGTGAATATATTTTGAAAGATCTTCAAAGAGCAGTCATTATCAAAGAGAAAGTAAAATATTTTTTTTGTGATTAATATACTTTTTAATTGAGATGTTTACTGATGCAGGAAACATCCCAATTAGTCAGTCACAAAATACAGAATATCATTCTGAAATCATCTGAAATGTTACCTTAAATTGAATAGCCTTATCGCGCTGGTCCTTGGTAAAAAGAAGGTATAATTTATTCATATTTTTTTAACTTTGTAGTATAATTTTTAGAACTTATTTTAAGGACCAAATTTTCTTATAATCAGCAACTTCTAAAAACTCACTATTAGGATTCGTACCAGTGACCTCCGGATTGAAATTCAGGGTCTGCACCACTGGGCCACCACGGTCTTACCAGGTCCATCAGTTTTAGTACAGTTCAATTTTAGTAGTCTATTTTATTCGAGTCACTGGTTCTCTAGAACCAGTGTGGTGTAAGAATTTTAAGTGCGCCTCAAGGAGGCTCCTTTCGTGCACTTGACACATGTCTTCGAATTTTAATAGCTGTTCAACACTCACCTCTGAGAGCGTGGTGGTCTAGCGGTACTGACCCCCGAGTTTCAATCCGGAGGTCGCCGGTTCGAATCCCGACGTGCACCTATGAGTTTTACGATTGAAAGATTTATGTGCGCAATACCACGTTCTCAAAACGGTGAAGGAAAACATCGTGAGGAAACCGACATGTCCTAGAACAAAAAATTCGAAGACATGTGTCGAGTGCACGAAAGGAGCCTCTTTGAGGCACACTTACAATCCTTTCACCACACTGGTTCGACAGAACCGGTGACTCGAAGAAGAAGAAGACTCACCTCTAGTGACGAATTGGACGTGATGCTGTAACACATCTTGGGGTGATGAGAACCTCTCCGACCACATGCTGGGCGAGTACTCCCGCTCGAGGTCAAGGCCCTCAGTTATGACCGACATGGCTGGGCTTGACGGGTCTGCTTGATTCTCCTTATCTTCACTGCTTGATGGTCTGATGAGATCACTTCTAGAGACCTGCGACGAATAAACAGGTGATTTTACTGATTCATAGTTCAATGGTACTTTCAGTGCCTGCGACGAACTAATGGGACGAGTACCAATTTTTTTAAATAAAATAAATAAATAAATAATGGTGTACATTTCACACAGCGCCATCTAACCCCAAAGTAAGCTAAGCATAGCTTGTATCATGGGAACCAGACAACTGATATAATACTTATATACTTTTTTTGTAAATACGTACATATAATACATATTAACACCCAGACACAGAACAAACAATGTTACAAATGTCACATAAATGTTTGTCCTGAGTGGGGATCGAACCCACGACCTACAGCGCAGAAGGTATGGTTACTAACCAACTGAGCTATGAGGCCAGTCAATTGGTCAAATTAGTATGAATTGGTCGCGTGGGTGCCTCTAATACGGACGATCGATTTCGTAAGGTTAGTGAGCAGCATTCTTGCAGCAATGGTATGACTTAATAACGGTTTGAAGACTAATATCAGAATAATATTTGTGTTAAAAAAGCAATAAATACACTTTAGTGGTACGATTTAGGAAAAAACCATGGTAAATTAAAACTTTTAATTTACATAAGGATGACAAATTAGCCAATTACTAATATTTTTAATTTTTGAAATTAATAGCGGCTTCATTTCTAGAGTAATTAATAACCGTTGCTATGGAAGGTTTATTCTTGTACTTAGCAGTAAGAAGTATTTTTCCTACATAAGTAAAAATCAGCCAAAAAGAATTTACCAAATCGGTGCCTTTCAGATAGATAGTCGATAAACAAAAGTAAAGAAGGAACATTTTACACAAATATGTTCAAACCAGTCCATTAATAAAACTGAAATTATTCAAAATATTGGTTCTAAACAATGTTGTATGGAATCTTTCTAGTAGCAACTACCAACACTTCTTTGCTGACTTTAAAGTATTATATAAACGTAGCAATTTGTTTAAGCAATACATTATATAAACTCGTATCAACATGTACCTAACATTTCACTAGGCATAATATCACTACGTTCTAATTTTCAATGCAATCATTGCAGTTTCAACATTGTTTATACAGGGTGTCCGGTAATGAATGGATAACCATGAAATGGGTCTTAGTAGAACTATTGGGCATTCGGAAAAAAATATCAAATAAAAAATAACCAAGTAGTATCAAACATATGTATTTTTTAAATAATATCTATGTTTTGTTTTTTTTGTTTTATTTGTTTTGTTTTTTTTATACTACTTGGTTTTGTTTTATTTGATATTTTTTTTCGAATGCCCAATAGTTCTACTAACACCCATTTCAAGGTTATCCATTCATTACCGGACACCTGTATATATATACTAAATTATATGCCACTATAACAAACATAAATAAAATATAGAATGTGAGTATTGTGAATGCCATAAGTAAATAGAGTCATTTACGGTTGCAATAACCAAAATTTACCTCATCCACTTTTCGTTCTAAGTGAAGAAAAAGCCTTAGAATTTTCTCAAAATACTTCTTTATATAGGCCAGCTTACACATTTTATATACAAATCACTTATCACCAAAAACAATATATCCACGAGACGTTACCGACCACAAAAATATATGTTCTATCTAGCACGCACGTTCAAAGCGTTGTCAAACTGTTTAGACGAAGCCACAAAATCACACCATTCCAAATTCTCTAGTCGTCAGCATATTTTTCGTTTCTATGCCGTTGTCTCTGTCCGGTTAATTAGAATGTTGAATAACAGAATTCATGTTTGTAAATATTGTTTTATTGAATACGACACTATCGCTGTGTTTATATCACTTCACAGATATTATGTGTACTAAAATTAAGACCTATCTAATCTCGTCCTATTTTAACGACAGTTTATTTTCGTGTGATAAGATAGGGAGCAACAGTAGAAGTAAACTTAAAGTTCTTTGATTGTTATTGCCATTAGTTAACGGTTAGTAATGACTTTGCATTTCACCACATTACCGTGAAAATTACCCTGTCGCATACAAATTAAACAGGTCTGGTCCATTTTGTAAAATATTTAATAACATCAAAAAAACACGAGTTAATTTGTAGATCAGATGTACTTGTAATGTCCTTATGAAGAAAAATATTTTAAGAGGTTATATTGCGCACCACCGATAGGGCAATTAACCACACTACAAAAAAAGGTCAATAAGTATTATATCGACTGGCCTCATAGCTCAGTTGGTAGTACCTCTGCCTTCTGCGCTGTAGCTCGTGGGTTCGATTCCCACCCAGGACAAACATTTATGTGACATTGATATTTGTTCTGTGTCTGGGTGTTAATATGTATTATATGTATGTATTTACAAAAGAAAACTATATAAGTATTATATCACTTGTCTGGTTCCCATGATACAAGCTATGCTTAGCTTACTTTGGGGCTAGATGGCGCTGTGTGAAATGTCCACGAATATTTATTTTTGTTTATTTTATTGAACAGATTGTGCTACTAAGTGATACAGCTCACTAAAAAAATATTAAGTGTCACTTTTGGTACATCCCAAACGTATCCCACGGTCTGGTTTCACATTACGATACGAACCAGTTCAACCCGAAAATCAGTCTACCAAATTATGCAATTTCAATTCAAGTTTATTTATTTATTTATAAGCCTTTTAATTATAAGTTTTAAAGGAAATGTTGCAACACAGCTATTGTAAATGAATTGTTACGCTCACTGCGCACAGTATCACTTATCCACCTGATGCTGCATATTTATTGAAGCGAGGGGTTTTTAGATTTATGCAGTTAAAACACTATTTAAGAAGTGTCCATTATTACTTTTTGCTACAATTTCTTTTTATAGTCTTGAAATAGGTACGTGTATCAATATAGCAGATATATACAACCAGCAAGCTGCTTTACTTAAGCTGGTCGTATTTTACTAGGTATGTTTCTTGCTTGTTCTTCCCCATGGAGGGTCGGATATTTGAATTGTTTGAACAGGCGTCAAACTTATCGATAAGTACGCGTGACCTCATGTTTTGAATATTGACGTTTCCAAGCCATTTCTTTATGAATTCTATGGAAATAAATTTTTTGACTTTGATTTATGAAAGCATAGTGAATTAAATACAATTATTTATTCACACAAATGACTACGATAATGTGTGATGTCTAGAAGAACCTGTTTGAATTTATGTATTGTGCATAGAATATTTTCACAGCCAACACTTTTGTTATTTACACCAAATATATTTCAAAGAGCAAATCCATTAGTATCTATTAGAACATAGATAAAGATAATATAAAGTAAAAAAATACTAGTAGGTATCGACTTGGTTTTATTATAGTAAATCTTCTTGCAATAAATTGGTAATTAAACGGTAGAATAAAAAAAAAAATTAAACGCATACATCTGTTTCCCAAATCCACGACGAAAAACTCCCATTAAGTATTATCATGTAATTTATTCTGGTTTTTGAAAAATATAACGTATCTACATAAGTTATTTGCACATATATTTTTAACGTCTAAGTTACTTATGTGTTTCATTATCATATTTTACTTAGCACGGATTGACTTTTAATTTCTCCTTTAGCAATTTATTGCGGCAAAAGGTTGCTCGAAAATAGATGTGCTCAGAACAGCAATACGACTACTTACCTTCCGACTCGAAGGTAAATTACTCTTAAACAATAATTTCTCAGAGTTTCCACTGACTAGTATCATGTCCAGTTCTAGGTCACGAAAATCGTGCTAGATTTTTTTTGTTAGACACTTATTAATTAAGTAGCATTTGGATCACTGTTCTATTGATTATAATTTAAATTGATCCGTAATTATTACATTCATTAGCATAACCCTGGTCACGAACGGGTTTTTTTATACACCACGAATGGCAATACCGTTAGTAGATATCTATTATTGTACGTAGTAGGTAAGAAATATGAGTGAGTGTGTCTATTTACGGCCATCAGAAATCAAAATATATACCTAAGTATCGTCCTATTTTCAAAAACTATAAAACTTTAAGCTTTCGCAAATTAATAAATAAAAGTTACAAATGGAACATACCTGTCAAAATTAAAGTGGGTAATAATATATATACATAAAAAGATTGAAATAGATTTTTCTCCAAAATCAGTCTGTTAAAATATAGAAATGAAAGATTGTATACGTTTATCTTCAAACTATCCAGAAAAACATTTAACAACTGTACTTTAAAATTCCAACTTTAAAATTACTTAAGCACAGTGACGTTCCTTGGGTCATCTAAGAATGTCCATTCATTTTTAACAACTGTATATTTTTATACCTGAACTTAGATCTGATTTTATGAACTCTCTCTCTGTGGCTGTGGATATAATTAATAGAGTTCCCAGTGATGTACTGTTGTGACTAGAATTGCGAATAATTAATACTATGACTTTGAAAAACACTAGCACGAACCATAGTACCAACACGGGGTACAATCAGTACGCAGTATAGATAGAAAAACCCCATAGCACAAGACAAATAGCAAAAAGCCAGCATGAAAAATTATATAAATTATTTTTCCTAAGTTTTGCCTTATTTCTTGTAGCAAGAACTTTCAGTGTAGTATTTTAAATAATAATGGATTATGGTAATAAGAACACTTACTCAAAACTGGGTTTGGTGTGGTTTTTGTAAGTGTAATTATCACCTTCACTATTTTATATTAGTTTTCACAAAACCTTGCAAAACATTACAACAGACAAACACAAGGTACACTGATATTCAATACCTAGACGCAGTCTGTTTGTATGGCATCGAATCTGATTTCATAGTTAGGAATCAAATTACTTGAGTATATGCAGTCGTATTCTGTATATCTATTATCTACGTATCATTCACTATTATCGGCTGATGTATGTTTGTTCTATCATCACTCAAAAACACTGGGACGATTTACATATAACTCTATGTGTGTTTAATCTTATACTATAATATACTTAAGTCGAATCATATTCCACTTAAAATCTGTTATATTTTATGACCGGAGAGGGCGATTTACAATAATGCGGACGATGTCGCAGGCAAATTGATTTTTGCATAAAATACACGAAATTTAAATCCTTAGAAAAACCTAATATCTCTCTCTACCTTATAGCTCTCCTATTCAAAGGAGAAAGCCATAGCTGAGCGGAATACGCCCTGAGGCATAAACACAAATCGTCTTTTACTAATGTGGCGTAATACTGTCCAAAACAGGAAAAAACATTTCTGCTGGCCATACTTCCTCGAAAAACTGGTACTGCTACGAAAGAGTGTCTAGTTTTACCTAAACTGACACTATACGAGACAGGAAATACAGCTTATCGCATAAATACGTAGGTATCACAAATCACAATTAAGTAGTAAAATAAACCACAAACTATCAAAATGCACTGCGCCCGCGCATTCCACGAGAACAGATCGATTACTAACGCGATCAAAAGTTGATTTTCTGGTTTAGATATAAAAATTCCATTATTATTTTTTTATGAATATTATGCTACTATGCCTAGGTGCTGCCGTTTGCACTAAACGGCTAAATAAAATAATGTTTGTTGCTTTTATCGTTTACTGTTTAAGGACTTTTGTTTCTCATACGATTTATAATATAAATCACTTGAATTAATAAATAAATTAATTAGTCTAGAGAACAAACTATTCTTGAACTTAGTTAGCGGTTAAATGACATAATTGCAATGCATTTTAGTTAAAATGACTAACAAACATTTCGACATGTCCACTTAATCCATATTATATTCATTTTATGAAACTGATTTAACAGTTTAACATTAAAAACCCGCAGATCTTGTCAACAGTAAGTCTACAATATAAGCTGGTTAACTTTCAGTTTGATAAGTAACATTCGTAATTTCGGTACGTATTTAATAGTATTAACCAGGATATATTGTTACATACTAGATGATTGTCTTTGAAATGATGCATAACACAAATAAAATTAAAAAAGTTAAAAAATTTCATTCCCTAAAATAAGTAATAATGCGGTTAGAAAAATAATATATTTACAAATTAATCATCTCAAGAGATAAGAGCCAAGGTAGAGTAACAGATGTGGGGAATCAAATGTCAATAAATTATTTATCTGAAGGTTACAGACTAAATAACAAACGGACTGAAGTTACGGAACGAACATCTGATCGACTGATGTTAACCTTTGTCCATAAATAAACCAATAAGGCTTGGGTCCTCCCCTTCTTACGAGACCGTATTGAAAATCTGTACGTGCAGGTGGAATCTTCTAATATATAAAATTCTCGTGTGGTGTTTGTAACTAAACTCCTTCGAAACGGCCAGATTGTTTTTTTTTTGTGGATATTCAGCAGGTCTGAGAATAAGACGTTTACTATTTTTCATACCCCTAAGTGATAAGGGTGGTCAATACCAAAAATTTATTTTGTAAAAAAATATTTTATTTTTTTATGATTCAGCATTAGCAATTACATAAAACCCTAAATTTTCAATTTTCTACCACCAAGACCTATTTTTTTATTGCGATATCAGTAGATTAATAGACTTTCAACCCTCATTGGTCGATTACTTTTTATGACAAACGTTTGTCAGGTCAGCTAGTGTCTCTTGGTTACGAATTCTGATAACTAGGCTGAAGGTTTTTTTTTTATGTTATGTAGTTACGGAACGAGCCGACGGCCCACCTGGTGGTAAGTGGTAACCTCGGCCCATAACAACAGATGCGACTTGGGTCCTCCCCTACTAGGTACGACAATACCCAAGTCGCATCGTATACGCCCGTAACTATGAGACGTGTAGGTGGAATGTCTCATGTGCCTGTAATTTCACCGGCAACCACCGTGGTGGCAGTACTTCCACCTTTAAGAGCAGTGGAACTCTCGCCAAGTTCGTCCGGGGTAGTACTGCCACCATGCCCATTTCTGCCGCCAAGCAGTAATGCTTTCGCGTTACTGTGTTCCGGTTTGAAAGGTGTGGTTGCTGGTGAAATTACAGGCACAAGAGACATTCCACTCACACGTCTCAGAGTTACGGGCGCATACGTTGCGACTTGGGTCTTGTCGTACCTAGTAAGGGAGGACCCAAGTCGCATCGATTGTTATGGGCAGAGGTTACCACTTAACACCAGGTGGGCCGTCAGCTCGTTCCGTAACTGTATCACATAAAAAAAAAAACTTCCCCGGACGAACTTGGCGAGTTCTACTGCTCTTAACTTACTGCTCTTGGTAAGTCCTCTATTTAACTTATTTGCAACATGGACGATACAAGCTTTGTAGAATTATAATATACTATTAATTAATAGTTAACACATTATATCAACAAACGATAGGACTATGCAAAGTTTGTCATAGACTAAAACTAATCGCAGCAATAAATTTCATCAGCACGAGTAACCTAGGGTAGGTTGATTGTTCAAAGTTATTAAGTTTACAAAGTTATTTATCAACAGAATGGTTTATTCTATACAAAATTTCTGAAGACTACAATAGGTATAATACGAAATATTGAAATGTATTAGGATTGGATATTATTTTTGATATTTTTTTGAGTAACTCATTTAAAAATATACCTATATTTAATTTAAATATCTAAGTAAATTTACATAAATAAGTTTTAATTATATCAGGGCTTAATTAAATAGATGCTACATTTTAAGTTAAAAATATTTTTTGTGTTTTTTTATAATAACATCAAATTATGATCATACATATATAATAATATAAGTATGCTTAAAATAATAATGATAATCTTTCAATACGCTCGAGATTCATCTGCATTGAGTCTGAGGTTTTACTTACAGACCACATTTTAATTTTATTTTATTTGTACTTTTATTGATTGATGACGGCTGTAGGCAGTCACGTGTAGTGTTTCCAGAAGTACCTATGAATGCCAAAATCCATTAAAGAATTTGAGTTCCTTTAATTTTGCGTAATCTATATATATTTTTTGGGTTTTATCATAACAATATATGGCACCTGAATAACCGACGAAAGCGAATATGCGCGTTGCTCACCCCACTAAGACACGATGGCAAATAAAAAAAGTTAACAAAGTTAAGTCAGACTTTGTAAGCAATACGCCTTTACCCCTCCCACCGTGCTTATTTCCGTCTCAAGCGCTAACAAAACTGTTGAGCCGGTTTGATACATCCTGTAATTATCCATCCATATCTATGCAAATAAATAAAATTGGAGTGTCTGTTTGTTATATTAAAATAACCGCTTTTTACTAAGTGCATATGGATGTATACACGGTATATAAACCAAAACATTGTTTGTCTGTCTGTTTGTTCCGGCTAATCTTTTTAATGGCTGGACCGATTTTGACGGGACTTCACTGGCAGATAGCTGATGTAACAAGGAGTAACTTAGGCTACTTTTCCGAGGGGTAAAATAGGGGTGCGTGATAAAACCGAATTCCACGCGGACGTAGTCGCGGGCAACGGAATAAGCAATTGCATTTAATTAACAATTGCATTGTACTGGGTGGGTTTGTACTTTATTCGCCGAATAACTTTTATTTCACAGTTGAAAAACTAGGCCTGAGAATAAGCACAGGGTAACAAAAATAATAGATATTGAAAAACCAGGCCTGAGAATAAGCACAGAGAAACAAAAATAATACATATTGAAAAATCAGGCCTGAGAATAAGCACAAGTAACAAAAATAATACATACAATAATTTAAACTTGGCAATGCATTTTATCGAATTGTTTTAAAATTAATTAAGTCTAAGCGGCATTAGAGATTGCGCGTAAAGCTAGAGAGGGTCTTTATTGAGCCCGCTCCATCATGTTGAAAACAAGTTCCGGAGTCAATGACCATAAGGAATTTAGGGACCTGATAGTGGTTGTGATAATTTAAAATCAAGGTTCATATGTATAACTGAGGTGTTTGTGAGGGTAAACAAAATAGAGATTCTTGAATTCTTTATTCGAATTACCGCCATGACCTTTTTAATGCGATTAGGTAGGGTATATAGTTAATAAGATAAGCGACTCTACCTAGGTCTCTCTCTCTCTCTACTTTCACCATTTTTGACATGGTGAATTATTAACGCAGTTTTATTGAGGTGGTAGGAGTTTTCTAGATTAACTCATAGTACGTTTTTCACGACGCAATGAGACAAATTGGAGAAAATATATTCTGTGCATTTGAAAATAATTCCACGTGTTTAGTTCTGAAGTTACTAGAATTACTACACTGAAATTAAGTAAATACTAGGTCCTGACATGACAGCTTAAGTACACTAAGTACTATCGGGGTATGTTACAAAATTTGCAAGCAGTCAAGTGATGTATGGCGAGATTGGACTAAATCCAATGCCCTCATGCGGCATAAGAAACGCAGTCAGCAGTGATAGCTTCAGTACTTATTTCGTGAAATTCTTCCCCAAATCCTCATTAACAGAATTCTGCAGGATTTTATTAGGGGAAAAGGTACACGTTATTAAATTTTGAATGTAAGACAGGTATTTTAATTAATTCAACACACCCTGTATCCTGTGCTTTGTTGACTGCAGCAACGCATCTGTATAAACTGACATGGTTATGGAGAGTTATAATATTTCCTATCCATATAAATACGCTCCTCGGAAACTTATACTTTAATAGTCATGTTGTCGTGAACGTGATGAAGATGATATGAAAGCCGTTCAACTATTAATACTGGGTACGAAGGATGCAACTTGTCCTCTATTCTCTTTAATGCTTAAGTATATTACACCCGAGCCGAACTTGCAAAGACTGGGGGAGATGAGTGAGGTAAGTGGATTCAAAATCACCAACCATTCTCTCGAACCAGTGTGGTGAAATGACTTTAAGTGCGCCTCACAGAGGCTCTTTATTCACTTGACACATAGCTTCGAATTTTTTAGTCTAGGACGGTTTCCTCACGATGTTTTCTTTCGCCGTTTTGAGAACGTGGTCTCGAACCAGTGTGGTGAAAGGATTAAAGTGCGCCTCAGAAAGTCTCCTTTTGTGCACTTGTCTCTGCTGAATAGAATGGAAGAGGTTAGCAAAGAGCTGAGCTTTTGAATAAACAAATCCAATAAGGTCATCAAGGACAGACTGTGCGAAAAGTCTGGAGATCACTGGAGCATTACATTTTGAAATTGTGGATGAATTTACATTAACATTAGCATCAGCAAGTTTTTTGCGACTTGACGGAAGTAATGGGTGCAGGCCAAGAGAGGTATGTATCAGCTTCCTAACACTAGAAAACACCACAAGAGCTCACTAAGGCTAAGATAGAACTTCTTGAAATGACTTGTTTTCTTAATGATCCCCCTGGTGCTGAGACGTAGATAAAAGCAGCAGAATACATTCGCATTGACGCGTTTGAGATATGGTGCTCGGAAGATGTTTCAAATTTCTTGGACAGCACGAATCAATTGTACATAACAAACGCACTTTGTAAGGTGAGTATTAGTAAAACACTAACATTTTTAACAAAAATAAATATTAAAAATATTCATGTTTCCATAAATGTACAAGAATATTGTAAAAATTCATTAAGTATGTAGAATAATTAAAAATAATATAAATTTTGATAAATGAATTAAGGTTACCAACCTCGGTATGTGCATACAAATGCACGTAGATACGCACCGGTACACATTGTTTCTGTAAGAAGGTGCTACCTATTTTTACCACAATTAACTGCGTAAATTCTATTTTTACAATCGATACAGTTATTAACAAAATATTTGTGTATCATTGTTAAAAATAAATCAAAGGATATACTCACCACAACAATAGTCCCAATGTAAGGCCGCTTTGTTTGTAAACAATGCCCGCAGGTAGTATATGCGCAGGCGCAAACACCGGTGACTCGTCCAACCACGCCCGTGCAACTGACGCGTGCAGTGAAACTGGTCTTAAACTTACATGATTAACCCGTGATAAATAGCTTTATCTGCCCCGGGTCACTTATAGCGCGATAAACAACACCAAAACATACAAACTTTTGCGTTTAAGACTCCTTTGTTTTATAGCATTACATTTCACTTTTTTTTTAAAAAGACGTCTAGTGTCCACCTCATTCCACCAGTCCATTTTTATTGTCTGTGGTCCAACTTGGTGAAATAATTGTACTACGACCAAGCACTCTCAGTTGTAGTAAAATATAAATATGCAGTATCTAATTATGGCACAATAAATTTCGAATGTTGTTATGCGCACGTAATCTGCGATATCTCTTGCTAATTCGAGTGTGTACAGTGGGAAGTACAAGTAGGAAGAAGTCAGTGAATGTTTACTCAGACAGTCAGCCAGTTCGTTGGAAGGTAATTCATACAATTTATCTCCACGCGGGATTTACAAAACAGGATATAGGAGTCGTAATCTTTCCGTCCATTTGTGCATTCAACTATAATCTGTGCTGTGATACAAATAATTGGATTGCTTTCGAGATAAATGCCACGAGCGGGGTCACGGGAGTCCGAAAGTGAACGATTCTATTTCGTTCGATTTACTGGCAAGGCATTACGACGCAATGCCAGCTTTTAGCCTGACATCCTACTCGACTCGATCGGTTCCCACAACGTTGAAACGAGGGAACAGTTAAACATGGTGTCACAGCTCAGTTGGTAGTAAGCCTGCCTTCTGCGCTGTAGGTCGTGGGTTCGACTCCCACCTATAGCAAAAAATAAACATGAGACGAAGATACATGTTCTTTCCATGTCTGGTTGTCGATATGTATGCATTTACAAAAATATATATTAGTATTATATCAGTTGTCTGGTTCCCTTAATACAAGCTATGCTTAGCTTATTTGTAATAGTAGTAAGGTAATGGATGGTTCGCAAAATTTTATCCAAGTCGGAGAGTTTGACGAATACAAATAAAAAAAAAGAAAATTTCCAGCAACTCTAAAACTTATACTTTTCACATATTTTTTTGTAACCTCCTTTATGTGCAACCTTTTTGTTTTGTACATTTTCCACTTGGATGTAAGTAGGTTTGTTTATGATCAGAATACTGTTCTGTGATTTATGATTATTACATTTTGTCACCAAGTAGACTTGTTTTCAAATTCTATATATACGTAACTATATTTTAAAAGAGATACAGCTTTTGAAATGGTACAATTATTTGCTTCAAGGTAATCTTGGGTAGTCAGTTCATAATGTTTTTAGTACGAACACAAACATGGTTTAATGACCCCGGAATATGAAAGAATTAGGCTTATACAAACTTACTTTTCGTTTCATATACAAGGTAGATTAATTATTTATTTTTGAACATATTTATTCAAATAAGTTAAGATTTTTTTAGTTCTTATATTATTTTGAAGAAAAAGTAAAGGACCATTTTAGGATGAGTCGTAAAATGTTATATATTTTTAATAAAAGTAATTATTAAAATAAAACTTTGAAAACAACGAAAAAAATTTGCAGTTAGACTTTTCAATACTTATTAACTTAGTCTTACAGCTCAGTTGATATAATACATATTAACACCCAGGCACAGAACAAACGCCACACAAATATTTGTCCTGGATGGGAATTGAACCTACAACCGACAGTGCAGAAGGCAGGGCACCAACTGAGCTATGAGGCCAGTCAATGTAGCTATGCATTTATCTATTCACAGTGAAGACAGCATCAACAAGTGGATATACGTTTTGATAATACTGAATGTATTGGGAGTGATCGGTTGCGCTTGCGTCACAATTATGCTGGTTCTCACGGCACTCGGTAAGAACCTGCTACTGCCTAGTTTCTAGATACCACTATTCCAAAATGTTTTTATTTAGATAGATAGATAGATAACACATTTATTCGGCACACAGGACACAAGTACACAAAAGAGCAATGACTAAAAATAATAAACATGAAGAAAAAAGAAATATTACAATATGTACCTGTGCCTCCAGTGCCGAAAAAGGGGTTTTTTTTTTTTTTTTTGATAATGATATGTCCTAGGTGACTTTTAAGAGCAGTAGAACTCTCGCCAAGTTCGTCCGGGGAAGTACTGCCACCATGCCCATTTCTGCCGCCAAGCAGTAATGCGTTCGCGTTACTGTGTTCCGGTTTGAAAGGTGTGGTTGCCGGTGAAATTACAGGCACATGAGACATTCCACCTACACGTCTCAGAGTTACGGGCGCATACGATGCGACTTGAGTCTTGTCATACCAAGTAGGGGAGGACCCAAGTCGCATCGATTGTTATGGGCCGAGGTTACCACTTAACACCAGGTGGGCCGTCGGCTCGTTCCGTAACTGTATTACATAAAAAAAAATAACTTCTGCCCATTAGAAGCAATACGACTTGGGCCCTCGTTCCGTACCATATTAAAAAACCATTGGCTATCGATTCCAGGAAAGCATTTCGTTTCCCTAAATACAATATATGGAATATCTTTAGAGGTTTATTTTTTCAGGTGTAATATTTCCTGAACCTGTAATTGCACCCTCCGTAGAAAATTACATTCAGCTGTTCAGCGGTAATAAATCTGTATATTCAAGGGATGCCGGGGACATCGGTATAGTGTGGGACGCAATACTGTACACATAGCCAGTTATCTTATATGACCGACATAATATGTGCCTATCTAATTACGGTGGAAAGTTTAAAATAATGTCAAACAATTTCCGGACGAGTGCGGTTATTGGTTAGAATAGAAATACAGTTATTCTATTTGAATTATACTAATTCCGATCACTTTTTATGTCAATAAATGATAGCCAAATGAGTTCACAAATAGTTGGTTGAAACAACAATAGCAATGTGATAGGTATATCTAATAAATATATAAAATTGAAGTGTCTGTTTGTATTGACAAAATAACAGATTTTCACTAAATACATATGAAAGTGTGTACGGTACTTATGACAAAAATAAATTATTTGTCTTTCTGTAAGTTTCTTCCGTCTAATCTCTGAATCGGCTGGACTGATTTCGACGGGACTGGCAGATGGCTGATGTAATAAGGAGTAACGTACGCTATTTTACTAAGGTTAATTCATAAACTGATGACTAAACCAAGTAGCTACTCATTTAGTCACAAACTGAATTCAACGCGGGCCAAGTCGCGGGCACAGCTAGTCCATTAGTATAAAAAACATGCCACAAGCGTCTACAAGGATAGCTTACCTATATTTTTATGACTGAAAGATGTGTTTAAACCTATTTGCCTGTTTATGTTAGACAGTTTTAATATTGGAACCAAAAACCATTACCTACATAGATCAAGCGACTAAATTATTTATCTGCAAGATAAGGTCAATCGATATATTTGAAAGCGTTAGTATCACGAGATTTGGCAACGGATAAGTATATAACCCTCACAAGCATACCAGAAAATAATGGGCGACACGGCAATAATGAAGATTTCCACAGGTAAGTGATAAGTACTCCATTTGAAATCGTTTCCTTTTGGCAATGGCTGACCATCCACACAATTTTCAATTACACTCGAGTTAAATCCGCGAGAATAGGTACCTTCACCTACTACTAATTCTTAATGTCAGTTTTTACTATTCATTTTTTTTATTCATTTATTATTTATTTTTCACAAGCGCATTTTTCTCCATTCACTGCACTATTATAATAATATAATAATAAAAGATTTATTCACAAAAAAGCTAGCCATACCATCTGCGCAGGTGGACCATAGATATTTCAAAGGAGCTAATAGCTTTCCCAATAAAAAAATTCGCTTTATTTTTTTTATATATATAATAGGCTCACATTTGACCGCAATCTCACCTGATGTTAAGTGACGATGCGGTCTACGATGTAGCATGTGCGCCTAGAAAATACCTATTCACTCTCCTCTTGAAGACCTCCAGATTATAGTTCTCGGGAAATACAGACGCAGGCAAGGAGTTCCACTCTTGGGCTGTCCGCATTGTGAAAGTGGAAGCAAAACGCTTCGTACGGATGTGAGGTAATTTGACCAAGAAAGGGTGACGCGATGCTGTACGTCTGGATGTAACGTGGTAGAATGGAGATGGGGGAATTAGATCGTGCAACTCAGCCGCGCACTCACCGTAATGTAACCTATAGAATACCGATAGACTGGCTACTTTGTGGTCTACCGGTCTACACAGGTCAGATCTACCAAACAAAGACCCATCAAATCCGAAGGACATGGTCACGTCTCAAATAACTTTTTCAGGTTTCCAAGTGAATTACCTGGATGAGCTGTTCGAAGTCGAAGCGCTCAACTCCGCCGCGGAGTACCCCAGTATTCTGAGAAATGTGTTTAACGTTTCCATGTTAACAATTGCTGTAAGCTTCTTCATCGTGATAGCCTTCGCCATTTTCACGAAGATATACTGATAACTAGCAAATACAAATTCCAAAAATTCCTCGTTTATCGCTCTTTTTATTAGTGAAAACCGTATCAAAATCCGTTTAGATGAAATAAGCGAAAAACAGAAGTAAATAACGACTTTGTTTTATGCTGTTTAGAGATAGAGGCCAGTTTTTATTTTTAATCTTCATTGGCGTTGCTGTGTTCCAGTTTAAAAGGTGTGGTTGCCGATGAAATTGCTTCACCTTCACGTCGGAGTTACGGGCCCATACGATGCGACTTGGATCTTGTGCCTAAGTAGAGGGACTAATGGGAAGATCCAAGTCGTTATATTCGTAATGTGCAGAGTCCAGTACAACTTCACAGCAGGTGGGCCATCTGCCTTTTACTATATATTAATATTTAAAACTATTTTCTTTTATTAGTTATACCTTTGTATGTTTTTTCCATAACTAAGAAATTTTATTATATAACTACATAGTGAAATCTGCATGTTGAAATTGGTTGTGAATACTATTTGTTATATAACTGTTGCTTGTTTTTCATTAAATTATTAATCAAATACTAAGATTAAACATTAAATCAAGGTATTAAAAAAAACGAACCATTTTATGATTTACTGTAACTTTATTAACTCGAAATAAACAAATAAATAATACAATAAATGTTTGCAATAATAGCGCGGCGGCCGTGCTAAATTCCTATTAATAACTTCAACATTCTTACTCACTCAACTGTTACTCTTATATCTAATAAGGCTACCCTTAAATTCTACACTTTCATTACAGGGCCAATGTAAATTATGCGTTTTATTATTGCTTTTCGATTGCGATTCAAATTAAATACAAATATCATGATTTACATTCAGAGATTCAACTTAAATTTTACAAATATCATGGTTTTCAGAGATTCAACTTAAATTTTACAAATATCATGGTTTTCAGAGATTCAACTTAAATTTTACAAATATCATGGTTTTCAGAGATTCAACTTAAATTTTACAAATATCATGGTTTTCAGAGATTCAACTTAAATTTTACAAATATCATGGTTTTCAGAGATTCAACTTAAATTTTACAAATATCATGGTTTTCAGAGATTCAACTTAAATTTTACAAATATCATGGTTTTCAGAGATTCAACTTAAATTTTACAAATATCATGGTTTTCAGAGATTCAACTTAAATTTTACAAATATCATGGTTTTCAGAGATTCAACTTAAATTTTACAAATATCATGGTTTTCAGAGATTCAACTTAAATTTTACAAATATCATGGTTTTCAGAGATTCAACTAAAATTTTACAAATATCATGATTCACATTCAGAGATTCAACTTAAATTTTACAAATATCATGATTCACATTCAGAGATTCAACTTATAAATGTAATTTAATACCATTACCGAATGCCCATGATTATTAAAATTCAGGGAAAGCATCGATGAGTACATTCTACACTAATTAATAATGGTGAAAAGTCAAAAGAAAATGGTCGTACGAGGGTCGATTCAGAAAGCATATTCAGACTTTGGTGCGATCGATGTCATAATTATGCAAGTCCCTTATTCTGTAGAGCGCGATCTAGCCAAATTTCGCATATAAGGGACCATACAGTAGAAATTAGAAAAATCTTTATACTGCTACAGTTAAGACTATAGTCCAGCCCTGATCTACTCGTGTCTAACCTGATCGGTTCGCGAATGCGGGTACGAAGTTTGCCCAGTTGGATAGAGCTACCCTCTCTAGAGAGAGGGACTCGTGTAGAGTCTCTGTAGAGTCCTCTGTAGAGTTAGTTTAAGCTCGTGAAAGTTCACAAATTGGGCGATAATCTTACTGCAGCATACACAACAATACAACTTCAGTTACGACATATTATTTATGTCAGTAAAATAAACTTTTTTTTTAATAGTACCATAAACAATACCCAAAATAAAATCCCAAGGCAGTTACAAGACCTAACCTAAGAAAAGTAACCTAAATTTAAATATTGCTTTAGATCAGGGAATAGCACACTAGCATTGTACTTCTAAATTGTGGAGAACTCAAATTGTTACCGAATGTTACGCCTGAACAATAACATACCAGCACAAAGTATTCTATCGTTTTTCGTTATTTTTGATGTCAATTTACAGCCGAAAGAGGCATTATACCATTTTAAATTCAGTATCATAAATTTCAATCAGATCTATATGAAGATACATATGAAAAATATTTACCCTCTTGGCAACAAATCGCGAAAATATTATAGCATACATCTTAGTGTAGTTACTGTAGTTAGCCAGGCGCAGCCTCCGGAAATAAATGAAGCTCTAAATCTCAATAGAGACAGCAACCTTCACAAAACTGTTTAATTAAACTGTACCAAAATATAAATAATGTATTGTACATTCATATTTTCATTCAACGAAGAACAAGGTTGGTTTTGAAGCCTACAGATGTGACCTAGAGACAGCCGGCATCTGCGACTATAATTTGAATAATCGAATTTAAATCATTGTGATGACTAGGGCAAACAAGGCACATTCAATCGATTCTTAAACGAATATTGTCATTTTCGTTCCCTATGTATTCAGAGTCGGAGCTTAATTAAATATAATTAAGTAAATAAGCACAACTTTATGACACTAACACAATGGCGAGCTGTTTTCTCAGATATACAACAAATTAATTTTTAATTATAAACAAAAATTAATAAAAAATCTAAATAATTTTCTGGTACAATGGATAGTTTTTAGTTTAAGTGCATAACTTAGGTTCTCACCTATCTCTTGAGATGAGCCTAGTGGTACATGGCGGATACCAATTCGATTATATATATAGGTGTATTCGATATGCCAGGATAAGTGCGATTAATTCATCCTCATCGATTAAAATGGCACTAGCAAAGATACATTCTAAGGAATTATCTAAGATAACTAAAAAGGATCGATGCCACAACCAGATAGATATTTTAGTATTTTTTTATTGCCAATGTTTCTCATAAGTAATAATTAAAAATATAATATTAATATAAATTAAATGAATAAATTAATTTAAATTTAAATTCTATCTGGATAGATATTCAAGACTAGGATGAAATATTCAAATTCTTGTTTGGGTTAGTGGATAGAAGCAATTATATGTGGAATTATGCTGTGGAGTGGCGTTGCCCGAAGCAAATCGATTTCATAATTCTATTTTATATGGGTAAACAGACAGAACTTCAATTGAATTCCCGAAGAAATATTTTAGTAAATTCAATCGGTCCACGCGTACTTATATACAGCTAGATCTGGCGTCTGTCAGTTTTTATTTTTGTGATTCACACTGTACACATATCATGTAGCTAATAGTATGAAAAAAATGTATGAAATCAATACACTTCTGGCGCACAAGGCACACCACACCATATAAACCCGCCATAATAATATCTTAGCCTGGAATTAATGCGCTTGTAGTATTTTTCTTTATATTAATTTACAAATTTACTGTCACTAACGGAAAATATTATCGCTTACAACGGCGCTAATCTGAAATATAAAAACGGAATTCAATCCGTTTAGGAGGCACATCTCAAACATCCACCCAAAAATTGCTGTGAGCTCTCTGAATATAATAAGCGAATACTTAGTGAATAAACATTATTGATAATAATAAATATACGTAATGATATGCTACTGATATGATAAAACCTACACTGGTATGCCAGCAACCAGATTACAAATAAACTATAACTAACATGCAATTCATTATTAAACTTAACCTATATCACTAACAATATTTCGTTAAGGCATACAACTGAATATAATTATTATATTGTCAGAACTATCAGGAAGCATGTTCACTTATAATTAGTAATTGATGTTTTATTGACTTAGGTATTAGTATATTACGATCCTAGGCCCGAAAGTTGGATTTCCTGGCCGGGTGTGATAAAAAGGCCGAGGCTTTTGTATCACACACGCCAGGGCATCCAGCATTCGGGCCGTGAGTCGTATACTATTTTTCTTGATCCCGTAGCCGAAAGTACGTTCACTAATTAAGCAAGGGGGCGACCGGGGGGGGGGGGGGGGGGGGGGGGGGGTCGGGGGGCAAGACCGAGGCAAAGCCGAGGTTTTGCTGGTCGGGGCGGGCATTGAAATCAACAAGATGAAATAAAACCAATATTACTAACATGAACATAATCAAGGATTTTTCGCGACATTACGACACGACGTTGACAGGAGCGAGCACAAGACAAAAGCATAACGTTGTAAATATGGCCGGCCGCAAAAATCCTGTCAGAGCGAGCGGTCGTCAGCCGGCCACGAAAAATGCTCTTCCCGACCTGAAATGCGGCCGGAAAGTGCGTACTTTCGGCTAGGGGAGCAAGAAATAGTATATTTATATTTTTATGTGAGGTCTCGTGCACTAGTCACAGCTTTACACGGATGTTGCATAAACATTCTACGCATAGACAATATTCAAAATGAAAGTCTATTACAGAGAAATTAACATTCTACGCATAGACAATATTCAAAGTGAAAGTCTATTACAGAGAAATTAATTTAATCTAAGTTAATCTAGAATATATCACGATTACAGCCTGAATAAATAAAATGCTAAAGGATTCGCCTCATAGCTATCCGACTATAGCACTTTTAGCGTAGTTTTTTTTTATCTGTGGAGTTATTTTTAATGTGTGGCGTGTGGCATTTTTTTAAAGGGACCTTTTATGATATTAATACGACAGCCGGCTTTACTTGATTGATCGAACATACTAGAAAATATATATAATGTACCAATTAGATTCAGAACTTGTCTTGTGCACGGGACCTCCCTAGACACACTGCATAATACGCCTAAGAATAGATACCCGATGTATACATCACCGTCACCCATAACATATTACACACGCCTACATTCAGACTGACAAACTAAAATGGTCAATTTTCACAAACACGCCATATTGTAGAAACGTACAAACACCAAAGAGTTCTCATCACTGTGATAAGTTAAAAAGAAGTCCGCATCGAGATTGTCAATCTAAACGTACAGATAAAGGTAGAACTACACTTAGAACAGATAGATACAGGATCTATCTGTTCTAAATATAATTTAAAACTATGAGGCCACTGGAACGAAACGGAATATTTTTACAGACGGTAATACATAATAAATACAGAACTTATGTTTTAGAATTTGTAGTATATTTGAAAAAATTTACGTTTATGCCAAAATTAGTATGCATACAATTAAATACACAAAAAGTATGTACTGCGATAAAAGTTGTAATAAGGTCTTTTAATCCGGAGTGTCTGAATTCCACAGGAAATGGAGTAATATATAAAGGCTAGGCCCAGTTTTATTAAATTCCCTGTTTCGTTCCAATAGACAAACGCAGCTTTACGAGATTGTATGTCTGACTGTTGTACATATTTCTGACGTTATGTATTTAAATTCAATACTTATAAATCACCTAAACATTCCTCAGATTAACACGTCTTAAGTTCGATATTACACAAAGATTTGGAAGAGATTATTTTTATATAGTTATTTATGTATATTATATGTTAAGTTGGTTAGTCTGAAGAAATAAGATATAAGATAAGAAGAGAAGTATTCATCGGTTTCAAACTTATTATACAATTATGTACGATTGGTCATATAGACTGTTATTTGTATACTTTATGCACAGTGATTCATTACAAAAGGGATGAATCTATATTAACCGAAAAAATATTTATAATTGGGATATAAACACAGTAAATAAGTACTAGTAACTACATCAACAATCCCATTTGAAAGTTATTCAAATCCAATAAGCAACACACTTCAAGTCTCTTAGTTACAGATGCAATACGATTCGACTTGGGTGTTCCCATAACCAGTAAAGACCCAACTCGTATTGCTTTTGTTATGGACACTCACATATAAAAAGTAGTTCTACCTTGAAAATTAAACTATTACATACTAACATAAATAATTCATAGCAGTTAATGTCATGTACTAATATCTAATTTTGTAATAGAACCAACACCGCTAACAGAATGTCTGTTAGCCATTTTAATTTTTATTATATATTTCGGCTGAAAACCATTATAATGATAACTACATTGAGTAAAATAGATATCTTCCACGTCAGACTTCAATAAAAGTACTGGCTTAATATGATTGTAGAGTATACATTAAAACATTTGAAATAGTAACCAATTTTGAGTATTTTCGTATAATATCAATAAAAGCTTTGAATTCGAGAGCGATCAGACGACAAACTAAAATATCCATCGTTGAAATAGCGTTGTACGTGTCAAAATTCGCTTTAGCCATTTTGAGTAATATTAAAATTATTAAATCTTAACATACAACGTAACTGAACCTCGTAAAAATACGCAAAAATCAAAATACATTCAAATTTATGTTACATTAAATTGTAGTAAAATGTTTAATCCTAATACCTTATGGTCAAGTGCACTTTATGAATCTCACTAGGTACCTTCGTTCTCTGGAGTTTGAAGCCGTCTCACCTATCCACCACGGGACAATGCTTCGTGTGAATTTCACTGACACAAAATTATTACGTCTATTTATGGTATTAGGTCTCTCAAACTCTCCTACTTTGAAATTTCCATTTTCATTCTCGTACCCCTTAGCCTTTAGTAACCGTCTCAAATTATGTCACTGAAAATTCTTACGTGAAACATTACCTGCTAACACGTATATGTAAATTTAAGTCGATATGAGCACGATATCATAATTTTGACTTAGGTATATTATGCTAAGCATAAAAATTCCGAATCTACCAATTATAGTCTAAAAGCGGGTACTACTAGCGGGTATTGTCTTCCGACGAGCTGTGTGACCGAACGCGACATCCTAACGAAATATGTACGTCGTAATATCTGTTGGAACGCGACGCGTTCTGTCAAAACGCGAACCAAATCATTAACTACGGTTGGATTAGCTCGCATTTCATGTCAATGCGGTACAAATTAACTAACTGTTCTTTAACTAACTTCTTTCTGATGCAAGCTTTTTTATGACGTTTATATTAGCTCGCATTTGTTATGTCTGGTCGATAAAAAATTTCGTAATTGCTCTTTAATTAACTTCCTTCCGATGAAAGCTTTTCTACCGCGTTTAAATTATCTCGCATTTATTGTCTGTTCGGTACAAATTTAGTAATTGATTTTTATTTAAATTCCCTTGACACTTGAAACCTAGCACAGAACTGGATGCCAATGCAATATAAGCTCGCTTTCTTGTCTGTCTGTCCGTTAGGGCACCGTATTTCTCTTTGGTCTGTCTGTTCGGTCCAATCTTTTTTATTTATTTTAAATGAAACTTGAAACAGCTCAGGACTGGATGACTTTATAACTTTAGTAGAGTCACGGTACGGTGGAACTTCAAATTTTTTTATTAAGGGAGTATCACGAATTTGTTATTATAACTATTGTATATCGATATCGCGTGAAAAGTAAAAGTCCATTTTTATAATCACCATACAGGAAATCGGATTTCAAGGATTTTAAGGATCGTACATTTCATGGACGGAGATTACATTCTACTTTATTCCAATCGTGAGGAATACAAAGTATTTTGTACACTCAGTGAGGGTAGCTACAGTAACCGAGCGTATATGAAACGCGTATGTTAAACGCGGATATTCAAAAACGTATCAAATTTGTTGTTTAATATTGTGCGTGTTTATGCACTAAATATTTAATTGTAATTATCACAGTAGGCTAATGCCTGAAAGCCTCATACGCAATTCAATTATTGCTGTCTTTCATTTTACTGTCAATTCTGAAGACAATTTGGTCATTTATGTTCTTCAAACGGGATTCCAACGGACTGGATAGTTACACAATACTTGACTACAATGTATAAATAATGCACATCTAAACTATCTATATCAATGGAAGCATCAACATGTCAATTCCTTGAGTGCTAAGTATATCTGCCTAAGCTTAAACGTAACGCGTTTACTTAAGAGGTCAAAATTGCTTGAACGTGTGCCGATTGATGTACTGATGTCTTGTTGGAATAGAAAAATGTTTCAAGCAATTTTGACCACTATGAATGGTCCATCTTTTACATTTTGATATCGTGACACAACGCACACAACCTCCATTTACTAACGTCGATACGAACTCGAAGAGATTTAAGCGCATTCTTGTGAAGATATGGAAGTACATTTGGAAATGGAAATGTTATCAGTCTTAAATAAAATAGAAAATATAATGAAAACTAAATACATTCGATATTGCATATCATTGAACTAATACATCGTGAATTCTGAGCAGTCCACCTTTTTCTGCCGCCAAGCAGAAAGGTTTGAAGTGTGGTTGCCGATGTAAAGGCACATGAGAAGCTCTCACGTTCCGTTTCAGAGGAACGGACGCAAAACGACTTGAATCTTCCCATACCAAAGTAACGACTCAAATTATATATTTTTGTTAAACTCTCCTGTTACAGGTCAACAGGTGGACCATCTGCTCATTCAGTAACTTATTATTTTTAAAATGATGTCACAGCGAAATAAAATATATATGGAGATATTATTTGGAATACATTATGTATGTATAGTTTAGAAATAGGTACCTATATAGTGTCGCAATAGCAATGCCTCGAAACAGCCAGAGCCGATGGCGCACCAGCTACCCGCCTGAAACGAATAAAAAATAACATAAGACATTTTAAGGTAGAAACTATCAGACTTTGGAATTCACTTCCTGTATATAAGACATGCCAAATCCCTTCCCATATTCAAATACATAGTCTATCAATATTTATGTCTTTATATTATGTATTCTGTATACGTTTATGTATTGTAACTATGTCGAGAGTGTGGTGGTCGAGTAGTACTGACTCCGAGTTTCAATCCGGAGGTCACCGGTTCAAATCCCGACGTTTACCTACGAGTTTTCCGATTGAAAGATTTATGTGCGCAATACAAGGGTGAAGGAAAACATCGTGAGGAAACCGACATGTCGTAGAACTAAGAATTCGACATGTTTCGAGTGCACGAAAGGAGCCTCTTTGAGGCGCACTTACAATCCTTTCACCACACTGGTTCGAGAGAACCAGTGACTCGAATAGAGAATAGAGACCTTTATTGATATGTATTATTTATTAAGTGTAGTGTGGTATGTCTATGTATTTTATAAACATTATATAATTATAGTTTGATGTACGTTCATAATTGTCGGCGTATATCCTGCCCATGCAAAGGTTGCCTGGAAGAGATCGCCGCCCATCGTGCCAACTTATATGTCTTCAACAGTATTTTTGTATATTTCTTACTTACGTGTACAATAAAGATCTATTCTATTTACTAACCCCCGAAGCGAGTAGAAGTGTGTTATAAGTTTCTTAAGTAACAACAGATTTGATATAAAAAATACAGATTCAATATAAGTAAACTAGTTTTTTTTTTACAGTTACGGAACGAGCCGACGGCCCATTTGGTGTTAAGTGGTAACCTCTGCCCATAACAACCGATGCGACTTGGGTCCTACTAGGTACGACAAGACCCAAGTCACATCGTATGCGCCCGTAACTCTGAGACGTGTAGGTGGAATGTCTCTTGTGCCTGTAATTTCACCGGCAACCACACCCTCCCCGGAACACAGCAACGCGAACGCGTTACTGCTTGCCGGCAGAAATGGGCATGATGGCAGTACTTCCCCGGACGAACTTGGCGAGAGTTCTACTGCTCTTAGTTTAAGGTAGATAGATATATAGATAGATTAACTCTTTATTGTATACACCACAAAAACATTTTACAAAAAAAAGGTAGTTTTAAGTAATATTTGTAGGAAACTAAAGTATCATTAGAAACATCTAGAAACCTTGGAGGAGTCACGAGATGTAATGATGAGCAATGTAATAATGCAATTAAATATATATGTAAATTGATCTGTCTGTTACGTTGAGCAATGCTAATGTTCCCATTAGAAGGGGAAAGAGGCTTTCAAGATCGGATAATGGTAGTGTGGGGTCGATTGCATAACTTTCATGCATTTAAATTTAATTAATCAAAGACTAATGTATGGATTTGACATAAACTGACTGAAAAAAAAGTTACTTAATCACTGGTCGAAAGAACTAATAAGAGAAACGAAATAAATATATAAAGCACGCTAGTAATTTTCAGTAAAGTAATGGACAATTAGGTTTTATATGCTTTTACTGGCCTCATAGCTCAGTTGGTAAGCCTGCCTTCTGCGCTGTAGGTCGTGGGTTTAATAATTCCCACCCAGGACAAACATTTGTATGACGAACATCTTTGTACTGTGTCTGGGTGCTGATATGTATTATATGTATGTACTTACAAAATCCTACTAATATTATAAACGTGAAAGTTTGTATGGATGTTTGTTACTCTTTCACGCTCAAACGGCTGAATGGATTTGGATGAAATTTGGTGTCAAGATAGCTGATTTTTTTGTTTTTTTTTTTGATACTACTTGGTTTTTTTTATTTGATATTTTTTTCCGAATGCCCAATAGTTATACTAAGACCCATTTCAAGGTTATCCATTCATTACCGGACACCCTGTATATACACCTGAGTACACAAAATACTCACAACATGTAAATGCAGTCGCTTTAATCTTGTACGGTTGATGAAACCCCATAATCGGTTTGGAATCACTGCGCTATGGTGTAGGGCTCCAGAGGGTAGAACTCCTTGCTTGCCATGTGGGTTACGTTGTCGGCCATTTTGTATCCCCACAACACCATAGCCTCTTTGCATGCTGCCTGAAAACAACATTTAAAGCTAATAATAATGACTGGCCTCATACCTCAGTTGGTTAGTAACCCTACCTTCTGTGCTGTAGGTCGTGGGTTCGATCCCCACTCAGAACAAACATTTATGTGACATTTGTAACATTGATGTTTGTTCTGTGTCTGGGTGTTAATATGTATTATATGTATGTATTTACAAAAGAAAAGTATATATGTATTATATCAGTTGTCTGGTACCCATGATACAAGCTATGCTTAGCTTACTTTGGGGCTAGATGGCACTGTGTGAAATGTCCACCATTATTATTATTATTATAGAGTAGAATTTATATTAAGTACGTCCAGGGAAGTACCACTATACCAATTTTTGCCGCCAAACAGTAATTCGCATGTTCCGGTTTGGAAGGTTACCAGTGAAATTACAGACATTTATTATACCTAAGTGGGGAGTACTCTAGGACACAAATCCATCAGTAGGCCATCTACTCATTCCGTAGCTTTTCACATAAAAAAGCAGTTGGCCTATCTAGCTACTAGGATGAATCTAAATACAGGATTCTGCACATTATGCAGTTATATTGTTAGTATGTCATATGTGCATATATTAACTCATATATTTCAGGGTCACAAGCGTAACGCAACACGGCGGAATTACATTTACAATTGCATTCAACCTTCAATGGTTATGTTTTTTTTTTATGTAATACATTTACGGAACAAGCCGACGGCTCACCTGGTGTTAAGTAGTAACATCTGCCCATAACAACCGATGCGACTTGGGTCCTCCCATACTAGGTATGACAAGACCCAAGTCGCATCGTATGCGCCCGTAACTGTGAGACGTGAAGGTGGAATGTTTCTTGTGCCTGTAATTTCACCTTTAGATTAATGAGGTTACCCGTATAAAACATAGTATATTTTTTATCTCCGTATAAATAAAATGCTAATACATGCATACATTTAAATATATTAAGTTGCCTATTATCTCGACTTGTTCCAAGCAGCTTCGCTGAGTTGGTAGTAAACCTTCCTACAAACCGGTCCCAGCTTCGATTCTCGGTCAACACGAGTTTTGAGGTTTCTGTTTTATGTGTCAATCAATGCAAAAGCTGAAGAAGGTTCAGCAGTATACTAAAATAAACTGATGTTTCAATGCCAACTGCGACACAGAATCCTAGTGATATAATAATAATAATAATGGTGGACATTTTCACACAACGCCATCTAGCCCCAAAGTAAGCTAAGCATAGCTAGTAGCATGGAAACCAGACAACTGATATAATACTTATATACTTTTCTTTTGTAAATACATACATAAAATACATATTAACACCCAGACACAGAACAAACATCAATGTTACAATTGTCACAAAAATGTTTGTCCTGAGTGTGGATCGAACCCACGACCTACAGCGCAGAAGGTAGGGTTACTAACCAACTACACAGAACAAACAATGTTTGTTCTGTGTCTGGGTGTTAATATGTATTATATGTATGTATTTACAAAAGAAAAGTATATATGTATTATATCAGTTGTCTGGTACCCATGATACAAGCTATGCTTAGCTTACTTTGGGGCTAGATGGCACTGTGTGAAATGTCCACCATTATTATTATTATTATGTTTAACTCAGGCCTGATAACAACCAATTTCATTTAATATGTGATTCCCTAGCTATACTATTTGCAACTTAGACTTAATTTTTGGTTTATTCAGACATTCTGCCCAAGGAGACCCAAATAGTGTTATAGATTTGTTTCAAATGTGCACCAATATTTATTTTATTTATTTAATGTGTCTTTCATACTAGGAGTATACAAATCTTTTACATATAATTCTTATATTGATTTAAGTTCCTCGCTGGGTTATTCTGTTACATGAATTTTGACTAGACTTCCATTAATAGTGATTCATAAGAAAAATTTGTGTGTAGTTTATAAAACGTATGGCCTTACTATCTCTTTACTGTCAGTATCCTTGTCATTCAATAGAATCAGTAAATAAGAATCAACTAAGAAATCTTAAATGATAAGTTGGATTAGTAAGGTTAACTTAGTGATGAATTTGTCATCAAAACTAAAAGTTTTTTTATGTGATTTAGGTGAAGAACAAGCTGATGGCCCACCTGATACGTGGTAACCGCCCATAAACAACAGCAATACGACTCAAGTCCTCTCCACCAGAGTATGAGATGACTCAAGTCGCATTGCGTTACATTCACCCCGAGACGGGGATGTTACGTCTCATGCGCCTGCAACATTACCTGTATTTCCTCAACGTAGCTGTACTCCAGTATATTTTTCCACCTGAAAGGCACATCACGGGAGATTCTGAAGGTAGAACTGACTCCAGCTACTTCCATATTAGTGTGAGTGTGTAGAAACTCATCAACCGACTGAGTGGCACCGAGCCTTAGGAACTTTAATAGTTGATGTGTCGTTACATTGGGGTTCAGTGCTAATTCTTCATAGCGGAGTACCCTGAAAGAAAATTGACATTTTAATAAAAATAAAAAGA
The DNA here is from genome assembly GCA_947359385.1 of Chesias legatella. NCBI lineage: Eukaryota > Metazoa > Arthropoda > Insecta > Lepidoptera > Geometridae > Chesias > Chesias legatella. Next base: position 8,657,679 of record OX375780.1, on the reverse strand, counting down.
CTCTTTAGAAGGGTTACCGATATTTTTTAACCAAAACAGAATTCATTTCGCTACCTGTATCCTATGGATGGGATCTAAACCCACAACATACAGGGCAGAACGTAGAACTAATACCAACTGTGCTAGATAGAAAATACTTTATTGCAGACTAGACTGGCCTCGCAGCTCAGTTGGTTAGTAACTCTGCCTTCTGCGCTGCAAGGTCGTGGGTTCGATTCCCACCCCGGACAAACATTTGTGTCACGAATGTTTGTTCTGTGTCTGTTAATATGTATGTATTTACAAAAAAGTATATAAGTATTATATCAGTTGTCTGGTTTCCATGATACAAGCTAAGCTTAGCTTACTTTGGGGCTAGATGGCGCTGTGTGAAATGCCCACCATTATTATATTATATATTATTTATTGCACAAGGTAAAAACAAGTACATAGGCAAACTTAACGCTAAATAGCATTTTCTTCCAGCTAACCTTTGTGTAGTATGGACTGGATGTGATAGTGCATTTTATGTGCTATGAGGCCATATAATTCAAAGTACTTACATAAGTTGATTAGGGTACTTATGCATCAGTCGGCCAGCGGCCACATAATCACTTATCATGTCAGCGCAAAGCAGTTCTGGTTTCCAACAGTCTGCTGCCGGTTGGCAGAAGTTGCGGTGTTGACGGGACTGCATAACCCCTCGGGGATCACGGATCAATAACACCACCTTTGCATTAAGCCTGTCAGAGTCAGAAGTCAGAAGGGTGAGTTTATTTCTACTATGTATGTACGTTTATTTGACATTATTAATTGTGGCCATTTTACTAAATATTAGAATTTAAAAAATATACAAAGTTGCTATCTGTCTCTATTTATTTGCTGTCTTCTAAACCATGCAATGGATTTTGATATGGTTTTGACTAATAGAAAGAGCGATAAACAAGGAAGGTTTGAGTACATAATCTATACAAATAAATAAAATTGGAGTGTCTGTTTGTAATATTAAAATAACAACTTTTTACTAAGTGCATATGGATGTATACACGGTACATATACCAAAACAATTTTTTTTACAATTTTTGTCTGTCTGTCTGTTTGTTCCGGCTAATCTCTAAAATGGCTGGACCGATTTTGACGGAACTTTCACTGGCAGATAGCTGATGTAACAAGGAGTAACTTAGGCTACTTTTCCGAGGGGTAAAAAGTAGGGGTGCATGATAAAACCGAATTCCATGCAGACGAAGTTGTGGGCAACAGCTAGTTTATATACTGTTATACTGTAGTTATATATTGTAGAAAAATTGAACCCATGTGAAGCCCGGGCTGGTCGCTAGCTATATATTAATAGTGAATTCACAACATAATTCTTTTGAGTCATTGCAATAAGTTTACACAAGTGAAACACTTTTAAACCTCTTTGCTCATGGCACTTTGAAATTTTAGGAAAACTTTAATGCAAAAAAAATCTATTAGTAATGAAACTGAGTAAACACAGTTTAAAATACATACTTAGGTATATTTTAACACCAATTCCACAGAATTAAACGATCGATTCGGAAAATTTTACATATGGGATGTAATTTTAAGAGCAGTAGAACTCTCGCCAAGTTCGTCCAGGGAAGTACTGCCACCATGCCCTTTTCTGCCGCCAAGAAGTAACGCATTCGCGTTACTGTGTTCCGGTTTGAAAGGTATGGTTGCCGGTGAAATTACAGGCACATGAGACATTCCACCTACACGTCTCAGAGTTACGGGCGCATACGATGCGGTTTGGGTCTTGTCGTACCTAGTAAGGGAGGACCCAAGTCGCATCGGTTGTTATGGGCAGAGGTTACCACTTAACACCAGGTGGGCCGTCGGCTGGTTCCGTAACTGTATCACATAAAAAAAAAACTGTTACTGTTTTTATTTACTGCACTGTAATTTACTCTTATTTTTTATCAAAAACTTAGTAATATAAAATGTGAAGTAATCTACAAATGACCATTAAGGCTTTTATTTTAATATAACTTCAAATTCAATAAATTGCCTTATTTTTTATGTTATTTAGTGTATTATTTTCCTAATTAACTTATTTTCTTACAATATGAAAGTAAGCCACATAATGAAGTCAACTTTTTGAAAAGAACATTTGCTTTCCCTTTATTAAAAATAGCATTATAGAAAATAATTGGTAATTTTGTTAATTTGCAAAGAGTTAATAATATGTCTAAAACCAGGAAGATAATCAAAAAATTTTGACCTCCATAAGTTGGTTGTCACCAAAAAACTATGCAGATATTTTTAACTATAAACTTGATATTACTTACTCATTATCTTCCAAAATATCTTGAACCAGACTTAATCTCACACGTACAACTTTCATACTTTGGAAAGGGAACAGCTTACAAAATCTTGCCGTGAAATTTGCATCAAAACACAACTCTTTCTTATATTTACAATGGTCCCACAGTCTTGTGTTATGGCTGAATTGGTGCAAATGCGTTTTACCATATTCAAAATAATCATCCATTCCACTGTAGTCACATTTGAGCATTTTCTTTATTGTGCTTATAGCGTTGTCTGCGTGCGGAGGCCCTCTTATTTGTATGATCTCATATTTCAACAGAGGTTCATAATGGTAAAAGTTACCTGGCATAGCATTCAAGACCTCACCAAGAAACGTTGTTCCGGACCTCCATGTTGATATAATAACATTTCTCAGAGGCTTACCGCTGGCCTCCAAAGTTAATTCTTCTAAGTTATGAACACCGGAACTTGTAAAATTGTAACTAAACAATTCAAATTTAATTTTAGATCGTGTTTTATTCAAAATTTTGTCTATATTTGGCGACCCATCGTACGGATTCGTCGGTATAGGCTGCAGCAGAAGATCTTCTCCATCTTCGGTTTTTAAATAGTTCCGAAGATTTCTGCGGCTTTCAGAGGACGGACGATAACTTACGTTATCTGTATATCGACTTCCAGCAAGAATTAATATAACACTGAGGCCAAATGCGAAACATATTGAATAAAAATTAACTCGCCGCAGCATTACGACAATACTCTACTGTAAACTGATAAACTGTGAACTGAGAAGGCCGGAGGTAATTCACACAACACAAGCACTAAGAAGACACAAAAACTAACATTTTTTTAACTTTTTCGTTTGGCGTATAAATCATGATTCTTTGCCTTCTGTTTCCGCGGAAACACCGCATTGCACCTTCAACGCCATTTTGACTCTATTCAATGACGTAAAATGTAATTGTAATTGTCTGTCAAGTTTCTTTTATGGCATGCTGTCACTTGGCGGCATGGAAACCGGATATCGATGAACTTTGAGTATTAAGTAGTAATATATTTTTTGAGGAGGATAATATAAGAAGCTGAGTTGAAATATTTTGTGTATAGTTGCAGTTATGCGCTAGTATAATAGATAGTAACCCTAGACCATAGAATGAGACGGTAGGTAACAGACTAGTACCAATAAACTTTGTCGCATACACCAAGGCTGCTTTTGTTGTTCCTCCAGGACTCCGGGACGGGAAGCAGATGGATAGTTTTGACAGCTTATGACATTTTGACAGCATTCGTTTTTGAAATTGTCAACGATGACAATTTGCTTTTTTATCGAAATACTTAACACTTTTGATGGCTTCAAGCAATTTTTTTTGTCGTTTTAAAGTAACAAATCCAAAAGAAATGAACGAACATGCTTGTATTCCTAGTTGTCGATATGTACTCGTATATCATAATAGTATCAAATACAAAAACAGAATAATCTTACTTATATTACAAACGTGGAAGTTTGTGAGGATGTATGGATGTTTGTTACTCTTTCACGCAAAAACGGCTGAATGGATTTAGATTAAATTTGGTATCAAGATAGCTTATATCCTGGATTAACACATAGGCTAAATTGATCGCGGAAAAGTCCAGTGTTCCCGTAGGATGACTTATTTACCGCGGGTCACCCTGATTTCATCGACTTCGTCGCTGACTGTACGTGTGGGGACTGGTAGAAGAAAACTGCAGTATAATAAATGAATGCCTATATGGTGTATAGATAGGTAGGTATCTAATAGGTATTGATGCTAAAACGAAACAGAACATCTAAGGATCTACTTTGTATCCAACGATATGCATCTTGCCAATAGTCTCGCCGAGGTAAAACCACAGACCCACTTCTGTACCGACAAGAACCAACAAGAAGGCCTGTTTTACCGTGAGGTGCTTGAAGCAGCCGGTCTTGATGAAGTCTTTTAGCAATTTCAAATCGGCGCTCAGTTTCTGTAACAATAATTATAGGTAATATCATCCACGAAGACGCGCCCCACTCCTTCCTAATCGCCTACATTACAATGTGCAACATCCGCTGCACCTATAGTATGGGAAAACCAAGTCCCATCGTATTGCGCCCGTAACTCTGAGGCGTAAAGATGGAATATCTTGTCTGTATAATATACCTACCTACTGCTCGACGGCAGAAATAGATGTTAATAGTACTTTCCTGGATGGATTTGATAGGTTCTGCATAATTTTTCTACCAGCGCGTTCCATTGGAGGACCCGGGCTCCTCGAATGCGCAGAGGTCGGCCACCATGGTGTTTTTTAGTTCGGGTAAAAATCCCACACACGCTCTTTGCATCCCCGAAGCAACGGGTAGGTTCTTTTGAAAGTTTTTACACCATGCATTAAAAAGTATTGGCCCCACAATTTTATTTCCAGACAGTGCCCGATTAGAGTCGTAGAGCGTGGTTGTCTAGTGGTACTAACCCCGAGTTTCAATCCGGAGGTCGCCGGTTTAAACACCGACATGCACCTATGAAATTTCGACTGAAAGATTTATGTGCATAATAACCACGTTCTCAAAACGGTGAATGAAATCATCGTGAGGAAACTGACATGTTCTAGAAGTAAAAATTCGAAGACACGTGTCAAGTGCAACAAAAGAGCCTCTTTGAGGCGCACTTAAAATCCTTTCACCACAGTGGTCCGAGAGAACAGTGACTCGAATAGAACAAAGTCGTTGTCTATGTTAGGTACTTGCCTGCATTTCATCTCCAGCGGGAGGTGCCATCTCCAATGTATAAAAGCCTTTTGCGACTCTCATCTTTCGCGCAATTTCCGATTGCGCAGCTTTGCCGGCCTTCTCTGCAATCGGACATACATAGTTTAATTAACATGAAAAGCTGTTTATTGATAGCTATTTGTACAAATGCCAGTTCATTGTGTCCCTACTTATTATTTGCTCACCTCTTAATAATTCTATTAGTTCGCCCTTGTGCCTGTTTACAGATGACTTGAACAACTCGGACAAATCATACGCTGAGGTCAATCTGCTGCCTGTAAGAATAAGGTTAATTTTATTTGTGAGTTAGGTAATTAGTTACACGACCCAAGTCTCGTATGCACCCGTATCTCTGAGACTTGTAGGTGAAATGTCTTAAATCTTAATAACTTGTAATATAACCAAGAACCGCACCTTTCAGCCTGCAATACAATTACTCGAATGTTAACGCATTCGGAAAATACTGCCAGCATACCAATTTCTGAATGAAATGGGTATGCTGGCAGTATTTCCCCGTACGAACATGGCATGAGTTCTACTACATGTAAAATGTTTTCTAGCAACTACAATAATCCCATGAGGATGTGCTGCAAAATGACATGAGAGGAGAGCTAGGTACTCCAGCAGTGTCTTTTTCTCCCCAAGGGGTTCTAACGGAGGTGAGATGGCTTCTAAACCATGGATATATCAATTGCTTTATGTGGTTGAAAAAAGCTAGATGCAAACGGATCATTCGTGGCTGTTATTTCCAAAGATGCTGGTCTAAATTCTTACGCAAAATATGGATCAGCCCTTTCACAGAATTGGTGGCGTACGCCATTTTTAACTATTATGCATTCATAAACAATTTAAACACAGTTATAGCACTTATTTTTCTGAACAACGTATTGGTTATTATGCGAGTCAGTGTTGGTGAATTTTGATTTTTAATCTGAAGTGAATGTAGTAGTGTCATAGGCTTTATGGTTGGTCTCTGCCTAGAGTACATTCTCTTTCGTAAACCCAATCAACTTGTCTCAGAAAAAAAAAAGAATATGTTATATGTAAGCTTTATGGGTTGACACAAAAAGTTTATAAGCTACTGTTTCTTTGGGACCTTTTTAGTTTCCTTCTTTGGCGCCTCCGGCTTTTTCTCAGCTTTAGGGTCAGTTTTCTTTTCCTGTTCTGCTTTCTTTACGGCAGCTTCTTTTTCTGTAGCTTTTTTCGCCTCCATGGCTTTCATTTCAGCTTCTTTCCGTTTTTTAGCTTCTTCAGCCTTAACTTTTTCAGCAGCTGCTTGGATTTCTGCCTCTTTTTCTTTCTTCACTCTTTCTTCTTCAGCATCGATCTCTCGTATTTTATTTTGTAATCCAGCAACAACGTTGTCAGCTGCTGCTCCTACAGTATCTTCTAGCTTCTTCCCAGCAGGCCCGTTGAAGAAACTTAGCGTCGTTGGAGGTACACATTCAACTTTTGCGTATTGCCATGCAGTTCCCAGGGCCGGTCTCAAACTCTTAGCTGATGCTATAAATAAATGAATGAAAATATTATTCAGGCTACTCAGGTTTTACTCATGATGGAGCCCAAAAACACAATTAATAGTCATATTTTGTACTGACCTACTAGTATATGTTTCAGTGATTTATTTATAAGAATATTTTTTTTGTAACATAAAAAAATCTTATTCAATTACCATACTCGATAGGTACTCAGTTGAGGTATTAAAATAATGCAAGAATTTGGTCTGTACATTTTATTAGAGAAACAAAGTCACTCCATTGACAGCTAAATCAACTCTGGCCCTCCAACCTTCGTTTAACTTTTTCTAATTCTCTTTCAAGATACTGTTGCTCCCCAGGAAGTTGGTAATCTCGAAACAGCGTTATTTTAGCCACCAGTACATTTGTGACTTTATCCAGTGCCGTTTCGATTTTTGACACCACTGGATTGTCTACGAGTGGTTTTGCTGGTGACTTTGTAACCATATTTTTAGCAGCGCTCCAAACTTTTGAGATGGCTGGACGTACCGTTTGCAAGGAAACTGCGAACAAAACAAATGCATTATTCAGCTAATATTGGGAGCTGAAATAAATAAAAATATATTTTTAGTGTGCAAGCGATGGAGGTCTGCCTTTGTTTTGTTCGAGTTCCTTTGAATTATTGTATTGCAGGTACCCACCTAGAGCCAAATCGAGAGCTATTCGCGTTGCTCTTGCCATTTTTAAAGATTTCTAGACATATATTTCGAAAATCTTGAATCGAAGTAGTCTTTGTTTACAATAATTTGTTTGATGACAGATGACTTCAACGACGTTAGTTTTACATAAATTGTAAAAATCCATGGCCAATTTATTCTATGATTTTTTAGACTCTTTTTTGATAGGATAAAGAGTTGGAACGAGGCAACATAATTCTCTTTAGAGCCTATGCAAAAAACGACAGTAAATAACTAGTACGTAATGAACTGAGAAGTCGCGGTATATATACAGGGTGCCCGGTAAGGAATGGATAACCTTGAAATGGGTCTTAGTAGAACTATTGGGCATTCGGAAAAAAATATCAAATAAAAAAAAACCAAGTATAGTTCTACTAAGACCCATTTCAAGGTTATCCATTCATTACCGGACATCCTGTATATTATGGAGTTGTAGGAGATGATTTACGTAGGTCATTGTTATCACGATGAAATGTAATCTATGGGGTTTTGTAGGACTTTTGCTGGACTCTTTTTAGGTGGTGGTACTATCATCAAGAACAGATTGGTAATTTGCTAATACTAGGGCTAGCCTTGTGCAATACCTACCAAGACGTTCTCTTGCATTAGCATAATAACGTGGGCCAGGCCACGTTGATTATATAAACCGTTGTCTTTGAAGAACTCTAACGATAGGGATTTACTCTCACTTTGAGTTGTGCCACCATATTGGTATCTACCCTACAGGCTGGGGCATAAAGCACTTCATAACTTCGATTAGCAAATAAATGTACTCCTCGCTCTGATCAGGACGTCGCGTCGTGTTACTAGAGGACTCGAAACGATGGATCAATAGCGGTGCTCTGATGTGGGTGAACCAGAAAAAATATCTTTATTGCCTAATAGTAATTACATTTTCAAAGTCACTTTCACACATATATTTGTCTGAAAGTGACAAATATATGTGTACATATTTTATATCATACGTTACCCCTGGGCGCCCTTATCACTAATAGATACTTCTTCCAGGCATTGTTTAGTAGATATTTAGCCAAGAGGTATAAAATTCGTACATCTACTTATGGTAGATTTGCGGGTAGAGTTCCATTCCCTGCTGATGTGACTACCAAGAGACTCTCTAACACAAATTAACCCGTTAAGTCCGTTTTGTTAATCTGACTTGGTTCTAAACCGTGTAATTACGTAGGTGTAGTGACCTACCTACCAAGCTACCTGTGCCCAGTTATCTGACTCTAATTCCTGTCGAAGCGGTATTATGCAAATCTACCAGACCAAGCTACGTGTTAACTAGCCGTGATATCTACAGCTTCATTAGCTCACTCGCTGCAAGTTTCCATCTAGGTCGTACACAACTGTAAACAAGGATTTACAGGGAGTTTTATGCCCGGACTAGACACAGCGAATGAAGCCGAACAAACCCTTCATTATTATTTTTATTATAAGATTATTTAAGATTATTCTTCCCCATCGAGGGTCCGATAGGGTTTGAACAGGCGTCAAACCTAGCGATAAGTACGCGTGTCGTTACGTTTTGAATATTATATTGACGTTTCCAAGCCATTTCTTTGAATTCTATAAATATATAGTTTTTTGACTTTGACTTCTTTGACTTTTGACAACCCGCTCGGCTTCGCACGGGTACCAGTAGACGACTAGGTAATTGTTTACTCTCACACAAACCTTCTTTTGAATTGGTATCTATCTATCTTTATCGAAGACCCTAAGGTAATTACTGCGATTTACCTATATAGACAGAAAAATAGGTGAAATTTAGAAATTTACGTTTTAATGAAAGAGAGATTTGTTCGCTTTCATTCATTTTTCTAGGCTTAGTATTACCTACGCTGTCATTCGTTTTATAACCCTAATGTCTATACGATTATGGGACTAATTTCTCATCCCCGCGAATCTAACCTTCCAAGGTGTAATATATACAGGGAGGTACAAGACTCGTTGTGTTTTGAAGGCTACCTTATCTATTGGAGTTACCCTCCCGTCTAATCGTCGGATCCAAGGTTCGAGCCCCGGTCGTGCAAAACATTCATGTGATGAGCATAGAGGTTATTCCAGGGACTTCGATGTTTGTATGTATTTACAAGAAAAGTATATAAGCATTCTATCAGTTGTCTGATTCCCATAGTACAAGCTATGCTTAGTTTGGGGCTAGATGGCGCTGTGTGAAATGTAATAATAATAATAATAATGGTGGACATTTCACACAGTGCCATCTAGCCCCAAAGTAAGCTAAGCATAGCTTGTATCATGGCAACCAGACAACTGATATAACACTTATATACTTTTCTTTTGTAAATATAATATATATTAACACCCAGACACAGAACAAACATCAATGTTACAAATGTCACATAAATGTTTGTCCTGAGTGGGGATCGAACTCACGACCTACAGCGCAGAAGGTAGGGTTACTAACCAACTGAGCTATGAGGCCAGTCACCAATTGTCAATATGTCCACCAATATTTATTTATATATCTTCTATAAGTATACTCATATTATGACTCGTGTATTACTTACGGACTTTGTGTTTTATCCGTACTTACTAACTTAACTCACACAATATCCCAACAATAAGTTACAACACACATTTGACATCTAGTGTGCTAACCACAGCTTTTAACTGGCCTAACATGGCTCAGTTAGAACGGTGCCGTCAATAAATATTTATGTGGTAATATTGTTCAATGGAGATAAATCGGAAATGTCAAGTGACCATCTTCTTGGCTAAAATTATAGATAATGGACAGTCTTATTAAACGGTGTTTAAAATAAGAGCAAAATATGGATGACTGAAATAATTACGGTAAATTAATCTCTAGACGAGATTAACCCAGACGTCATTTCAATTATTCATGGTCAAATATAAGCAATGTAGCAGTAAACCTATATATTTTTTTGTTTTTTTTTTATGTATTACATTTACGGAACGAGCCGACCGCCCACCTGGTGTTAAGTGGTAAGCTCGGCCCATAACAACCGATGCGACTTGGGTCCTCCCCTACAAGGTACGACAAGACCCAAGTCGCATCAAATGCGCCCGTAACTATGAGACGTGTAGGTAGAATGTCTCATGTGCCTGTAATTTCACCGGCAACCACACCTTTCAAACTGGAACACAGTAACGCGAATGCGTCACTGCTTGGCGGCAGAAATGGGCATGGTGGCAGTACTTCCCCGGACGAACTTGGCGAGAGTTCTACTGCTCTTAAAACTTCATTAACTTCGTGTTTTAAGTGTTTTATCGTTAAATATAATATGAAAGGGATCCACTAATATTTAGTAGGGAAATATAGAAACCGGAATATGTCTTCTAATGTCGGCTAGACTTTGCAGGAAAACGATTGATCTACCACTTCCTCCGATATAAGTATTGCACAGCATCATTACTTTCAATTCGAGAGCGCATATGGTCAATAACAGTTACCCGATATCTCAGACATTACAATGTACTGTTCGCTGCTGTAATCTAATTGAAATTCAACATTTATTCAGGTTAATACGTTTTTTCGAGTTGTTTATCAAAGCGAAACGCTTTTTGCCTGATTTAAATTGATAGGTGGGAGTTAGTAAGTGCGAGTAGGTATACAAGTCGAGTCTCTAGATCTGGTTCTAGGACATGTCAGTTTTACTCAAGATGTTTTCCCTAACCGTTTTGAGAACGTAGTAATACGCACAAGACTTTGAATGATTCTCATAAACTTAAAATTAGTTTTTATGTGAAATATGTACCCTACAGCAATACGACTTGGATCCTCTCCTACTTAGGTAACAAGACCCAAGTCATCGTATGCGCCGGTAACTCTGAGACGTGAAGGTAATGTCTCATGTGCCTGCAATGTCACCGGCAACCATACCTTTCAAATCGAGATACAGTAACGTGAAGGCTAATGCATCAATCCGCCAATAAATAAATGGGCATGGGTGGCAAAAATGGGCATAGTGGCAGTACTTCCCGGACTATTGCGGAAATTTAATTGAAGTGCGTGCCACACAAGGCTGAGAATCGAGGTCTAGAGTTTGAAAAAAAAAAAAAAATTGATTGCTCTTAAAGTCACATACGCTGTACCATCTACTTACAAACCCAACCTAAATTGAAAGATTTCCTTAGTTGTGAGTTTTTGTGCTTCGGCCCAGTTCGAGGGTTCGTTGCCTCTGGCGTCTAACTGCACGCTTTTTTATAACAGCTCGATATCTCCTCGATATGACAAATCTACGGAGTAAAAATTACGTAAAGGTATGTAAGGTATGAACACTGCACGCACCACACCCAGCTGTTCATGCAAAATTTGTCTTTCTACCTTCCCTCTGTTTAGCCTGTTTAGCTGTGAAGAGCTTAAAAATGTCGTTTGAGTAATATTCTAAGTCACTGCATGAGCGTAGAAAGTAAAATTATAGTAAGCTGTAAAAGCAAACACAATATATGTAAGAAAGACTGAAACAGACGAACGATGCCATAAATAATTTATTATAAAGCTGTATCTGACTTGTAAAATATCAAAGGCAGGTCAAAGATTTGACTGGCCTCATAGCTCAGTTGGTAGTAACCCCTGCCTTCTGCGTTGTAGGTCGTGGGTTCGATCCCCACCCAGGACAAACGTTTATGTGACATTTGTAACATTGATGTTTGTTCTGTGTCTGGTATTATATGTATTTATTTACAAAAGAAAAGTATATAAATATTATATCAGTTGTCTGGTTCCCATGACACAAGCTATGCTTAGCTTACTTTGGGGCTAGATGGAGCTGTATGAAATGCCCACCAATATTTATTTGTTATTTATTTATAGTTTATCAATCAGGACAAATCTTTATCCAACGAAATCACTAACAAGTTTGGGAGTTTAATAAGATGGACGTCAACATTAAAGTATCAAAATTACTTATTGTAACGGTAGCAGACAGATCCATTGATCAATGTTATAGACGTGATTCATTACTTTACTATATTCGTAGATACAACGAACAAAAATTAATAGCAATAAATTTCTAAAATATTAAATCTGCGTTAGGAAATACCTAGAGCAGTAGAACTCTCGCCAAGTTCGTCTGGGGAAGTACTGCCACCATGCCCTTTTCTGCCGCCAAGCAGTAACGCATTCGCGTTACTGTGTTCCGGTTTGAAAGGTGTGGTTGCCGGTGAAATTACAGGCACACGAGACATTCCACCCACACGTGTCAGAGTTACGGGCGCATACGTTGCGACTTGGGTCTTGCCGTACCTAGTAGGGGAGGACCCAAGCCGCATCGCTTGTTATGGGCTGAGGTTACCACTTAACATCAGGTGGGCCGTCAGCTCGTTCTGTAACTGTAATACATAAAAAAAAACAAACCTAGGTAATAATACAACAGGAAACAAAAATACTAGATGCACGTTCGTCAATTATTGTGTCGATAAACAATATTATTTAATTATAGAATTTTCAGGTCTGTGTTAAATGATAACAGGTATCTGTGGAATGACCTTAGTGAAGGCTAAACTTGTGTCAAGTCCGCAAAAGGAGCCTCTTTGAGGCTGTTGAAAAATCCAAATAACCAAAATGCCCTTCTATAACATATTTATCGAATCAAAATATGATAACTTTTCTTATAAGAACCACGTAAAATGCAATCATGCTCAAATACCTAACGTGATTAACTCACGGAAATCCAAACATGGACCATTGATAATAGCATCACATTTTTATGCAAACTAATTAATCACAGCCTTGATAAAAGAACGTGTCTATAAACGGAAATTATACGGTATTTTTGTTTGATTCATTCATAGATATAATGATGGAGCTATATGTAAATAATATTTAATTGTTTGAAAAAAGTGTTGGTCGATGACTCTGGGTTTAAAAAGCCCGTTATGGTTCAAAAATCCTTAAACATACCTAGTTGTTTTGGCACTGATAATTTATTTAGATAGTAAAACTCTTTATTGTGCATAACGCCTTAACTAAACAATTACATTTTTGAACTAAATTAATCTAATATAAAAAAAAAGAAATGCATAATGTACATCTTTAATTTAAATCTAAGATTTAGGGAAAGATCTCTTACTCTATTTCTTTTTTTATCCCTAATAACTATTTAAGCAATTAATTATTCTTAAAAAAACGTGTAGTTGTAATACTTCTAGTAAAATAACAAATATTGTAATTAGTCAAGTATGAGTAATTTGCGTAATGGTTTTCCAACTACCATTGAACTCTTAAAAGCATTTAATCTATGAAGCTAGATGGCAGCACTGGTAAAAATAGAACGTGTTAACTTTTCGATTAAGAAAATTCCTAAGTCATACTGTAAAACACGTAACTAACCCAGCGCAGCGTAACAAAATTACAGGAATCAGTTTCTAGTCTATATAATATTGAAATAACTTCACACGCTAGTAGACAAAAACACAAAACGAAACGATAGCGCGATGCAGAAACAAAAAATTGTAGTAGCGCCATCTAGCGGCTCCACCATGACAACTTAAGGGAAAGAACAGTTTAGACGCATACAATAGTAATTTATATTTAGTGTACCAGAGAGCCTTCCTAGATCTTACCGAATACAGTACATGTTATATCTCCATCTGCGGCTAACAGCTACTTGTCCATTCGTAAAAAAGCTAGTTTACACCCGTTTATATATCTCAATAAGTTAACAATAACTTTATTATTGTAGAAGAAAATATATATGTTCGATTAATGAATATGTACACAGATATTTGTATTCCAAACCACCAATCCAGGGCTTCTCGCACCGAGGATTCCACCATTAATGTTGATGGGAATCCCTCTGCGCGCAAGTCAGACTTACCCTTGATATCACCCTTGATTTTCAAAACATTAAGTATATTTTTTTGCAATTTTTTTTGAATTTATTTTCCAAGTTCTATAATAAATATATTAATATTAATTATAATGTTTTGTTACAGCATACTGCAAGCATAAATGTAAGTATTGTTTTGACGACTTGTTATCAAACGGATGAAGTTCCTAATTATAGAAGTACTTTATTCTTTGGAAATATTTCTTGATGTTCCTTATTTTCTAAATTTATTTATATATACCATTTAAATAATTTTCTGATATGGGATGCAATAGATCTTAAATTAAACACGTAATATATATTTGTTTGACTTTCGTCAGAAAATACAATTAGTCCACCTAATCGTACAAAAAGTATTTTATGAGTTAGATATAGCAATTATTTAATCAGTTAACCAATATATAATTTGAAAAATTATACAATAATCCAATTTTTTTTTTCTTGTCGAAAACAATACACAAAATATCTGTTGCAAAAACCAGTAAATATGTCTAAACATCGTGATGAAGAAGACCTAGCTTTGACCTGTTGCGTCAACAGTCGTGTTATCGAAACATTACCGCGATGTTTCCGATGATATCATGGCAAGTTGATCATAAAAAAATTAAATACTTACCTTAATGTGACTAATTACTTGACGTAGAGCTTTTCATTAAATTAATGTGTGACTCACACAACGAATGAAAGCGAACGAATATCCTATCCGAATGGAACCTTACACGTTCTTTCTGGTTGTTACATTACAAAAGTAACCAGCAATGCTCATATGAATTTGAGGTTCAGTTACTATCTGTAGCTAACCTATCAACAAGTTGGCTATTCTATAACAGACATCTCGTTGATATTCGTTGGAGGTATGAAAAAAATCTAAAAACAGTTCAGGCTGTGCGCTCTCTACATATCAGTCAGCCAGGCGTTTGATTCTTATGCTAAATTCTTCTATAGGAGCAACAACATATAATGTTTTATTTCAATGTTCAATTATTATAAGCCGCGCTTACTCTGAGGCATTAAATGTAAATCTGGCATCATAATTATTATTGATCTCTCTCACAGAAACGACAATGACCTATTTTTTGATCCTGTAAAAATACCTCATATTGATTAACGGGGTAGTAAAGGGAATAAAGGTTCTCGAATGGTGACCACGAACCGGCAGACGCGGTGTAGGGCCACCTACCCGATGGACTGATGACATAGTCAGGATCGCAGGAAATCCGTGGATGCAGGTGGCTCAACACCGTTCATTATGTAAATCTTTTGGGGGAGGCCTATGTTCAACAGTGGACTTTTACCGGCTGATATGATGATGATTATATTCTGATACTAAGAACAAACTAATTAGTGAAAAATATTTAATATCTCAAAAGTGCAGTAGATCATATAATGAATGTAAAAGCTTTCATATTATTTAATACTTTACTATTTAAATTATATAAAAGTTTATGATGAGGAAAGCGCTTTTAATTTAAATAATCAATTGTGCAAACGAATATTTTGAGCAGCGAAATGCACGAACTCGATCTTTGTTTGTTCTCGATGCGTTCGTTCTCATTTGCTTAGTCCGTGTGCGTACAGATTTAAGAAGCTCAAATAATTTTTCCTCTGACGTAAATTATTATACGCATAAACAGAATAAAAACATCCAAATGGCTCTATCACGATTCATCATTTTAACAAGGTAATTTAGCTACGCACTCCAAGGATTCATGATGGCACGATTGTTCGTCTTATAAATTGTCGGTAAGCTAAATACACAAGAACTAAGGCCAATATTAATGTCAAAGTCAAAGTCAATAACTTTATTTCCATAGAATTCATAAAGAAATGGCTTGGAAACGTCAATATTCAAAACATAAGGTCACGCGTACCCACCTGGTCTCAAGTGGTAACCTCGGCCCATAACAACCGATGCGACTTGGGTCCTCCCCTACTAGGTACGATAAAACCCAAGTCGCATCGTATGCGCCCGCAACTATGAGACGTGTAGGTGGAGTGTCTCATGTGCCTGTAATTTCACCGGCAACCACACCTTTCAAACCGGAACACAGTAACGCGAACGCGTCACTGCTTGGCGGCAGAAATGGGCATGGTGGCAGTACTTCCTTGGACGAACTTGGCAAGTTCTACTGCTCTTTAATTTTATTTTTATATATTGACCCTATTTATGATTGAAAAATGGTAAACGTTTCGTTCTGTGTATAAAGGAGGTATTTAGAACGCGCCATTAAACGATGACATACAACTTGTGTTACACTGATGGTGTAACTTTATTACCATGATTGCTGGCGTGACATTCTGCCAAAGTTCAGTATGGTGTGACCATGTTATGTTAACCGCAGCCATGGTGGTTCAAGTTTTTGGACTAGAAGTATAACTAATCTATATAAATAAATAAAATTGAGAGTGTCTGATTGTAATATTAAAAAATAAAAAATAAATGCATATGGATACACGGTACATATACAAAAACACAATGATTATAGTGTAGGTCAGTTATGTAAGAAGTGTCTGCTAAGAGGAAGCTGTAAACGAGATTTTACATATTCTTAATTCCTCTCCCCCCCCCCCCCCCCCCCCCCCCCCCCTACACCAAGCAAGGTCGCTGAACTGTCGCAAAAACACACATTTCAATATGTACCAAGTAATACTTATTGAGTTTGTTAAGTCCTTGATATTTCATTAAAAATACTATATAATTAGATTAGATTATTATTTCTAGAACTGACACAATAAATATAAACTATTGTTATCGTCATTTGCTGTGACAGTTGTCACAAATTGGAAGCGTAACTTTACTATTTATCAGTTAGAAGACCTCACCGGGCAGAATATGTATGTCCAGTTTGTAGCGCTAGCCCTAACTTCAGAACAGTGATTACGTGCTTCCTGCTGACACAGTCGCATATAAACCGCTGGTTCTCTCCCTACTTTTTGAGCCGTAGTCGTAACTAGATTTTTCGACTAATAACGTAAGATATCATTTTGATCAACATATTAAGGCTGGATAGAATCTATACATAGTATAAAACAAGTCGCTCCCGCTGCCTGTACGCTTACATCTTTTAAACTACGCAACGGATTTGAATGCAGTTTTCAATAGATAGAGTGATTCAAGAAAAAGGTTTTACGTAAAGTTTAATATTGTTTTCATTAATTTGTTGAAATATGACGATAATTGTTCAAGATGTCTGAAGAAATCAAGCCGACTGGGAGCTTTACTGGCATACACCTCGTACACTGACGTAAACCAATACAGTTGTATGCCCTTATTAAATTATATTAGACCATCGTCTTCTTTTTTTAGGCGTATAATGTTCTGCTACCCGTACGGAGCCCGGGCGGGTCGCTAGTTGTTGATAGCCACTTTGATAATGATAACAGTACCGCGATAAGCTATCAGTCAGACTTAAGGCATTTTAAAATAAAAGGTGGTATGTAGTTAGTACCACTAAGTTCGTCTAATAAACTTCACATTGGTTGGATTTGCCTAGCTGTCGTCTATAAGCTGTGTGCTCCGCCAGGTCGCTCCCGGAAGTCTGGTCTGGCCTCGTGGATCCACATTTTCTATCAGCATTATGTAATAAATCCCAGCAGTTATGGATACGATACGTTGGTTCCAACTCTTCATGGTCATCATTAAATACATACTCGAATGGTTCCCTAGTTACTTTAATAGTAATCGTAATAAAGAGTTCGATAATATTGACACACATTTATTGTGACGAACATAAAGTTTGGATGTTGTGTTATGTACTTGAGTTGTCACCTGAGATACAGGCAATTACAAAATAGCCTCAAAATTATTGTAACTAGTCCCTAGTAAATTACTAGATCGCTCAACCTGAAGAAGATAAGGGGTGTCGTTAGGTTTTTTTTTTATCAAAGGATATATTTTATATCAAATATTAGATATATCTTGTGTAGCTATTGCTAAACTTCATAAAAACAAACTAAAATTGAAAAGGTCAGATTAATATTATTAATAAAATGAACATTGAACTATGGACACATCAAATTTCTTATTGCATATGAAATGAATCCATCGGAATACTAGCTCCAAGACTAAAGCCCAGTTCACGAATTAGCCTATATTTAATTACCTCTACTAAATATAATCACAATAATAGCTACATGATAATATAAAGACAAATAACGAAAATGTATATTTTTCTGAACAAAAATACACGTAGGTAACATTTACAAAACATTGGTACGATGCATTGCAATCGCAACCTTGGAGTGTTGAATATTGTCCCCTTTTCAATGAAGTATTGTTGCTAATCTTGGATGGGACAAAAAACCGGACATTTCATCCCGGCAGGCAAACGCGACTGGCAACCTGACGCCATACGATGCCGTCAACATGTCGGGAGGGAGCGAACCAAACCGACAGCCGACAGTCAACCGCGTGCTTCGCCGCTGGACGCACGCGTTCCAAAGCGCAATCAAATTCCGGACATTCTCAATCAGTGATTATACTAACCCCATACACACAATACCCCAGTGCTAACAACACAAGAGACGAACAGAATTGCGTGCGTTGGTGCGCAAATGCGGCCTTTCTACGTACGTGGGTGGGAAAATAAACATTACACTCCGGTAAGTTTATTAATTCTAAATGGCCAGTTTCGAAAACTTATGTTGTCTAATTCTGTTCACATTATTACAGTGTTAGTCTTAGTGAAAGTGAAACCGCATTTTTTATGAATCTATCATGTTCTGCTCTGTGATCCTAGGTTTCGTTTGATTAGTCAGGTTTGTATGAGCACTAAGTGGTCTAACATTACTATCAATTTACAATTACTTCACAACTTGTTGCCAAATGTGTTTGCTGTTCAAATAATAGTTGATTTCACTACTCAGTAAACTTGACAGGATCTAATTCTGTACGTTAAAGGACAGTATCTTCATTGTAATTCATTGATAAGGCACAGGATGGGGGCTGACCTTACATAGTCTATAGCTGCTACGATAAAGCGTCAGTGTATATGCCATCCTGCCCGTAGATACCAGTCTCTAAAGCTCCTGTAGGCATAAGCTTCTCGACGAGCGAGAACAAATCTCTACTACATAATCTCTACTATGGATATCTACTATGGGAGCCCCGAAATCTCTAGATATCACACGCCTTCAAATTTTGGTTCTAGGACATATCGCACTAAAGTATCTCTTCATCGTTTTGAAAAACCTTGCACACACATTTTTTCAATTAAATATACCTAATAAGAGATGCTCGCCTCACACGTCTGGAATTAAACCAGCGACCTTTGATTTGAAAGTCGGTATCCGTACCCACCACTCGGCCACCGCGCTCTCATCCTGTGTTATGATTCTCAAGTTTCAAAAAGCCATTGTTTATTTTAATTTGTAATACTGAGAGCGAAATGATAATAATGTTGGCTGATGAATGTAAGTCTGGGACGTAACCGTTGTCTAGTATCATGTTTCATCACTGAACCGCCAATGAGTCCTATTATTTTAATTTGCTATTATTAGATATATCTATATGACATTGTTATTTTATAAGAACTCTATAAATGAATTTATTATTCATTCTTTTAATCATAGTTTTTTATGTGTAAAGTCACGGGACGAGCCTGGTGTTAAGTGGTAACATTTGCCCATGACAAGCAATATGAATTGGGTCTTCCCACTTAGGTACGACAAGACCCAAGTCGTATGCGACGGTAATTCTGAGACGTGAAGGTGGGATAAGACGGTTATGATGTGTGAAATACTTATACATTTTGTAAAAAAAAGCGTACAGCAAAATTATTAGTGATTTTATAATGATTTTTACCGTATTCGGTTCTTTTTAAAATACTGTTAAAATCAAATCTGCCGTATTAAGAAGATATGACATTCGCAATTGTGTCATATACTCGAAACCACTTTTAGGTACCATGTTACTACAAAAAAGTGCTTTCCACATATTTATATTTCCTAATTTTTTACCTCAGTTTTTTGACCCTATAGTGTCTAACTATATAGGGTCAAATAGGGTTCACTCATTCACAGAGGTACCCCTTTATGAAGATAAAGTAACGCGAATTTAGCTGAAGTCAAAGTTAAGGTTTATGAAAATATTTTAAATATAAAGTAACGCTTAAATAAATACTGAGTAAACATTTTAAGTAATCAAAAATATATGTGATAGCGGGGTTTTTTTAATCAATTTATTCGCACAGTACGCTCGGAAACCCTATCTTTCCATTTACACAAACAATCGTACTTATCATTTAAAAATACATTAAAATCTAAGTACAATAGTAAAAATAATTAGCGTGCAATTCCTATTAGCGTTTTTTAGCGTAGAAAAACATTTTACTTACTACTCGGTTCCGTTTCACGTCATGTGAAACGAATATTATGAATATGAAAGAAGATTTTACTAAAAAACCCTTCGTATATAATTCTGCCAGTAACATGAAACTAGGTGTCACGGTCCGATCACGCCCCTACACTGAATCAATAGAGCGGCACGCAGCCACGTAGGGCGCACAATGGCCCAGACAGACTCAAAATGGGAGTGCATTCAAAATGTGCGCTTCAAAAGGATGGCCCCTGACGTTTACGGCCTTAAGCGTTTTTACATTACGATTATTATATCTCAACACGATACGATATCAGTGGAACCTTATCATGTCCAACGACTGTATGATTCAACTGTCATTAGGTGGCATTATTATAATCTCCATTATCTACTGAAGATAAATAAGATACAAAGATAAAGTATAAACGTTTTCGTCGTAATTTCAAAATGAAAACTACAGTCTAGATTAGCTAGACGTTTTGTTATTAACTATTCTGTGGTCTAGACAAGAATATTGCAAGGAAATTATGTTATATTATTTCGTTCCCACAAAGTATTGGTGTCCTACCGATTTTTAACCAGTCAATAAGATATTTAAAACTATTTTTATATTACTTTCTATGAAAATAGTTTTAAATATCTTACTGATTGGTAAAAAATTTATAGTTCTACCTAAAGATAAGGATTCGCTTAATTAATTAGACCTTGGAAATATGTTAATATTTATTAAAAAAAAAGTTTTTTTTTCTTAAAAAAAATTTCATTCTGTTTTTTAAACAACCTAAAAATATCTTATCGTAAAATATAAGTAAATAAATCAACAATAATATTTCGTTTAATTATGTTAGCGACAGGAATAGAATATATCGTAAAGAAAGTTGCATGATGAAAAGCGCCCTATTATGTTCACTGGCTCATTATGGCAGACTTTTAGATGATGAAGAGGATTTAGAACTTAGGAATGAAACATTATTGGATTTATAATTTATGACAAATTAAGTTTGAAATGAAGGAAAGTAAAGGCAGTCGTAAATATTCAAAGTTAATTGCGATAAATATTTATTGGCGAAGCCAGAATTTATTCAAAAACTGCGACCATTACGTGCTGGGAAAGGGATGAATATTGAAGGGAAAATTGTATGCAATGAATACAATTACGCTGTCGCTTTCTGACAGAGTTTCAACAGATGCGTACCATCATCTCATAGAGCAATAGCGCCAAGCCAACGTCTTTAACCAATTAAGTTAGTGACCAGTCCAGGCATGATATATTTAATTTAAAATAAAACAGGTTATAAGACAGTTTAAGTATAATTAAATTTAAAATGTTTACAAATTTACAATTAAAGAATAAGAAACTTGGAATATTATAGACATAGACATAGACATAGACATCATCATAGACATTATCATCTCAAAATACGAAATAAAAAAATAAATATTGGTGGACATTTCACACAGCGCCATCTAGCCCCAAAGTAAGCTAAGCATAGCTTGTATCATGGGAACCAGACAACTAATATAATACTTATATAATTTTCTTTTGTAAATACATACATATAATACATAATGACCCAGACAGAACAAACATCAATGTTACAAATGTCACATAAATGTTTGTCCTGAGTGGGGATCGAACCCACGACCTACAGCGCAGAAGGTAGGGTTACTAACCAACTGAGCTATGAGGCCAGTCAAATTTACTTACTTCTCATTCACAGTCATTACTTATACCCCACACGATCTACAAGTCTGGACGACACAGCTATTCATAAACTCACTCGACAAAAACGACCAGTTAATAAAGGTCTTTTGAAACCGATTAGATTTTATTGGCACAGTTGGAGAATAAATTGGATGAGGAGGTCACTTTAAAATTGGTACACTGCACCCTTTTGCAAAAACTCGAACCCTTGAGACGCAAAATGCTGTGTACATATTATATATGTTTAATGAATGCGCAACATTGGTAATGGTTTGGGTCGTCAACAAAGATGCGTCACGGATATGACATGCACGGGACAAATGTTTGCATGATATGCAAATATTTGTGAGTGTAAGTTACCACGATTTGACCGCAAAATATAAATATTTATGTACTGACTAACAGACAAAGTGCAGTCAACTAACGCTAAGGGTAGAGTTACCCGATCAAATACGTAAAGATTAATATTTGAGGTTTATTTTGCAACTAAGGTTTTGAAATGGTGAATAGGCGAAAGGAAAGCAGTAGAACTCTCCAAGTTCGTCCGGGGAAGTACTGCCACCATGCCCATTTCTGCCGCCGAGCAATAACGCGTTCGTCTTACTGTGTTCCGGTTTGATAGGTGTGGTTGCCGGTGAAATTACAGGCACATGAGACATTCCGCCTACACGTCTCATAGTTACGGGCGCATACGATGCGACTTGGGTATTGTCGTACCTAGTAGGGGAGGACCCAAGTCGCATCTGTTATGGGCCGAGGTTACCACTTACCACCAGGTGGGCCGTCGGCTCGTTCCGTAACTACATTACATAAAAAAAAAGGAAATTGAACCCAAAATCCATAAAAAAGATAAACTATGTTTGCATATGATTAAAGAATTTTCAGGTTAAGTTCGATTTACAGTAATCTCATAGATTATGTTCTCATACTGAATCGCGTTGAATTCGCTACTATGTTGCATTCATTTACTACTTTGTTCACGGGTCATCACGCTTAGGAACTGAAATAGAATCTCAATATTTCTCCGGCTTATAAGTCCGGCTATTTTAAGTTTAACCGGCTTACTAACAGTCCACTTCTGAACATAGAACTCTTCCAGCAAGCGTAAATTATTTGAGCGTACTGATATATGTATTAGGTGGAGGCGATTTAGATTTTTTTTAATAATATTGCGAGTGAAATAAGCAATCAATAAGCACAAGATTTATAAGAGTAAACCTGGCGAGAGTAAATTTCAGTTTTCGATATTTTGTACTGTTTTACTGTAATGAAAAAATGCAATTTCCACGAAATTGCATTTTTTCTGTACACGTAATTTACTGCATTATAGATATATATCTAAAAACTTTTATATCATCATTCTTAATAATGAAAAACCGTTACATACCTGTAACAATGTTACAATTCTTGCCAACATGAGTTAATAAACCAAAAACGACAGTTTTTTATTTTATTAATTCATATTTAATGCTTGTTGCGCACAAAGTCTGTTGTTGGCAGTCAGTCAGTTCAAGTCAGTCAGGTCAAGTCAGTTGTCTGACTTTTCAGAACATGTCCGGCTTTCTGTCATACAGGGTTACTAATCTAGCCGCGTGTGAAACGTGCACGGTCAAGGCTTTAAAATAAGTTATGGCTAATTCCCCTTAGTCTGTGGAATGCTGCGCTTGCGACGGTGTTCAGTTATCTAAACAGTGTACCGGCAGGGTAACAAGAGGCTAGGGCCATTCTTTACTGATCCACGCGAGACCTCAAACCCGCGTACTTTATGTACGAACTCCAGAGGACCGATTGAGAAATCCTTTTAATCGAAAACAAAGTTTTGTGTCAAAAACATTACTAAAATCGGTGATATGTTGAAAAGCGAAATTGTACAAAATCAGGTCATTAAAAATCATTCCATTCGACATAATTTCATCCAATTATTTTTTCAATTTGCTAGATTCAAGGCAATTTTGATCAAAATTCGACATTGTCCAATTTTATATTGGCAGCTTCCCTATATAACGCCCAATTGTAGCCCTTGTTATATGCAGACAAACGCGAAAAATGACGAATAAATAAATATTGGTGGACATTTCACACAGCGCCATCTAGCCCCAAAGTTAAGCATAGCTTGTATCACGTGAACCAGACAACTGATATAATACTTATATACTTTTGTTCATACATTATAATACCCAGACACAAAACAAACATCTATATTCGTCGCACAGATGTTTGCCTTGGGCGGAATTGAACCCACGATCTACAGCACAGAATGCAGGGTTACTACCAACCGAGCTGTGAGGTCAGTCAATAAAAAGTTGAGTAAAGTTATAAGCTAATTTTAAAAGGCGGATTCAAATGCAGTAGTTTATTTAACCTCGATAAAAAGTGTCCTAGTATTTGATCAAGGGTATCAAGTACAAGTGATATTAATAAATCTATTAGTTTTAAAAGCCGTGGACATAGAGTCAGGTTGGATGACTTAAATTGTAAAAAATATATAACTTAATTTTATTACTGACTTTAATTATATTAACTTTTAAATGTGCATATCAAATTATAGCCCAGTCTGCAACTCAATGCACCTTGGTTGCAGGTATGTTAGTTGGGAAATCTTTAATAGGAATATATAAAAAGGGTGTTGGTAAAGGTCATTAGATGATAGGCACAGTGCTGGCAATTCGTCGCAGGCATCTTAGGGCGACAATAAACGGTAGGCCTCCAGATAGTGCGTCATTATTCACTTAAAACAATTTTTTTTATGTAATATAGTTACAGAACGAGCTGATGGCCCACCTGGTGTTAAGTGGTAACCTCAGCCCATAACAAGCGATGCGGCTTGGGTCCTCCCCTACTAGGTATGACAATACCTTAGTCGCAACGTATGCGCCCGCAACTCTGAGACGTGCAGGAGGAATGTCTCGTGTGCCTGTAATTTCACCGGCAACCACACCTTTCAAACCGGATTTGTACTATTTGTACTCTTCGGCAGCTGGATGCAGCAAGAAGCAGCGATTCTGTCTGATGCGGGCACAAAACCGGATCACGGAATATAAATCCTGTCCAGATTTGATGCGTTTGTTTATACACAGATAAATACGTACAGGTGGGGGAGCTGTTTTTGACGTTTTGTACATTGATTTTATATATTTTACATTCTAATCTTGAATCTTGTTGAACAAGTTTTTGGATGACTAAATAAATTTCATATTAAAATTATATTACTGTTATTATATCACTAATATATCTAATTGTACTATAACTAATATTAGCATAATAAACTAAAATGTACACTAATAGTTAAAACAAGTAGCCAGTATTGCTGTGATCTAATAGGATTTATGTTTTATCCTAAAAATATATTAAAGTCTTTGTAACAAAATAGTACAATAAATTCTTTGGATTTGAATTCTGAAGTTCGACATGAAGTAGTCAATTTGAATAATAATAATAATAATAATGGTGGACATTTCACACAGCGCCATCTAGCCCCAAAGTAAGCTAAGCATAGCTTGTATCATGGGAACCAGACAACTGATATAATACTTATACACTTTTCTTTTGTAAATTACATATAATACATATTAACACCCAGACACAGAACAAACATCAATGTTACAAATGTCACATAAATGTTTGTCCTGAGTGGGGATCGAACCCACGACCTACAGCACAGAAGGTAGGATTACTAACCAACTGAGCTATGAGGCCAGTCAAATGGGTGGGTCAGATGGGTGACCATTAATGTAATTTATTACTGAGCGATTGATTCGTGGTGATTAGGATTTCCGACTCTATACACCATGTCGGAGGCCTTTTGTGAATACTGATAGTTGCTCCCGACCTATAATAAAAGCCTGCGTGGCGCTGTCAATGCCATCTGAAGGTAACAGCATCTGGTCTATTCGTAAAAACATTACGACTTGCTCGCTTTACCCCACAGTATAAGTCCATATACCACACCACCAGCCTTTTGCCTACAATATTAATATTCTACTTACTCCCTTCCTATAATATGTGAACTACCATATAAGTGTTTGATGTTCAAGGTTGTCAGATCAAACGGTATTTCAATTTGTATAACAAAAGGCAGAACTAATACTTAAAAAATTCCAAGCAAGGTGCTTCTCAACTTTTTGTAATTAATCAATAAACGGAAGGCGTATTAGATACTTTTCTAATATCACCACGTTACCTACACGAAGGTTATTTGTAAAAACTTTCTAGAAAAATGGGATCCCTTCTATAGGTCTCTTGGCTGTTCTTTGCCCTGTATTGTCGGCATAAGTTTGAATGGTACGCCAATCATATCTTATTGTTGTTTCAAAGATGTTTTCATTTCGATTATTTGTGGGTAAAATGTATGAAATACTTAAAATGAATAGGCTCACCAAAATCCGTATAATCCCTCGGGAGAAACTTAATGTACGAGATTTTGCCATAATATTATAATATTATTTACTGTATTTCAGTCGTAGAAATCTACATCATTAAATATGTTAGGAAAACATTTTCCCAATATTTGAAAAACAGTAATTTCAGTCATGAATCACGGGACTGAAAAGAGATATTTCTCTAATCCTTTTCTAAACATCATTGATAATGGTGACCGGAAAAATATTAGGTATTTTACTATCATAGCCTGAATGATACCTTTTAAATAATATGTATCTTTAATAACTTTCTTCGTATCTTATTATATCTTGGTAGTTCGTGATGATTTAACATAAAAGCGGATAAATGACTAAAGGTGCTAATGGATCATGCTGGGTACTTAATGGGCTATCGTCCTATTAATTCTATCAAATGGACGAACATTATATTTATCTTTTGAATTATTAATTAATGCAGCTTAATTCGAACCAATACATAAATAACTCAGTTTTTATTTATTTTACATTGAAAAGTATGGTTTTGGGTATTGCAACACAGCAGTGAAAAATCCTTTCGATATTCTCAAGTAGAAAATGTTACGCAAAGTGCATCTGCACCGAGAACCTTCTACGGTTACCTCGCAAATACTGTTCCGTGACCAACGTCGCCCTGAAGATTGTTGACACTTTGCAACGTCCTTATTGCGAGGCAATAAGGTTCGAATTGCTGAAACAAGCAGACCTTATGTCAGGTAAGGGCCGATTGAGACAACAGCTTTGGTTGCGAGAACCTCAGGTAATTAGATGGAGTTTTAGACCAGAAATACGTTAGACCCTATGGTACCCTCGGTGACCTGGAGCGTTGATGTAATTCGTAGTACTTCAGTCTGAAGTCGTCCGTAATAACATTCATGTTTCTCTTTGTTGATTCAGAAAGACACTCCATGATATTGATACTCTACTTATGCTGATATAACGTTTACTGCGAGGTATTTGTTTATTTAAGAAAACGTTTCCTTCATATCATGATAGTGTTTAAAAATGGTTTGCATGACAAGCGAGTGACTTTCTTTGTTCATGTCCAACCAGCTGGATTCGATGTTTCTAGCGTTGTCTACCTGATGAGGCGGGTTTAGCGTTGCTGTCACTTTTGTTGTGTATTTACTTTCAATGGAGTAAATACCAATTTTTTTATTATCTTTCTAATTTCCAAAGTTTCAGGCAGCAAAGTTTCCACACATGACAAAATACCTTTTAAAATTATAAAAAATACCATCTTATCTTATTAAAATCTTAACGTATAAACTTGTTGAAAACAAGATGAATATTTGAAAATCCATTTAAAACTAAGATATCGATACATGTAGGTACCTATCGGGTTAAAACAACAAAAATTACGAAATTAATAATGAAAGAATCGCTCGACCATAGACAAAGACCATGAAAAATGCGGTAAAACGGCATGAAACCGAGACATACTATTAACGAGAACAGATCGAGAGCTCGGTCGGACATATTGCCAAGGTTTAAGTTACACCCTGTTGACGCAATAGGACACTCCTCGTTAATTACTTACCCTGTCCACTTACGTACTAACGATTTTTGTGGAATGTTTGTACTTCTGAGGAGACATTGCCGTTTAGATATGGTATCTACTGATTATTATCGGCTGCGTTAATTCTAAATATTAGTAAAAAAATAAATGCGAAAGTAACTCTCTTTCTGTTACCTTTTCACGCCTAAACCACTGAGCCAATTTTGATGAATTTTGGTATAGAAATAGATGGATCTTGGATAAGGACAGGCTATGAATAAGGGATGAAAATATGTATGGGTAATCAATCCACAAGTAAAAGAAGACTCATCAAAATAATAATTGTGGTAAGATATGAAGAATGTTTCTGCGTTTATGATCAATCAGGGGATTAAGTTAATTGGGGGATGATTTCAAATTTTTTAAAGCCTTTACCTATATGTTAAAGGCCGACCATATGCCGTGTACATAGTCGAATTTGTTACCAGTTCGTTGATATACAAATAAATATGAAATGTCCAGATCTGTTTTGCCAGAGTGATTAATTATGAGTACTGAATTAGCAATAAGCAATGATTTACTTGAAAATTTATAGAAGTAAATGACCAAATTCGATTCTTTTAATTAGGCAGCTGTATAAGATTCGCCCGACAATTTGGAAAAATAAATTGCCCATATATTTCTGCCTTTGATTATATATTATATTAATTTGATTTGATTTAGCTTGTGCTTTTATTTTAATGAAATTAGCAAATCATGACCAATACTCTTTCGGAATAGTTAATTAGATTTAATTTATTAGAAGAAATGGTGAATACTATTCTTGTATGATAGATAGGCTTTAGGTGCATTCTAGAGAAAGATATAAGATCTTAGATTATCTAAGCTCAACTTTTATATCGTAATATACTTAAAATAACATTACTTTGACCCATAACGTCTAAATGCTATCCACTAATAACACATACACTAATAAACTGTCTAATGAGTCAATTAACTATGTCTGGAGTACTTGTCGGCATTTTAATGATCGCAGACGAAATACTTCATTCCCTATTCCTTTCATACTCATTTCTTCCTTATTTATTATGAGTTTGTTTTCCGGAATATACTCTTAAATCGGAATCGAAAAATGCAATTTTATGGCTATTTATGTTATTTTATGGTATCTTATTTTCGGTTACAATTAAGTATGTGTTTTTATACATGCTTTGTACATTTCACGCAGCGCCATTTAGCCCCCCAAAATAAGCTAAGTATAGCAATCGTGGGGACCAGACACCTGATATAATATTTTTGTAACATCCATTATAATACATATTAACACCCAGACAGAAAATCTATGTTACACAAGTCTTTTTTCTGGGTGGGAATGGAACCCACTACCCAGCGCAGAAGGCAGAGTTACTACCAACTGAGCTGTAAGGCCAGAGTACTGCCGACTAATTGAACAGTTATATTTGAATACTTGAAAAGAATTACGGCAGTTTAATTCCGACAAATCAGTCCATTTTTGATTTTTGAGAGCGTGGTGGTCTAGCGGTACTGCCCCCCGAGTTTCAATCCGGAGGTCGCCGGTTCAAATCCCGACGTGCACCTATGAGTTTTTCGATTGAAAGATTTATGTGCGCAATACCACGTTCTCAAAACGGTGAAGGAAAACATCGTGAGGAAACCGACACACAGGACTAAAAATTCGAAGACATGTGTCGAGTGCACGAAAGGAGCCTCTTTGAGGCGCACTTACAATCCTTACACCACACTGGTTCGACAGAACCGGTGACTCGAAGAAGAAGTACATTTTTATTGCAATATGTGTATACAACGGTACAAGCGGACTGGGCGGCATTCCTGCTTGTAGGTAAGGCTACGTAGGCGCCATACCTTACCTTGATTAATTCCTTACAACTCAATATAGACGTTTGCCTGTTAAGTTTGTTTTCCGGAATATATACTTTTGAGTAAATCGGAATCGAAAAATTCAATTTTATGTCTATGATAAGTAACTTGTTCTCGGGTACAAA
The DNA here is from genome assembly GCA_947359385.1 of Chesias legatella. Lineage (NCBI taxonomy): Eukaryota > Metazoa > Arthropoda > Insecta > Lepidoptera > Geometridae > Chesias > Chesias legatella. The sequence goes on along the minus strand of OX375780.1, from coordinate 8,627,692 downwards.
TGATTATTTATTTTTAAATATTCTTTGTACATTTCACACAGCGCCATTTAGCCCCAAAGTAAGCTTGTATCATGGGATGGAAATATGTAGTTACATACCTCACGGCATCCAAGCCATTTCTTTATGAATTCTATGGAAATAAAGTTTTTGACTTTGACTTTTGACTTTATCGATTCGTCATGCACACCAAAAGTTCCATTACAATATCTCTCAATTATTTAAACAAGTAATTTACCTTTTTTTCTGATGCTATAACGTTTATTGTCTAAGATCACAACTCACCAATATTTTCTATTTACGACCAAAAAATATTTCAACAGAGGAAAAAATAAATAGATTATTCAAAGTCAAAGTCAAAGTCAAAAACTTTATTTCCATAGAATTCGTAAAGAAATAGCTTGGAAACGTCAATATTCAAAACATAAGGTCACGCGTACTTATCGATAAGTTTGAGGCCTGTTCAAACCCTATCCGACCCTCCATGGGGAAGAACAGACAAGAAACCCCTAATGGAGGGATTCCTTTTTTTTTCGCGAGCACGATCCTTGTAACAATTGAGTACTTAGGTCTATGTTACATTTATGACTACATAATATACTATTACAGGATGTTTTGTGTGTCGTTGAGCAGAGCGACATCAGATATTATTTCTGATTTAGCCCAAAACGTTTTCCGGTCTCAACCTACTGAGGCCTGTCATTAATTCATTTACATCAATTACTAACATTTAAAACATGAAATGGTCCTGCAAGGTAATCTATTAATATAGTACTTATTAGAAACACGACCAGTCATTACGCAGTTTTACTATTAACTTGAAATAGAGCCCTGCAGCCATAACAGTCGTGGGAACCCAAGGGTGCCGACAGGAAAAAACTACAACACAGTAGGTATGACTTATGCAGTGTTTTTAGTCTTCTAGAAAGGATTGAACAATTGTTAAGATCAGCTGGACCTTTAATTTGATATGAGCTAGAAACCGGCAATGCCCTAGTATAAATACTATTAAATTAATTCTGAAAAAATCGCTTTGTTGGCCCGTCATTGTTTCCATAATTCAAGCTAGTGAATAGAGCTTTCATACAAACTTATAGAATACTAGCTGTTACCCGCGACTTCGTCCGCGTGGATTTTACCTCTCGGAAAAATAGCCTAAGTTACTCCTTGTTACATCAGCTATCTGCCAGTGAAAGTCCCGGCAAAATCGGTCCAGCCATTTCAGAGATTAGCCGGAACAAACACACAAATAGACAAAAATTTTAAAAAATGTGGTTTTGGTATATGTACCGTGTATACATCCATATGCACTTAGTAAAAAGCGATTATATTAATATTACAAACAGACACTCCAATTTTATTTATTTGTATAGATGGTCTCTTAGTTGAATATGAACTAGATTTTTGAAAAGTGATGTAATTCATATTGGGCTAGATCATCTACACGAGGATGCCATAAATTGATTCATGTATTAGATAAACTACAGATATTTTTAAAAATCGTCATAAATTCGAGAATATTCACGGGTTTATATGCATTCATGGTCTTTTTGTATTCTTAGAAAACTAATTTTAAAATCCATTTATGGGTAAGTTAAGACATAAATGCGTGCATTTTCGGAACACTCAGGTAAAAACTGGATAAAGGATCAAAAAGATTGAAACTGTACTAATGAATGACCTTTTTTGCATTATAACCTTCAAGCGTACTACCAAATTTGTTCAATTTCGGGTCGACGGACGGGCTATGTCGGACTGTTACCGGATAAAACCCTACAGTTTCCTTCGGAATAAGTTTCGCTGGGCACGCGAAATCACTCTCCCGGGGTTACATATATATTTAAGTAGTATGTACTGTGGAATTTGTATAACTTTATTCGGAGGTGGGGCGTTGATGCTTGCGACGCAGTAATTTACTCCCGCAAACGTGTGTTTCTTACTATTTAAAATGTATATTGTTACTGTTCGAAATAAACTTATTATTCTTATATCTTCCCCATGGAGGGTCGAATAGGGTTTGAACAGGCATCAAACTTATCGATATGTACGCGTGACCTTATGTTTTGAATATTGACGTTTCCAAGCCATTTCTTTATGAATTCTATGGAAATAAAGTTTTTGACTTTGACTTATTATTATTATTATATATCAATATTACATATACATATAATATATATATTAGTTGAAGTAACCTATGTGTTTATTTTTACAAAAACCTTACAATTGAGGTCATTGGTTTGCCTACGTGATTTGGAAACAATGCTACAGGAAATATATAAGTAGAAATGATGACTACAGACTTGCGTTTATATTTGAAAATTTGCAAAAAAATTGAGTAAAACCAGCGGAACACCTGTTTTAATGTACGTCATATTCTTTTCAGTGGAAGTTGAGTAACCGTAGCTAACATTCTATTTGTGTTTTGGAAGAACTAATATTTGACATGTAAATTTCATGATAAACAATTAAATTTGATATGTATTTAAATACTTTTAAAATTTACTTACCATATCTGTGGAAATAATTGGCCTTCCTATAGTAGCATTTATGGTTGCGTATTAATTCGAATACCTATTTTGTAAACACAGCTGTAAGTTTTCTTCACATTAAAAACATAAAATTAAATTTTGTCTGTACGTACATTCTGTCTGTTTCTGTACCTACTTTATGTAACTCGTACCAATCTTATACATTTGCGGCCTTCATTAAAATGTTAATTTAGCTCATCAGTATTTCATCTGTCTGTCACATCATTCTCTGTAACAAGTAAGTTATACAGGTTGACAAAATCAACATTAACGCGAGCGACGCCACGGGCCAACCTAGTAAAGTATACATATGAATACGGATAGGTTCGTTTCTTGTAATTCCACTTCACGGCAGATAAACAATATGATTTATATCTTCACGGCTTCGCCACGGTTATAGCCATACAGTCGAAATTCGAAAAAGTAGTGCGTTTCACAGATGCGCGAATATGTTGGGCCACATAACGACTCCAGATTTTGTTAACAGTCGATTTTCCATACGATTACTTAATACGAAAATCAAATCTTAAGAGTAAACTCAAAAAAAACTACATGAAAATGAAATACTTCAATACAATAACATTCTTGGGAATGCCAGTTGGGTATCAAAATAAAAAAAACGGGCGTCGCTTATGACTAACGCTTTTAAAACTCAAAGCTTGAATGGCAAAGTAGTGTTCTGTTATTTTCGACTCAATTTAATACTACCTGTCACAAAAACACTTCTTCTTCTCGAGTCACCGGTTCTGTCGAACCAGTGTAGTGAAAGGATTGTAAGTGCGCCTCAAAGAGGCTCCTTTCGTCCACTCGACACATGTCTTCGAATTTTTAGTTCTAGGACATGTCGGTTTCCTCACGATGTTTTCCTTCACCGTTTTGAGAACATGGTATTGCGTACATAAATCTTTCAATCGAAAAACACATAGGTGCACGTCGGGATTTGAACCGGCGACCTCCGGATTGAAACTCGGGGGTCAGTACCGCTAGACCACCACGCTCTCAAAAACACTGACAAATCAATCGCTAATACGTTTCTAAGTTATTTTTTGCGTATTAAAACACTTAAAATAATAATAATAATAATAATATTGGTGGACATTTCACACAGCGCCATCTAGCCCCAAAGTAAGCTAAATATAGCTTGTATCATGGGAACCAGAAAACTGATATAATACTTATATACTTTTCTTTTGTAAATACATACAAATAATACATATTAACACCCAGACACAGAACAAACATCAATGTTACAAATGTCACATAAATGTTTGTCCTGAGTGGGGATCGAACCCACGACCTACAGAGCAGAAGGTAGGGTTACTAACCAACTGAGCTATGAGGCCAGTCAAAATGATGCTAGTTCACAAACTATATCACTAATCAAGAGTTCTATGATTCTCCGTGTTTTATGAAGTTTCATTCCCGGTAAAATGCTTATCACTTTCAAAAGCGACCTATTATAGCATTGTATGAAATATGATTTCGATCAAGATAAAATAGACGGCTATTATCAATGCTATCACAACATAATGGATATATGTTAGTCTGAAATATGTATTATAATTAAGAGCAGTAGAACTCACGCTAAGTTCGTCCGGGGAAGTACTGCCACCATGCCCATTTCTGCCGCCAAGCTGTAACGCATTCACGTTACTGTGTTCCGGTTTGAAAGGTGTGGTTTCCGGTGAAATTACAGGCACATGAGACATTCCACCTACACGTCTCAGAGTTACGGGCGCATACGATGCGACTTGAGTCTTGTCATACCAAGTAGGGGAGGACCCAAGTCGCATCGGCTGTTATGGGCCGAGGTTACCACTTAACACCAGGTGGGCCGTCGGCTCGTTCCGTAAATGGATTACATGAAAAAATAAAAAAAATGCCGTGGCTATTTGAACTTTCACGGTATCAAATGAAGGCTTATTTAGCTTTACTGCACACTTCGGGTACCCGATTCGATTCCGCCATGAGCACCGCAAATGCACGATTCGGTCGACTCTACGACACATAGCGCGTACATTCCAACTTAAGGTTTTCATCTGTATAATAATAATGATGGACAATTCACACAGCGCCATCTAGCCCCGAACTAAGCATAGCTTGTACTATGAGAACCAGACAACTGATAGAATACATATATATAAAAAGGTTCGAGCTCGCGAAAAAAAAGGAATCCCTCCTTTAGGGGTTTCTTGGCTGTTCTGCCCCATGGAGGGTCGGATAGGGTTTGAACAGGCATCAAACTTATCGATAAGTACGCGTGACCTTATGTTTTGATTAATATTGACGTTTCCAAGCCATTTCTTTATGAATTCTATGGAAATAAAAGTTTTTACTTTTTTTTACTTCTTTTTTTTACTTTGACTTTGACTTTGAAATACATATTAACACCCAGCACAGAATAAATATCTATATTCGTCATACAAACGTTTGTCCTGGGTCAGAATTAAACCCAGGACCTACAGCGCAGAAGGCACAGTTATTACCAGCTGATCTATGAGTTATTTCAATATAGTTGTATTTTCTCCGTCTATAAACCAGAAACACTTACCTAGTCCACATTTTGTTGGCTGTGATTCAACGAATTCTGATGCACAATTTTTTAGTATAAACACGTTTCTGATTCACATTACTAAGGTTAGTATGTTGCCAGTAAAATCTTTTATATATCTTTTATCTATCTTTTCTTTATTTATGTGCCCACGTTCTCAAAACGGTGAAGGAAAACATCGTGAGGAAACCGACATGTCCTAGAACAAAAAATTCGAAGACATGTGTCGTGTGCACGAAAGGAGCCTCTTTGAGGCGCACTTACAATCCTTTCACCACACTGGTTCGACAGAACCGGTGACTCGAAGAAGAAGAAGTAAAATCTTGTCTAAGTCTGTACCTATATAAAAGCTTTTGTGGTGTTTGTAACTTTTCTAGATAACTAACGTAAATGTTTCAATATCTTTATTGCACAATGATTAGCAATATAATGGAATTAGTAACCAAATTGTATCATGTGAATGATAGTTCATGAAAAAAACTTGCCATTAAAATTGAATCGCGAAATTGTCAAACAAATTGTACAAGACATTGATTGGCAGTTAGATTTAGTTATTTTTTTATATCATATTAGTGACAGAACGAGCTGACGGCCCACCTGATGTTAAGTGGTAACCGCCGCCCATAGAAAACAGCAATACGACTCGAGTCCTCTCCAGATAACTCAAGTCGCATTGCGTTGCGTCTATCACCCCGAGACGGGGATGTTACGTCTCATGCGCTTGCAATTTCACCGGCACCCACTACCTACCACCGGAACACAGCAACACGAGTGCATCACTGCTTGGCGGCAGATTAAATTGTTTCGTGTGAAGATCAGTTGTTGATAGATCAAGAATAAAAATGAAATTGCCAATCAAACTGAATCGTGGAATTGCCAGACTGTCTGTGGTCAGAAACGGCACAAACAGCCGTTCGACCGAAATCGCATTGGCAACATTCCCAATACCTGGGCATTACCATAATGTCTGGCATTACGTCAAGTGAATCAGTCAACTGTAAACCTGCTCCTTTCTTAATTATGAAGACGATTTCGCCACTTATAGAAATAACAGCATTTAGCGATGCACTTTGGTCAACAACCTTGATCTTTTGGCCAACTTTGAGATCACGAATATTCTTTATCAGTTTCTCATATATTTGGAATTTTAGCAGGTATTTTATTATTTATTATTTTATTTAATTTTTCATTATTATTATATTTGTGACATTGCAAGTAGAGAAATGAGGTACATAGTATTCAACACATCTGTAATAAGTAAGCTCTACCCGAAAATCCATTCATAAAGAAAACACCAGCATAAGAGCAGTAGAACTCACGCCAAGTTCGTCCGTTGAAGTACTGCCACCATGCCCATTTCTGCCGCCAAGCAGTAACGCGTTCGCGTTACTGTGTTCCGGTTTGAAAGGTGTGGTTGCCGGTGAAATTACAGGCACATGAGACATTCCACCTACACGTCTCATAGTTACGGGCGCATACGATGCGACTTGAGTCTTGTCATACCAAGTAGGGGAGGACCCAAGTCGCATCGGTTGTTATTGGCCGAGGTTACCACTTACCACCAGGTGGGCCGTCGGCTCGTTCCGTAACTACATAACATAAAGTTATCGTTGACATTATTCAGTCTTGTCCTTTCAAGTTATTGTAAACAGCTGAGTTATAGCTGACTTCGTCCACCTCTTGATGGAGCTTAATAAATCAAGCAAAAGTTATATTGATGAAATAGCTCAAAGCTCATTTCCTTGATATTGCTCATCCGGGATTAATTCCTCACTGGACACCCGTGTCCATTACGCAAACGCTTTCATAATAGTCCTTGAATGAATTTGCATCGACTTGCCCTGTCACATTTCCATTGCAGTAGGCAATTATTGTATTTGTCCTTTTGATCTTAATGCACCTGGCTGCAATATCTTTGTTTATAGTAGTAATGGTTATTTACTTGACCGTATTTCATCGAACAATCTATTTGATATAATGATCACTGAGTCACGTTTCATATAAAATTATGATGTCTTTTTTCATACTTTGATTATTGCGTTTTTTGTTTCGAAATTCAATTATTACAATTTTATTCGCATTACCAACGAAAGTGTTAATTAAATTTGAAATACCTACCAAAAACTCTGCTGTAGAGTTGAAAAATTTTAAGGAAACATGGCAATAACCACACATTCTTGGCAACATGATGTACAAAGAATTCCTGTCCAAGCACAATTTAAATTGAATGAATTCCCAAACAGCATTTTTTTCTTGAGCCGCACTGTAGATGGTGATTTAGTAACTTGTGGTTCTCAGAACTTCCTTAAAGAAGCACCAATTTGCTGCGGCTTTGCCTCAAACTGAAGGCCGTCGACCCTCAACACTGTGAGTCATTTGCGATTAACGTAAGGAAATAAGGCTGTCAGACAACATCCCAAAACATGGCGCAGGAATAAAGTCACGTTCAAACAAACGGCTTGGAAATAATGTGATTACACATTATGTAAATCGAAAGGTGCCAAGTCCGAATAGTAATTACAATCCGCTTTTTATGCGATGATTTGGTTCAGTAATTTTACAATTACCTTTCAAGATCTAACGGTAAATTAGTAGTGTAGGATAAATATTTAACATCAAATCGTCGCCTGCGCATAATCCTTTTTTACTTCATTCCAAGTGAAAAGAAGTATATTTATTTAAGTATACATGCAAAAACATTTACGTTAAACAGTAGTATTTAAAGGTACTATTCACTTCGTCAATTTGAATCCAACATATCAATGTGCTCGTTAATTTTTTAGTATCCATTGAAACCCATGTCGTGAGTCATATCATGATTACGAACTATTCAATATCCACGTGTAGGTTATTTGCATATTTTAATGTCATTTTCTGTGTTTAGCAATAATATTTCATGTACTTAACACAATACGTTTTGATAAAGACTATGCGTAAAAGATGATAGGGTTTTTTAGAGGTTTATTATTCCAATTAAAATTCCCATTTACCTTAAATGTAAGATAATCCCAAATTTCAAACATTAACCGTTTCTGTGAAGTTCCACCAAACACCGGCATCAAAGTCTCAACAAGTGCTCTTGCTTTTGACATCGGAACGGAACTCTAATTACCGAATAAAATGGTGTAGGCGTTGCAAATATACCTAGTAGCTATGCTGTGGTCGGTTTGTAAGACCTAGTTGCAGGGGGGAGTACGTTTCTACACAGTACAGCAGTCCATTAGATCTGGGAGCTGCTCTAAGTCCCGGTCTCACAAACAACGCAATATGGTCGGTGGTTGCAGAATACAGCCAGAAGCACCAGCGCCTAACATACAGCCAGCCTGGCTTCGCGCAGTCCTACGACCCGTTGTTCGCTTCACCAGGCGGACTACCGTGTGTCCGTACCACCGGAGGTCCTCCACCGAGTAACCTCGCTAACTTAGTTGCCTGTGAAATTATAGGCATAGAGTTGTAAGGCAGGTCATCAGCTCAGTTGGTAATTTATTCACATTCAAAACATTATTAGCAAATCACAATTGGATTGCGGACGTAACACATTGCGGCAGATGCATTACCACTGAAATGAAACCGCGAAGAGATGTGGCAATTGACCGCGTGCGATCCGCAAATTCATCTTTTGACCTTTTAACTGACTTGTTCTCGGCTTCTTTATAATGCTCATCAGTGGACAAGGTCAAGTTGCGAGTTATTCTTGCTTTCTTCCTTCATGGGGAGTGGAAACGCTGTAATGACTTCCTTCTACTTAAGTTCATAAATATTGGTTTGATTATTATCTTGGCCGAAGTTCGCCGTACTAGTCAGAAACCTTAATTTCCTTTTGGTTAGTGCTAAAAATCGTATTTCTACCAAAGTCTTCTGAAAACGTTATCTTTATAGTTTTGTCCAGTCGTTTTGTCCGTATGTCGCGAGACTATTGACACTACATGAAAATTAAAAGGTAGATATTTTCTTTGTATCGTTTTATAATGTTGTGTCTGAAGAAAATCCGGTCTGAGTGCATCTTCTCCCATTCCTCCCTATTGGCAACGCTGAGCAGAGGTCTGTAACTTAATGATGTCCTTGGAGTCTTCGAGTTTAATTAAATGTTACCGGTTGACAGCCCTCCGTTCTCACCAAAAAACCCGCGTAAACGCTGTCAAGGCTGTCTGAGAAAAACGGATGTTTTCCATGAAAAAAACGACGTCTGTCGATGGTAAAATTGTCTACACAATGTTTATTTTAGAATTTCAACTTCGTAATCCTTCGTTGTGGTTGGTCCGCGAGGCATATGCCTTGGCCAGTGGTAATACCACAATGCTAATATTTTCAGGTCAGTAAAAGTCTGCAAGGATTCACTGTGAGGCTCAATAGTAAATGTCATAAGCCACCTCGTCATTTAATAAGCAAATGTGTACAATTTATAAAAGTAATCTTGAACAAATTGTTGCCTACCACAGCCGCGATGAACTAAACATATAAATATTTTACAGCTCGCTGCAGACGGTCTGCTTTTGAAATAAAAACTACTAAACTTTTAGTTTAGTACTACTGTACTAAATAGTACGAGTAAATTATTAAGTATATCATAGCCCTTATTTAAATTCGCCATTTCACAAAATGGTTTAGTCTGATCACATTCCGGCCGTTTTGTAAAACAGCGGATTAATTTCACACGTACAAAATGGACTGACACAGTTTAGTGGCAAATCAGGCAACTTTGTTATCGAATGCTTGGTACGTGCCAAAAAGTAGTAGTATTCCGACATTATGTAAAATAGTATGTATTGATACTTTTTATCCATGTGGTAGTAATATCAAATTGTTTAATTTATCAGTTCCTGAGTAAAAGGGTCATGGCTGGCTGAGAGATCGGACTCCAATGCGAGATCTTATATTTAATGATTTTTCTGTGTAAGTACGGAAACTAACGTTAAAAAGGATTTATATATTTAAATACCAAAATCACGTAATAAAGTCAAAGTCAAAAACTTTATTTCCATAGAATTCGTCAATAATATTCAAAACATAAGGTCACGCGTACTTATCGCTAAGTTTGACGCCTGATCAAATCCTATCCGACCCTCCATGGGGAAGAACTGACAAGAAACCCCTAATGGAGGGCTTCCTTTTTTCGCGTGCACATCCTTGTAACAATCTGAGTACTTAGAGATCTAAGTACCGCCCGCCCAATGTGCATTTTTAAATTTTTTGTTATATTATTTTAGTTTAAGATTGTTATTGTTTAATTACGGTGTAAACTATGCGCAATAAAGAGTATATCTATCTATCTATCCATCTACTCAAATGTATGTCTATGTGACACAATATATATATAATCGAGTAGACGTCTATAGCGGAGTAAAGCGGCGTGTCTGCGTAGAACCTAAATGTTTCGGGTTCCTGCGGTTTGCGGCTCGCTGCCACTTAACTAACTTAAATTATGCGGGGAATCTGTTAAGGTCGAGTCACCTTCGTCACCACCATTATCGTTCACCCGTAACCAGTCTCCGCGAGGTCTGACGTGCTCACTATTATTACACCAGCATTCAGATTTTTCCAATACAAATGCGCACGCGCAGACTTGCGAACAGCGTTTGTATTGAAGTGTCGGCCGGTTCTGAGATAGTTTATTTTATTGGACCTTTCCCACAATAAATGTTATTGCATCTCAACGGTATAGGTAAAGCCTGCTTCGTGAAGTACAATTTAATCTGAACAGTTTTAGTACCCTATTTGAATATAAAATCGTTAGATTTCCCAGCGGGACTATGGACTGAGGTAGTACTAAAATTACATACATTGTCTGATGTTACAACCAGTTATACCGAGTCTCTAGACAAGTAAACATCGATAGAGCACGCGAAACGTACAAACTTGGCTTCAATGTATAGCCCTGATATATACTCATATTAGAAAGTAAGTGTACTGTACCTACACCTTAGTCGACTAATAACAAGTTGGCAATGGAAATATTTTAATGTGTAATATATACCGTTTCTGTTAATATTACCAGACAATTGTAATACAAGTTTAATTCCCATTTTTTCCTGAAATATTGAAATTATTATGAGTTAATAATTCATAAATAGATAAGTAATTTAAGTACCATTTGCACGAAAGTTTGTAACGATTATTATGATTAAAAATAAGTGTTGAGACGCATTTTCGCACCTGTGTTTTTACTGCGTATATCTATGATAATACATACGCGCTCCGTTATTTAATCATTCTTAAAAGATCCTTTCTACATGACGTCATCAACATGAAACAATATGTTGGTTTGATTGAAGAAATATTTGTTGAACAGGCAAATATTTGGTGAGTGCGACCGAGACGTGTGGGCGTAGGCATCATGGCGCCCGCTTCTTAAATAGAACCTTTGTTGGCTCCGTGGCTGTGTTCATAGCAGTCTGGTAGAAAATATAATAAAATACCCTGGTTGCCGGTGAAATTACAGGCACATGAGACGCACCTTCACGTCTCAGGGTTAAGGAGGCATACGATGTGACATGGGTCGCAATTACACAAACAATTTAGAAAAGTGGCTAAAAAGGGAGGCATTGGATCGTCACCAAAACAAAATTTTAAGTCAATTGGTTAAAAAAATTAATAATTTGAACCAAATATACCATAAAATTATGTAACGACAAATATTTTTTTGTAAATATACCGAATCATGCGAATCTTTTAAGTCAATGATGATCATGGAATATCTATTACCCTGATCTGTCAGTATAACATGTTTATAAGTTTGAACATTGTTCTTTTGGTTAGAAGGTATTCAATTGATTTGTTACGATATTCAAGATAATGCCTCTGTGTTACGAAAATGCAGAGGTAACTGAACTCTTCTTTGTGTGAAAAGAATGGACAATCGTGCATATTACAAAAATACGTGTCAGAATACTGACACACTTAGAGTGATTGCTGACTTGAAATTATTTAAGATTTTATATCAATCGTCATATAATAATAATAAATAATGGTGGACATTTCGCACAGCACCACATTCACATAGCCCCAAAGCAAGCTAAGCATGGGAACCAGACAAGTGATATAGTACATTATATACTTTTTCGTAAATACATACATATTGACACCCAGACAGAGAACAAACATCTATTGCAGGCCTCACAGCTCAGTTGGTTAGTAACTCTGCATTCTGAGCTGTAGGTCGTGGGTTCGATTCCCACTCAGGACAAACGTTTATGTGACATTTGTAACATTGATGTTTGTTCTGTGTCTGGGTAATAATGTATTATATGTATGTATTTAAAAGAAAAGTATATAAGTATGTATATCAATTGTCTGGTTCCCATAATACAAGCTATGTTTAGCTTACTTTGGGGCTAGATGGCGCTGTGTGAAATGTCCACCATTATTACTATTATTATATTCGTCATACAGATGTTTGTCTTGGGTGGGAAACGAACCCACGACCTACAGCATGGAAGGCAGGCTTCTACCATGTTTGACACATGCACAAGTCCACAATATCTTACCGTTAATTTTACAGTCTCAGAAACGTTAGTTGATATTGTTTCACATGAAGATACCTCTAATTAATCCTGTTTAGTGGCTATTAGATAGCTTCCCTCTATTTTACCCTAATAACACGGTTATTACCTTTGATGAGAGTTCTCTTCCACGCAAGGGGGCCTACATACTATCAAGTAATCTTCCGCCGTTACTACGTATTTCAATGTTGCCAACTGACCGAAATATTCAATGGTGGAAAATACAGGCACATGAGACATTCCACCTTCACGTCTCACATTTACGGGCGCATACGAAGCGACTTGGGTCTTGTCATACCTAGTATGGGAGGACCCTAGTCGCATCGGCTGTTATTGGCCGAGGTTACCACTTAACACCAGGTGGGCCGTCGGCTCGTTCCGTTAATGTATTACATAAAAAATATAAATAAAAATGGTAGGGGTAATCATGTGGGTAAGTTACTCATTTATCAATATGATAGGTTATATGAGCTTTTCCATTTGCCAACTTAAACGTTCAATTATAACTTGAGAAGATGTCTGATTCTGGTTATTCAAAAACTAGGTACGCGAAAACCAAACCTGAAAAAAGAATCATTATTTATTTATTGAAGACAATATTTAATTTTGGAATACATTGCTTATGGGGAATGCGGTTTAATAGTTTGTATATATGTATTTATTTATTACTAAGAGTTGCATTTTTGCAAGTCGATAGATATGTGTTTTCAGTAGTTGTTTAGTATTCAGTAATCGTTCCAGAGTTCAATATGACTAGCTATGTATATCACAAAATTTCAAACTAGGAAATTTCCTCCACTCAATAAATGGTTACTTGCAGGTTTACTAACATAGACATATGACATATATTTAAAAATATTTTGTATTCATATCTCCTGCCTGAGAAATAATAATAATAATAATATTGGTGGACATTTCACACAGCGCCATCTAGCTCCAAAATAAGCTAAGCATAGCTTGTATCATGGGAACCAGACAACTGATATAATACTTATATATTTTTCTTTTGTAAATACATACATATAATACATATTAACACACAGAACAAACATCAATGTCACATAAATATTTGTCCTGAGTGGGGATCGAACCCACGACCTACAGCGCAGAAGGTAGTGTTACTAACCGAGCTATGAGGCCAGTCATAATAGTAGATACAAAATGAAGAATAAAATTAGACTTAAATTTGTTATATTGGCAACACAGCTCCCTCCCTGTGCTATCCCGCTTGTGTTCTATACAAAGCTTATTTAAATATCGTGACTGGCCGTCGCTTCTGTAAAGTAGGTACCCAAACAGGATGTTCATAATAGCCCCTTTCAATATTACTTTCTGTAAGTGGTAAATACCATAGTGGTTTCAAAAGGCACTTAAGTTTATAATCAAATGCCAATAGCTAATACTAAATAGTACAAGCAATAGTTGGGAATATAGCATCAATCTGTATATACATATATATAAGAATTGAAGAGGACTTATTATTTCCTTAACTGATTTAAAAATAAACGTTCAAACTCAGTTTTTTTTAGTTCTGTTCTTTATTATTAAATACATCGGTCAAGTAGCCCGAGTCTCCTAGACCTACAACTAAAAGAAATTTTCTGTCAAAAAAGACTGGAAACGTATAATATATAAGGTCTTACCGTAATTCCAAGGTCTCATAAACTCCAAATCTTCCGCCTTGAAATCACTGTTGATTTCCTTACAATAATGTGTAATTTCATGTCTTCCTCATATCCATTTCCTTTTGATAGCAGTAGAACGTATTCCAAGTGCGTTCGGGGAAGTACTGCCACCATACCCATTTTGTTGCCAAGCAGTAATGCATTCGTATTACTGTGTTCCCGTTTGAAAAGTTGTGTGTTCTCGATGAAATTACAGGCATATAAGACATTCCACCTTCACGAGTTAGGGGCGCATACGATGCGACTTGGGTCTTGTACTTAACCAGGGAAGCACTGCTTAATATCAGGTGGGCCATCTGTTCGTTCCGTAACTTTATAACATTAAAAAACAGTTTCCAAAGCTCATTCTGATAACAGTTCCCTTAGTGGCCCCAGCTAGTAGGTGAAACTGCCTGCAAAGCGAAGGGCCTCAAGTTCGATTTCCGGCCGGGAAAACTTTGTGAACTCCATGATCTATAAAGTTTTTCTTTAAACTTGAATAATAATAATAATAATAATAATGGTGGACATTTCACATAGCGCCATCCAGCCCCAAAGTAAACTAAGCATAGCTTGTATCATGGGAACCAGACAACTGATATAATACTTATATACTTTTCTTTTGTAAATACATACATATAATACATATTAACACCCAGACACAGAACAAACATCAATGTTAAAAATGTCACATAAATGTTTGTCCTGAGTGGGGATCGAACCCACGACCTACAGCGCAGAAGGTAGGGTTACAAACCAACTGAGCTATGAGGCCAGTCAAAAATAATAATAATAATAATAAATATACTTTAGTGAATCACGTCGTCCTTAACGGAGGTTCATTTAAAACAGTACGTGTATTAACCGTCTATTAATTCGCCACATAATTAAAATACAATATCGCCATTGCGTATTCTGTCGGCGCGCGCTGTTTCCTGTGTACTTCGTTATCACCCGGAGTCGGTCAAACGCGGGCGGAGTTGCGACATTTGCCATTCAGTGATGGCGTGGTTGCCTATTCTTCGACTCACAGCTCAGTTGGTGCCCCTGCCTTCAATTAGTCTAAGAGCTGACGACCGAAACGGCCAGGTAATTTGATCATTCATAAAAATGATTTATCAACTTACCTGGAGCACTCTAAGAATAAAAATGTCGACCTGACAGGATTCGCGTGGTGGATGTGGGTGTTATGGGGTGGGGGAAAAAAAAAGGTAATTTGATCAAGATTACTTTTTATGCCAAATGGTTTGACTACCTCCCCCAAAGCACACAAAAAAAATCTGGCGTCATTTGATTGGTGGAAAGGTATCGCCAGGCTTAATTACAGTGCGGAAAAAAAAATTATTTTTAGGTAACAATAACAAGGCTGGCTTTTTTTGTGCTTAAAGTTTATTATTCCCAGAGGCTAGGAAAAAAAAGCCAGCCAATAATAGTGGCAACAAACATCAATGTTACAAATGTCACATAAATGTTTGTCCTGAGGGGGGATCGAACCCACGACCTACAGTGCAGAAGGTAGGGTTACTAACCAACTGAGCTATGAGGCCAGTCGAAAGAGTTGGGTTAGTTCACATGTTTTATCATCTATATTACGCGATCAATAATTTAAAACACGCCATATGTACGAGTCGATCGCATTTGTTTGAACAGTATAATTACATTAATATCAAGTTGAAGGTCGTATAACTTAGAACATAAATATATAAGTACATGCCATTACAAACGTGTTTGATGCTAGCCTTAATAAGTTGCCCGATACATACCGTATGCTTGTTTTTCTTTCTTTCAAACTTACGTTTTGTCGAATACTAATGCTTTAAATACGTTTTAAGACAGTCAAAGGCATTTCTAAAGCTTCGGTCACACAAAGCGAGTTTTAGTGCAACTGAACTGACTGGCCTCACAGCCCAGTAGTAACCCTGTCTACTGCGCTGTAGGTCGTGGGTTCGATTCTCACCCAGGACAAACATTTGTGTGACGAATAGACGTTTGTTCTGTGTCTGGGTAATATGTATTTACAAAAAAGTATATAAGTATCATATCAGTTGTCTGGTTCCCATGAGACAAGCTATGCTTAGCTTACTTTGAGGCTTGATGGCGCTGTGTGTAATACAAATCATATATTTCTAAAAATTGTTTACATTCGTTTTTGAGCACTGTCTCCTGCGTTAGTTCAACACTGTGTTGCAGGAAAAACAGTAGCTTCCCCTTAATGTATACATTAAAATAATTATTGCGCTATAGTTGAACAAAATTCAAGAGGAGAGTGAATAGGTATTTCCTAGGCGCACATGCTACATCGTAGACCGCATCGTCACTTAACATCAGGTGAGATTGCGGTCAAATGTGAGCCTATAGTAATTTAAAAAAAAAAAAAAAATTATGTCAGCAAAGTAATGTCCACCAATATTTATTATTTAAAATAAACTGTCGAATATACTCTCGGCAATTGTTATCAAGCGAGTATTCACTGTGTGCCTGAACATTGCTGGCAAGGTTCAATACTCGCCAGTGTTCAGTGTGTCGTGGTAAAATGACATTCAGCCAGTTAATAGCATTTTTTTACCAGTCTTATCTGTGTCTGCGATAAATAAATATGATAAGTGATAACCGTTTTAGATAGATAGATTTTTTTGTACACCACACAACATATAAATAAACAAGGTAAAAATAAATATTAATACACGCAATACTGGGCGGCATTATAGCCCTAATCAATATCTTCCAGGCAACCTATAGATGGATAGATTAGATTAAAAATAATGATATGGGGCGGTGGTGGTAATCAAAAGAGAATATGTTATTTTTTTTATTTTCAATAGGCTAACATTTGACCGCAATCTCACCTGATGTTAAGTGACTATGCGGTTTACGTTATAGCATGGTTGCCTTGAAAATACCTATTCTCTTGAAGACCTCCTCATATGTAACAATATACTTACATATTTATACTCAAAAATTAAACTCGAAAAAATAAATTATTATCATGTATGCATACTTTAACAATTTATCAATATTGCATGCTAGAGTCGCTGAATATATACCATCTGTGACTTTACCGTTTTCAATTTGAAACATTTAAATTATCTTACATCATATCATCTTTCAGAATTACGCAAACTCAAAACAAGCAATGCCTTGCAAAAATGTGTATTTCGTATTTTAGTTTTCTATGTACGAATACCCATTTCACGGAGATGTGGGCAAATTATTACCGTTATTATGTGCAGTTTACCCACATTCACTTACAATTCCTGCATAACGTATACGATACTTAACGTGTTTTGAGAATGTTTCTGAATTTATGTTATCTTCTAACATTAGCAGCAGAGTACCCCCTTAAACTCAATTATATGGCGTATTAGGATTAAGTTATACGCTTAAGCGTCTTACCTACTTGTGGCGCGTTTAACCAATCGGCCGAATAGAAATTCCAATGACAATTGACTGGCCTCATAGCTCAGTTGGTTAGTAACCCTACCTTCTGCGCTGTAGGTCGTGAGTTCGATCCCCACTCAGGACAAACATTTGTGTGACATTTGTAACATTGATGTTTGTTATGTGTCTGGGTGTTAATATGTATTATGTGTATGTATTTACAAAAGAAAAGTATATTAGTATTATATCAGTTGTCTGGTTCCCATGATACAAGCTATGCTTAGCTTACTTTGGGGCTAGATGGCGCTGTGTGAAATGTCCACCGTTATTTATTTATTTATTAAAAAAAAAAACTCTTCGGAATCTGTATTCGCGAAAATATTTTTGCACTTGTTCATAATTATGTTCATATATTCTCATTTATCGAAGTAAATGCAGCTTTGTAACTTGTTGAGGCAATTATGTTAAAATATCATTCGTTTCGGAATTCACATCAGGATACATCTTTATATTTAATTTGCTTGTTTTTCCCGAGACATGCGATAAAAAGTTTTCCATTCATTTTAACTTCATAATTTTTTATAATTTTTTCTATTATAAAGGGCTGCATTTTTATATCACCTGATGTTTAGTGGCAATGTGACCGATAGTGGCGCCAAGCAAAGCCTGGATTGGAAACTGGCTCTCAAACGAGGCTCCGAAACACTAGATACTTGGCGACAAATCTTCAATCACATGGGAATTTATCTCACCCCTAAGTTAGGGTTACCTCACGATGTTTTCTATAACAGGAATTTGGAGCTCGTTGTAGTATTCGAATCCGCGACCTTCAGATCGTAAGCTGACAATCAAATAGGCACGTCAGATATTCCACCTTCACTCCTTTAAAGTTACGGGTGCATACGATGTGAATTTCGTCTTATTGTACCTAAGTAGGGGAGCATTAATAGATAACCAGGTGGGCCATCGGCTCGTTCCGTAACTTCGTCACATAAAAAAACACCAGCTGATCCGTCATCGTTTTTTCATGATAATTCGAGATATTGCGCAGTATATGTGAGAACAAATCTGCTTTATACGCCAACTCCAAAGTCATTAAACCTCATCAATATTGAAAGAGTCTGCGAAATAAAATTTGCATCTGTTAGGACATGCTGTATAGTTTTAAATAGCCTCTAAACGGAAATAGCTTGCATATCCTTGGTCTTCCAGCAATTGGATTCGAATCAGTATGCGAAGCGTAGCTACATCTACGAACTAGGGAATTTTTCAAGTGATGGCGATTAAATGGAAATTGTAACATTCAGCGCTTCGATACATTGAGTAAGGTTACTCTTTCTTTCTCACATTTTCATTGTCCTCTTTTTTGTCTTCTTTCTTTCTTCTTCTTCTAATATAGTGAAGCCAAAGTAGCAGTAGAACTTGTGCTAAGTTCGCCCGGATAAGTACTGCCATCACACCTGGTATTCCGCAGTGATGCACTCGTGTTGCTGTGTTCCGGGGGAAGGGAGTGGGTGCCGGTGAAATTGCAAGCGTATGAGACGTAACATCCCCGTCTCGGGGTGATAGACGCAACGCAATGTGACGAGTCATTCTCGTACTTTGATGGAGAGGACTTGTGTCGTATTGTTGTTGTCCACGGGCGGTGGTTACCACTTAACATCAGGTGGGCCGTCAGCTCGTTCTGTCACGTTCACCTCAGTAGTATTCAAGGCACAACGTGACCTTCGTTTGTTCTTTATTATGACGCACATATACATATATATACAAGGTTAATGGTACTGTGCCAATAATTAAAGCCATCTGCTTTTACGGTGTTTCATCAAAATTTTGAGTTTAATAACTTGAAATTCACACATGTGCTGCCTTATTTATTAACCGAAGAGTTATCTGTTATTGAATTAGAAAATTGACTCTGAGGACTTTTACGTGGAATAGACTGCTAAATTTCGAGTACTAAATTAACAATTTTTGAGATAAAACTATTAATTGTATTGATTTTCAAAAGAATAAACATACAACCCTGTTTAAAAAGAAGCGTGGGTCCGACACAAAAATTTAACTATGCAACTGATATGCTTTCATACATACATATATTCAGCTTCAATAAGCCACTATTTACTTACACTTAAAATTCTTTCACCACACTGGTTCGACAGAACCGGTGACTCGAAGAAGAAGAAGACCACACTGGTTCGAGAGAATCAGTGACTCCACTAGTAATATTAGATTGCTATAACTAACACTAAAGTCACCAAGATCCATCGCCAGAACTGTTATAACTTTACGACTATCAAGCTCATAGAAAATAAACAAATTTTGGAACAAATTTCAATGGAGTTCTTTGCTCAATATTCAGAAGACATTACGTTAGTCGCACGCTATAATGTAATATTCAAAACACAACGCGACCTTCGCCGAGGAAAGTGTTTGCAGATTACTGTAATACCTATTTAGCACCGCACACGAGCCATTCCCGAGAACAGTGAAATTACAGGCACAAGAGACATTCCACCTGCACGTCTCAGAGTTACGGGCGCATACGATGCAACTTGGGTCTGGTCGTACCTAGTAAGGGAGGACCCAACTCGCATCGGTTGTTATGGACAGAGGTTACCACTTAACACCAGGTGGGCCGTCGGCTCGTTCAGTAACTGTATCAAATAAAATAAAAAGTGTCAGTGAAAAACTGGAAATCGTACTAAATTATTATATAATTAAAATTACATAGTCAATAGATATATAAGATTTTTGACAAAAACACTGCGAGATTCGCACAGATAGAATCAATGGGACTTTATAATTGCCCACTCATATTTTCATTTCAAGCTTTTACATTAGCTTTTAAAGCATTAGCCTGCATATAGCATAAACAAAGTGCTTCTTCTTCTTCGAGTCACCGGTTCTGTCGAACTAGTGTGGCGAAAGGATTGTAAGTGCGCCTCAAAGAGGCTCCTTTCGTGCACTCGACACATGTCTTCGAATTTTTAGTTCTAGGACATGTCGGTTTCCTCACGATGTTTTCCTTCACCGTGGTATTGCGCACATAAATCTTTCAATCGAAAAACACATAGGTGCACGTCGGGATTTGAACCGGCGACCTCCGGATTGAAACTCGGGGGTCAGTACCGCTAGACCACGCTCACGTGCAGAGAGAGCAAAGTGCTTACGCCAACAATGGACAGTCTTCTTTTTTTTTTTATATATAAATAGGCTCACATTTGACCGCAATCTCACCTGATGTTGCTTGCCTAGGAAATACCTATTCACTCTCCTCTTGAAGACCTCCAGATTATAGTTCTCTTTTATATTGATTGATGATTAATAGATCATGACGTCCACTGACTACCTGTTTGCTTATTCTCCAAGTGCACACACAAAAGCCATTTACGAGCAGCCTTAAGCTATAACGGCAAGTGGTAACACGGTAAATATTCCAGTCTTGTCAATATTGCACTTCCTAGGAATTCAGTATTTCGTTTCCCACACCGCGAACGATTTTCCATACAAATCGCTTTGACCACATGATGGTCAGTGGTCGAACACTAGTTTACTGACAAAAAACTTTACCGACGTCTTTGGGAGCTAGAATTTAGCTTAGCTTAAGTTCTGTCAGATGTAGTCAACATTTTACAAAATAATTTACTGACGGTATTTTGTTGCAAGCATTATTTAGAGGAAAATATTTTAACTCAAATCTCAATCAAGTACATCATCGTAGCATTTTAACATCTTTAGGAATATTCATTACATAGGCTTCTATTTTAACGCTATAATAAGCGTTAATAATTAGGTATATTAATAAATAAAAACAAACACAAAAGATGAATGCTCACCAAATATAGTTTTACTTTGTATCAAACTAAATATACTTTCTCAAATGAGTTTCATTCAGTTTGGTTTCGGGACTCAGGTACCGCATCCGCCACATTGCTGAGTTACTAAAGAAAATAAGTTTATAAAATACATTTTACAAAGAGAATTCTTTATCAGGTTGAGCACTGCTGGTAGAATTCTAGGTGGCCTTAACACTTACGAGTTATTGTGCATCGGTTTGTCACAACGTACAGCCGTACAACAGCAGAAAGGACGTATAAAGCATAAGTTGTCGACTAAGAGGATAAAATATGAATTGTGGCTTTTAAACTCCATTCACATCTTTTCGGAGAATTGGAATAAATTGTGAGAAGCTTTTATAGCAGTCACATTTTGCTGTTGAAATTCCCTTGTTACAATTAAAAAAAAAAAAAAACATTTATTTAAAATATAACATGAATTAAGTGTCGGTATAATAATAATAATAATAATAATAATGGTAGACATTTCACAAAGCGCCATTTAGCCCCAAACTAAGCTAAGCATAGCTTGTATTATGGGAACCAGTCAACTGATATACATACTTAGATACTTTTTTTTTTTGTAAATACATACATATAATACATATTAACACCCAGACACAGAACAAACATCAATGTTACAAATGTCACATAAATGTTTGTTCTGAGTGGGGATCGAACCCACGACCTACAGCGCAGAAGGTAGGGTTACTAACCAACTGAGCTATGAAGCCAGTCAATGGTAACCTTCAATGCAAATAAGGCTTTGAATTGCATGATAAATTATACAAAGAGAGTGAATGCTCCATCTTAATGTCAATGACTCAAAATAAAGAAAAGCTATACTCAGTGAAAAAACAGAGACAAATAAATTGTTAGGGATTTGCTTATGTGATACTTATAATAGTACTTTAAAGTAGAAATACCCTAGTTAACATTTTAACTTAACATTAAATATAAAAATAAACCCAAAAATCTACGTTTGTGCCATTCATTTTATCTATCGCATCTGAGATAAGAAGCATTCAATCAATCACCAAGGCAAGACGGTGTTAATTTCCGCTCAGCCAGCGCGGGTTCGCCATTGCATAAATAACTCAAAAGGAAACGATATAACACTTAATAATCAGTTACAGTCGACATACACTTACTAACTGTTTTCCACTCTACACTCTTACTACCCACAGCCATTTACCCACCCACAGTTCATCTAGTGAGCTGTATGCTGTTTTTTTTTTCAAAAACTCAGTGCAAAGGATGATGAAAATAAGCCTAGATATATATAGAAAATAGATTAGTAATTCTCTCGTCTTCTTCGAGTCACCGGTTATGTCGAACCAGTGTGGTGAAAGTATTGTAAGTGCGCCTCAAAGAGGTATAGAGTTTACATATACATTAAAGATACACATACAGAATTACAAAAAAAAAAAAATGAATCACCAATGGAAATTATCGACACTCGATCAATTTTACTGAATCAACATTTTTCATTAGCTTGTCATATTATACCATTTGTGACAGTATTTACTGACGGTACTACTCCTATACTTATGTCAATCTCTCGATCCACTGTAGCGAAAGGATTAAAGTGGGTTTCCTCTCACCAAGTTTAAGAGCAGTAGAACTCTCGCCAAGTTCGTCCGGGGAAGTACTGCCACCATGCCCATTTCTGCCGCCAAGCAGTAACGCTTTCGCGTTACTGTGTTCCGGTTTGAAAGGTGTGGTTGCCGGTGAAATTACAGGCACACGAGACATTCCACCTCCACGTCTCAGAGTTACGGGCGCATACGTTGCGACTTGGGTCTTGTCGTACCTAGTAAGGGAGGACCCAAGTCGCATCGCTTGTTATGGGCTGAGGTTACCACTTAACACCAGGTGGGCCGTCAGCTCGTTCTGTAACTGTATTACATAAAAAAAAGTGTCTTTCATTTACTTATTTTAAAAAACTTTCAAGAAAACTTTCGAGAAAATTGTAAGAAGAAATAAACAAATATAGCAAACACTAGGTAAGTATGTTATAAACATATAAACAACAGTTTCCTCTTAATATTCAGTAGTCACGGTTGAACCGCAATTGGAGTCAAGGCCATCCTCTTAATATTACCACGCTTTAATGGTCTTGTGACGACTGATGCCTTAAAGAAACAGCAGGTAAAACTGATTTCATTCAAACAAGATTTTTTCCAAAAATCTGTATGAGTAAAAGAAGTTTTTTTAATTCCTACAAACATTGACAATAGTCGGATGTTGGAAAATGTGAATAGATTCAGGCGATGCCTTTTTGATAACTACTCCAGGTGGATCCTTCGGGAAGTTCACGTCAGCTCGGGTCAACATTGCTGAAGATGTTTCATGGGGAATAAGTATTGGAGGAAATTTCACACAGCGCTATCTAGCTCTAAATTAAGCAAAGCTTGTATTATGGGGACCAAACAACGTAATACTTATATATATTTATTGTAAATACATATTTTTATAAATCAATGCATACATTTGGAGTCTGAAATATCTACGAAAATCCACATTAAAATATGTAAAAAATGTAGATGCAAAAAACTAAGACGAAACAATAGAGACTAAATCGATCTTTGAACTATTGATAGTTCAAACTTACTTACGTTTGAACTATAGATATACTATTTGATAGTTATCAGAAGAAATTAGGCATGGCAGTTCTTGAATGAACATAGTTCAAATATATCAGACAAAAATGCTGCAATAAAGTTTAATTAATACTAGTCCTTATTTGGTCAAGTACTGACATGAATTATCGAGAAATAGAGTATATTAAATCTCAAGTTAACCGTTACACGACCACACTTTTCCTGTATTGGATCAATGAGAAAGTATCAGTATACCTTGACTTTATTGTAGACTAGCTGTCGCCCGCGTCTTCGTCCGCGTGGATTCGGTTTTATCACGTACCCCTATTTTACCCCACGGAAAAGTAGCCTAAGTTACTCCTTGTTACATCAGCTATCTGCCAGTGAAAGTCCCGTCAAAATCGGTCCAGCCATTTCAGAGATTAGTCGGAACCAACAGACAGACAAACAGTCAAACAAACAGACAGACAAGCAGAGAGACAGTAAAAAAATGATGATTTGGTATATGTACCGTGTATACATTCATATGCACTAAGTAAAAAGCGGTTATTTTAATATTACAAACAGACACTCCAATTTTATTTATTTGTATACATTATTGCTAATTTGTTGACTATAAATACAGCGAGCGTAATCGAAGCTGTCCTAGTAATAAATATCGACTTTTCCTTCTTAGATGGAATAGGGGCTTAACTGTTCTACCCATATTTGTCAAAACTAGAAGAACTTTTTTTTATCTGATACAGTTACGGAACGAGCCGACGGCCCACCTCGTGTTGAGTTGTAATCTCTGCCCATAACAACCGTTGCGACTTGGGTCCTCCCTTACTAGGTAAGACAAGACCCAAGTCGCATCGTATGCACCCATAACTGAGACGTGCAGGTGGAATGTCTCACGTGCCTGTAATTTCACCGGCAACCACACCTTTGAAACTGGAACACAGTAACGCGAACACGTTACTACTTGACGGCAGAAATGGGCATGGTGGCAGTACTTCCCCGGACGAACTTGGCGAGAGTTCTACTGCTCTTGCAACTTAATCAAAGTGAATCGGTGCATCGTAACCTGGAAAAGATCTAAACTCGTCGATTGCTGGTTCATTATGGCTCATGATCACTCGACAGTCCTTGGGTATACACAAGTAGTTTTCCCAGGGTAATATGAACTATATTACATTATACATATACACTGTATACATATACATTGTATATATACATTGTAGTCATAAATGTAACAGACCTAAGTACTCTGTTACAAGGATCGTGCTCGCGAAAAAAAGGAATCCCTCCATTAGGGGTTTCTTGGCTGTTCTTCCCATGGAGGGTCGGATAGGGTTTGAACAGGCATCAAACGTATCGATAAGTACGCATGACCCTATGTTTTGAATTCTATGGAAATAAAGTTTTTGACTTTGACTTTGACTTTGACCCGGAGCTTTAGTATCGATATCGTTGGCAATGTATGACAGATTCACAAGTCAGCTGTATCGCGTGACCAAATATTCTGTAGTGGATTTTTTGTGTAGAGTGTATCGAGGCATTTAATACAGTTACTTTCCACGGGTTTGCCTACCATAAGAAGTAACTTCAATAGTTTACCTACTACACACTACCCTGTTGACACAATTTTCTTATTTTTTAATTCTAGTTGGAACAAGGCCGTAGAAATAAGAAAAGGCCCTTACATATTTTAAGTAAATGATTTAATTTTAAGTTAATACTGTCTAAATCTTGACAGGCCTCATAGCTTAGTTTGTAGTAACTCTGCCTTCTGCGCTGTAGGTCGTGGGTTCGATTCCCATCCAGGACAAACGTTTGTGTCATCAATATAGATGTTTGTTCTGTGTCTGGGTGTTAATATGTATTATATATATGTATTTACAAAAAGTATATATGTATTCTATCAGTTGTCTGGTTCCCATAGTACCAGCTATGCTTAGTTTGGGGCTAGATAGCGCTATATGAATTGTCCACCAATATAAAAAAAATGTGATCCGTCACGGGACGCCTGGCAGATGTGAAACATCGACGTTATTTTGTAAAAGTTATATGCAATGCATGCCGTGGCGACGCGTCGCCACGGCATGCGTCGCCACGCCAGAAATCGGTTTTACGTGCGGCTATAGATGTTTCACATCAAAATAGCCTCGAGTTGATGCTAGTAAGAGATAACTTTATCATCCTTACACCACACCTCCCCCTTCACTGAACAGACATCCTTGAACGAGTTCATTATCACACATCTTTCAAAAACATTACAAAAAAGATAAAAATGAGTAAAATGATTTATGTGATAGTCGTATCATTGATCTGAATTAAAAAGTGTCTAATTGATCGTGTTCGCGGATTGGCGTCAACTAGGCGCCTATTAATTGCTGGCTTCATCGCCTTTAGATGAACAAACCAGTTCTGCGGACCCGATGTGAATTGCATCGACACAGCTGAGTGTTGCAGCCGGTTCAGTTCTGGTAAATTCCGTCAAAGAAATTGTGATTGGGGGAAATTCAGGCAGTATTGAAGTCAAAAACTTTATTTCCATAGAATTCATACTTGGAAACGTCAATAATATTCAAAAATTAAAGTCGCTCGTACTTACTGATAAGTTTGACGCTGTTCAAACCCTATTCGACGAAGAACAGTCAAGAAACCCCCTAAAGAGGGCTTCCTTTTTTTTTCACACCCCAATGAATTGGCATTGGGCTTTCTTTCGAATCGGGGATCTTGGATTTAGTGCCTCTCCTCACCGGGACACTACGCCAATGTGGCCGTAACTTAGCCAAACAATACATACCTCTATAGACACGTGGAGTCGGCGCTTAGCCAGTTTGGCACTTCAAATGAACTGTGGTCGAGGCACCCCGAGAGCTTCTGTTTGATTCAAAGTCAAAGTCAAAGTCAAAAACTTTATTTCCATAGAATTCATAAAGAAATGGCTTGGAAACGTCAATATTCAAAACATAAGGTCACGCGTTTTTATCGATAAGTTTGATGCCTGTTCAAACCCTATCCGACCCTCCATGGGGAAGAACAGACCAGAAGCCCCTAATGGAGGGATTCCTTTTTTTTCGCGATTTGAAATAATACGCGCTAGAAGCTAATTTTCTTTTCCTAATCATTGTTTCAATCAACAGCAATCCAGTGACACTGGAATGGTCTTCTATTAGTTGCCACTGGACCCATTCGCTTGCTGCGAGTTACATCGATACACTATTTTAATCCAGCGTGTAAGCTTAATGCTAGAAAACAGTAAAGTGTCTGCAATGCTCTAATACCGTCTGTATTTGATACCAATCGTAAAACATCTCACACACAGGTAGAGACAGGAATTTACTCTACCTACTCGTTTCTTAGTTTAATCGTTTTGCATTGTTCGACCTTTGAATAGTCGTTTTATCGAACTACGAGTAATATTTATCACATAATAGCTTGGTAATGTCATAATACTTTTGTAATGCTTTAATTGGATTGAATGAACAAAAAATGGAGTGTAAACGATGCTTATTAGCTATAAATACTTCCCTTGTTTTTTTAATGAATCCTGGGAATGTGCCATGTTAATATAAGGGCGTAAGAAATGCTGCCTTCTCTAGTAGCGAAACTCATTAAATGAGTTTATTGAAGTTTTCTTTGTCGTTCGTGTCTGCTGTTCACCTAAAATGTGACAGGATATGAAATTTGTATGTTAGCGAGGTTACTCGGTGGAGGACCTCCGGAGTCCGCCTGGTGAAGGCGACCAACGGGTCCTAGGACTGCGCGAAGCCAGGCTGGCTGTATGTTAGGCACTGTGCTTCTGGCTGTATTCTGCAACCACCGACCCATATTGCGTTGTTTGTGAGACCGGGACTTAGAGCAGCTCCCAGATCTAATGGACTGCTGTACTGTGTAGAAACTGACTCCCCCAAAAAAGCTGAGGCAAGCAATCAGGACTCAGCGACCGTGAAGGATCTCTTTCCTTGAATTTTAACCGTAAAACTCTTCACTTAAAAAGTGTTGCTTTGTTTATAGACGTAGAATACCGCTTCACAAGAATTAGTCAAGCCTTCAGCTCGTCCCAGTATTATTGTGAAGTGTCACGTATTGCAATGGACTAATACAATTCTTCAAATAATTGTACTTTACCCTAACATACATATTATCAAATAATTCATCGCTTATGTAAGTGAACCAGCGGTTCCCGACTCGTCGCGTAGGTTCTGAGATCCCTTAGATAAATTAATCCCACAGCAAAGATAAAATCTCAGTAATGAGATGCATGAAACTGTAAATCTTAATCAGCAAGGCCGTGCTTATTCTAAACAAGCCAGGGTTACGTAAAACCAGCATTACGACTTCCAAAATGCTAATCAGTGTTTCTATTCGGCGCTCACCTCGGCCATTGTAAACGAGACAAAAACAATTTGCAGATGTGTCCGTCGGCACTCTGTCGCCACATACAAACACGCGACAATAAAACTCCAAGCTTATTGTCTACATAAAGTGCTCGCGCACATTTTATAGCATATTGAAAATAGGAAGAAACTACACACGTTATCTAGGCGTTTGTAATTATGGAAATCCTTCAAGCGTTTGCTTAACAGAGCAACATAAAACATCGGTAAACTTTACGGCCAATTTTCTGTACTTCGTTACTATATAAATACCGGCGCCATTACAGATCCCGTTTACGGTAAAATTAAATATGTAATTATGGACATGTAATAATAGTTATTCGAATGAAACGAATTTCCTGTCTCAGTGGCGTAATGGAACTGAATTATTTCTCATCTCCTTTTTAACTAACTGTACCTAACAGTCGCGTACGTAAAAGATTCACATGCATTATGAATGAGGTTGTGATGTGATTTGTTGCAGAAGCGGGATCAGAGCGGCGCCCACCTCCACGCCGACGCCGATGACGCAATAAATTGTGATGCTGGCACGAACAGGACCCTACAGGAATCTGCGTCCGAGAGGACGGCGAAGGACGTTGTAGAGCCTCAGTTGTACCAGTGACGAGCGCCGCTGTAACGATGTTGGCTAACCGGCGGAACCTCATATTCAGGGTGAGCATCGTCATCAACATCGCCGTGCTACTGTACGCGGCCATGCATCTCACGGCGACGCCCGCGCCCAGCGGCGAGTGGATCCCCATCACCGAGGAGGGCTCCGAGCGGAGCGCGGACCTCCGCTACCTCAGGGAAGACATCAGAAACGAAACGGAGACGAGGCCGCTGGACACGAGCATGCGGATATTCGAGGAGTCCACCTCGCAAAAGTCGCCCGCGCCATCGACGATGCCGACGACGAAGAAGACCGCTTCGAGCACCGCGTCTATCGCGGACTTGGAGAAGAAAATTAGTTCTGTGCCATTAGAGTTAGATATAACTAATGAGACTCTGGACATAGTGGATGAGAACGCCCTGTCGGATGCAACGCTGGTGCGGTTGAGGGCTCTGCTCGCGTGCACGGACAGGGAGTTTCTGCCGCAGACGTTGCAGCGGGCGGATTACTGGGTGTTGAAGAACTACGTTCGCGCCGACCACGGCTCGATCCAGTGCCACGAGACGGTCACCTACACCACTCACGCCGGCTTCGAGTTCCTCGACAACGTCCTGCCGCTGGTTGAAAGGTGAGTGGAACGGTGATGTCTAGTTTCGCAAGAAGCGTCCTTAATTAGATTGTGTCGTCATTAGCGACACACCTCTCACGATTTATTTGGCAACGGCATCAGACGGCGCGCGGCGTACCGAGACAAAAGTTTTACGCAACGATTTGAGCTTTCATTCTTTGATATTAATTGAGTCATTCATTCATCTCGGAGCGAGATGATATTAGATCGATCTACATAACTGAACGTCTTCCTCGCCGAAATTAAATTGTACCTAATGGAGCTTGAAGCGTAAAATAGTTTTTGATACAAATAATAAAAAATGTGTACAAAAACAAAATATTGAACGGTACTTAACGGTGTCTGTGTACGTATTGATGCAAGTTACGATTCGGCGTGACGAACACTTGAGCTTCACGGTTATTTTGGTTAACTTGAATTTTATGAGGCTGTAGTTACTTTTATAGAGAAGTTATTACGAAATATATAAGATGCGGAAGTTGTAGAGCTTTTTCCATTCACGGCAAATATTCTTGCTTGTATCACTTATCCTTGTTATTACTTGTGTAAGTGACGGAACGAAATGATTAACAAACAATTTGTGATTTTAAGCTATATCTTCCCCATGGAGGGTCGGATAGGGTTTAAACAGGCGTCAAACTTAGCGATAAGTACGCGTGACCTTATGTTTTGAATATTATTAACGTTTCCAAGCCTTATGAATTCTATAGATATAAAGTTTCTTGATTTCGACTTCGTTGACTTGCGGCAGCCCATCTTGACTTCGCTTCGGTACCAATATCATTTGGTAATTGTTTACTCTCAGGCAAACCTTCTTGTGGATTGGTCTCCACAAGAAGCTTTTTTCGATGGTTCGTTCGAACATGCTGGAAAAATCACGTGTCAGTTTTAGTTTCAATGAAATGCGCCTGTAAGCGTGTATTATTCGAAGTCCAAATACGTTTTTTTCTTGTATTCCGAACATAGTTACACGTCTCATAGTTACGGGCGCAAACTTGGGTATTGTCGTACCTAGTAGGGGAGGACCAAGACGCATCGGTGGTTATGGGCCGAGGTTACCACTTACCTCCAGGTGGGCCGTCGGCTCGTTCCGTAACTACATGACATAAAAAAAAATTAAAAAATTTTTTTGAATAGGCCTGAAGTCGACATTTCGTCTTTCGGTATTCACGTAACTTATTAATACTGACTCACCATTTATACAGAAGAATAGCACCAGCAAACATCCACCATGTTCGTAAACACTTTCAATTTCCATATGAATACATGGTGTTCGCACTCGTGCGCAGTGCTAATTGGAACTATACACACTATTGGAACTTAAAGTGTTAACGTAATTTAAAGGTGTTTTGAGAATCATGTTGGATGGGTTGAAATAGAAGTTTGAAACCTTCCCTGCTCTCTTCATTTGAGATATTTTTTGATGCTGACTGTACTTACAGATCCATCCAAAAGTTACATCAAAAGTTCAGTTCTTACTCCACTTCAATATTGAAATGCGTTAGTGCTTGTTGGTTGCAAAACAGCTGCAATTTAAAATCGCTTACGAGAGATTGGACATTTCGGGATTATTTGATTAGGCAATAAAATTGTAACAAAATGTATGGTGGTAAGTCTAAAAATTATATAGAATACTTTTATCTCTCTTCATATAATGACGCAAAAATATTGTTTTATCGTGGCAACCAGCTAAATGTCGTAAATTTTATGAACTATTGTGTTTCAAGATGTTTTTACTACGATATAAATTTGAATATATCAGTCAGTTCAATTATTTTTGGCCTTGGATATTCAACCAGAGGGCGTCGGACTGTTTCGTGCACAAAAAAGCGGAGTTATTTTAATGTGTTCTTGCTCATCACATCAGAATAATATAGTTAAGTTATTCCTTAATTATTACTTATTCTATTGATTAAACTGACGCTTCTCTGTTTAAAACGTTAAAAATAACCACGAAAACCAGAATAAAAAATAAATAAAAAAAAACAAAAGAAAAAAAACAGGCGACAATCGGGTACGCGGAAGCTTAGGTATTACCTTCCGAAACTTATTAAGTGATTATTTTCTAACCGAATGACAACTTACGTGTAAATATCTTAATGAACCAAAATAGTTAATGTTTCTTGACGAGGCCAGTATCCACAAGGTCGTCCATAAATGCTTTCTACTTGAATGACAATGAGCAATGATTGAATCTTAAATCTTTTTTCCTGTAACCTTGTTTGGGGCCAATTTAAATGGACAGTCATACACTAAGTGCCCTCGAGCTAAGTACAGTTTCAATCGTATATTATCATCCAAAGAGTATTGTAACATAGAAGAAACCACGAAATTTGTAAAAATATTACGTCCTCTCTATGTCAAACATAATTAGTTTTATTTAATTAAACAAATGGCATCCACACTGTGGCAGGACAGGATAGTAATATATTATAATTGCCACTCAGTTGGGGAGTCAATTTTACACTCATAATTTGAGGCCAAGATAAGGTAGAAAGCTCGCATATAGATATCCCAAAATCGCCTGTCAGCCTTATTATTTATATTTATTTGTTATATTATAATATTTGCCATGGCAAATAGCTCGCTATCGCGTGTCCATCTGAAGTGACTCTAAATGATACATTATAAAAGCGACTCACGTAATAAGTGACATTGTAAGCATCGACTTCGAACTTTTGTTCATGGGTCAAAAATTTGGACACGTCAAATTATCAAACCCGTATTTTTTATTCCCACTTTTTGGACTTGTTCCTAAATCCGGATTAGTCGATGAATAATTAGGCCAGAATAGTCTTGAAGCATCTAATAGAGTCATTATAATGGTATATCGGACGCATTAAGTAACGTTAGAGTGTTCTCATGGCCGCGTTGCACGAGATCTGTATCAGCAGAGACATTACTCCACTTTCTGTGCTCTGCTGAGATGTATGCTTCACTACACATCATATTAGACTGACTCGCATTCCTCTTAATTCCTAGATAATAGTTCAGCCTATTTTAAGAAAAAAATATTTAACTGCTTTTAATAATATGACATTTATGTTTGGTGAGTATAAAATCAGGCCCTATTTTCGAATGGCGGTCAGATATCAAAAATCAAAGAACCAACAACTTTGTTTTGGGCCTCTATTTTTTTTCTCTGTTTTGGGTCCATCGCTTGATTATACCTAAGGTAACTGCTACTTCAACTTAGTTTACGAAAATGTGCATTTTAACTCATTAAAAAATCAACATAACTCGATATCGATCAGTCAAGACGTAGATTGTCAAATGAAAGTGATGCGAAAAATCATGTTCTGCCGATAATATTCGACGTATAAGATGACCAATTAATTAAAATCATTCAGAATCGCAAAAATACCAGTTTCCAATGAAAGCGACCATGTGGCTGACGTTGATATCAGCGGATGCGGGATATAGATACGAAAATGTACCAACTTACCGGACAGTTATGTACTATACTAGATTTCAACTCTAGCGTGTTTGGTTTTAAAGTGCAAATTTGCTAAAATAATAACATGGACGGCCCAGTTTCGGTATTGCACGGATATACGGATGACTACGCTAGTTTATAATAGTAATGTATGGACTACTTTCATATTATAATGTCGCCAAGGCTACTATGCATCAGGGGACACGGTAGCAAAATTACAGAGACGTCTGGTAAGGTTGTCAATATATTTTAAAATACATCCAATATTTTTATTTTATTTTCAAACAGAATCTACAGCTCTTACTTAAAATTACTCTTACAGCCAATAACAGATTCAATTTTTTTATATATCCTAGTATTACGACAAACACAACTTATATAATTAAGGACAATATGTCAAAACACTTAAATTATACAAACACAATTTCGCGTGTGTGTGTGTGTGTGTGTGTGTGTGTGTGTGTGTGTGTGTGTGTGTGTTTTCACAATAATAGTTAGTTAAGTAAACGTTTTCAACAGATTTTGATCTGTGTAGACTTCATTTCAAAATATTGCGTTTGTGTCATGTATTTCGTATTAGTAAATGTTTTTTCTTTTATGTATTAAAAGCCAGTTTTTAACTTCAGATACCATGCCTACATGTATCTCACCCAACCTCATACATCTTCGAGGACCATAAGCCGTTGAAATGCAAATTTATTTTATACATCGTCACCCGTTTTTATCTTTTGTGATGCGACCATGAAGAGGTTTATGAGGGCTTAGAGCGGAAACTGTCGTACAGTTTTTAAGCCAATTTGCAAACAACTAGATATATTTGTATAGAGTTTAGTGTCTGCAGTGTTCTCATCAGCAAACACAATTTGTTAACTAAGCTATTATTATAATGGTGGACATTCACACAGCGCCATCTAGCCCCAAAGTAAGCTAAGCATAGCTTGTATCATGGGAACCAGACAACTGATATAATACTTATATACTTACACCCATTAATACAGAATAAATTCGTCACTCAAATGTTTGTCCTAAGTAGGAATCGAACCCACGACCCTCAGCGCATGAGGAAGGACTACCAACTGATCTGTGAGTCCAGTCCGTCATCATTTGCCTTATCAGTTGCCTGTATTATTATCATTGGCTATGTTTAGTGTATTTAAATAAGCTTACGCAGTAATATTCCCTGTGTCGCAGGTGGAATGGATGAATATACGCAACACAAAACATCTATGTCACGAGAATAAAATTTTAGCCTACAAATCTCTCACCATCGTCGTTTTTAACACAAAATTAATGAACATGCCAAGAAAAGGTATGCAATGACCCCGAAAACTAATGTAATAAACTAGACGAGCGCTCTTTTCAATAGTTTCTTTAATCAAGTCGATAAGAATGGCCGTACGACACGCAATGTCGGACATTTGAGTCCACAGTTAGGTCTGACCTAGATATCGGTCCGATTTGTCATTGTTAGCAAAAATTCTAACTAGTCTAATTTCTAAGTTTAGTGGGGACCATGTATGGCAGCACGAAATAAGTATAATGGTCATGAATTCTTAAGATATGAACCGAGAACTTTTTATTTAAGGAGAAAATTTGCTGGTCAGCTTAGATTAACATCAAACTTCATCATTTGATTGGTAGCTATAGTTGAGGGATTCAAGTAATGCCCCAGAGAATAGTTCTTCAAGCAAGTAAGTGCTAGTAAACTAGAAAGCTAGTAATTTTGATTTCGTGTATATTAGAGAACTAGAAAGTTATTGAAAATCTAGTTATTTATACACGAAGTAGTTTCTTTGCAAACCAAAAACTGTGCGATATATCATTTAATGAAAGGAATGAAATAAAAAAGCAGTCTCGGTCGGACAAAGTCCATCGCCGAATAGTTATGTAAATTAAACCGGCTATCTCGAATTTCCACTACGAAAAGTGAAAATTGGCCGCTGTATTAGTGTTAACACAAGAACCGCATTTCAAATTTTGTCTCACATTTTTATTAAGCATACGTTAGACAAAAAGTTAAAGTTTTTTTGTAGAAAAATTCCACAATTTTATTTTTATTGATTCCTATTTCATATTAAATCTTGTTTAAATCCTCATTATACAAAATCCATGAAGGGTCTAAAAAAAGTTATTAGATTACATACTAGTCTGTGCTTTGTAAAATTGATCAGTAGATTGCAATATTGCAATTCCCCAATCGTCTGCTATTGACTTATTTATGCGTACTTCAGACATATAACATTTTTCTATAGTTAAAAAATTATAGTTAACGATGTTAGTGATAAGAAAAATTGCTTTTAGATTTAAATTTTCGTTAATAACGTCTCATTCACGCTTCAGTTAACACGAACAGTAAAAATAATAACGAAAAAGTGCGGGAAAAATATAATATTTCCTCTGATATACGAATGTGGCTTCGTTTCACTCACACCCATGTTTGCGTAGAACCTACTTTTTATTTGCTCGAAGCTATTGCTGCTTTGTCATTGAGCAATAAAAAGTCTCTACCATACAGTGGTCGTCTTCGCTTTTCACTGCAATATTAGACACGTATGGTCTCTCGCAAATGGAATGGACTTTCCAATATATTTTCCTGGTTTTAAGCTCTGTGACGTCATTTCTGGTAGTAATAAATTATTATGGTTATCGAGTAGTTGTGAGCTAAGGAATGCATGTTAATGAGGTCTTAATGTTTTCAACTAATTATACATTCTACTACTTTTAGGTTCAAGCTTTACTCCCTGATCTTTATTAAAACAAAACAGTTAAGTTTACTATGTTACGAAAAGAGTGTTAAATATCCATGCGGATGGATATAAGAGTAGACCAAAGTAATGATGAATAGATTGTGTGAAAGATGATTCGAGTACATAGGTCACCAAACTATTCCGATAGAGCTAGTGAAACGATCAGTAGTAATATGGGTCAAATTTTGAAACCTCCTTTCATGGTCTTCATCTTCACATATAGCATCAAAAATTCTTATCTCTAGGTCGAGCGGTTTAGACCTTACGTCAGTCAGGACTATTTACTTAACCGACGAAAAAGAGGAGGTTCTCAATTTGGTTATATTTTTTTATGTTTGTTACCTCATATCACTGTCATTTATAAAACGTTTTGGAAAAATCTTTTTTTAATTTTCAAGGATATTTTTTCAGATTGGGTCCATAGAAACTTCATCAAAATCAGTTCAGTAGTATTTTCAAATCTAATAAAAAAAGATATAATCATTCTCGTTCATTGGTCATGAAGTAGGTTTTTCGTTTTGCTGCCTAAACTAATTATATTATATATTGATAGCGATGTTAAGTAGCTTAAGTCCACAGCGACACATATTATGATATCAAAACTTTAGTGACACAGAAAGATGCAGCTCGAATTAGACTTTATGAAGGTGCTATAAAGTCGATTTGGAAAAATGTGTTAGTTATTTAGTTTTCCAACTACAGGGACGATGTGCGTAATAGACAAACATTACATTACCATTTGCAAATACAGATAAGAAGAGTTTTCACTATTAAATAATACACTTTCGCCGATTCGTTTGCTAACTAAAGTTATCACATCCAACCAGAGCTAAGAACACGATTCATGCTCATAATATATTTCACGCTGATAGGCAAAAGTGTTTATAATTGCCCCAGAACAAGGTTGACAATTGCTACATCGACCAGATTTCGCTCGCACGTGGCTAGGAATTGTCCAAACCGGTTTGTCAGAACGTTTCTGTATTAGTTCGACTTCCAATTGTGTAAACATTGTAGTTATTATATAGAGATCATTCTTTATAGACCAATCTCAGTTTGAGGTTCAGCGCAGGATAAAGTCCAGTCCAGGCTTAAGTGAAGTTACAATCGCATAGTCACTTAGCACCGGAGGTCGCCGGTTCAAATCCCGACGTGCACCTATGAGTTTTTCGATTGAATGATTTATGGGCGCAATACCACGCTCTCAAAACGGTGAAGGAAAACTTCGTGAGGAAACCGACATGTCCTAGAACTAAAAATTCGAAGACATGTGTCGAGTGCACGAAAGGAGCCTCTTTGAGGCGCACATACAATCCTTTCACCCACTGGTTCGACAGAACCGGTGACTCGAAGAAGAAGACTTAGCACCAAGCGATATGTAGTCAGACGCAAGACTTACATAGTCATATATATTGTTATATAGGTATGTATGTATATATGTAACCGACAATGTGTGAAATGCGGACATTCTATAGAATGCCTAGGTATTTTATATAATGCCCGGTGTTTTAGGCAATGTATGAAAAATGTGAATTATTATATATTTTCCTAACCCGAACCTAACCTAACAGTTTTTTATATATTTCACCATTGTAAGTACATTTACAAAGTATACTTTATTCCATACATGCCTAGGCATCAGGCAGTGGATATTTCATAAATTGCCTGAACGTTTTAGGCATTCTATAGAATGCTGGATTAAACAGATGCCGCTAACATATATACAGCAGAAGTAACTAGTCTGTTCGACCTCATAACTTTACTCAGCGCTGTTTAATAGGCAACTGAACTATAGTTTTGACATAACGACCTAAGGTGCCGTGACCGAACGTATTGATTCTTCTAGAAAAGGCATATTAAATTGAAACAAACAGACGAAACAATAAAAAAATATCAAACAATAATAAACACAATATTCTCTTACATGTTGCGTGGTAGAGACTGTATTGCGCAGTATTGGAACGTGTTTTGACTTGGCTTAACAACTTCCGCTGCTCTACAAACATTAAAATTGAGTAGTTATTGTTTTTATTAAGTATAAGTTTCTTTTCGTACCATACACTTATTTAACAAGGAACCCATATTACAACATATATTTTGACATGAAAATGATTGTATTCTTTCTGATTTAAATCCAACTTCATAAAGATAATTAAAAACGAATTATTCATTTATAATGGATCACAATGTCTTTGAATCAGTAAAACGAAATAGCAGCGATGTTTGCTGGTGAAATTGTTTTTATAACTGCATATCTATTTGCTAAGGTACAAGTATAATAATGTTTGAATAAACCGATCTGTTTTTAATATAACTATACCATAGGCCCTCCTTTAGGGGTTTCTTGGCTGTTCTCCCCAAGGAAGGTCGGATAGGGTTTGAACAGCCGTCAAACTTGTACGCGTGACCTTATATTTTGAATTTATTGACGTTTCCAAGCCATTTCTTTATGATTTCTATGGAAATCTAGTTTTTGACTTTGACTTTGAAAATAACTAACTCGTCATAACTAACTGTTCGGTTGATGTTAGAATTGACTTGTATAGTACATTCTGTTTTTGCGACCGGAGAATAATGAAGGCAGGAACCCGAGATGCATAAAAACCATACATGGTTTTAATTTTGATTACTAGGAATTGACCTTGATAGACATGTATTTATATAAATAGCAGTCTCGCGTGTTCGACATAGAGTAAAAGAGCCCGAGATGAACCGAAATTAAACCACCTATGCTTTAATGAACTGTATGTGGGCCGACCGTTGCACGCTGGAGGTAGAGTTTCAAAGCATCCGGCTATTTCATTTATCCGGTTTGAATGCCCGCAGGTTCGATAGTACCTTGAAATGAATACTGAAATAATGCCTGAATTAATTTCTTAATAATCTGTCTTTATATTAAGATGCAGAGATTTAAAGACCGCAGCAGATTTAAGTTAGAACAGATATATAAAACATATGCTGTAAATATATCTTATAATGCCACTCTACTCCACGATACACAATAAGTCTTCTAATATCTTATTTCAGTATATATAGTCACTAAATGTAACATTGATTTAAGTACTCAAATTGTTACAAGGTACATGCTCGAGAAAAAACGGGAATCCCCCTTTAAGGGTTTCTGTTTGTTCTTCCCCATGGAGGGTGAGATAGGGTTTGAACAGGCGTCATTCTTAGCGATAAGTGCGATGTGACCTTTAGTTTTTAATATTAGTGACGTTTTCAAGCCATTTCTTTTTGAATTCTATGGGTTTAGTAAACAGGTTTGCCAATTTGCGATGCATTGCAGCAGTCAACAGTTCTGTTTGCTACATCCCATAATTATGACTCCATACATTAAGACGAGACCTGCAGGGCATCCGTTCATCCTTAATCCGATTAAAAGTCGAATTTAATTAATCCGGCTTTTTGACATAGTTGGCATCCCTAGTTGCACAGATACGGATGATTACCAAAGTAATGATGCAACTGGACTAAAAGATTGATTTTAGAATGCAGGAAGTAAGTAAGTAAGAAACTCGAAATCGTCTCTATGATCCAAATAGAAGTGCGGTCTGTAACTGTATGGGCGTAATGTGGAACTCGTTTCTTCGAATAACATCATCATCATCAACCTCGTTGCGTTTCTCGTTTCCACTTCGGGTCAGGGTTCCACCAAGGGTCACCAAGGGTCACCAAGGGCACTAAAATTGACCATTTGCTACATGGGTGCTTTTAGGAGCATTTATATACTTATCTTTGCTGACAAATGGCCATTGATTCTTACTAATGTAGTAGACAGATAATTTTTAAGTGCACTTGGTAAGTGCTCAGACGCAAATTAAATAACAAATTCTCGCGATAAGAAAGGTTCTCTTATCGCTGTGAGCGATCTCTTCTAGACAACGTTTGTATGGTGAGGAGCATGTAAGAAAGAAATGCGACTTAGTTATTTCACAATTAAATTTACTGGAAGTGTTTAAGTTACTGTATTTTATATGGCTACTTAGTTTAATCTTTACTTTTAACCAAATGCCAGACCAAAAAAAAACTTGAGGCTGTAAATAGTAAGTCGTACCAAAAGCGCGTCTTTGTTATAAACAATTGTTTTACATCACTTACCCAGTCATACTAACCCAGACATAACCTGCAGACTAATCTATATCTAGATTCAAAGCAGGCATTGCAGCTTTGAGTGATATGAAATCTTCTAGCCAGAGGGAACTAGCCAGTTGTTTCTAACAATCTACTTCCTAGAACAGAGCTGGAATGATTTATATTTTGCTGAATTGAACTAACACAAGGATAAGTTTTTTGTAATGTAAATGATTCACGATGGTGTATATAATGAATACTATTTACACCTAATAAGAAACTGACATAATAACAAGTCATATAAAAAAAAAAAGATACAATGGATGACTTATAGCTCGGGCAAGAAATGATGTACGTATTCCACTTTGATAAAATAAAATAAAAAATAAAATTGTAAAAATAAAATAAAATGATCATCTATTTTTTTTATTTTTTATGTTATACAGTTACGGAACGAGCCGACGGCCCACCTGGTGTTAAGTGGTAACCTCTGCCCATAACAAAAGATGCGACTTCGGTCCTCCCCTACTAGGTAGACAAGGCCCAAGTCGTATCGTATGCGCCCGTAACTCTGAGACGTGTAGGTGGAATGTCTCATGTGCCTGTAATTTCACCGGAAACCACACCTTTCAAACCGGAACACAGTAACGCGAACGCGTTACTGCTTGGCGGCAGAAATTGGCATGGTGGCAGTACTTCCCCGGACGAACTTGGCGAGAGTTCTACTGCTCTTAAAATTATTATTTTATTATATTCCTATTCCTGGAGCACCGATTCGTTGACCACCTAAAATGTGTGGTTGTCAGTGAAATTACATGGACGTAATATTCTGCCTTCGTGTCTTAGGGTGTCGGGCACAATTACGGTTCTCCCATACAGTCGTATTGATGCGGCTATTGAGAAGTATGGCCCCGAATATCAGTTGCGCCATCTGTATTTCCATCATGCATATAAAGAAAATGACTTTGCCTATATTTGTTAGTAATTCCGTTGGCAAGATCTGTTATGGCTAAATTTTGTGACTAAATAACGAAGGTAATTTTAGTTAAGTTATTCGTACTAAACTTGGTATGGTAAGCCTAATTGAAGCTCTGCCTACTCTTTCGGAAAACAGGCGTTATTATAAGTGGGTAAATAATTTTTTTACACCAATTCTAACACATATTATCTGGGTTTCGGGAATGCTAGTTCGAGGTCAAGTGATAAATACCGTAAGCGCGCTAGTGGGCGGGCTTTTTCACTATGAAATTACTATTACCGATCAAGTAACACAGTCACCCACTTTGATAGTAATTACTGAGTCCAAACAGCGCCATTATGTTGAATATTAGATACAACCTAGACCGTCATGTTTCTCATAACAGCCATAATATATAGTACTAGCTGTTGCCCGTGACTTCGTCCGCGTGGAATTCGGTTTTATCACGCACCCCTATTTTACCCCTCGGAAAAGTAGCCTGAGTTACTCCTTGTTACATCAGCTATCTGCCATTGAAAGTCCCGTCAAAATAGGTCCAGCCATTTCAGAGATTAGCCGGAACAAACAGACAGACAGATATTGTAAAAAATGTTGTTTTGGTATATGTACCGTGTACACATCCATATGCGCTTAGTAAAAAGCGGTTACTTTAATATTACAAACAGACACTCCAGTTTTATTTATATGTACACATAGTTACTATAATTTGAGACATTACCAACATTCTTACACGTAATAATTAAATCTAATCTGATCTTTCTTTCTTGACAGGCCTCATAGCATTTGGTAGTAACCCTGCCTTCTGCGCTGTAGGTCGTGGGGTCGATTCCCACCCAGGACAAACATTTGTGTGACGAATATAGATGTTTGTTCTGTGTCTTGGTGTTAATATGTATTATATGTATGTATTTACAAATAAGTATATATGTATTCTATCAGTTGTTTGGTTCCCGTAGTACAAGCTATGCTTAGTTTGAGGCTAGATTTGGGAATAGATATATCTGATATCTGATAATTATAAGCGAATAGTGGCCCGCCGAATGTCCGCGTTCGAATTTCCCAAAACGTCTTGGCGAGCTTCTACGTTCTAAACGAAATCACTATGCAGAACTTCAGACGCCTCGTCTTTGTAGATTTAGAGAATGTATGTAGTAGTCAGTGCGTGAGCAATTCCTTTACTAAATTATATCTATGAATTTATTTATTTATGTGTGTCAAGTTAAAACGGTCTAGTTGTATCGGGTAGAGCCGAACAAAGCTCAAGTTAATCAAATATTCAGATTTATGAAAACGAGTTGAAATACCAGAACAATTAGGTAACGACGAACGAGTTATAGGCACTGGCTATACAAGCGAGCGAAATGATTGCACCCAACCACGATTCTACTGCAGTAAGCCAATTATGAACCCACTGTCAGAAACCAGAACGTAAAGTTGAAGTCTCGGCAATGTTGTGAGACATCCTAAGTTCAATCTGAGATTGGGAAATGGAGCTTAATTTATTTCACACCTGACACGATAGTATCTAGGTATTTCGTCAGTGCATCTCAAGTTTATAGAAACACTTTTGCGAGTGAATAACTGATGGATCGACCAGAAATCTGACCTCTGCCCGTGACTTCTATACGACTTGGGTGTTCCCCAAAAAGATAGGTACGACCCGAGACGTATAACTAAATACAAAAATCTTTACGAAATTTTCATGTATGGTGGTCAATAAAGCATTATCTATCTATAACATTGCTCCTTTTTTAATGAAATTAGAAAATAGAAGGTTTCATGTATTAATATAATGAATTTAATTATGCCTTCAAACCGGAACAAATGAATGGAATTACGCTACTGCATATAGGAGTGAGAGTTGTTCATTTTGGTTTAAAAAACAGTCTTATACAGTCGCTATCTGATGATAGGTTTCCACAAAAAGACAAGTATAATAAAATGTAATAAAAAAGACTGCATAATCACGTTAAGAGCAGTAGAACTCTCGCGAAGTTCGTCCGGGGAAGTACTGCCACCATGCCCATTTCTGCTGCCTATCCTAGTATATCCTATCCTAGTCTATTATTATTTATTTATTTATTTATTTATTTATTTATATTGCGGGCACATTGATCGGCAGGCTAGAAGTAAGGCTGTGGTCAGATGATTCTTAACGAGATGGCTACCGTTACTAGTCATTGGTATTACATATAATTTACGTGAAATCCCGTATTAATCATGCGAGGAATCGATGAAACAATTTCTCGGCTATTGGAACTTAATTGGGAAAGTTACTACATATTATATAAATATCAAAAAGAAACCCGTCACTTTTGAAACGAACCTCTAAAATTGATTTTACAATCGAATGATTTGAAATTATTGATTTTACGTGGTTTTTTTTTGCCTGTATAATCATTAAACATATGATATAAGAAATGGGTTCTTAGAATACTTATGATTAGATTAATATAGCAAGAATAGTTATTTTAACCTACTAAGTTGCACTATATTACTGTTTTTTACTTACTTATCTACAATTTTCACAATATTAGATAGATAGATAATACTTTATTGATCACCATACATGGAAATTTTGTAAAGATTAATACTTAAGCTAAGGTAATACAATGGGCGGCCTTATC
This sequence comes from Chesias legatella, assembly GCA_947359385.1. Classification (NCBI taxonomy): domain Eukaryota; kingdom Metazoa; phylum Arthropoda; class Insecta; order Lepidoptera; family Geometridae; genus Chesias; species Chesias legatella. Next base: position 8,584,165 of record OX375780.1, on the reverse strand, counting down.
GCTAACAGAAATAAAAATAAAAAATAAAAAACCTATAAAAATCGTAGCTGAGAAACAAAACAAAAAACCGTTGGTATATATTTAAAATGTTATGATATCCGTGATTGTATGAATTGAACTTGAACTTTTAATTTAAATAGTTTGCCACCTCTCGATACTAATTTGCCTACTCTATGGCTTTTATAGACGTGTTAAGTGGTAATTTGTCGTCCTACAACTGAGATGGGCCATCTACCGCGTATATTGTTATCCGCATAGCTTACCAGATTCGAACTTGAACGTTAAATGAAAATGGTTTGTGAGAATTCCTCGGCTAATTGCGTGGTTATCTCTGATGGATTAGTTGGATAGTTGTCCTGTATAAATAGCCCAAAGGTATGTTTAAATATTACCAATTACAAACATGTTTTTGAATCAATTTTTTAAGTAAGGGATGCCAAATTTATTTTATCGAGAACTGAAGGCCTCGCCACTTTTTTTGGATATTGCGCCGCGAATCCTGCAACCCGGCATTATTAAGTTTTATTTGTCTGCAGGCGTATAATGAATATCTAAATCTTCCATGGATATAAACTTTTAGGAAGATAATATATATATAAGAATATTTTAATGTTTATTTAATGTCTTTTAACAACACTAAAATGTGCCCTTGTCATAATAATCAAAACATGAATGGACCTAATTTTTCTATTTTGTTTTCTTGCACCAATTTCATTTCACCCAACAGACAGTTTGTTTCTAACTAATGCGACTTTCCTGAGGCTCTGAAATAGTATCATATGAAAAAACATAGGAAATAAGGTTCTCTTTCATTAAACCTAATTATTCCATCAATCTTGCAAAAGAATTATCTCTTTGTTTTCAAGGGGCGCAGAACCCTATTTTGTTCTTAGCACTGATTAAATGGTAAGAAAGTAAAATTCGAATAGGCATCTCATTTATATGCTTGAAAATGTATTTTATTGAAATAGAGAAATATATCGCGAATGACTACAGTGTAATACCGTAAAAACCACAACACACAATTCTAGAAAGTACTACTAAAAACCTATAGCTAAATGTACTGCTATTTGCTTTTGCTTAGAGCATACACATTCAAGGTACTACTGTGTTTAATTTTAATTAAACAAAACCGGTCAAGTGCTTGTCCGACCACGCACAGTGAAAGGGTTTCGTAATCGGGATGAATATTCCAGGTACAATTCAAATTTTTTATTTATAAAAAACATACTGTGGTCGTCGTTTGTTATTCATAGTAATTTACGTAAATTTTTTATTCCTATCGTCTTTATCGTGCTTATAGTTTGGGACGAATTTATAGGGGTTTTGTTATTGTCATTTAGCTACGGAACTCTAAAAAATGTAAAATTATGCAGACGCCTTACGCTAGAGTCCGTACTATGTCAAACCATCTGAAGGGGGCCAGACCCCATCCATCACGTAATCCAGTTTGTACTATCGATCACGCCTCCCCACAATGGGATGACGAAGCTATTACTGCATAATTGAATGCCGGAGTAATTACAAGACTCAAAACATGAGATCCTATAAATAATTCTTTCTTTTTTACTAATACATGCCCTGGGATTCTCTTTGTCTTACAGGAGTATTGAAAAAATTTTGTGCCGATATTATTTTTCCATCGGCGCGCCTGATAACAAAAATTATCAAACGTATAGATATTTTTATCGATCGAAAAACTCATTGGTTACGCCATTTTGAAGCCGGCCGTCGGGGCGGCTTAGTTTCATTCAACCGGGAATGCAATGTTTTTTTGGTTAAACGAAGATCGTTCAAAGTCAAAGTCAAAAACTTTTTTTCCATAGAATTCATAAAGAAATGGCTTGGAAACGTCAATATTCAAAACATAAGGTCACGCGTACTTATCGATAAGTTTGATGCCTGTTCAAACCCTATCCGACCCTCCATCGGGAAGAACTGGCAAGAAACCCCTAATTGTGACCAAATACCTATATAACCTTCTATCTATCTATCTAACCTTGGTATAACCTGGTATAACCTTGAACCCACTTACTTGTTCTTGTCCAAATTATATTCAGACAAGAAACGCGTTTTTAGGGATAGTGTAGATAAAGTTTGAAAATCTACGTTTATCCGCCCCGATCGCCTAAATAATTATGATGTTGACTTTACGAACCAATAAATTGCCATGACGTTAAAAAGAGTATTTTATAGGTTTGGATGAGTAAGCTATGGAGTCACTTATTGCGGATGAAGTCATTAATAAAACGACCAATTTCAACCTAAAAAGAATACAGTATCCGGAGCTGAGTTTTTTTAAATATGAAATAGCCCTCCTTACTCACATACGGTAATTGAGTTCCTTATTTCCATAATTGTCGACTATGCGAGCTCTTTTTATATGAAATAATTATATTATATTTAGTAGTAGAACATTACAAATTGATGTATAGGCACAGTGTGATGAGTCTCAGTTTTAGAAAAATATTTGAACCCCGAAGCTGTAACAGTGTAAGCGTATTAGGTCTTTAGAATATCGCCGCAATGTTTGTGGGTAAGTACTTTGAAGAAAGTTAATTATTCTCTTTCATAAATAATGAATTGGTTGAAATTCTTTCAAAAATCCCTCTGCAACTAAATTCATCCATCCTTTGGAACTCTCAACCTGGTTTCTCCCTATGTTGCCCACAAATTTGACCCCATTCTCAGTTTTATTTCGTAGCTTAAACTAAAAATATTGTTGGAACGTATTTTGTTTTTCACAGCTAAAAATAAAATTCCTATTATCTGTAAACTTCTTATGAAGTTTTGTGTACTCTATAAGAAGTGACTACATTCTTGGTTTGCACAGCTTGTACGTTATCAGAACAAACATCAGGTTTTAATTGCCAGCCAAGATAATGTCTGAATGTTGACCCAAAATGAAACAATGAAGTAATGTTATGTCAAGGTGAGACAGTTCACTTTGACTGCTTTATAGTCTGAGAGCTCTCTCAGAGAGTTCATTTAAGGCTGTAGTTTTGGCGATAACTTACTACCAGTATGACATGCAGTATACTGAACCCAATGGCCGTATCTTAAACGCGTACCTTATTCGTCAATGACCTTAAAAAATGGGTTCTAGTTTTAAATGTGTAATATGTATTTATTTGAAAGCATTTTTGGTTTAACTGCAAAAAATATAAACAATGTATAAAATTTTACATCCCAGCTCGAAGTCTATAATCACGGCTTCTAAATTATTTAATCGCTAATTATATCATTAAAGTAAGCAGGGTCATTATACACCATTACTTCATACATACTCGTAACGTGACGAAAGGTTTGTTTTTACCATTGAGACACTTACTTACGCTCATGCAACACCAATTTAGGCAGAAGTAAAAACCTCTTCAATGTTTCCCTAATTTGTATAATACTCCAAGTATACAGTTATTTGGTGGTTCTATCCAACCGATTTTTTATCGTGTTTCTAATATATTATGGTACTAGCGACCCGCCCCGGCTTCGCACGGGTGCAATGCTGATGCTGTATTGCTTAAAATCGCTTCGTAAATAAGCCATTATTTCTCGTAAAAAGTAAAGGATTAAAAATGGTTATTGTGGGTTATCTATCAGTTGTTTTAAAGCGTGTATTTTATTTATCTATAGGATTTGTATTAAATCGGTGTCATTTAATAAATATACTAATATATACAAAAGCGATTGATACTGTCGGACTTACACTAAGGCAATGTGAAATAGATTTACCAAAAAATTATATTAAGTGAAGAAAGTACTTAGAAATATTTCTAAATTAAAGGAATACTCCCATTAATTTAGACATAAATAAGTTTTTAAACCTCGGCTAACTGAAGAACGAGGCAAAACAACTTCAGGAAATCGAAGCTCCTAACTGGCATTTGGCAACCTGCCACTGAAACCCGAGTATCTAGGTATACCAAACGAAATACCTAAATACTAACAGACTACAAAGGGTGAGTTCGCAATCAAAAGCTATAATTCAATAACATATTCTAACATACGACGTCTGCATCAGGAAGTCGGAAATTTAGTTTGTCCTATTTTTTTTTTTTTTTTTATGTAATACAGGTACAGAACGAGCTGACGGCCCACCTGGTGTTAAATGGTAACCTCAGCCCATAACAAGCGATGCGGCTTGGGTCCTCCCCTACTAGGTACGACAAGACCCAAGTCGCAACGTATGCGCCCGTAACTCTGAGACGTGTAGGTGGAATGTCTCGTGTGAAAATCTTATTTTATCTTTAATTATTATCTTTAATGTCGGTATGTTGTTTTAAGATAAAAATTTGGTGCATATAATTACTAAAAAATATATGAGTCTACATTGTGTGATAGGTGAAAATGCATTTGATAATAAATAAAAGTGAATTAGACTTTAATCCTATTAAAAAAAACCATTTTATGCCCTTAGCTAGATAATCTACCTGTGTAAGCTGTGGTTACCTTGAGGGAGTGAGCACAAGAAGTATACTTTTATAATGATAATAATGTAAGAAATGTGTATCACTTGCTGGTAACCCTTCATAAATAAAAAAAAAAAAAAAAAAAGTAACTCTGCCTGCGAGGGGTCGCCAGATCGATCCCCGGCTGGACCAAGCCATTGTGCTAATAGCTTAAAGCTTAGTAGCAGTAGAACTCACGCCAAGTTCGTCCGGGGAAGTACTGCCACCATGGCCATTTCTGCCGCCAAGTAGTAACGCGTTCGCGTTACTGTGTTCCGGTTTGAAAGGTGTGGTTGCCGGTGAAATTACAGGCACACGAGACATTCCACCAACACGTCTCAGAGTTACGGGCGCATACGTTGCGACTTGGGTCTTGTCGTACCTAGTAGGGGAGGACCCAAGCTGTATCGCTTGTTTTGGGCTGAGGTTACCACTTAACACCAGGTGGGCCGTCAGCTCGTTCTGTAACTGTATTACATTAAAAAAAATAAAAAAATATCGAGTTTTGTATATTTGAGTCTGCTACCTGCGAAACAGGAAAGCTTAGAGTAAGAATCAGAATAAATTTATTAAATAAACTTAAGTAACATTGTATACTTACGCTTAATATCACTTACTATCACTTATTTATATCACATAGGTAGTTTAATGATTTTGTAGTACAGTGTTCTAATTTCGAAGTTTTTTTTTTGGTGGACATTTCGCACAGCGCCATCTAGCCCCAAAGTAAGCTAAGCATAGCTTGTATCATGGGAACCAGACAACTAATAAAATACTTATATACTTTTTTTGTAAATACATACATATAATATTAACACCCAGACACAGAACAAACATCAATGTTACAAATGTCACATAAATGTTTGTTCTGAGTGGGGATCGAACCCACGACGTACAGCGCAGAAGGTAGGGTTACTAACCAACTGAGCTATGAGGCCAGTCAAGATTGTGTGTGGGGGTGTGTATTAGGTATTTTGACAGTAGAATTTGCGACAATTCCCGTCTCCGTCGGCATCGTGTGACCAATATAATGAAAATAAACTGTCAGAGTGTCGCACCCTCTTGATTAAACACCTGGCGCTCGGGTCGTGAGTAATGCGCGTCCCCTAGTACGTGTGGCGGTGCAGACTGGTACCACTAACCGTGAACATTCTATAAATATAAACAAATAAATAAAATTGAAGTGTCTGTTTGTAATATTAAAATAACCACTTTTTACTAAGTCCATATAGATGTAAGTCAAAGTCAAAAACTTTTAATTGGCCCTCTGTATTTATATTTGTGATTTTTTTCCTACTAGCTGTTCGTTTCCCTAAGAGTCTTAAATAAAATATACCAAAATATCATTTTTTTTCAATTTTTGTCTGTCTGTCTGTCTGTCTATTTGTTCCGGCTAATCTCTGAAATTGCTGGACCGATTTTGACGGGACTTTCACAGATAGTTGATGTAACAAGGAGTAACTTAGGCTACTTCTCCAAGGGGCAAAATAGGGGTGCGTGATAAAACCGAATTCCACGCGGACGAAGTCGCGGTAAACAGCTAGTATATTAATAAGCGACGTCACGAGTCAGCGGCGTCATTTGACGGTCATTAGAAGGTCACTTCCGAAATTGGTAAAATAAATAGTAATAATAAAATAAAATAAAATATCACATATACTACCCTTGTATTATGGAAACCAGATGACTGATAGATTACTTATATATTTTGTTTAGTACATAGATAGATACATACAAATACATACTAACACAGAGACAGAACAAACATCTATGTTCGTCACAAAAATGTTTGTTCGGGGTGGGAATCGAACCCACGACCTACAACGCAAAAGGCAGGTTCTACCGAGCTGTGAGGCTAGTCATCTAACGTGCCTTAAATCTACTTATGCTGATATATTCCTTGTAGCACCGTTAACCAAGTAAAGTAAGTTATTTTTAGCGTTCCGTACTAATAGAACAGGACAGCCGGTAGAATTTTCCCCAGAATACTTTCCGTATATTATGTGTTTCTTTCGGAGATTGATCGCCCATACTACTTATAATAAACGTGTGTTAAAATAGTTTTAAAATTTTGGAACACACGAAGAAGTTCTTTTGGATTTGTAAGTGTGGTAAGCACTTGTCTGTCTGTCGAGTTAATCTAGGATTAAAGTACGGATTTGTGTATTTAGTTCGAATGTAGACTGAGCGACCCTCCCATTTCGGACGTGAATAAGTCTACGAAATGAAGTGACTAGTCTTTTATTGGAAGTAAACTGAATGGCAAAGAGTTTATTGAAATTAACTCTCGTTTGAGACGCAGTTATTTGGTCTTACAAATTTGAAAAGGTCCAAGAAATGAAGTAACTAATCCTTTATTGGAAGTAAACTGAATGTATTACGCGAGGAAAAAAAAGGAAAACATCGTGAGGAAACCGACATGTCCTAGAATTGAAAATTCGAAGACATGTGTCAAGTGCATGAAAGGAGCCTCTTTGAGGCGCAATTAAAATCCTTTCACCACACTGGTTCGAGAGAACCGGTGACTCAAATAGATAGATAGATAGATAGGCGAGGGTTTTACAGGAATCAAATGTTTTTCTAGCCTTTGTATTAGTCTTGCAAATGTAGAAGTTTAACCGTACAGTCTATTGCGTCAGCTCAGTTATTTAGGACGCAGACACGAAATCTTATCATCCGCATCTATGCTTCTTGCATTGCACTGACATTTTGAGCAATTTCATTGTATAATGTTACCTTTATTATTGTCATCCTGTGCGGCTATTCAATGAATGCCATAACAATTTATCATTTAGTATAATGCGCTGTGGAGCGTAGGAAAATGGTTCCTTCCAAATGTCTCGGCAATTTCGTGACCTAAATACCTGGTTGGAGCATGGGTTTTGTGGTTTTGCCATTAACGAAGCCTATTGTTGAGCTGAATCGATGGTGCCGGGTGGAAAGGGCTGGTTAAAAACGTGACGCGGATTTCTGAAACTGAAAATTTTGATAACGAGTTATTCCGAGTATACAAACTTTGAAGTTCTGAAATTAACTGATAAAGTACGTGAGAATGATCATATTTTAGTATGATGGACAAAAACTACACCTGCTACACAGCTTATTATCAATGTCGTGGAGGTTATACAAAAGTCCATAAAATAAAATCATATCTGTCAATCACGTCTTAGATAATAGGTATAGAGCCATCTAAGATGTGAATCGAATATGAAAATTAAAATATATTGGTATTATAAATATTATGTATTTGTAAATTGTTATAAAATAATATATGCAAATAAATAATATAATATAAAAAAAAGTGTTAGTGTACAAATATAGTAATACGATATAAATCAATCCGACTAGACTACTACTAGAGAACTAAACGCAAGTTGAAACTCCAGTGGGCGTAGACTAGATAAAATGAAAGTCTCTAAATATATATATCATTTTCAATACAAAGCATACAAGCAGCTACAAGATAAACAAGTGTTTACCTAATACGTCGCGTCGTCTCAAACAAAAATGTTGGTGGACATTGTCACACAGCGCCATATAGCCCCAAAGTAAGCTAAGCATAACTTGTATCATGGGAACCAGACAACTGAACTGTTTTATTTTATTATATCTAACGTCTAGGGCGCGCTTAAAAGCGCTATTATTCACAACAAGAATTTGCAGTTTCTATATCAGTCTCATCCATATCGATTAGCCATCTTTTCACTATAATGCCTATGGGGCCAGATCTTGGACACTTGCATTTGCAAGTTAATCAGCCTGTGATCAGGCCTGCATTCCACTAAAAGTGTGTGCTAAGGGGCTGCTAAGACCCCACATGTAGGATAAGTTGGTTCGATTCTCAGTTAGGTCCCTCTAACTGACAAGACCTGCTCAAGCGTTGTTAATTAAATGAAATGCAAATTTTCAAGTAACATTCTTCGGTTTTAAGAAATTTATTCTTAAAAGAACATACAGTTCACTTATATGAAATTATTAATACATATTAAAAATTAAATATACCGTCGCTATTAACGTAAACTTTTTGAATAACAAACATATTATTATTTCTTTGAGTTAGCTATTGGTAACAAATATGGTACAACCAAAATTCCGTCAGAAACAGAAGTAGGTAGGTTGCCGATCAAAAATACTCAAAATTTTTCGATCAAGAAACTTAGCAAAAACCTAAAATATAAATTCCTCTTTATTTAAAACAAAGGCCAAAAACCTATAATATAAATTCCTCTTTATTGAACACACAGGCTAAGCTAAGTTGTTCATCCTGTTGGTAGTGTGTGAAGCAATTCGCATCCACTCACATGTATGCAGTGGGAAGACAACTTTAGTCTGACACATTGACACGATGATCGCGTGACAAGACTGAATATTTCATTTTGTTTTTTATTAGACATCTAAAGTGCTACTTAACTGCTAGTTAGATATACTAGCAGTATTAGTAGAAAGACAACAACTCGAAATCTTAGGGTCGCAGATTTCAATCCATTACAAGCGTGCTATCAATAAGTCCAAATAATGACGTGTGCAGTGAAATTGCTAATAACTTTAGTACACGAGTGAAATACCAGTTAAAGCGTGTGTGAGAACTAGATGGGTCTAAAATTGGCTGCAAATGGTATTTGTCTCAATCTATGAAAAACAACAATTAAAAAAAAGTTTTATGTTTTTGCAGCACTTAAAAACTTTCACTTAAAATCAGCTATCTGACTATGCGTTAGGATGTGGTGTCTTCTGAAGTCATAGGTATTAGAATTTGTATGTGCTATGTGAAGTGAGGAGTGAAATAGAAATATATATAATTTACCTAACTTTCTTGTTATATGTATATATCAGATAAAGCCTATATAATTCCTGACTTGATAAAAATAAGCCTTGATACTTGGATAAAGTATGTGAGATAAAACAAATAGCTTCGCTTACTGTTAAGGAGTTAAGGAAGAGCGAAACCACTAAATACAGGTATTTGATATTTAAAAGGTGGTTTCAAAATTGTTGTCATTTCAAATATTAAGCTAATGAAAATAAACATTTGGTATTTTGTATTTTTGTACTGTTAAACATATTTGTTTATCAAACTGATGTACCTACCTGTCTGATGTTTCAAAAGTCGCGCTTGTCTTTCGCACACCTTACATTAAAACATAATGTCACAATTTACTTGCTGTCTTGCATATATGTAAAACTTCACGGGTACATGCAAATGAAGGTATCTTTAACTAGCGACCCGCCCCAGCTGTGCTCGGGTGAAATTTACTAAAAGAGAAAATGAGAAGTGTGTTTAGCAAGAAAGTCGTCGTTTCAAACTTCCTCGTTTACAGCTCTTTCTGGTAGTGAAAACCGTATCAAAATTCATTGCGTTATGTAGAAGTAACCGGAGAAACAGACAGAAGATAGTGAATTTGTGTTATACAAAAATTATTTTGAGATAAGCAATAACAAATATCTGTTAGTAGCAGTAAACTTGTGGCAAGTTCGTGTGGGAAAGCAACCATTTTTGCCGCCAAACAGTAGCGCCCTCACATTGCTATGTTCCATTCTGAAAAAGAAAAATAAAAAAAAAAGTCTGTGACGTTTCCAAGCCACTTCATGAATATTAAGAAAATAAAGTTTTAGACTTTGAAAGGTGTTGGTGACGGTGGAAGAATACAAACCCACGAGACGTTCCTATCTTAAAGTATCAGAGTGAATCGGCTAACCCTATACGACAGGATTCAGTCGTATTTCTTTGGTTGTGGCCATAGGACACTGCTTAACATGATCTGAGCTTGCCCCTACCTTGCCCATCACTTTGGTGCCTACTCCGTACAAAAACACAGGCAACAAATAGAGAATTATAGTTTATGTTTCCTGCGGGAGGGTTGCGCAGCGCTGGTTCTACTACTGCGAGCAACCTGTGACAGTGGCATAAACGTCGCGAGTCACGCGACCTCCCCCGGCTCATATATTGATTAAATGTAATTACTGGACTTTGAAATACAACTAGGTTTTCCCTCTATTTGCGATATATGCTGTTTGAACAACCTTAGTTACTTAAAATGAACACACTTTTTTTTTAAAGACAAACGAATATGCGGTTTGAAAATAACCCATAATGAAAGTAGTTTTATAAAATTTTGGGATAATAGGCAGTTTTTGCAAAACTTAAGTATTCACGACTAAACTGTGAGAAAACTGTGGAGTATATCTTTAGTCTTCTTTTTTTGGAACATAATCCAATTCATTTCTTCAGTAATTTTCGAGTCTATTATTCTGAAAGGGTTTTTATTTCATATAATTTATTTAGTGCAAAGTTTTCTTTTTAGGTCTTACTTATTAGACAGTTTACTTTCAGTTGCAAATCATTATGGTAATTATGCGGGTATACAGCAAATTCCGTATAAAATACTTGGAAACGACAAGAGTGCATTAGCTGTCAGTGATGGATCGAGTACTCGCGCAACCCACAGACTAAGCAACACTAGCTGGCTGTGCCTTAATTGGCGCAACCTTCCACCCCATTCATACATTTGCTCATTTTATTTGCCTGCGTAATAGGGATGGACGAATGACGCTATGATTCCGAAAATTGTGATGAAGGGAATAGACACAAATAAAAAAAAAGTCTGGCAGGTCTGGCGATGTCAAATATTGCGACGTCTGCTCTGTATTCCGAAAACGCATTGTATCGATTCGATGTAATCGCACAAACTTATTGGATTTATTTGGAGCATCAAGTTGAATTGTGACAAAGATATGGCTAATACGTTTGTTTGGTATTCCGAAAACGCGTTGGATCTATCCGATTTTATTGTTCGGATTTATTTGGATGATTCAAGTTGGTTCGTGTGCAGATTATTGAGGAATGTTGATTACTGAAAGAAGGCACCGAGTGGAATTTAATTATGTTGGGAAATATATTTCGATGAGCTCATCGGATTTCACGCAGCAAAACTTTGCTCGTGGAGACTGCGCACGTCATCGAGGATAATACGTATTAGAGAGAGAGAGAGATATATATACATTTGAGAATAATACATTTGCTTTATCTATCCTTTTCTAATTAAAGTCCATAATTCGTTATATTTATTTGATCTCTTAGACGATTAGTTTGATTGGCCTCATAGCTCAGTTGGTAGTAACACTGCGTTCTGCGCTGTAGGTCGTGAGTTCGATTCCCACCCAGGGTAAACATTTATGTGACGGATATAGATGCTTGTTCTGTGTCTGGGTGTTGAATTGTATTTAGGAAAAAAGTATATCCGGGTAAGTATTATATCAGTTGTCTGGTTCCTGTGATACAAGCTATGCTTAGCTTACTTTGGGGCGAGATGGCGCTGTGTAAAATGTCCACTAATATTTATTTATTTATTAGTGGGTTGATATTGTCACTTTCCCCTTTTTCTCCGAAATTTGATTCTCCGAAAATGTATGCAAACTCCGAATTTTACTCCGTAATCACCATCTCTTTATCGTTACTGCGTAACAGCGAGTGCGCGGTGCCTTATTAGGAGTTATATGGGGTTCAAAGGTTCAAAGCCCTGAACTTGGGGAAACTTCCTATTCAATTCAGCAGGAGAACGGTATACTCTCGTTAACAAGGTATACTGTTGATCCTAGGGGGAAGTTCCACGAGTCGTGTAAGTGTAGAAATAACCATAGTATTTCATCATTTGATAGTTCTCACAAATGCAGTCTGTGCAAATATTTTCGCACCTGCTCTCTAATTGGGTATTACGTTCGTGTATTTAGTAATAGAGTTTGCTTATCGTGACTACTATTTATTTATTTATTTATTTATTTAATACTTTATTGCACACAGAAAAACAATGTACAAAAGGCGGACTTAATGCAAATGCATTTTCTACCAGTCAACCAGTCAGGTACAAAAACAATTTTGGCGCATATAAATAATACAATACAAATACTAAATAATACAAAAAAGTTATTTTAACCTTAACTTACAACTTAATTAATAATTTTAATATAATTTTTTTAATATAAATTAATACTGTGACGTTATTCGTTGAGTGGATTTGCACTTGTACAACAAACAACAAACACACACACATGACCTGCAACAAAAACTGGACCCGATATTTCGTTTCAATCAAACAATTAACTTTTATGCGAATCAATAAGTGCAAAGAGAGTAGATGAAATTGTTTGAGAATACGGGCGTTAAATATAAAAAGAATCTAATAATATTAAATGATTTCGATAATTGTTTTCATTTAACTGTTATCCATTTACTACCTAGTGTATTACGTATGGGACACGTATCCTAAATAAAAAGCATTTCAAACAGCGCCATCTAGCCCCAAACTATGAGAACTAGACAACTGATAGAATAACTATAGTATTAATATATGAAACCGTAAAACCCTAAAGTGCCTGTCAAGCGGCTACTTCAGATCTCTACCTCGATTATTGTGTTGCCAGTTGAATTTGCGATAAACATTTGATAATGTTCTGCTCCTTCCAGATGGATGGCGCCGATCAGCATAGCGATCCATGCGCCCGGTGCTGACGTCACTCCTACAGTTAACTCTATCCGGTACTTGCGCGACTGCACCGGGAACGAGCTCATCCGCCAGTACGTCACCTTCCACGTCTTCTTCTCCAATAAGCACATCCCTAGTAAGGTAAGCAATCACAGTCAAGTACCATTAATCACCACTAACATGAGTGAACTATATCCATTACTTCCACGACTGCACTGACAGAGCGCTCGTTCACCAGTACGTCACCTTCCACGTCTTCTTCTCCAATAAGCACATCCCTAGTAAGGTAAGCAATCACAGTCAAGTCCCATTAATCACCACTAACATGAGTGAACTCTATCCATTACTTCCACGACTGCACCGACAAAGCGCTCGTTCGCCAGTAAGTCACATTCCACGTCTTCTTCTCCATTAAGCACACCCCTAGTAAGGTAAGCAATCACTGTCAAGTACCATTGATCACCACTAACATGAGTGAACTCTATCCATTACTTCCACGACTGCACCGACAAAGCGCTCGTTCGCCAGTAAGTCACCTTCCACGTCTTCTTCTCCACTAAGCACACCCCTAGTAAGGTAAGCCATTAGTGTCAAGTCTCATTAACTCATCAGTAGTGATTCTAAGGATAGTTAAGGATAGTTAATGATCACGAGTAAACTCTAACAATGATTACCACGACTGCACCGACAAAGCGCGCATTCGCCAGTACGCCATCTTCCATATCTACTTCTCCACTAAGTACATCCTTATTCCTCAGCAAGCCTTCCATGGAGGTATACGTCACCGACAATGCAGGAGCTATAAAAAAATTGGCACCTAAGGAGAAAATATTACCATGACCTTAGGAAAAAGATGACAAAATTAATTCTTCTCCCATCGATATTATTTAAATGCAAAACGAGGAAATTCTGCATCATGGAACATTTCCGTTGCAAAATTACTACAGGATATCAAACGCAATCTCACATTTCATCGGATATTTCGACGTGAGAATGCCGTCTATCTAGAGTTTGGCAGACGTCCAAGTTAAACCTTAACATGCATACGGATATACAGGCCATTTATCTGAAAAATCCGTAAAATATCTACAGTAGGAAAGATAAATTGAGCGTAGTAAATACTGTGGAAAAAATTATCAAAGGCGCCAGCAAAATTTACTTCTCAACGAATTTTTACTCGTCATTATGTGTATTGCCAGCTAATCTATTTTTTTTATTTCTGGTATAAGTTCTCGGCATAGTGAACTTGTGTTATTTTCAGTGTATGGTTTACTTATTTAGAGGCATATGCACTGAAAGATGCATTCGAAGTTATTCTTAAAAAAAGACATGTGGCACTCGGAGACTGCCGCGGTAAAGCTATTGCGCGTGATATTTCAAAAAGTCATTAAAAGTTCTGGTATTTATCGATAGTTGGAAAAACTAAAAAGTATCACCGCTGTGCCGGTCGGAGTGGGGGGTGTTAGGTTTTTTTCGTTACGGAATTTCTGGATTCGGTCTCCACGCTCAAGGCCCGCGATAAAAGCTATGCAATAGCTTAAAAAAGTGACATATGTGTTTTTTCCTTACAGATACCAGACCCAGAAAGTTTTATGTCAACGCCATACAACTGCACTGGGACTCCTCCATACACCATAAGCACCCCCACATACATGAAAGAAAAGAATATTCTTTACCCGGTAAACGTAGCGAGAAACATAGCCAGGGAAGCGGCTCTGACGCACTTTATACTCCCTTCAGATATAGAACTGTACCCGAGTCCTAACCTGACGCCCAAGTTCCTCAACATGATCGCTAGAAACGCCAAACCGTTGAACGAGTCAACAAAGCCCAAGGTCTTCCCGATCAGCATCTTCGAAGTTGACGTCAAAGCGCCGGTAAGTACAATTGAAGCTTAGCCCAACTCAAGTATGATAAAAATTGCTAAAATTGGCCATTTAAACTGGTTATTTTATCTTACATAAATCTGGTTCTCAGGGAAAACATTGAAGTTACTACCGAGCACGCTTTTTCATATTAAATCTCACTTTTAGCTGAATGCAGTTCTATTAACAAAAATGATGTTTGTCTCAGTCTGTCTCTGCGAAAAGTTGTTCCAAATTGATATAAACCAGAACGAAAAGATATTTTAATAGTCTAATTCATAATTTCACTAACAATTTCGTATCTAAAGTGTCACTTAAGGGTGATGTAGTAAAAGTATAATGTCAAAGGTCAACCAACTTTTGACACATTCACTTTCGGCACCTTTGAGGTTATTACAGATGTGTGTGAGGTTATTGAGAGCTGTTATTGTATTCCAGATGGTGGCAATGAATCAAGTTAACTTTGGACAGAAACAGATGATTTCACCTTCTCTTTTATTAACTAAATATTAACTTAGATTTAAAAATTCACCACGTAATGATTACTATGCCGTGTCATTTTGACAAAATGTGGTCCCAAAAGGGTTTTAGCTCTTGAACAAAAGAGTTTAAGAGCTCGGAGCCTCGAAGCAACATCAAAATAAGGACTGTTTAAATTACTGCGTTTTTAATTTGTAGGTACCAACAACGAAGACGCAGCTCAAATCTATGTTGAGCAGTAAGACCGCCATACCGTTCCACAAGTACGTTTGCCCGAACTGCCACAACATACCACAGGGGCAGCAATGGATGAACTCAAACGAAACTAATCGTGAGTATTATTTGTTTGTAAGGATAACTTATCTCTAGAGTGAGAGCTAAGTAAAAAAAAACTACACAAAGGTTAGCTGGAAGAAAATGCTATTTAGCATTAAGTTCGCCCATGTACTTGTTTTACCTTGTGCAATAAATCATTTTCTATCTATCTATCTAAGTAAGAGAGTAAAAAATATATTCGAGTTTCGTTACTTTGTCGTAACACAGTTGTTAGAAGTCACGGGAGGTAATGGTCTACCAACTGTATACCTACCGTCATTTATTTGTAAAAATTTAGCAATTAGAAATTACAATTCTGTAGTACGCAATCATTAAACTACTTATTTTATATAAGTGATAGATGTTTTAGCGTAAGTATACAATGTACTTAAGTTTATTTTATAAATTTATTCTTACATTCTTGAAGATTAATAAGATCATAGGACCGTCGCTGGTTACCAATACTGCATGGTATTTGAGGTTAAGTCGTTAACTGGGCTTCATCAAGTGTTTTTCCAAACGAAGAAATCCTGTAGGAGAAACTTTAACCTTTGCGTTTCGCATTTGATTTATAGTGTTATTGCCCCACAATGTAAATATCATGCTATTTATTTCTTTGTCTTGGCATTCTAAATATCATATTAAATTTTTAACCAAATGGGCACGTATGTTTGTTAAATTACGCCATATGACTTTTCCACTGAATTTCATAATTCGTTAATATCATTCCGGTTTTAAAGTCGGCAGATGCGAAGAGAAATTCCACTTTCATGTCGTAAAGTTACGGGCGCAGTGTAATTCGATTTGAGCTTTCCCATAACGAAGTGGGTGAGGAGCCAACTCGTATTGCTTTTTTAGCGGCAGAAGATATCACTTAACATCCGGTGAGCCGTCTACCGTCTGATCGTTCTACAACTTAATCACTTAATAAAACTTGATGAGTTTGATGGCCTAGTGGTACTGACCCCGAGTTTCAATCCGGAGGTCGCCGGTTCAAATCCAAACGTGCACCTATGAGTTTTTCGACTGAAAGATTTATGTGCAATACTACGTTCTCAATATGGTGAATGAAAACATCGCGAGGAAACCGATATGTCCTAGAACAAAAAATTCGAAGACATGTGTCTAGTACACGAACGGAGCCTCTTTGAGGCGCACTTAAAATCCTTTCAACACATCGGTTCGAGAGAACCAGTGACTCGCATAGAATAGAATTTAATAAAGCATCGTGTAACATCAACCAAAAAATACCTTCATCTCTACTATTAGAGACGGGGGACCAGAAATATGCTTTTGTCAACCTCATCTTGCTGTGTTAATCTAATTAGAATAAAAAATGGAACGCCCATGGTACGCAATAACCGGTCTGATGTTAGATATTCGCCGTGAAAGATCGCGTGTACCTTGACACAAGATAGAATGTCTCCGGCCATCTTGATAAGTTAACGGCACAGGTATATTTGCATTGCTAACCGTGTTTATTGCCAAAAAATGCGCGTCGCATGTACAAGTCTAGATCTTATGCAGTGGAAATTAATCTCCGCTGTCGTGAGCTATTTATGCCATCTGCAGCGTTTTATTAAACATTATAGAACGGAATCTATTGATGCTTCCCAGCGTCTAAATCGGACCGGATTTGAAATTTGTTGCGTAAATATAATACGATATTTATTTAGTTAAGAATAGTACTTTTTACTCGATGTATTGAAATCATTTCTCAAGGGGTATAAAGTAATAATAATAAATAAATCACGCAGCCCCAAAGTAAGCTAAGTAAAAAGCTTGTGTCATGGGAACCAGACATCTTTAAATACTTATTTTTTGGAAATACATACATATAATACATAGTGGAGAATACCTCTTCTTTCATCACATAATCTCTGAAATTACGCCTACGAGTCTAAGCATTATTTCAATACGACACGATGCTTTTTATGTGATTAAGTTACAGAACGATCAGATGGCTCACCATATGTTAAATAGTATCTCATAATATCTCTGCCGCGAAAAAAACAATATGTTTTGAGTCCAATCCGTTACAGGAAAACCCAAAGCTAAAATAAATACAAAAATAAATACTTTTACGTTAAACAAATAAATAAACGAGAAATGACGTCACATATCTGTGTGTGGAATGGGAAGTGGGATGTTGGGAAGTTCGGTATGTAGATTTCCTTCTATGATTCACTGTTTGTAATATCAAAGATTCGTTTCTCCTCGGTTGATTATTACGTGTGCATGGCCGTCGTATGGGGCATTCTAATTACGTATTATGGTTCAACGACCGCGGCTTACCCGCGCCCGCCCGCCCGCGTCCCAGACGGCCCGTATCCATCCGCTAAATCACGCCAATTTGCGAAATCGCGTGAAACAAACCAGATAAAAGTTTATTGTGTGAGAGACAAAGATATATCTGAGTACAAAAGAGCAAGTAGTAGAGTAGTTAAGAGCAGTAGAACTCTCGCCAAGTTCGTCCGGGGAAGTACTGCCACCATGCCCATTTCTGCCTCCAAGCAGTGAAGCATTCGCATTACTGTGTTCCGGTTTGAAAGGTGTGGTTTCCGGTGAAATTACAGGCACATGAGACATTCCGCCTTCACGTCTCAGAGTTGCGGGCGCATACGATGCGACTTGGGTCTTGTCGTACCTAGTAGGGGAGGACCGAAGTCGCATCAATTGTTATGGGCTGAGGTTACCACTTAACACAAGGTGGGCCGTCGGCTCGTTCCGTAAATGTATTACATAAAAAAACGGTTTAAAAACCTAAGTCAGGTGACGGCTAAAGCAGCAGTTTATCCGGGGAAGTACCACGATATATTAACACTTTATTGTAAACCACAAAAGTGAAACGTATGAAAACAATGTTAATGTCACCAAATGTGGAAAATAATGGGCGGTCTCATTGCAATTAGCAACCTCTTCCATATAACCTTTGGATAGCCAGTAATTATGGATAGGTTATAGACGATAATAAATACATAATCATGATTTTCATATAAATTTGTATACATAAACATATAGGGGTACGGGACGGGAATTATTGTATAGTGTGGCTGGCACATGAGACATTCCTTCTTCAAGTCTGTAATTGTCGGATGTATCACGATCGGGTTTTCCTGGACCTAAGTAGGTGAGGATCTCGAGAGGAAGAAAAATAATTAATAAATAAATATTGGCCGACATTTTCAAGAGCGCCATCTAGCCCCAAACTGAGCATAGCTGTACTATGGGAACTTCAGTACATTTTTAATAAATCCAAAGTATAAAAAACAACGTTTCCGTGCTCTATGTAGACAAATAAATATATTTTCTTTCTTTCAAAACCCAATGCATTGAACTATTGCAGAAATGGACGTATTTCACGTGGGGAAACGTCACGGAAAGTACGTGCACTGGGAGCCAATCTTCATCGGCACGCATCAAGACCCCTACTACGATGAGCGACTCAGCTGGGAGGGGAAAAAGGACAAGATGACTCAGGTCTGTTGCTCTATAACATGATAGGATATTGTCTCATCACCTATCTAACGCAGGAGACTGTCCTCACAAACACATGTACCCACTTTTTGAAAAAAAAGATTTGTACTTGTATTGTATTTTGAACCTGGCTAGCTAGGAAGCTAGGTCCTGGAGTATATAGGTAATAGATAGGTAGATCGTCTCGTCTACCCATGTTCAAATTTGAGTCAAATCGGTTGGCAACAACAAGCAATTGTATCCATCGATCCAAGCATAGTTTCGAATTTATAATGGTGCGCTAATGTGATATCATTATATTGTACCTCTACAATCCGTTTTAAGGTAATAACTAATAATTAAGAATATTCGAATTATTCTAGAACCGACTGCAAAATATTGGAACTACCGGTCCCTAGTATATAAATACTGCACTAAAATGACAAAAGCAGCTTTCTAAGATTCTCAGAGTTACGGGCGCATACGATGTGACTTGGGTCTTGTCGTACCTAGTAGGGGAGGACCCTAGTCGCATCGATTGTTATGGGCCGAGGTTACCACTTAACACCAGATGGGCCGTCGGCTCGTTTCATAACTGTATCACAAAAGAAGCCTTTCTTATTTATACACAGAAAATCAAGAAAATTAGTAGGTCCTGTTATTTTAAGGTTACAGAATGAGCCAAATCCATGCACATTGAAATCAGCTGTGTAATTTCATCTGGATTTGATGAATAACAAACAATACAAGCCATAAGACGAAGATAGCTAAATATCTATATGTAGTTTATAAGTCTTATATACAAGCATATAAGACTTATATACTACACTAGATACTATTATAGACTAGTCTTAGATAGTTGTATCTCAAACCGACGCTGTCTCGTATTAAAAGTGGGAACATCTGGCTGAATTATCTTATCAAAACAAATGTAGGAGTTGCAGTCTATTTCTGTCCTCAGCAGGAGCGTCCTGTCACAGTTTGCATTACTGTCAGTAGCTTGGAGGTAATGCGGAATTAAGAGATTTGATTCCTACTGTGTGACTGTTAGAGGTCTTATTCTGGCTTTCTATTTGGGTAAAATCTAGAGCAGATGGCTAAACTGGTGTTAAAAGTTATTCCATAAATACAGTGATATGGCTCAGGTGCCATTGCATTGCGCCTATCCACACACTGTGGGAAATGAAGATAATCCGTTCATGCTGTAATTTCATTGTCAACCTTCAAATCGAGGTGTGGACTAGAGTAGACTAGTGGACAGCAGTACTCTCTTACTGCTTATTTCTTCTTCTTAGAAGAAGAAGAAGAAGAAGACTACTTATTAGCAAACATATATGTAGCATTGCTTCCACGGACTACTAACATGACAAAAACAAAATGGTCCATAAATTTTACATTTCCGGCAATTCGACTGGGCTCCATAGACAGTCTCGCGAAACCTATTGAGGTATATATCTTTGGCTGGAAACATTCGTATATTCCCTGTAATAATTTTAGTATCAGTAGAACTTACGCCCGGTTCGTCTGGGAAAGTACTGCTACCATACCCATTTCTACCGCCAAACAGTAATGCTTTATCGTTACTGTGTTCCGGTTTGAAAGGTGTAATGCCGGTGAAATTACAGAAATGACATTCCACCTTCACATCTCAGAGTTAAGGGCGCATACAATGCGACTGATCTTGTCGTAATTAAGTAGGGGATCCAAGTCGTATTTCTTGTTATGGGCTTAGTTTACCACTTGGTGTGCCATCTGCTCGTTCGTATATCTAATAAAAAATAATAATGAAGAGACTAGTAGCGTGTAAGCTTTTATAGGCAGTAAAATGACACGGTCACGAAACTTTCCATTTTCCGCAGGGCACAGATGCAATAACGTATGGGTCACGACACATGACCCAATTGGCATTGCAGTTGTCCCTGTTTCTTTACATTCTACGCCATAGACAATGTGGCCAGCTCGAATTCAAGCGCTGTAGGAAAGAGTTTAAATAAAAAGTTTCTTTAACGTTGCAAAAAGCCTTATCATACACGATAGGCAAATGAAATGGTCAATTTTATGGCAACATTCTGAGCAATTAAATAATATTAAATAAGCGATTACTACGAGTTGATTCGCTAATGTCCACACTACACTAGGCTGCGCCTGTATTTTGCAAGCCAATGAGGGTTTATCAAGGTACGGAAATACGAAATACAATTGTTTGATTTATTAGTTACCTCTCGCCAATAGTTATCACTTTCCCATAGGATTAAGACAGCTGCAAAACTTGATACGCGAGTCCTTTTCATCTTTAATCTAAGTAACGTATCCTTTCATAATATCCTTTTCTTCAAAAATGGAATGGATTTAATCTTTTGTGTATTAATCACTATCATAAATTGATTTCAATATGTATGAAATGTTAACGTTTCAGGGTTACGTCCTTTGCGTGAAAGACTACGACTTCATGATCCTCAACAACGCGTTCCTCATCCACAAGCCCGGCATCAAGCATTACAAGAAGGACGACAAGAGAGAATCCATCGCGAGGCGGCAGACCGCTTTCGTCAAAAACGTCATCATGCCAGAACTGAAGAAGCTCTTCGGCACGAGAAGTGGATGCAGTCTGTGACGAACAAATATTGTCAGACTCGTTTTTTAATTCCTAAATCATCAAGAGGAAAATTCTAAATGTCAAGAATATTTTATCGAAACAGTGGAAGTAGTTTTAGTCATCAATCATTTAGAAAGTGCACGTTATCAGAATTGGCTGGAGTCTGTGATGAAAAAAATGTATGAGATTCAAAATATCCCTTCTGCCGTAATTTTAGTATGTTTTGTAGGAATATAATTGCTATTACACTTATGTGATCACAGTCATAATATTTTTCAAAACGTTATTATGTTAACTATATACCTGATGAAAATAATGGCTATGACATAAAACGTGAAAGGTTCCTTATCGTAACAACAAAATTAAGCCAGCAAATAACGTCTCTGCAGAGCTGGAAAACTTACTTACGACTAAGGTACACTTATTTATTTAAATAATACAACTTGTGTCATGTAAGAAGGCAATGCTTTGGCACTTAGGTTGATACGATCGCAAATCTATACTAGTAAGGTACTCTCGGGTTTACATACATCATTGTGCACATTATCCAACAATATCTATTACAGGCCAGATACATTTTGATTTCTTCAGAACTGTTAGAAATTTAAAATTACTCATATTAAGTACGTTTACACTATCTTAGCTCGTAGATGCTGTTTGTGTGTCTGTATTTATCTTAACACAATGTGTATTTATATAAAACATATCATTATCTTTATCAAAATTAACATCTACTCCTACAAACATAATAGGTATAAGGTGTAGCGGCGTGATGGCTACACAACAATGGTATTATTTACTGACTTTTCTGCTTGACTGGATGGATTGGGAATTTCATAAATTAAAATGCAATCTCATGTGAATAACTAAATGGCGAGTGTATTCGACAGACTGACATACAGAGACAAGGATAGCGGGGTATGGGAACAATAAAAATGGACCAATCAGCGCGCACTTTCAGTTCATCGTCTCGCGTCCTTATTGGCAGTTCAGGGCACGATTACTGAGTAGGTTTTCAATGTCCATCTCCAACATGCCCGCGGCCTTGAAAGCATCAGCTTACAATAGCTTCATTCACTCATCTTCAACTAGTGGGCAAATTTTTGTGTATGCTCGTCTCACTATGCCTGATGATGTCTGGATGTCGGCGACTCTCGAGATTCCGTCTTTACCAGGTATCGTCTTCACAATACGCCCCAATTGCCATTTCAATGGCGGAAGGTTTATGTCCTTGATAATAACAAGCGTATCAGGTTTTAAATCAGTGGTGCTTACCTTCCATTTGGTTCTGGTCTGTAGTTCCGATATATATTCCTTGGACCATTGCAACCAAAACTGTTGACGAAGCTGCTCCACTCTATTGTAGCGTGTCAAACGATGTGCAGGTAAGTCTCGCAGGTCGTCTTCACAAACTGGTGCAGTGAGAGGTCGGCCGATTAAAAAATGTCCGGGGCTGAGGGGAGTATAGTCTCGAGGATCCGAAGACATGGGTGCCAACGGCCGAGAGTTGAGTACAGCTTCGATTTGGGACAGCAGCGTCGTGTACTCCTCGAAGGTGAGATGCGCGTTTCCCACAACTCGGCGAAGATGGTACTTGCACGATTTGACCCCAGCCTCCCACAAGCCACCAAAATGAGGGGAATAAGGCGGAATGAATGAAAATTCGATAGTTTGATTTTTAGCGTATTCAATAATATCGCTCTTACATTTCGATAAAAACTGAGCAAATTCATTATTTAAACCAACAAAATTACGACCATTGTCCGAATAAATTTTAGAAGGCTTACCGCGCCGTGAAATGAAGCGCTTTAGCGCGAGTAAGTACGCATCAGAAGAGAGGTCACTAACGAGTTCTAGATGAATAGCGCGTGTGTTAAAACAAATAAACAAGCAAATATAAGATTTAATTAATCTCGCGCCTCTTCCTTTCCGATTGAGTATGAACACTGGTCCCGCGTAGTCTACCCCTGAGAGATAGAAAGGAAAACTGGCAGTTATCCGCTCTTCAGGAAGATTGCCCATAAGTGGGCTTAATGTTTTCCCTTTAACGCGTGTACAAACAACGCATTGACGAGTCACCTTCCTAGCTAAGTTCCTACCTGACAGCGGCCACCAATCTTCGCGTAATTGGTACAATAATGCTTGTGGCCCACAGTGCATGGACTGGTTATGTATATGCCTAAACAGCAAAAGCGTAAAATGATGTTCCGAAGATAGAAGTATTGGGTGTTTTTTATTATAATTAAAATCAGGTGAATTCTTGATTCTACCACCTACCCGTAAAATATGCTCATTATCTATAAATAAATTTAAACTTGCAATTCGATTATTTGATTTAACATTCTTTCCATTTTTAAGTAAACTGTATTCATTTGAAAACGACTCCATTTGAGATAACTTAGCAAGTGTATTGATAGCTCGTTTCAATTCAATAACAGTAATACTCCCTGTCAGCTGTTGTCTTTTGTTGCGCGTATTATAGATAAAGCGAAGTATGTATGCAGCGACATGACTCATGCGATTAAAATTCGAGAACCTACGAAACGGAAAGAAAGTTAAATCTGTTTTGTTATTATTTGTAATCAATGAATTTACGACGTTTGATTTGAGTTCCGGTAGTTCATTAGGTATAATTTCGTTGAGTTGCGATACAGAACGTGACATTGATTTGTCAAAATAAATTAAATCTTTTAGAAACGTGGGTCCTTCCCACCACAAAACCGATGAAGACAAATCCTCAATATTTACACCACGAGACACCAGGTCAGCTGGATTTTCTTTGCTACCCACGTGACGCCAGGGACAGTCATTCGTCAGCTCATGAATTTCTGCAGCACGATTTTGCACGAAAGTTTTTAATAAGTTTGGTGAAATGCGTAGCCACCCCAAGACAATCGTGGAATCGGACCAAAACATTACATCATCAAATTCACGAGTAAGTGCACTACGAATCGTGTCGTAAAGTTTAGCGCCTAGAAGTGCACCGCACAATTCCAATCTAGGGATACTCACCGGTTTTATTGGAGCTACTTTACCCTTAGAAATTAACAATCTTACTATCACCTGATTATTGCACACAGTACGTACATAAGCACATGCGCCGTAGGCGATTTGTGAAGCGTCTGTGAATATGTGCAACTCGACTCGCGTAGCGTTGCATTGAAAAACATGGCGCGGAACTTTAATAGTGCGAAGATAAGACAGGCTGTTAACAAACCGGTTCCAAGTATGTACAACGTCAGTAGGTAGCGGGTCGTCCCACTCTAATTTCAATAACCAAAGCTTTTGTAATAGGACCTTTCCTATTATAACGAGCGGACTCAATAATCCCAGCGGGTCAAATATTTGCGATATTGTTGATAATATTATGCGTTTAGTGACTGGAATTTTGGTGTCGATTTCAATTGTCGTATTAAAATTAAACTCATCCGCGACATTACACCAACTCAAACCTAAGGTTCTACACTGATTATAATCACCCAAATTTAAATCTCGGAACGTGCTATTTAGTGACGTCAATGACTCACCGTCGAGTTCAAAGTTAAAGATCCACTTGCGCAGTGGAAAGCACCCAGACTTTAGTACTTCGGCGGTGCTTTCGCAAATCTTTATTAATTTTGATTTGTCCTCATATGAGGTCAATAGGTCGTCTACGTAAAAATCATTGCGTATAACTCTTTTTACCTCGGGGTCAGTACATTCATCGGCTAATTGTTTTAAACATCTGACACTGAGAAAAGAAGCCGAGGCATGGCCATATGTTACCGTATTCAGTCTATAAAACTCAAGCGGGCTAAATGGATCATCGCGCCATATGATGAGCTGCAAATCGCGCTGAGACGGATCTACTAGTACTTGACGGTACATCTTTTCACAGTCTGCAATTGCCGTAAATTTAAACTGCCTAAATCGTAATAGGATTCCGAGCAAGTCTCCTTGGATAGGAGGCCCTATGAGCTGTATATCGTTGAGCGATTTCCCACTGCTAGTTGCAGCACTGGCGTCGAACACAACACGAAGCTTCGTAGTTGTGCTGTGCTCGCGAAATACACCGTGATGCGGCATGAAGTAGTGAGGGTCCGTGTAAGAACTAACCTTAGTCATATGACCTAGATCAATATATTCGCGTATAAAATTAGAATATAGTTTTTTATAACTATCAGGTGCGCGTAATAATCGTTTTTCCAAAGACAGAAAACGACGCTCCGCCTGTAAGAGGGAGTTACCAAGAACATCGGGCGATTCTTTGAGTGGGATGCGAACACAGAATCTACCATCACTTTCGCGCGTAGTAGTTGTGATGAAGGACTCCTCGCAAGCCCGCTCTTCATTCGTGCGTATATCCCGATGCTTGGGCATTTCCTCTAGCTCCCAGAACGAACGGAGCTGTTTGTCCATGGATTGTGTGAAGTTACATTGGACATGTCTATCATTGTGCGTAATATTATTGATAGGACCTGAAACAATCCAACCTAACTTCGTATTTTGTAAGTGCGGACCGCTTGGTAAACGCATCTTGCCATCGATAAGCAAGTCCCAAAATAGATCCGCGCCTATTAAAATATCAATATTTTGTGGTTTTAAAAATTGCGTATTTGCTAGCTGCATGTTGTTAGGTATGTTAAAACGTGCGCTTTGTACTTGCACAGCAGGCAGCGTAGCCGTTATCTCCGACAGAACGAAACATTTAACGCGCGTTGAGTAGGTATTTATGCGAGATTTAATGAAGATTTCGCACGTTTGCGTTGAATGGGAAATTACATTACCTACCCCTCGTATCTCATGAGTGGACTGTATTAGCGGAATATCTAGCGATTTACATAAGGAATGTGTAACAAAACAGCTTTGACTACCACTGTCGAGTAATGCGCAAACGACATGATAAATATTATATTTGTCGGGAATCTCGACCAAAGCGGTGGATAGCAAAACCGGTTTCATATCTATGCATTGTGTGTTTGAGTACGTATCGGTATGAACATTGCTAACTTGAATGAACTGATTTTTGTCACTGCCATCACAGGCTGTCCCCGCTCCCGGCGCTGGCGGCGGCGGCGGCGGCGGCGGCGGGGGCGGGGGGGGAACGCTCGCCTCAATAACCGCAGCCGTCATCATAGTGCAATTATTATTGTGAATTAAAGAATTGTGTTTTAAACTGCACTGCTTACAAGGCCCAAACAAACAATTTTGAACAGCATGTCCGGAACGCAAACAATTCTCACATAAGTTGTGATCACTAACAATTTTTAGTTTTGATTGTAAGTCCATGTTAATGAATTTATAGCATGTGTAAATTGGATGTTTACCATTGCACACAACGCATAGAAATCTGTTTGTTTGTTTACGGTTTGATGATGGTGGCGGCGGCTTATTGGAGAAAACATTACATTGTGAAGTGTTAACTGAGCTGGATTTTTTACTTTGCGTGCTATTATTGTTATTATCTTTACTGTGGGATAAAGATAATGTTTCCAACAAATCAGCCCTGTCTTTAAGAAATTTAATTAGATCATTGACCTTCAAATTAGACTTGGAATCAGACAACAACGAACCTTTGTGCTCTTCCCACTCTCTTTCCGTTATTTTGTCTAACTTGCAGGCAACAATATAGATTATCAGTGTATCCCAGGAGTCTGTAGGCTCACCAAGAGTTTTTAATGCGCGTAGATTATTGATAATCACATCTATTAGTGTCCTAATTAGTGAAGGTGACTCTTTTGACAGTGGCTGTATTGAAAATAATGCCTTTACATGACTGTGCACTATAAGCCTAGTATTATTGTACCTATTTAGAAGAAGCTCCCATGCAACAGAATAATTATCTGATGATATTTCTATGGAATTTATCACCTGCTGTGCATTTCCTTTTAATGAAGACTTCAGGTAGTGCATTTTTTGAATGTTGCTTATATCAGCGGAATTGTGTACTAAAGATAAATAAGTATCCCTATACTCGAGCCAGTGTTCATAAGCACCATCAAATGTCGGCAATGAGATTGTGGGTAATTTAACTGACACAGGTTTATTAGAATGATGACATGTAGAACCACTTGTTACCTCTCCACATTTGCCAAGAATAGATTCAGCTTGAGAAAGAATGCTATAATAACTGTCTTCGAACTCCTGACGCTGGTCTAACTGTTCTTCGATATCAGAGTCAGGTACAATTTCCTCAACTTTCGATTGAATTTCATTAAATTCGGAAAACAAAATCCCTGCACCTTTAATGCGTAAATTTAAGTCTATTCTCGATTCACTGGTGAAAGATGTTTGACTATTTAAATGGTTAGCGAATCTAGTCAATCTACCCTTAACTATTCCGCGTTTTCTAACTAAATCACGCATGATTTGCTCAGTTTTATCGTCTTTATAATGTTTATAAGGAGATCTATCGCGACTTTTAGTAGTTCCTTCCCCATCTTTAGATGCTAACGACATCCTGGTGGCTTGTGAAAATAGGGGTACTCACGTGGCAGGTACTGACTGCGTGTGAAGACAGACTGCTGTGCTGACAATGGCACAACCAGCTGAATTGTCGATCTGCTCCGTGAATAGTCCACTCCTTAGCACACCATATTGTCCGTTGTTTCACTTTGTAGAACGTCCGAAATCACGTAAACACGTAGCAAAATGTCAGTCCAACGGTCACTCCGTACGATGAAATTGGATGTGATTTTCCAAAATACTCGTTAAATCCGGCGTCGAAAGGATCAAATTGTGTAGCGGCGTGATGGCTACACAACAATGGTATTATTTACTGACTTTTCTGCTTGACTGGATGGATTGGGAATTTCATAAATTAAAATGCAATCTCATGTGAATAACTAAATGGCGAGTGTATTCGACAGACTGACATACAGAGACAAGGATAGCGGGGTATGGGAACAATAAAAATGGACCAATCAGCGCGCACTTTCAGTTCATCGTCTCGCGTCCTTATTGGCAGTTCAGGGCACGATTACTGAGTAGGTTTTCAATGTCCATCTCCAACATAAGGTAAACACCAAAAACCATAACATCGGAAACAAAAACGCACAATTTGATATTATAGTTTCTTCTGAATTCCGGAAACATGCAAAGCATTGTAATCATTTTTCGGATTCAGTATTGACTATACAAAAAGACCATGTATAAATAAAGCATAATTACGTCCAATGTCCTTTAAAATCCATACTAGTAACCACTAAAATAAGACAGTGTGTAAGTATACCTATGTATTTTGCTAAAGAATTTTCAAAATCAATGTTATGTTAGTTGGCTATAAATGACTTTTAATCGCAAATATCTTCCAATGTTTTCTAATTTTTCTTGTTATTATGGTCATTATGTTCATACGAAGTTTGGTAATTTAAAAGTAATGGAAGTGAGACTTTATACACCAAATATAACTAACTTGAATTCCACAGAACAGACTGGGTATTAACAAAAACCTTAATCGTCAGTTTAACATTATGTGTAAACTGATTTTGCATTTGTAAGTGTCACAACTACAAAGTGAATTTCTCTAGATTTTTACATGATATTTTTAAAATCATATCAGTACTGGATCTGTTTATATGCAATAAATTTATTTTCCTATTATTATTTACCTTTTCAGAATAGCTTTTTTAATGTTTTCGCTTGCATTGTCTCTTATAGTGTTCTAACGTTAATATTGACAATTACAGCTACCATTTACAGGTAAGTCGTCTCCTATCCGGTATGTACAAGTCGTGATGGTAGATTTAAAATAAAAAAAAAAATTATTAATTTTTTTATAGTGCCGGATAGCCGTCTGTCACACCGTGGCGCTTAGTGCAGTAATAAAAAGTAATAATATAAAGTCAAAGTCAAAAACTTTATTTCCATAGAATTCATAAAGAAATGGCTTGGAAACGTCAATATTCAAGACATAAGGTCACGCGTACTTATCGATAAGTTTGACGCCTGTTCAAACCCTATCCGACCCTGGGGAAGAACAGCAAGAAACCCCTAATGGAGGGATTCCTTTTTTTTTCGCGAGCACTGCTATTACCGTGTACCTCCATTTCTTTATGTGGGGGTTAATAGCTTAGCATACTGTATTTATGTTTGCTGCTGCTCGGGGGCTATTTAGATGGCAGACGATAATAGTTAATTTTACACATCGGTCGTAGGAAATAATTTTGACTATATTTGAAGAAAAAAAGCGATGTTTTAAACCCATTTTTGAGTTGTGACATTTCATAAAGGTATAACGATTTTAAGATATAGTTTTGAATGTAAATATTTTATGTCATTTGGCAACGCTTTTGCTTATTTTATGTAAGAAGGCACTTGACTGTATACTATTAGTCTTTTTACATACGCCTAGTTGTATCGTTCAGAGCTTATTCTTAGCCTTAGAATCCATTAGTTCCTTACGAATAATGAATAATATTTATATTTTTTCACATTGTAATCGATTATTTTTAAGATCTTAATGTTAGCGTATGTACCAACGTTTAATCCCGTATCTGGGTGCATTTTGACGAGTATTCTCCTATTTTTATATATATATGTACTTTTTATTTCAAAACCTTTGATTAACCATGTAACCATTTCGTTACAGTTAGTCATTCAAGTATTTTTTCTAAATTAAAAGTTTTAATAGTTTATTTCTTATATATTTTTTTCTATTTTTTTTGTAAAAATCTCACAGATATCCAAATATTTAGTTATTCTCAATGTATTGTTGATTTAACGCAATCATTTATATTAAATATATTCTTTTTCTCAAGGATAAGTTATGAATAAAGTTATGGTTTATGTTTCAATCAAAATGTTACACATTTAATAATAATCCTATTTTAAGTTTAAGTCATGAAAATGATTTTGTACTAGAGTCAATACAGCCTTATATCCATAGAAGTTGTAAGTATGTGGGCCTTATTGTGGTTTAGCTTAAAGATGTAGAGGTAGTTAAAGTTCTTTAGACGTGTGTGTCTTCAAGAGACGACTGCATTTTGTCTGAAGATACTTAATTGTAATTTACTCAGTGTTCAAACTCACCACGTTCGAATGTAGTTAAGAAATAGATATTTAGTCGATATGATTTTTAAAGAAACTTATTTTTTTTTATTTCTTTACAATATTATATTACCCACAGATATGTTTGCTGGTTAATTTTTATTTTTATTTTCATGTTACACTTACTTATTCTGATTAGTAACAATTCTGATTGAAGATTTTTGAATTCATTTTTGATTTTTGTTTGATTAAAGTGTATACTCATAAAGTTGCTGCCCTAAAGTTTATGTCAATAGTATTTTTAGTTATTATTGTTTAGCTCTTAGAGATTATTTTCCTGTAATTATTAGTTGTAAGTCTACCTTTTCTTTGGGGTTTTGGTAATGGCGACCGCATGTGGTGAGTTTCCACTTTCAGGCAAGTGCCTCTAGCTCGTAAGTGCAATAAAAAGTCTATGAATGTGATCATTTACGCGAAAAACTGTATTTATCGATACTACTTATATATTATGAGTATAAGCAGTTTACATTTTATACATAACTTTAACGATTTGGTAAAAAAAAAATGAAACAATTTGTAATCGGTCTAAAGATTTCAATAAAAGTATACCTTATGTATATGACAGTTTTATTATTATTCTACCGCATTATTAGTAAACATTCCTTTAAAATACTTACTTTTATTACCTTTTCGTCAGGAAGTAGCTAAAAAGTAAAAAAAAGTAGAAAAAAATTTCTATATTCTATAATACCAGTTCAAACAATCCTTAACTCGTCTAGCGTCACATCGATTAGATTAGAATAAATAAATAAAAAAAAATGGTGGACATTTCACATAGCGCCATAGCCCCAAAGTAAGCTAAGCATAGCTTGTATCATGGGAACCAGACAACTGATATCATACTTATATACTTTTCTTTTGTAAATACATACATATAATACATATTAACACCCAGACAGAACAAACATCAATGTTACAAATGTCACATAAATGTTTGTTCTGGGTGGGGATCGAACCCCACGACCTACAGCGCAGAAGGTAGGCTAACCAACTGAGCTATGAGGCCAGTCAGAAATTTCAACTGTTTTGTAATAGCAGCTAATAGAGCCACACAAGAGCATAAACAACTATAAAACTATGTCTATTACAACATGCACAGGATCGTCTATATACGGGGCCAGGCCCGGGTGGGTAGTGACTGTCTGGGGGTCTACTAGAATCCCGGAACCTTGCGAACTCATCATAAGTCTCGATGCGACTCCTCGGTCTTCGATCTTCATGGTTACGTTCAACTTCTTCGGGATCTGCACCTTTCGTTTCCTCCGGTACTTGCATATCCTCATTGACAGGATTTTCTTCAGGTCTTTTAGGATCAACAGTTTTCGCCTCCTCGGATTCTGGCATTTCTCTTACAGGCTCTGGTTCTGGTCTACTGTCTTCGTCTTTGTTATCTGACCTCTCACCATTAGCGAAGAAGATATCCTCGATAATGTTTAGCTCAATCATTGGTTCCACAAAAGTTACTCTATGAACATGGCTTATAGTGAAATTATAGGGTAGTACTTTCGCTGTGCTTTGCAGGAACGAACGGAAGGCATTTCGGTTGCCTATAATAAAAATAAAGAATAGTAGTGAAAACGTTGCTGCCATAATGTATAGTTATTGTAGTGTTTGACAGTTTAGTGGAATATACATTATTTATAAATGTCACCGTCAAAACTTGCTAATCAAATGCATAGGTTTATGAAGATAGGTAGGTATGTACATGTATTTTGTTGAAGGAGGATCAACAACATATTCTTTACTAATCAAGAACGTGTCCAATTAGCTTGCATAAACTTTCTGACAACCTGAGTAGCGGGAAATACGCCAGGTAAGATTTAGCCTCCAGTAGACTTATAGAGTAGAACGAATTGAATGTGCCTTCAAACTTTGTTTGCAGTTCATTCTTGGATCATTAATTACCAACGTGTAGGTAAGTTCGTCCGGGGAAGTAGCGACCTTGCCCATTTCTGCCTCCAAGCAATAACGCATTCGGTTAATGTGTTCCTGTTTGAAAAGTGTAGTTGCCGGTGAAATTACCTTGAAATTACACCACATGAGATATTCCACCTGCACGTCTCAGGGTGACGGGCGCATACGATGCGACTTGGATCTTGTTGTAGCTAGTAGGGGAGGACCCAAGTCGCATCACTTGTTATAGGCCGAAGTTGCCACTTAACACCAGGTGGGACGTCGTCGGCTCGTTCTGGCACTGTATCAAATAAAAAAAATGGTTTCAGCTGTCCATTTTAACGTATTGCTGTGTTTTAGTACAGGCATTGAGAGCGTGGTGGTCTAGCGGTACTGACCCCCGAGATTAAATCCGGAGGTCGCCGGTTCAAATCCCGACGTGCACCTATGAGTTTTTCGATTGAAAGATGTAGTAGTAAGAAAGTACGCAATACCACGTTCTCAAAACGGTGAAGGAAAACATCGTGAGGAAACCGACATGTCCTAGAACTAAAAATTCGAAGACATGTGTCGCGTGCACGAAAGGAGCCTCTTTGAGGCGCACTTACAATCCTTTCACCACACTGGTTCGACAGAACCGGTGACTCGAACAAGAAGAACAAGAAGTACAGGCATAGGTCTATTAATCTACTCAGAGTTGCGGGCAATGATTTTAGGGGGTTTCTTGTTCTTTCATCAAAAGAGAAACAATAGCCTATACGTTACTTATACCTACTTACATTTTAGGAATAATGCGAAAAACCAGCGAGTCATGAAATTCCAAATTACACGAGTGAACCAGACGTGTGCACTGCGGAATACTAATAGCGAAACACTATCACAGCCCGGATGAAACAGCTAGCTAGCCGTTATCAAGCCAAGAATATTCCCTAAAAGTAAATGTCAGTAAAGTGTATCTGTTCAAGAACAGTAGAACTCACGTAAAGATCGTCCGGGGAAGTTTTTTTTTTGTTTTGTTTAGTAATACAGTTACAGAACGAGCTGACGGCCCACCTGGTGTTAAGTGGTAACCTCAGCCCATAACAAGCGATGCGGCTTGGGTCCTCCCCTACTAGGTACTACTAGACCCAAGTCGTAACGTATGCGCCCGTAACTCTGAGACGTGTAGGTGGAATGTCTCGTGTGCCTGTAATTTCACCGGCAACCACACCTTTCAAACCGGAACACAGTAACGCGAATGCGTTACTGCTTGGCGGCAGAAATGGGCATGGTGGCAGTACTTCCCCGGATGAACTTGGCGAGAGTTCTACTGCTCTTAGACCTTCGGGTGGAATGGATTATAATATTGAACGGTGGTGTCAAAGTATTAAAAATAAATGTGAGCCGTCACGGGACGCCTGGCAGATGTGAAACATCGACATTATTTTGTAAGAAACTAAGTACCCCATCACTAATAATGTTTATGATTTGTCGTAACCTTGAACGGACCAATCAGCGCTCATGCCGTGGCGACGCGTCACCAAGCCAGAAATCGGTTTTACGTGCGGCTATAGATGTTTCACATCAATAAATATGAGCCATCACGGGACGCCTGGCAGATGTGAAACATCGACATTATTTTGTAAAAGTAATATACAACGCATGCCGTGGCGACGCGTCGCCACGGCAGAAATCGGTTTTACGTGCGGCTATAGATGTTTCACATCAAAAATAGGGTAAAAACCGATCTTAATACAATATAACAGCAACAGCTATCTTGTATTGTCTATTACCATGAGACGAGGAAGTTTAGGAATACGTGTGTTGCATTTTGTTGGCGGCTCCCTTTACGGGAGGTATCGTAGATAGCTCGTACAGTGTAAACTAAGTTATCCTGTCTTGAACACGAGCACCTGTGCTTAGTAATAAGCATACATTTACTATTGAAATACTCGCTAATGTGAGAAAAGTTCACATATAATGTTTCAGGACTTCTTGTTGGTTGGTATAAAGATATCATCTATACAAATAAATAAAATTGGAGTGTCTGTTTGTAATATTAAAATAACCGCTTACTAAGTGCATATGGATGTATACACGGTACATATACCAAAACAACATTTTTTTAAATTTTTGTCTGTCTGTCTGTCAGTCCGTCTGTCTGTCTGTCTGACTGTCTGTCTGTTTGTTCTAGCTAATCTCTGAAATGGCTGGACCGATTTTGAAGGGACTTTGACTGACAGATAGCTGATGTAACAAGGAGTAACTTAGGCTACTTTTCCGAGTGGTAAAATAGGGGTGCGTGATAAAACCGAATTCCACACGGATGAAGTCGCTGTTAACAGCTAGTATAATTATATACTTGTATACCTACTGATCCTACCATCTTTGTAACGTGTGCAACGCTTTTTTGACATTTTATTTGGGACGCGAAGAAACTCTTTTCATACAATTCCATATCTACTACAGCGACAGTGGAGCGCCAATATAAATTTGCAATGCCTGAAAAAGGCAACTAAGTCTTAAGCACTAAATTATCTATAGACCTTATTGTGCACTTATTTGGCAAATAAATTTTGTATTTGTAATTGTATCTGGAATCTATTTGAAATTAGAAAAAGGACTGACACTGACCCCTTATGTAATCTCAGATACTACAAGGCCTGCGAATAGTATAGTGGATACGTATTTGTATGGGAACACCTTTTAGGACTCCGACACTCGCTGTGGGGGACTGGGTTTAAGAAATGCAACAACACGCATTAGAAACGAAATGGGGCTTCAATACATGTATGTACTTTGATTGAAAGTCGTTGAAGCTCTCAGCCTGATATCCGTTAAAGTTAAACTTAAGTATGGCTTATCGAGAGGACGTTAATGTTGAGGATTATATATGTAAAGTAGTTTTTTCATAATGTCCTTTTTGTATGATTATAAGATAATATTATAATATTTATTACAATATGGAGTTGATATATCTGAATTATATTTTCTTTAATTGCTTGAACTGACCTGTAAACTGACATTTATGAATAAATTGTTTATTCTTTTATCCTGAATGTTTCCAAGCCGTTTGATTGAATGTTTGCTGGCATTTTTATATGAATTCAATGGTAATAAATGAAGGTTTAGAAAATTATAGCTATTACATCCTCTGAACATTTTATCTGGATCGAGATATATCCAAACCCACGCCGCTGAAATCGCGCATTGGTCCAATAGTTATGTATACTACTAGGTAAGGTATAGGGGACTATCGAGAGCCTTCAGAGGAACACTTTAATTCACCGAACTGGTTCGGGAGAGCCAATGACTCGAATACTAGTAGTAGCAAACGTTATATGTATGTAATTAAAACCTTACCCAATGGCAGCGTATCTAACGTCAGGTAATTAGAAACGGCCTTGACATTTCTCATATTTATGAATCTTCTGCCGGATTTATTACTAAATATAATCATTTACTTTGGAGATACAAGATCGGCGTTTTTGAATTAGTTGATCCCTCAGGTACATATTTGTATTTATCTTCTGTATATACCTGGATATATAACAGATAAAAGGACGAACTCACTGATTCACCAGGAATAGTCTGAACTTGCAGACTTGAGCCTGAAATATTGCATGGAGGGTTTTTGGATTGGGCAGAAGCTCTATGAATTTCAAAAGAGGAAAATTGTAACGTAATTTTTGTATAAAGATTTAGATGGTATATTTTTATTTACCACATTTTTATACCACAACACATGTTTTGTAACCTAGGGTGGGAAATAGTGACTCATATTGATTTAATTACCTAAATTGAACATATTATTATATACTAAACATATACTCTTAATTCAGAATTATTAATTACGTATTTATCAATTCAGGTGGCAAAATCAATTATAAGAATTTATTGTACAATAGATTTGTGGAAGATAAATTATGATTATTTTGAAATTAAAGATCAATAAAATATATATATCAATTTCTATTTCTACGTCACATTATTATTCAAATATAGAATAATCGACTAAACCATTTTCCATACACGTAATAGGAGACAAAATTATACTTATATAATAAATAAAAATTTACTAAAAAGCTATTAATTCAGTCATAGTAGGCACTACATATTATGGGGCACACATCTTGAACACAGTATTAATACGTAAATAATACAATCTTAACTACAAGTTCAAATAGTTCAAACTCATTAACTCTCGTGTAACAAACGCATCCTTTGGATAATTTAATGACTGCTTTATGAATGTCCATTTACGTGTCTATATGCCCATACACAGTTTAATGCCACATTCCATCCATGTACGAAATGACCTGACGATGTGCTCACAATGAATTCTATATCCGCGTCTTATTACCATATGATAATATTACGTGGATATTCAAAAATAATTCATATTAAAAACGTAAAAAAATACGTATTTTTGTAGCAAAACCGGTTTATCAAGTATGTACCTACTAGTATATATATTTTTTTTGTCGTCTATTGTATTGTGATGAAATAAACACTTTATATTTAGGTATTATATATCTATTATATATCCTGCGTATAAACTTACAAACATTAGGTACTTTTCAAGTACAAATTACAAGTCGAATTGTAATCGCCCGTAACTTTGAGACGTGAAGTCTTATGTACCCGTAATTTCACAAACAAAACCTGCCCACCGGAAAGCAGTACGAGTCATTGCTTGGCGGCAGAAATAAGTATGGTGGTAGTACTTCCCCCGGACGAACATGCTACAAATTCCTTTGAGTTAGAACAAAAGTTTTAATTAAAATATTTTCATAATAATAAAGATAATGAAAAAAAAAAACTTTTTCATTCTGCGCCTATTTTTTACCGTAGATGGATGCTTCAAAATACTTGAATGGGATATTATTTCGGATACTAAACGTGAATACGAGTACAGAGAGAAGGTAAAAGCTGAAGACATATTTCAGGGCCCGTGGACTTTGCATTCGCCGCCTTCCCCCATCCGTCATACGCACTGTCGCCCTGATGTAACGCGAGGTGCGGCGAGATGAGGTGTTTCACAAGTCCTCAAGGCCGCAGCTCAGCCGGCGCTGTGATGAGCTAAGAGCTCAGACTCAGTGATTCGGCAAAGCTCACGCGTGTAGGACAACATGGGAAGGACAATTGCCATATTTTCGTGCATTCTCGCCGTCGGTAAGTCTGTCATTTGATTTATAGACAAAAACAAGAACAACTTTTTTTTTCCAATTTAGTTTACTTTGAAATTTTATTTAGATACTTCTATATTCTTAATATTGTTAATAGACTAGAATCCGTTTTCCCCAAATGATGGACAAATTCTGGATGAGTTCAGTTTTATTGATTATATTTTTATGGAATAACATGTGTGACAAATGCATAGTTGATTGATGGCTAGAAAAATAAATAATAAAAGTAATAAATTTTTGAGTGATTAGTAACCGGTTTTTTCCACAAATTAAAGTGTTCTTAGTGGAAATTAAAAATATGTGTAAAATACACCCTTCAAGATCTGTATAATCTATTCTAATGGATTCCACAGATTGAACAGTATCAAAAACCGAAAATTTTTTATTTTTAAAAAAGTGCATGTTTTCGACAGCATCTCAGAAAACCCAGCAATTTATCCACACTCCATAAAACCACATGTCAATCTTGTTGATACAAAATTTGACTTTCAGAGGATTTGACATATAAAATTGCAAATAATGTCCTAATTTCATCGAACCGTGTTTATTTTTTTACAAATTATTAATTGTGTAACTATTACTGAAATAACCTGTATAAAGCTTTATAATGAGAAAAGATAACTTTTTCTATTACTCGAAATCTACTGTAATATTTTTTTGTAAATGTAATAAAATTCATTATTTTTATTCAAAGAAAATTTAATCAAGAGAATCGTCTCGTCGGTCGGCCGGTGAGCTAGCCTTATTAACAGCATGTTTCAAGCATTTAACTTAATATAAATTACAACAAAATATCGAGATTCGTTTACTGATACTGAATTTGACGGCAAAGTTAGAGCTACTAAAAGGCTCCTGGTCTGATGAGAGAAGTAACAAATACAACTTTTCCATAAATTTGGAAATAAATACACTAAATCCCGTCAAGTATTTGAGTTCGTTTTTATTTTATGTTTTGTTTGGTAGAAAATTGGCCAAATATTACGTCTAGGGAATAACGCTGTTCTCTTGTTATTTTTTACCGAAATGTGAGGGGACTTCCCATGGGGTATGGTTCAAAAATAAACCAGTGAGAAAGTCCTTCTAAAAAAATATGTGCTTCAAAAATAAACCAATAAGTACCCACACAGTCGATAAACGGAAAGGTCAGTCCAAATGATTAGGTATAACGTGTTTTTCAAATGTTTTGAATATTAATATATTACAAGGTGGGTTAACGCGCGAACTGCCTACAACAATGGAGAAGATCTCCCACAAGCACAACAACTTGTTACGGTTAATTGAAAGACTTAATTGTTGTCCATGAAAATGAAACACGTTTATCTTATATTGCATTTCTTACCTGGCCTCATAGCTGCCTTCTGCGCTGGTTGTGAGTTCGATTCCCACCCCAGGATATACATTTATGTGATGACATAGATGTTTGTTCTGTTTCTGGGTGTTTATATGTATTATAGAATACTTTTATACTTGTTTTGTATTTGTTTTTTCGATTCGTAGTCGTGGCAGGACACTAGACATTGGGAATAAAAAAAACTAATCTAAATAAAAAACTAAACTTCAATAATGTATACATAGAATATATAAGCTTTACGTAAAACTAACCTTGGAATTATTCACTGCCGCGCATAACCTTCACCGTTCAGAGGGCAACGAGGATGCTCATCAAATTTGCAATAACGTGTCATCTTTACAATTCAACTGTATACAACTTAAGTGATACTTAATAACTGTGTTATCACTTAAGCACTTACAAAAGTTTCCTTGTATAAGCATTTCTAGATGACTCTACCAAACCTATTCTCTACTCCGGCAACTCATTTCACGAGGACTTTTCTACCACACTTGTAGGCTGTGGAATGGGCTACCTCCTGAGGTCTTCCCGGTATGGGCAGCTTTAAGAGAAATATAAAAATAAATCTCGAGGGTAGGCAACGCATCAGTAATGCTCCGGTGTTGCTGACGTCTATAGGCTGCGGTGACCGCGCTACATCAGGCGGGCCGTAAGCCTGTTTTCCTAGGACACTTTCTAGGAGGTTTTATCTGTTTTCCTTCTCTGGTTTGGAAACGAGTCAGTATTTCAAACAGTGCATCGTTAATGGCAACGTTTAAAAACATCTTTCCTCATACAGCTGCGGCGCAGTACGGCTCACAATTCCAGTCTCGTGGTACTTCGAACTACCAGCAGCCAGCTGCCCAGTACCAGAAATCCAGCACATACCAGCAGACGAATCAGATATATCAGCCAAATGCGCAGACACAGCAGCAGCCTGCTCAAAGGAACCTGGCTGGAGCATGCAACCAGCTCAACGAACGTTACCCAGTCAGCGGTAGCTGTGACAGATACATCGAATGTATTGTAAGTTATACCATTAGTTAATAAAGTCGCAGGTACAGAGACTGTCCCATTTCGTATCTCAGGCTCCCGTAACTAGTTGGAGGAGGATTGAAGACGTATTGCTCTTGTAATGGTTAGAGCTTACCGTTCAATAGCAGGCTTCTTGCCCGTTTGCCGTTTATCATATTACAAAATTTTGTATTTAAGATTTAAATGAAAAAAATTAATTTAAAAAAAAGAATTAATACGGCCTACTCGACATTTCTAATTGAAGGTTCCAAATATGCGTCTCCTGCCAAAGAAAATACTCCTGTACAAACACGATAGGAAAAACATTTGTATGACGAACATAGATGTTTGTTCTGTGTATGTCTTTAATACGTATTATATGTATGTATGATATTACACAAAAGAGTACGTCTAAGTATTCTTTCAGTCACCTGGTTCCCAAAGTCCGTATTACAAGGTATGCTTAATTTGGGGCGAGGCACCAAAAAAAAATACTGTTAATTAGAATATTAGATACATAAGTAGTTTAAGTTGATGATATACCATATACCACCGATATTATTAAGTCCAAGATTCAAAATAAGAATAAAATTAATATTTTCAAAATAGGTGTGGATAGGATTGCCAAAGATAACGTTAATTTCTAAATCACACCTTTTTACAGAATGGGACTTCTGAGGAGAAGACCTGCCCTGACGGTCTTCGCTTCAACCCCAACGTAAACTTCAACGTGTACCCTTGCCAGTACCCCAACGAGGTGACTTGCCTGGAGCGATCTGCCTTACGTGAGTACCATATATTTAACGACAGACATACTCAAACTATGACCCGCAAAATTAATGATCAGGGCAGAGACCCTAGTTGCCTTGCAGATTAAGAAAATTGCGGGCCCTAGGTCCTGAATCAATATCTCTAATTGGTATAAATCAAAATCGTTTCTTCTAAATAACACAACGAATTTTGATACGGTTTTCACTTATATAAAGAGCAATAAACGAGGAAGGTTTGTGTATATAATTTGAAGTGAAAAAGGAAATTCAACATTATCCAAATATTTCAAGCTTTTCTTTAGTAAATTGCCGGAAATGCTCAATGCTGTATACCAACGTGCTTCCGTCATGGCTAGTTTTACTGCAACTATGTATACCTTACCTACGTTGAATCCAGATCTGTACTTACACTGTATAGAACACCCCAAAAGTAGAGTTATTCATGTCACCAAGCTCAGCCACCCCGTTAAAACTTTGCAACTATATTTTTTGCAACCGAAAACAAAAATAGGTTGATGATAGTTGTAGATCAAGTCCGATTACACGTTTCGCGGTAAGACTGTCATCGCTGATTTTAACCTTTATTTTTAACTTTGCATGTTTTGTAAGGCACTACATTCATACGACAAAAGAATACTAATAGTTTGACGGTGTGATCTGGGCAAATGGATTATGTGTATGTTCTGAAATTTATGCGGATACAAGCGCTATAGACACTGCAAAAGAGAATTACATATTTCTCTGACTGAGCTCTGTAAGCACGGTTAAAACTTAGCAACAATATTTTTTGGAACCCGCAGTAAAAATATATCAATGATAATAGTGTATTTGTAGTGCACGAAAAGAGCCTGTTTTAGACGCACTTTAATCCTTTGACTACTCTAGCTGGAGAGAGATTGTGACCAGTATAATTTATTTATTATTTTGTTACACTCTTAAGATCAAACCCAATGACATGTTTCACAGTACACGCCTAGTCATCGCTGATTTTAACCGCATTGTTTCAATTTTAACTCAGGCATTTTATTCATACGCCACGTGTATACGAATGGATAAACGATGAGATCTGAGATTGGATTATGTGACTGTTTTGAAAATTATAGCATTAAAATAGGCTATAACTATGCTAACCGTGTCACTAAGCAGTTGTCTCTTAAGATTTTCGCAGGAGTTTACATCATGTTTTGACACGTTTTCTGCAAGCAGCATATTAAAAGAAAAAGATTATTTATCGTAATTTTCATCACCTTATCAGCTGGTATACGACAGCTAGATAGATAGTCTTTATAGATTTCTCTCAAGGTCGCAATTAAGTCAAAATCAAGTCGTATTAATCATCACCGGTTCAGGAAATGGAGAACGTCCTTGAATCTGATTCGTAGTTAATATGCAGGAGTACCAGTATTCGTTCACGCGGTCCTCAAGTAGAGCTTTAAACTTTTACAGCAGTTTAGTCGTCAGGTACCAAGACGTGGTGCGTTGTCGGAAATGTTATCGGTTAAGAAAACAAGTTATTTAAAACTTGGATATATTTTAATGAACACAATTTTTTTTTCATTTAGAATCTATATCTATATATCTCTCATAGTAAATAAGTGAACTCAAAACTAATCATACAGCCAATCACAGATTATTTTTTGATGTGAAACATCTATAGCCGCACGTAAAACCGATTTCTGGCGTGGCGACGCGTTGCCACGGCATGCGTTGCATATTACTTTTACAAAATAATGTCGATGTTTCACATCTGCCAGGCGTCCCGTGACGGCTCAAATTTTTTTTACCTATTCTGTCTATTTTGCAGTAGACCGCTAACAATATATTTAGCATTTGTTCTTTGGTTTATAAATTTGTCATTTAGCATTGGCCTTAATGATTTGTAAATGTACAATGTTAGTACGGCGCCAAACTTTAATCGAAACCATTTGTTGACAAAAGTTGCGTGTAAATCTTTTGTATTAGGTACTCTGATAAATGATGGAATCTATCAGCCATTCTATGCCAGTGCTTCGAGCATTTATATTGTCAATGGTAGATAATTGGGAGATTTATGTAAGAGAATAAATGTACTCAAGTATTAGGTATTAGTAGGCTATTAGGTAACAGACACAGATTGTTAAAATGGAAAACCTTATTCTGTAACGCCCACTTTTGCAGACCTAAAAAGAAAAATATTCGTTTTCTTCCATAACCCTAGTCTGCCAGGAACCTATGTGTTCCAATACCCTCTTGACAGTCAATTTCCAATGCTTGCTTCAAAAACTGCTGTGATTAATCTGTCTGAATTATGGCGCCAGCGGACTCAACGGTTTTATTTAAACTGTTGCGTTTCTGTGCGTGAGCGTGGTGGCCTAGTTGGACCCGAATTTTAGTCAGGTCACTTGATCAATCCCTGAAGTGCATCAGATATTTTAACTTCAAAATTTGATTTGCGTAGTGTCACAGTCTTAAAAACGGGGAATTGGAACAAAAAATTTAAGGACGTGTGTCAAACACACTAGAGCAACCTCTGAGTCGCTATTCCTTTCTCGCCACACTGCTTCGAAAGATGTTGCAAAGATTAGAAGTAGTACTAGCAGATTTTTCAACAGGATAAGTCAGAAAGAACTTTATTGGATGGCGAACTGATGATCTTTGTTATCATTCACAGAACCAGCTCAACCCACTGAGCAGTGCCCCAATCAGTTCGGTTACTTCAAGCTCGGAGACGCGCGCAATTGCAGTGCATTCAGGACATGCGTGAACGGAGTGGGCTTCGACTTTGTGTGCCCCGAAGGCCTGGCGTTCAGCTCCGAGTCCTACCGGTGTGAGTGGCCTGATGAAGTTGCTGACTGCGATGCTGAAGGTGAGTAAACGAAGAGAATAATGGAAATTGAAGCTTTTTTTTAATGGCTATATTGTTTTTGGCCGCAGATGGCCTTGAAAGCGTTTACACCGGCTTTGATTTGAAGCGTTGGGTTATTTGTTACTAATTTATAACAGTACAAAAATTACACAAAAGTTAAATTAAATTCGTTGATTATTTGTGGAGTTCCTTATACTTAACACAAAAATAAGAGGCCTACCAAAAACACTCAATAAATGTAACCTCCTTGGAAGAATAAATCAACCTCTAACTAATTTGACAGCACAATTTGACAAAGTCAAGACAATGAAATTTTTGGCTGTTAATATGTAATAGTCTGCAGCCTCTAGCGTTAATTTATGCAACTTCTTTGTTTTACCTCCCTGAAATTAGCTTTGCTCATGTCCAAATTATTGCTCAGAAACGACAAACGAATTAGAAGATAGATATAAATAATATAGATATGCATATATCATATAAGCCTTTATTCGTTGTGTAATGTTAGCCACTATGATAACCATGATTATCTTGAACGTTTAATTCAGCTTTCCTCGGCTTCCGTTGCCCTGAAGTGCCGCAATCCAGGGAACTGGGACCTCCTGCTGGATTCAGATACTACAGGTATTATAACAAACTAAGCTAGAATTCGTCTGACAGACTTATAATGTCCAAAAATAAATAAATAATATATAAATATTAAAGTAAGCTAAGCATAGCTCATATCATAGGAACCAGGCAACTGGTATAATAATACAGTTTTTTTTTTGTAAATAAATAATAATGGTGGACATTTCACACATCTAGCCCTAAAGTAAGCTAAGCATAGCTTGTATCATAGGAACCAGACAACTGATATAATACTTATATACTTTTCTTTTGTAAATACATATATATAATACATATTAACCCCCGACACAGAACAAACATCTATGTTCGTCACACAAATGTTTGTCCTGGGTGGGTACCGAACCCAC
Organism: Chesias legatella; assembly: GCA_947359385.1. Lineage (NCBI taxonomy): Eukaryota > Metazoa > Arthropoda > Insecta > Lepidoptera > Geometridae > Chesias > Chesias legatella. Next base: position 8,539,504 of record OX375780.1, on the reverse strand, counting down.
GACCTACAGCGCAGAAGGTAGGGTTACTAACCAACTGAGCTATGAGGCCAGTCGAATATATGAAAGTCGACACTTCACACTCAGAACACTTTCGCTTGTTGAGAATAGGACTTTGTCCCTGCATTGGAATCATTAAAGTCTGGTACGCTAGAATACAGAAGTAGAAATATTGTCTCTTCTCTTGCGCAGTGAAATCTTTTCTTCTCAAACTCGAACTCGAACGTAGCTGATTCAGTCTGTCATTTTTTTCCTACTTATGTGGAAATTGTTATTGCATATGCATATATGCATCCATATGCATTTGAAGGTCGTACTTAAAAAATTTCAAAGCAAAAAAGTTTGAATGCTTATTTGAATAAGCATTCAAACTTTTTTCAGTTTCGGCGCCGGAAATTAAAAAAAAAACATTCTAAATTTGAATTGCTGATAGTGTTAGGCCAATGACTGAGTGGTTCTTAAGATCGCTATTAGTTCCCCCATTGTGCTGGATCGTTCATGTAATACAAATCGTGACAAAGGTCGAAATACCGAGAACTGGTTAGGTAATGGCGACCGGTCAGCGGACTAAATGTCAGCGGATAAGCGTGACCTTGCTTATATAACCTCCTTAGAAATACCAATTGGCTAATACATACTTGTGTGTGTAAATTATTGTTGATGTTATTTAGCGTATGGTTTGCTCATCTGTGCTACTTTCTTTAGTTTAATATCATTATTGTGAAAGATATTACGATAAATCGAAATACGATAATAAATCCGAGAATCGAGAATCTGGAACCTTCTAATATTAGGACCTTCTAATATTATTGATGACTGGCCTCATAGCTGAATCGTTAGTAACCCTGCCTTCTGCGCTGTAGGTCGTGGTTTCGATTCTCACCCAGGACAAACATTTGTGTGACGAACACAGACGTTTGTTCTATGTCTGGCAGTTAATGTGTTATATTTTCAAAAAAAGTATTATATGAGTCTGGTTCCCATGATACAAGTTATGCTTAGATTACTTTGGGGTTAGATGGCGCTGTGTGAAATGTCCACCAATATTATTATTATTTAAATAAGTTTCAATCAACTTATGGTTTGTGATATTTATGTATGTTACCCAATGGTATTTGTAATCTTATTTATCATTCCACTTTAACACAGAAACAGTTTAACTATCAATTGTCAATTAGTAAAACAATATCCATCAGACAGTTCATACAATAAATAAAACTTATGTATACGTGTGTTGCAGTTGGCATGCACACATACACACACAGATGCAGACACTAGTGTCAACAGAGAAACACGTCCATTACCCCTGTACAAACATTATGCTCATCAGTAATACAAATGTTTGTTCCGGCCGGGGATGAAAATCGAATTTCCTCGCAATGAAATAATAAATAAATAAGAATAATATTGGTGGACATTTCACACAGCGCCATCTAGCGCGTAATAACTAAAATATCGAACCTTGACCGCCGACTTATCGTAAGCGACAATTTTACCCAAATAGAATTTCTTGTCAAAAGTGATATTTAAGCTATAACGACAAAGTGATGTCGAGTCCGCCAAAATGACGTTATTTAGAACTAGCTATTGCCCGCGACTTCGTCCGCGTGGTATTCGGTTTTATCACGCACCCCTATTTTACCCCTCGGAAAAGTAGCCAAGTCACTCCTTGTTACATCAGCTATCTGCCAGTGAATGTCCTGTCAAAATCGGTCCAGCCATTTCAGAGATTAGCCGGAACAAACAGACAGACAAAAATGGTAAAAAATGTTATTCTGGTATATGTACCGTGTATACATCTATATGCACTTAGTGAAAAGCGATTATTTTCATATTACAAACAGACACTCCAATTTTATTTATTTGTATAGATAAGATATAGTGATATCTTATCTATACAAATAAATAAAATTGGTATACTTTGTTTTTTTTTGTTGCACACTCGCAACAAAAAAAAATGGTTGTCTGTAAAGTCGGTTTACTGACGATAGTTGAACGTGTCAACGTCTTAAGAAAATACTAATGGAATGGTAGCATTTTTCAAAAGAAAATTTTAATTTCATTTGTTTAATAGATTTTTATGTATATATGCACTTGATACTCGATCAAAACATGTAAATGTAAGTATTAGCAGCTGTCCACGCAGACGCATCGCTCACTCAAGTAGGAGAGAGACGGATGTCGAACGCTGCCGAACGCAAAGGCCGATTGTGCTTCTTTGTCGCTCGTTCCGCGCTCTCGCTTGCACTTGCACAAGCCTTACATGGAACGCCTCAGAGCGAGGTAACGCCGCATGAGTCATGTTTTTTCGTGCGTGCAGCCGGCTCTATCGAATTATAAGACGTTGACACGTCAAAAAACAAAGTATAAAAAAACAAAGGCATTTGGGTAAAATTGACGCTTACGATAGTTGGCGGTAAGGGTCGATATATGAAATATGTGTGAACTTCCAGGTCCGACGCGAACTGCCAGAAGTACTTCCTGTGTATCGAAGGTCGGCCGCGTGTCCTCTCTTGCGGCACCGACGCCGCTTACGACGACCTGACGTCCTCTTGCGTGTCCGCTGACCAAGTGGCCGCTTGTCCCGCTGAGCTGAGGGCCGCCGCCGCTCGCGCCAGAGAGGATGAAAAGCAGCTGTTGGCCAAAGAGCTGGAATTCAACGCCAGGAGCTACGGAAAGAGCAAGACGCGATACTAATTTAAGAAGTACATATTTTGTGAAAATGTTTCTAGTGTTTCTATCGTCTGTTTCTCCTCTATAAATATTGTACTTACTACTTTTTCCAAAATTTTCCCTGTTTATACTTGTAATCGTTAATTTTGATAGAGTTATATAAGATATGTTATCTTATATTGATTTTCAATCTTTCGAATAATGCTTTAGATATTATAGTACCTTTCTAATAATGTGGTTCTTTTCATCTGTTTGTAATAATACTATGCCATGTTTTATTAAAAAAATATTATAATTTTAAAGTACAATTACAACGTTGGTTAAATTAAACATGCCACGTTTATTATGGAAACTATTGAGACGGAAATAAACGCGTATGCATAAGAGGGTCCTTCAACGAAATATTTGGTAGAGGCACCTTATCAGGATTGTAGGCTAGATCTAGATGTTAATGTACCTAGTCCATTGTAACCGTACTACTAGTCCAAATTCATAAATTTGCCATGTTTCTATATTGCCTATCAATTTGATTCCATTTACTGTGTCCGTAATAAGTAACTAAATGTTAAATTGTCATTGTTCTGAACCTGCACCCGCCGTATAGTAAGTTTACCATGTTACCAATAAGAATAAACAATCTTTAAATAAACATTGTTTTTTAAAACCATTTTTCCAATATTTTATTTATTTTCCAGAGGTTTCATCCATTTTTTCCAAAGTAAACGCAAATTTTTTATTTATTTAAGCATTTTATAGTTATTATTTTTTAAATATTTTATTTATGTTTTTGCTATTGAAATATTTACACAATACCGCGTTCTCAAAACGATGAAGGAAAACATTAGGAAACCGACATGAACTAAAAAATCCGAAGACATGTTTCAAGTGCACCTAAGGAGCTTCTTTGAGGCGCACTTAAAACCCTTTCACCACACTGGTTCGAGAGCAGCAGTGACTCGAATATAATAAAGGAGGATTATGTCTCCGCCCTCGAGACGCGATCAAGAGATGACTTAGTTTTCATTTTGCCTATAATTTAACGTGACACTATCGGGTTTAAATAATACATTCTTTGTATTAATTACACTAAATATCAAAACATATTAAATTAAACAATCCATCACAGTCTCTTTGTACCTAATGATCTTAAACAGGGACGGCACAAATTTGTTTTAAGACAGATGCAAGAAGAAACCGCAATATAACGTAGTCACAATTACGGTAATTGGAAATTGATGGCCTAATTCTATATAAATTGATGGATGACATAATTTCCAATCATTCTACAGAGTGTATTTGAAACAATGCTCTACCTTTGCATTGCACTGTTGTTCGCAGCATTCTGTAAGTATTTTCATATTCGATTGCTTCACTTAGTGAAGCTTGGCATTGCTGTATCGAATACAACAGAAATAATACAACTGAATTCATATCGTGTGTACGAGTAAAGTGAAACCCTTACTTCAAAAGGGACTGAGAACAAACAATTTTGCATCATCGTGCAAACATTTGTCTCTATGTATATACTCAGATCTATGAAATTTATATCCAGTTCATTGAGCTGAAACGACTGGGTGGTCGTTAAGATATAATGTTAAGAATAGTGTTAAAGAGAAAAAACCTTTAAGCCTTTATTTGAAATGCCTTTCATTTTAATAATAAAATTTGCTCATTGCACCTACTGTAAAATACCTGAAAAAGGGTGGCTCACGTCAGCAACCGACTAGAAACAAACTAATTAAGTCTCATATTATCTAATCAAAGGCAAAGGACAGCTACAAACGGAACCTCAATCTTCGAACGCAGCTCAACCTGCGCTTGCGCCTCCGCCAGGGGCTTCTCAAATCTGCGTCACTCGCAACGGGTACTACAAGCAGGACGGCAGCTGTGACAGCTACATCGAGTGCCGCGTAAGTACTTTGTTAAGTCCGTGTAAAGACAGCGGAAGCAGCACTCTTCGGGTTCGCTCCAAACACCCACTCAACGGCGTTTAAAGTAGGACAAAATTTTATTTTTATGCCATTTAGGTGATAGAATGAGCTGAAGGCCCACCTGATGTTAAGTGGTAACCGCCGCCCATAGACAACAGCAATACGAATCAAGTCCTCTCCACCAAAGTACGAGATGACTCAAGTCGCATTGCGTTTTTTTCACCGGCACCCACTCCCTTCCACCGGAACACAGCAACACGAGTGCATCACTGCTTGGCGGCAGATTACCAGGTGTGGTGGCAGTACTTCTCCGGGCGAACTTAGCACAAGTTCTAAGTACTGCTACTTTGGTTTAGTAGCAGCTATATGTTATCAACTATCTTTAAAAAATTCAGCCAAATAGAATCTGTTATTGTGGCGTGAACAAGTAACAAATATCAAAGCAAGAGACTATTATAATTATACATTTTTGTGTGATAGTGGAAAATTTTCAGGCTTTAACAGCTCTCTTTGAAACCCCAATTCCCTTGAAAATTGCACGCACATTCTCAACACGCAATTATATTTTTCTCCGGTGTTACAGGACTTCATCGCGACTAAGTTGTCGTGCCCCGAAGGTCTGAACTACAACCCCGATGCCAAATGGCCTGAATACGCTTGCGGCTACCCCATGGATGTCCCGTGCCGGAACCGTGGTGTTTCTCGTAAGTCATTTAATAGAGTCAAAGAGTAAAGAGTTAAAAGAGTTTTTCCGTTGACATCGAAGTGATAGTTGACATTTCCACAGCTACTTTTTAAAATGACGAGCAGATAACGTAGTGACTAGTATTAAGGTACCGTCTGTTCTTACACAAGCTATTTAACTTGAATGTGACAGTAATTTTCGCCCTAATACATAATCCCTTTGTGATTTTCAATTAAGAACTAAAATTTTTCCCAGGGTTACACAAAATACTCACCAACCAACTTATAAATTTAAGTGTATAAAAAAACGTTACAGAACCCGCTAAGCCTACCGCCGAGTGTCCTCACCAATACGGATTCTACCCCTCCCTGATCGCAACCCCTGACCAATGCGGTAAATACAGGATGTGCGTGGAAGGGCAGGCCATCGAGATGGAGTGCCCAGTGGGACTTGCTTTCAACCCTGCCACCGGCCGCTGTGACTGGCCCGACCTTGTTTCCGCTTGCAATGTCGAAAGTATGTTTACGTCTTTAATGACATTTTATTGATGAATCTGCGAATAATCTGCTGGCGACGGATATTAATAACTATGAAGTTGGCTTCAAATGCACTTGAGCAGGAAAGAGAGAATATTTTGAACCTTCAGGGTTGCCAGATCCCCAGCCTGCATTTTTTTAATAAATTTCGAAGCTTTATATCTGACTGGTCGAGTGTAGATAGGTAATCTCCAATACTCATTTGTTTCAGATTTCTTCGGTTTCAAGTGTCCAGCTCCTCCTCTAGGCGATGATGGAGAGCCTCTGGACATTGTTCTGAACTACAAGTGAGTATTTACAATTAAATGCTAAAGGGGAAAAAATCCTTGTTCACTTCTAGACAAGTCCATTTTCCCATTATAAGTGAAGCCTGCATTGAAAATAAATATTTGACTGAGCTTACATTTATGGCACTTCAAAATGAGAAGAGCGACTTGGGTGTGGGAATTCTGAGTCCCTAATGATAACAGAACTTCTGATGTGTCTGTAATTTACCATTATCTTTGAAAGTTTCAGCACTGTATACTTAACCAGACAAATATGTTTAGGTACGACAATAATATTTCCTTTTTTATTGACAGATATGAAGGCGAATGCTTCTACTTTTTCTCTTGCAAGAAAGGACGCGCACGTCTCCTATCCTGCGATTACGGATTCGCTTTCGATGCTGTCTCGGGCTACTGCGTGGAAGCTGACCTGGTGCAGTGCAACTTACAGCCACATGCACCACAGACCGTAGCACTGCAGTAATATACATTTACGAAATAAATATTTTGTTTTTGTCTGAAGAAATTTTGTATTCATTTGAATACCTCCTACCTAACTGACCTGATACATTATTTAAGAACAGCACTATAGTCCGTCTTACGAAATAAATCCTGCGGCAGTTAAAGGAACTAACATTAAGGTAGTCTGGAAGAGATCGTATAATACTATAAGACCGCCTATTGGAACACAGCAATTGTCGCAAATACTATGTATTAACTATCACCTGTGTCTTTCCAGTAAATAACTTATTGTTTTTATTATTAATATCCAACTAAACACGAATGCACTGTGAATAAAAATTACGAGATACTCCAGAGTGTTGGGCGATTGAAATATGTGATATTTTTTTCACATATCAGTAACAATTATTACGTATAGAAATAAAAAAAATATCATATCACTGCATTGTATCAGTTATAATGACTGGCCTTATAGCTCAGTTGGTTAGTAACCCTACCTTCTGCGCTGTAGGTCGTGGGTTCGATCCCCACTCAGGACAAACATTTATGTGACATTTGTAACATTCATGTTTGTTCTGTGTCTGGGTGTTAATATGTATTATTATGTGTGTATTTACAAAAGAAAAGTAGTAGTAGTTGTCTGGTTCCCATGATACAAGCTATGCTTAGCTTACTTTGGGGCTAGATGGCGCTGTGTGAAATGTCCACCATTATTTATTTATTTATTTATAATACCTAAAGTAACCTCCTACCACCAACCTTTTTGGTTCAACCTATGAGGAACGCCCCTATATATCGGGCATGGCAGAGTCGTCGCTCAAATGACACTAATAATATAGGAAACATTATTATAGGACTTACGCACGCACAAGATGTTAGTAACTACTTTAGTACTACTTTGTTTATCTCAATTAATCGTGGCAAAATTATACGAGTGATTTGTTTATGATCAGAGACCACTGACTGAGAAACGAGATTGCTACTAACAATTGAGATATTGTAACGATCGGTCTGATTTGAAAGAAAAAGAAAGAAAGAAAAATCTTTATTTGTAGCTAATTAATATACAATAGCACAACACTGTAGCACAAAAACTTAAATTTATAACATAACATTAATACATTGATGAAACTAATAGCTACAAAATGGCGTCCGACTTTTGGTTTATTACTATTACAAGATAGTCCGGACATGTTGATAATTTAGTAGTTGTAAGATTTGTCCTGGCTGCCGGATATTAAGGATTGAATTAGGTACTGTAAGTATCCGAGTTATTCGTGAGAAAATGGCGGCAATGAGCTCACCCCTCGTGACGTCTACGTTCTCACGATAGTGTAACCCTCAAGGTGAGGCACACTGAGGCCCTGGCTCCCCCTTTAGGTATAAAGGTGTGAATGTGAAAGACACAGATGTCAACAGCAGAAAAAATAAACTTTTCTCATTGCTGTCATTTGCTTTCCAAATTACTTTTATTACAAGGTATAAGTCATAAGTATAAGGGTAAACAATTGAAGAAAAATAATTTTAAGTTTTTGATATTGCTAATTTTTACAAAAGTCCTTTACCGGTAGTAGGACACCAGGAAAAATGTTATGAAATTGTCAATTAATACTGCTAAGATACACCTTAGTATATATGTATTTGAAGTTTTAAATGATTGGTCTAAATTTAGATTTGATTGATACTACCACAATGATATATTTTAGAATCCATTATTATTTGCCTGACGTTTCGACGGTACACCAGTCGCAGCGGTACGCGTAATGTAAAATATATATAAATATAAATAAATTATATAAAATATAAAAAATAAATATAAATATAAAACCTTTGACAACAGTCTTGTCAATTGCTTTTCCAACCATTAGAAAGCAATAAAATAAACATAAAGCGGTAGACCACAATTAAGTACTTGAGTGATCAATATATCATATTGATCCCTGATAACAAAAATGTGTGATCTTTTCAATTTGAATCGAAACCAGAATTTACAATGTGTATAAAAAGAAAAGGTTTTTGGAGTTTTAATCACTTATGTAGTCGCTTTTACAATGTTAGGGAGTCATTTTCTATTTATCTCCTTGGCTGTGTATGGTAAGTGACCCCTATACAAGTCTGAGTAAATTATAAAAAAAAAAACGATCATATATTTCTCTACCAATGCAGCAGAACTTGTGCAAAGTTCATCCAAAGAAATAGTGCCACTGTGCTTGACTATATATAATGTTGTCACCTACCAGCCCGCGCGTTTAAGTTTCCGTTTGAACGGTGATGGTGTAGGAATGTAATGGAAGGGAGAAATGGAAAGAAAGCGTCATGTGAGATCGTAGAATTGCGCACATCAAGTTTTCTGTGTAGTGTTCATACTACTCGGCCACCACACTATTGTCTTACTTAATTAGGTACATACTTTAATCAGAATGTTTTCCGTTTCAGCTTCAGGCCAAGGGTTGTCGTACTACGGAAGTTCTAATGTCCGGAACCAGGATCGCCTGCCACCACGGAGCCCACTGAACTCATACAGGCCTCCTCCATACCCGTCAGCACCTAATCCGATACGTCCTGTATACAGTCCTACTCAACCTATTTACCAGCCACCCCAGCCCGTTTACCAACCACCGCAGCCTGTTTACCAACCTTCTCAACGTACTTATCAACCATCTCAATATGTATACCAGCCACCTCAGTCCAGCTATACGTATCCGCCTGTAACGCCAGCAGAGCCTACGGACGCTCCAACATACCAGCCATCTCAGCCAACAGTAGACCCTCCCACAACTCAACAGTCGATATATCCCCCAGTTTTCCCTCAGCCAGCTCGGCCTTTATACCCAAGACCACTGATGCCTCGGAGACCACAGCCAACTGTAGCTCCCATAGATGAACCTTCATCACCAGAAAGACTAAACTTAATTGACGAATTCTCAACTCCTAGAGCTTTTGATGTCGACAACAATCTAGCTCCACTTCCGATTAATCCTGCTCCTGTAGTAGAACTAAACGGAGGTTTGGAGCCTCTAGCAGAACCAGAGTCTCCCGCAGATTTTCAACCGAACCCCCTACCAGACCTAACATTGCCGACAACCTCTGGACCTATTGATAATGACGAAGGGGAATCTGTACCGTCACCGTCTTATCCACAGCAGCCTGAAGACAATACTACGGAATTTAACCCAGAGTTGATACCAATCCCAGAGCCAGTTCCAAACCCTCTACCTCTACCTGATGTTCGGCCAGAACCTGTTTCGGAACCGACCGAAGACCCTGAACTTTATATTCCAAAGCCTGCTCCAGTTCTTCCAGCTGAACCGCAAGACATTTCCCCAACACTACCCCCTACACATCAACCAACCATTCCGCCTGCACCTGCCACAATCACGGCTGAACCTATCGGGCCTGTGAGACCAACACCATCTCCAGTCGCCTACGTACCGCTACCTGAGGCCCCTGTTGGACCTGCAATGATACCAATGGGAGTTCTACCTGTAACACAGCTACAAGACTTCCAATGCGATAAAGGCAATGCTTATTACGCCGTTACAAATGATTGTGACGCTTATATTGAATGTCAGGTACTAAGGTTATTTCCATCAAACATACATTATGATGTTTCAGGCAATAGTCAGCTTTGATCGATGGTCATTATTATTTGTTTCAGAGACAAAGGGCATACAGTCAGACATGTCCTGATGGTCTGCACTTCAACCCTCAAGCAATTTACCCAGAGTACCCGTGTGCCTACCCATCTGAAGTCAAATGTGACAAGGCCGCTTCGAAACGTAAGCAGAGGTTTTTGTGCCTGTTCTTTAGTGTTTGATGCTCAAACTCTACTATAGTGTTCTATAATAGTTTTCACTATGGATTACTAACCAGTGAATCAACAAATGCATTCAACCTAATTACATATACGTGAAGTCTGAAAATGATAATGGAGCTCGTCTGCCATAAGCCTGGTAGAAAATTAGGATCGAAAAGGGGAAAGGTTCCTTCCATCACTTATTTGTACTAACTTTGTCATATAATTTCCATAGAAAAAGCACAGCCAACCGCCGAGTGCCCTCGGCAGTACGGCTTCTTCCCGCTGTCAGAGGAAGACTGCAGCCGATACCTCATGTGCCAGCAAGGAAAGGCTACTGTCATGAACTGTCCGTTCGGTTTGGTGTTCAACGACCTGCTGAGCGGCTGCGACTGGCCGGAGAATGTTCCTCGGTGCAGTCTCAGCGGTAAGATTTTTATAAGAGTCATGAAATATCTGTATGACTAGTATTTTACTACTTATTCCTAATAGCGTAGTAGTTATGGTTCTGTATAAATGTTATGTATAAGTTTTGCAGCCTGAAATGAACCTACTTATTTGCGCATTACGTTCTCAAGTGAGGTCAACCATAGTGAGTTCCTATAACCTTAAATGACTGCACAAACTTTGAATTTATAGTGCTAGCATTTATAATAATAAAAGGAAGCTGTTTTTTCAGTTACCCAAATAAATAACATTATTTTACAGCTTTCAAGGACTTCACGTGCCCGATCCCCTCTAGCAATGATGACCCAGACCTCCTCTTAAAATTCAGGTAAGAATAACTTATTTAATAAATCTAGCTACAATAGAAATAGAAATAGTTTTTTTTTTAATATATATAAAATTTTAAATCTAGCTACAATACGCACACCTACTTGCTCCGCCATCTAGCCCCAAAGTAAGCTAATCATAGCTTGTATCATGGGATACATACACATAATACATATTAACACCCAGACACAGAACAAACATCTATATTCGTCACACAAATGTTTGTCCTGGGTGGAAATCGAACCCACGACCTACAGCGCAGAAGGCAACCAACTGAGCTATGAGGTCAGTCAATATGAATACAGAATGGTCTACGGGCATACGGGCTAAGTACAGGATTTTTTGGTTCTGGTGGGTGGTAATCCTTCAGAGTATTGGCCTCCTACGATATCTGCTATTTGTTTTTCATTCAGCGTTCCTAATGTAGTTTTATTTTCAATTCAAGATACGGTTCTGACTGCAAGATGTATGTGGCCTGCCAGCGTGGACACCCTCGACTGTTAAAATGTGACCCCGGAATGTCTTTCGACGAAACCTCGCAAGTCTGCATTGATTCTGACCTCGTCGCAAACTGTGGCGCCATATTTAGATATTAGCCTAGTAGAAACTCTCTGTATACCTAAACATTACATGTATTACCCACACCTACCTAAATAAAGTGTAAGTTTAAAAACATATTTTTATTTCACGTTCACTTATATTGAAGTTTTACGTTGCCTTATTCTTTTTCACTGGTGGCGCAGAACAAACAGCTTCTATTCCATGGTACTCATGATCTACTTGTGAGCCTTGCGAGCTAATTAGTCCACTGCTGAGTGGAGGCTCACTAGATTCTAGAGAGATATTTAGGTTCTGAGCTTTTTTTTTTTTTTTTTTAGGTGATACAGTTACGGAACGAGCCGACGGCCCACCTGGTGTTAAGTGGTAACCTCTGCCCATAACAACCGATGCGACTTGGGTCCTCCCTTACTAGGTACGACAAGACCCAAGTCGCATCGTATGCGCCCGTAACCCTGAGACGTGTAGGTGGAATGTCTCTTATGCCTGTAATTTCACCGGCAACCACACCTTTCAAACCGGAACACAGTAACGCGAAGGCGTTACTGCTTGGCAGCAGAAATGGGCATGAGCTTCTAAACGGAACTGAAATTAAGTTTTTATAGGTATCATAGGTTCATACCTATTATACCTTAGGTATAATAAACTTCACAGTCGGAAGCCTGTGGAAACGCGCTTCAAGTGCGGCATTTGGAAACTGGCGTTTTTCTAGTGCTCGAAGAAAATATTCAGTCGTTGTGACAAATTATGAAAAAAGCAGAGCTTTGGTTTTATTTATTGCATCGACTTTTTAATCCAATCAAAGCGTTTCACGTTGCCACTGCGACAGCGGCCAGTTGTTTTTTTTGATGTGAAACATCTATAGCCGCACGTCAAACCGATTTCTGGCGTGGCGACGCGTCGCCACGGCATGCGTTGCATATTACTTTTACAAAATAATGTCGATGTTTCACATCTGCCAGGCGTCCCGTGACGGCTCACATTTTTTTTTATAATACTGGCAATCATTATTTTTGTTCTCATTTACACTAAACTTTTACTTTATAGACTGTTCAGTTTAATCCAATCGTGTTTGTATTTGTATCAGCGAAGGAAGACTACTACTCAAATATAACAAGCGAAAACGAATATTTTGATTTTTGAATTCTGCGAAACTATTGCTGTTATCACGAAGAATATTTATTTCCAGCCATAGAAATTAAATTTAAATTGTAAAAAGTGTACAAAAATACTGTATTTACGGCTCAACCTATAACAGCGGCTGTCGAAAAGTGATGTTTCATGATGCTTATTCGATGACAAGAGTGGCGGCGGCGGCCGCGGATTATTCCGCTAGCGCAGCCCTGGCGGACATCGCCCTAGTTGCCCCTTCGGATCGAACGGTTGCGTAGTCGCGACTCGAAGCCATCGTCGCGCCGCACGCTCCTAAAATTCTGTTATCCCGAATCGAGGTTTGATAATACAAAAACAAGATAAAATCGTTACCCCGCCTGTGGATACTTACGACGAATCTCGGGGGCCTCGGCAGCGATGTGATATCGATCATACACAATGGAGGATTCCTACATCATCGCGAATTTCCACGCGCTCTGTCGCCTCTGCCTGAACAAAAGCTCGCTTTCGGTATCGATCTACGGGGCTGCGCCCGATGATGAAACAAACATATCGCTAACCTCTAAAATCGCGGAATGTTGTGACCTACAGGTTAGTACTCGTGTCGTTTCGCTTTACGAGTTAGCCCTCATTACTGCTCAATGATTTCAATAATAAACTTAGAATAACTTTGATTACAGATTGAACCCAGCGATGGCCTGCCAGGAAACATCTGTTATAAATGCTTACTGAAGGTAGATAAATGCTCAAAGTTTAGAATACAATGCACACAGAATGAGAACAGGCTGAGACAGATCACTAACCGTGTCAATGATCTTGACAACTCCAACTCATCAGAACTCAGCAATTATAACTACAGTAATTGCCATGACCAGAAACCAAAGCCTGAAGATTACATCGTTGAGGATAGTGTCGTAATGGTTGTTGATCCTAGCCTTGACTATGACTCGTCAGAGGAATCCGAAAGTGTGGAGCAAGTTGAACCAGATGCCCCCGAAAAGGACACAAACCTTGAAACAGAAACAATAACAGAATCATTCTTCAAAAATGTATCCATGTGTCAGTACTGCGACCAGGCCTTTGTTTCTCCAGAGAAATGCAAAGAACATGAAGTTCAGTATCATGATCCAAACCTGCCGTACAAATGCATCGAGTGTAGTTTAGTATTCGCAGAACGTTCACAGTATGTACAGCACACTAAACAAGTACATGGCAATGATAAGCCATATCACTGTCCCGAGTGTGATAAATGCTTTGGACGCCGCTCTGATTTGAGAAAACATTCTATAGTACATACAGGCATACGACCCTTCCAGTGCCATTATTGTTTGAAAAGTTTCTCTCGAAACACAAACTTGAGTAAACATCTTCGTATTCACGCAGGCCACAAACCACACGTGTGTCCCTTGTGCCCCAGAAGTTTTGTCGCAAAAGGAGATCTGCAGCGGCATGTCCTTGTTCATTCCGGCATGAAGCCATACAGATGTCGAAAATGCCCACTCACATTTGGCAGAAGAGATAAACTTATCAAACATGAAGTCAAACATGGGCCTGTAACTCCCGAACACAAAACAGAATTTGATAACAACCAAGATATGCACGACATGGTCGTGAACGTAAACCCCTTTAGCAATCTAATGACATCTCCGAATCAGCAACACGCTGAGGGAGCAAACACTGACTATGACCTGCCCAGAGTTCCAGATCATATTTCGGGGGAAAGTAGTTTCATCAGAGTACAGAAAAATCCCTCCACTTCAAAACAAATACAAAACTCCCCACCGAAGAAGCAGATGCTAGCTAAGAATAGGCCTAAGAATATAAAGTGTCACCAGTGTCCCAAGCGATTCTCATCTTTGGATGCTTACAAGACACACGTATCTATCGCCCACATTGGGTCTAGGATCTTCCAATGCAAAGTTTGTTTCAAGAAGTTTGCCCGGAAGAGGGAACTTGACCGCCATACGCCCATCCACTCTGGGATGAAGCCATTCTCCTGCAGCCAGTGCGACAAGAAGTTCACCAGGAAGGACAAACTGGACAAACATGAGCAGAGCCATAATGAATGTTTGGTTGTGAATATGCCTTGTATAGAATGTGGTGCCACTTTTGAAAAGAAAGCAGATTTAGTCGCTCACATAAAATCCCATTTTACTGACAATTTTGATGATAAAATCACAGAAATCAAAAAGGAGGGAGAACCAGAATTTTCCTTGGATGAAAATTTTTATGATTTAGAAACGTGAGATTCACATAATGTAAATGTTATTTGGCACAATCATTATAATAAGAGATGATCTAGTACTTACTTGCAGAGCATTTGATATTGTTAAAAACAACGCCTTTTTATAACTGTTTTCACCATAAGTTTGTTATTATATGTACACAAATATATTTCAGACTATTTTTATAGTCTAATGAAGTACTGGATATAGACAAATTTTATAATTTTCAGAAAGTAACAATTTTTTTTTTTTCAATTATGTTTCATGTATGACTTTTAGATAAATGGATGTGATTGCAATTTTAGTGGTTGCTGACCTTAAAAATCTCATTCTCAAATAGGGGAAGTATTATTTATTTTGTTTTAAACTATGTTCAATGAATCGTTATATCTTAAACAATTACACTGTGGTTTTAATTAGGTTATATTGTAAATATTCAATGCAAATGTTATCCAAAGACTAAAAAACTATTTTTATCATTTAGCAATTATATAGTAATGTTCATAGTAATTGTGTGATGACAGCCCTATCTGTAGTCGTCACTGAGGTACAGAGCGGCAATGCTAGTTGTTACACTGTCCTGTCTGTTCATCCCATAAGTAAAGCTTTAAGGATGAGCGTGACCCTATTCCATAATAATTTAGCTTTGTTAGGTACCAACCGCTCTTACTGAAATAGTTGGTATCGGTTGTAAAGAAAAGACTAACTTTTTTACCAGTGCATCGTATTATCAATTTAATTGAAAACTGATTGTTAATAATTAATTTGCCTTTTACAATATCAAGAATTGTTAAGTGTTGACTGGCAATGAATGGCACACATGTGCTAACCTATTCACGCTTTAATATCTATCACAATCCTGTTTACTTAATTTTGTAACATTATTAGTCTAGGTAGTGTTGAAAATTCTATTAATTGTAAATATTTGAACAATAAAATGTTATATTACTTTACTAATTTATGTTATCAATCATACATATTAAAATTTATAGAGGCAACCCAAACAAGATGAATCCACATGCCTTTGGTGTATGAACCTTTTCTTGATCTTGGATAAGCAATAGGGTTATGAGCTGAACACCGTTACATCTGTTCCAACAATAGGGTAACCCAGTGGACAGGTTCAATTAACATCCGGCCTAACTCAAGAGAAAAATGGTGGAAGTATGTAATTTGGGTCCAATACTGCTGGTGTCATATTAAAAAGATTAGATTTATTTATTGGACCTGATTATTCTAGTTTAGTTTGAATGAACGGAACACACTATGTAAAAAAATGGGTTTAATAAACATTTTATTTTATTATCCAGCTAATGGGTTTGCATGTATTGTGACTGATGATATTTTCACATCTGTAAGTGGCCTGTAGGTCTTAGGATTGACACCTATTTTCTCTAAATCATCAAGAGCTTCAAATCCATCTATAACCCTGCAATAAAAAAGATTCTTGAGTTATCGAATTCTGAAATTAAAAACAAATATAAGTTTCTGTGTTTGCCCTAGTTATAAATAAATAAATAAATAAATAATGGTGGACATTTCACACAGCGCCATCTAGTCCCAAAGTAAGCTAAGCATAGCTTGTATCATGGGAAGCAGACAACTGATATAATACTTATATACTTTTCTTTTGTAAATACATACATATAATACATATTAACACCCAGACACAGAACAAACATCAATGTTACAAATGTCACATAAATGTTTGTCCTGAGTGGGGATCGAACCCACGACCTACAGCGCAGAAGGTAGGGTTACTAACCAACTGAGCTATAAGGCCAGTCAAAGTTTTTTTTTTTTTTTTTTTTTTTTTTTTTTTTTTTTTTTTTTTTTTTTTTTTTTTTTTTTTTTTATTCTTATTTTTTTTTTTTTTTTTGAGGACTTGGGTTCTTTAATTAGAACATGTCAGTCCCATACATGTTACAATAAATGATTAAATAATTAACTTAAAATAAGATTTCACTAGGAGTCCAACAGTGTAGACGTGGATCTGTAGAGTATGATAGCTGCATCTGAAGTCTGTGAGGCTAACACACTCTGGTACAGGCCCACGTCTAGCCAGTTTACATTCATCACAGAAGCCAGGTTGTCTCTCAGCAAACCGCTCCGGACACACTCCACTAAAAAGTGATATAAATCCTCCCTGACCCCACATTGCTCACAGTTTGGGCTATCCACTTTCCCCATCAGAAACTTAAAACTGTTTAGTGGTATGTGTCCAGAGCGGAGCCTGTGAGCAGTAACAATATATTTTCGGCGCAAGCTAATGTTGGTGAACCATGGGATATGAGGGGGCTCTGACTGCATGGTGCGATACCAGATGCCCTTCTGCCGAGAGGCAATATCAAAATATTCTTTCCATTTCATCTTGTTATCTCGCTTATACTTTGCATTCAAATCGAAATATTCCGCTTTTACAAATACTTCGGTTCCTTTTAATATTGCCTCTCGGGCAAACTCATCCGCCCTCTCATTTCCCTGTACTCCAATATGCGACGGTATCCACTGCAACCTCAGGGACGCTCCCCCAGATACCAGTGTCAGACACTTATTTAATATGGTGTAGGCAATCGATGCACCTCTGTGGCCAGAGGCGCAACGAGCCACATGCTGCAAGGCGCTTCTGCTGTCTGACAGAATTACCACCTTTTCAAGTCCTGTTCCGATAGCATGAGACAGCGCCTCTGAGATTGCATACAGTTCAATGGACATTATACAATTATTTACGCCATTTAATATTTTAAAACCTTCTTTTATATTGAGTCTGGGGTCATAAAATGCTGCACCACTTCCATTTGTGGTTTGGGATCCATCAGTATAAATACAGTGCCATTCATCATAAACAGAGTTTAACATATGCAAAGTGTTATATTTCAAAGTACTATGATCATAGGTATTTTTTGGCTGTAACACATTGTCGACATTCATTTTAATAAACTCCATATTAATATTTGAGACCCATGTATCCAATGTGAACATTTTTAACGGGTTACATTTGTTCATAATTTCATTTCTTGTATGATTATAAATAGTGGAGAGGAGCGCATATTTATTTCTATGAAAGTAAGGTGATTCAGCCGTTTCAGAAAGCTTTTTCAATGTTTCTATTGTTAAATTAGTTGACCACGCTTGGGCTTTTAGACAATACTTAGTGGCTAGCCACTCTCTCCTTAAATATAGAGGAGGTAAACATAACTCACACTCCATCACATGAATAGGGGTGGTTTTAATGAATCCTCCAATTGCGCGCAGTGCCATGTTTTGAGTTTTATCTAGTTTCAAAAGGTGTGTTTTTGCTGCACTATCGTAGATAAAGCTGGCATAATCGATTCTACTCCGTATGAGAGAAATATAGATCCTTCTGAGATGTTTTGGGTGTACCCCCCAGGATGATCCCGCCAAAACTTTAAGAATATTAACTAGTTTAGTAGATTTTTGAATTGTTTCATTTATATGCCTGCTCCATCTGAGCGACCTATCCAGCCATACACCTAGATATCGCACGCACTCCACGACAGCCAAAGTGTGACCATCAACAATCACATCAGCCTGATCATGTTTCCGTTTTCTGCTAAAAACACATAACTGTGTTTTTGGAATAGATATTTCCAGGCCGATTTGTCCGAGCAGGGAGGATATAGAGATAATGCAATTTTGTATAGCGTTTGAACTATTAATGGTATCATCATTCTGCAAATAAAAAACAAAGTCATCAGCATATTGTAGATGTGATATGTTGCTAAATGACTGACAGAGTTTGGATGTTATTATATTAAACAGAAGTGGAGATATTGGGTCCCCCTGTGCAAGGCCCTTGCCAGTCCATCTCATCATACTAGTATTATTTTCATCATTCCCATAATCCCCACTGATCTTCAAACATCTCATTCTAAGAAATTCATAGATATATTTACACATTTTTGCTCCCACTTTTATTTCATCCATCATCAGGACTAGCTGTTCAAGCAAGACATTATTGTAGGCCCCATCTATGTCTAGAAAGCATGCCAGTGTAGGAATATTCTTTGAGAAGCCTATTTGTATCTGGGAAACAAGTCTAACAACACAATCAATACTCGACTGACCTCTTCGAAAGCCAGAAGTAGTGGGTCCGAGTATATTATTTCTTTCCACATACCATTCCAGACGTCTGTGAATCATTATATGAAAGATTTTACATATGCAAGACATTAAAGAAATAGGTCGAAATTTTGGATTTGCATCATTTTGTGTATTAGGTTTAGCAATCGGTATGACTTTTATATTTCGCCACTGCTCTGGTACTGTGGAGGAGTGAAAAATTAAGTTATATATTTTTAGCAGGAATGTTTTACATTCTAGGGGTAGATAGTAGATCATTGAATATGTGATGTTATCATCACCGGGTGCAGTGTCCTTTTTCTTAAGACTGTTATACAGTTCTTGTGGAGTGAAATCGCTTTCTAGTTGAATATTCTCTGAAGTTAACACAGGTGGGGGAGGCTGTACAAAATCAGGGGCTAGTGATCGCAATAGTTCTTCTTTTTTATCAACTGAAGCGTGTACTTTTTTTCCCCGGATTCCTTTCATCCAGCACATTTTTTGCCACATTTCAGAGGGGCTCGTTACCTCGTCTATTTCTCCACAAAATCTCTGCCAACCGATTGTTTTTCCTTGTCTTATAACTCTCTGGGCGTCAGCGATGCTGTTATTCAAAATATCAAAGTTACCTGGGGTAGGGTTTTTCCTGAATTGTTTTAGAGCCAAACGCCGTCTAGCGATAGCATGAGACATTGATGGGGACCAATAATGTTTAGGCTTAAATGACTGAGATGGATTTGTACAAATCTTTTTGTATGGTATGGATAGGTCAGCCGATTCATTAATATTTTTAATAAAAGTGTCATACATTGACTGAACCTCAGAATTTAAAGGAAAATTAGGAGAATTTTCTGAAAACCGGGTCTGGCAGGTATTGTGAAAGAGCTCCCAATCAGCTAATCTGAAGTTGCGGCGCCTCACGTATGAATAGGCTTCCTGATACTCTAAACTATATTTAATAAAAATGTGATCACTTCTAAGACACTCATTTGTCACATGCCAGCTTTTAAAAAATAGTGCTATGTCGGTTGTTGCAAAGGATATATCAGGAGTGCTTTTTTGTAAGATACCATTAACTAGTTTAATCCTTGATGAATCACCATTATTAAGACATATAAAATTATTATCTAAGCTAGAGTCGAGTAGCTGCATTCCTCTACAATCAATCTTATTAGACCAATTTGAATGGTGTCCGTTAAAGTCTCCAGCTATGATAGCTTTCTCGTTAAATTTAGAAAAAAGTTCATCCCAATCATTATGTGTAGTCCTGACAGACCCTGGGCAATAGATTGATGCAGCGAACTTAACATATTTACAGTTAAATATTTTCACACATATAATCTCAATTCCTAGGTTTGTGACATTGAATGGATACAGTTGAGCTTTTATTGAACTATGTACTATGATTGCTACGCCACCATAGCCATCATCTCTGTCATTCCTATAAACAGTATAGCCTTTGAAATATAAGTCTGTTTCATAGTTTAACCAGGTTTCACTTAACAGGCATATACCTATTTTATCCTGATTCAACAAAAGCTCAAACTCTAGTTTTTTTGGGACGAGGCTCTGAGAGTTCCACTGCCCAATATGTAGATACTGGGGAAAAGTACTACCCGAGCCCCGTCGGTAACATTTTCTTGTTTGGTTGTTACAATCCATTATGGAGAAGATTTATTAGTTTTTTCAAAATCTCTCCATTACTGACAGCTCTTATCAAGAAATTAACTGCTTCCTCAAGTAAAACTTTCAAAACTAACTGGACTTTCTCATAAAAATTGATGTTTGAAAAAAATATTTGCTCCAATTTACTTAGTATATAATTAAACTTATCTTGTTGGTTTTTAAAGATACATGTTTTATTCAATTTACCTTTAGTTCTTCTTTGAATTCGTCTTCAAATTTACGCCCCCATATGGAAGTACCACCTTTCCCTGTACCGGTAGGATCCCCTGTCTGTACTATGAAGCCCTGAAATGTACAATAAAGTTAACAATCATAGACTATAATCTGAAAAAAAAAAAAATGATAAAGAAGCAATGAATTTGCCCTGTATCAATCTTTGTCATGTAATTCAGATATAAACAACATCTAGAAATGCCGTATCCATTTTTTACGTTTGTATGCCAACAGAAAGTTGCGAGGAAATTCTGCCTGGCTGGTGTCATTTACCTTCAGTGAATGGTACCCAATGTACTAGTTACCTTGATGTTACGATGGAACAGACACCCGTTGTAGTAGTCGCTAGCACATAGAGCCAAGAAATTCTCGCATGCTTTCGGGCACTGTTCACAAAATAATTCTATTTTGATGTCTCCCACGTCCGTGTGGAGGGTTACTGACATTTTTTGTCAGGTAGATAACATCAATGTTAGTGAATCAGAGAGAAAACTGTAACGAAAATCAGAAAAAAGGTTCAAATAATAACCAATACAAACTCGACCGACAACAACAATAACAGCCAGCTGTTACTGTCTGCCTTCAGTTGTCAAACTAAACTATCGAAGTCATTGTCATTTTTTAACAAACTGTCACTGTTACTTTTTCCGAATTATGTACTTTTTACTTTTTTCAAAAAGTCATTTTCCAAAATACAATAAAACCAATTCAGCTATCTAAAATCCAACGATATTTATCTTCTACATATCGTTAAATTTTTAGATAGGTCCAGTTCACTAGAAGGTGGAATTGTGCCCAAAACGTTAAAACTTGCGTTGCTTTGTATGCGGCCATGTGATTCAGTGGTAAGTATCAAAGAATAAAACGCGACGCTAGAAAAGACAGAATAGATTTCAGATGGACGTTTGGTACTTTGACAGTCGAGCACATTTTTGTATTAATTGTTTTTCCCCGTGTCACCAGTATAGGGTAGGTACCTATGTATGGTATGGTAGATATGGTTTGTAGCAGAGTTTAATAATATAAGCGTTTATATTGATTAAATAGGTTTATAGAACTGATTTCTGCAGCGAGCCCGGCGCGGGTAGCTAAACATTTATTGATATGGCCACATTTCCGGGTACTGACGAGTGGAGCGGAACGCAGACGTAGAGGAATAAACAAATCCACGTCACATATCCGCTCAGTTTTTTAATGTTAAAAAGATACGTAACGAGCGCAGATAGTCAATCTGGTATTGCTTTGTTATGGGCAGAGATCTTCAACTTCTGCCCATAACAAAGCAATACAAATTGCCCCCATTAGGTACAATCGTATCGTATGCGCCTGTAATATGGTGAAAGTGGAATGTCTCAAGTGCCTGTATTTTCATCAGCCACAACTTTCAAATCAGAACGCAGTATTGCATTACTGCTTCAAACAGTGGCAACATAGTTAGCATCCAAGTCTAACATTCTACTCACTTCAATGTGAACGTAAAAAGGGGCATACCACACCCTATCCATCATAGTTTTAGCCTGGAGCTAAAATAATTTGATGGAACTAAATTAAACAAGTAACTTATTTTAAATTTGTTTTTATTAATAACATAAACTAAATTAAGTAATTCGTGTAGGTATACGGTAAAAGCTTGAGATCTCTATTCGCTGCCACCAGCTCTTTCATTCTGCCCCGCGTGTGGCTCATGTAAATTCTCATCCAAACCGACATGGCCATAGTTCCCCAGCAATCTCTGCCCGGTGGGGTCAAAAGGCGACTTCAAGTGCAACGTTGCCTTGTATTTCTGTCCCAAAGCTTCGATTTCGTAGTTCCCCTCTTTGAGGTAGTCCTTGGTGACTTCTGAGCCGTTATTGGTTACATATCCGATGCCTATGGGTTGATCCAAATAGTATCCGTACTCGCCTCTTCGCAGGTAGCCGACTGGCTCGCCGTTTCTGTATATCGCTTCTTGGCCGAATAGTGCGACCTGAAATAATAAAAAAACTAAAAAATATAGATAATAAAAAAAAACTGGTGGGCATTTCGCACAGCTGTATTTAGCCCCGAACAAAGCAATGTTGTAATATGAGAAATAGGTAATTGTTAGAAGACTTTTACATGTTTTAATACCTAACACCCAGACTGGAAACAATCTTTTTTCTGTTCTTGAAAAATTGCTCAATATCAGGTTCGCAAAACGACAGAGGAAAACATCGTGAGGTAAACGGCATGACCTGAGCCAAAATTTGAAGACGTCAAGCATGAAAGGAGCCTCTTTGAGGCGCACTTTAATCCTTTCACCAACTGGCCCGAGAAAGCCAGTGACATGAGCAGTAGTAGTAGCATCAATGAGCGTATGAGCCACTAACGACACTGTCTTATTCTATCGCTTTTTATCGGGACTTGTCTTTTGCTCCACTTCGGTGGCATCGGAATATATAGTTCTCTCTACGTCATATCTTTCTTCTCTCTCGTGTAACGAAATGTGCCTAAACGTGACGCGTCCTTACAATTTTACTCTAAATTCTTTCACTTATCGATTATAGGGTTAGCTGATAGGGTTTGTACAGGCGTCAAATTAGCGATGAGTACGCGTGTCTTTATGTTCTGAATGTTATTGACGTTTCCAAGCTATTTCTTTAAGAATTCTATGGAAATAAAGTTTTTGACTTTGAAGAAGTTCAGTTTAGGAGTAATGAATAGCGCCTTATCTTACCTTATCTTGGAGCGTGAAGAATGCGTATCTCTTGGTGACTCCGCCCTGCCTCGCCCTGGTCACGTACTCGTTGCCGACGTAATCGCCGTCCTTCCTGCACGCGAACCCGAGGTTGGCTTCGATAGGGTTGTCGTCCGTTCTCACGTCCGCGTTCCATAAGTGATATCCTGTAACGTTAGTGGGATCTTAGTCATTGACTGGCCCCACAGCTCAGTTGGTAGTAACTCTGCCTTCTGTAAGTCGTGAGTCGATTCCCACCCAGGTCATTTGAGTGACGACGTTTGTTTTTTGATTGATTTACAAAAAAAGTATATATGTATTATATCAGTCATCTGGTTCCTATAGCACAAGCTATGCCTAGTTTGGGGCTAGATGGCGTTGTGTGAAATGTCCACCTATATTTATTTATATTTAATTATTACGTAAATCATCTGCATAATACAAATTCTTTCTAATATACTAATACTCAGCAGCAGTAGATCTTATTGTTATGGAGGGTCGGATAAGGTTTGAACAGGCGTCAAATTGAGCGATATGTACGTTCCAAGCCATTTCGTTATGAATTCTATGGAAATAAATTTTTTGACTTTGACTTTATATCCTTGCACACTTTAGTAAGACATCATTACTTAGACCGGAAACCATGGCTGGGTGCTCAGGTTTAGTCCGATCCAATTTATTTTTTAATGGACAATTTGCTGTTGGCCACAGATGGCCTTGACAGCGTTTACACGGGCTTTTGGTGAGAGCTGACGGCTCTCAACCGGTAAAACTTAATAATTATACACAACGTCACCAAAGGCACCACTTAGGTGCGGACCTCGGCTTGGGGCGTTGCGAATCGGGAGGAATGAGAGGAAAGTCCGACCCAAGTCATACATAAAGAAGGGTCTGGTAAAGAAAAGCTTATTACACTGTAAATGATTATATAAATGATAAATAATTTAATAAATCCCCATGGTCTGATGTCGCTCTGCTCAACGACACACAAACATCCTGTAATATCTTATTTTAGTATATTATGTAGTCATAAATGTAACATAGACCTAAGTACTCAATTGTTACAAGCATCGTGCTCGCGAAAAAAAAGGAATCCCTCCATTAGGGGTTTCTTGACTGTTCTTCCCCATGGAGTGTCGGATAGGGTTTGAACAGGCATCAAACTTATCGATAAGTACGCGTGACCTTATGTTTTGAATATTGACGTTGCCAAGCCATTTCTTTATGAATTCTATGGAAATAAAGTTTTTGACTTTGACTTTGACTTAAATAAACACACGTATTATACCTTTCTCAGCACTAAGTGAGGTGAGCGCCCGCCAGCCACAGTTAGTCAACCCTTTGGCGCGGCTCAGTTGCTTGTAAACTTGTATTGCGTGCGAAGATGGGATGTGTAACTCCCAGCCCAGTTCACCGGCCCATGCGACGCGGAGCGCGCGACATCTTTTACATAATAAATGACACTTTATTTGTGGTATATACACTAGCTGCGCCCCGCGATGTCACTCGTGAATAAGTCATCCAATGGAAACACCGCATTTTCCCGGGATCAAAGTGTTAACCCAGGAAGCTGTCTTGGTATCAAATTTCATCCAAATCAAAAAGAGAGAATGTGTACCAAACATCCACACATCCTCACAAACTTTCACATTTATAATATTAGTAGGATATATATAAACTGCAATGTAATAATACAACGCATTCAAATACGTTGACAGACTTTCCAAATAGTAGCAATAAGATTTTAGGAGTAACCTAAAATCTTATTTTTTCATTTGGAGCCTAAGTCGATCGATCTTCGAATCGACTTTCATATATCTGACTAGCCTCACAGCTCAGTTGCCTCAACCTTGCCTTCTGAGTTGTAGGTCGTGGGTTCGATTTCCACCCAGGACAAATATTTGTGACGAATATAGATGATCGTTCTGTGTCCGGGTGTCAGTATCAATTATATGTATTTACAAAAAAGTATATAAGTATTATATCAGTTCTGCTTCTTATAATAAAATAATAATAATAATTCTTATGATACAAGCTATGCTTAGCTTACTTTGGGGCTAGATGGCGCTGTGTGCAATGTCCATTATAGCCGCTAAGCAAGTTATACACTACGATAAAAATATTTATTTGAATATGAAGGTTAATATATATATATCTGAATCTGAATATATTATGTATATAGTCGTCTATGTATATTACATATATAGTCGTCTATATATTACACATATATATATCGTCGCGGTGCTACCCCTCCGCCCAGATTAAATTTTATTTTCATTTACTCACCTGTATTTCTTATTCTCTGTGGAGTAAGGCGCTTGAGATATGTGCATGCTGCGATGAGTATTTACTGGGAATGCATCGTTGGATAATCCTACGTCTGTATACCGCTGTAGTATTCTCTGACTGCGAACATAAAACAAAAAGAACATTGGACTATAAAGATAAATTTACATAGATTCACTTTATCCCCGTAGGGGTAGGCAAAGCCGCTGTAGGCCCATTTCACCATCGTGGGAACGAAGATATGACGAGGGGTAAGAATTTGTTATGAAACCTTACCTCGTTTTAAGTATATTCCATTCACTTGTCACATGAGACGTAACATCCCCGTCTCGAGGTGACAGACGCAACGCAATGCGACTTGAGTCATCTCGTACTTTGGTGGAGAGGACTTGAGTCGAATTGCTGTTGTCTATGGGCGGCGGTTACCACTCAACATCAGGTGGGCCGTCAGCTCGTTCCACCACACGAATCACATAAAAAACTTGCTCGTCAAAGTCAAAAACTTTATTTCCATAAAATTCATAAAGAAATGGCTTGGAAACGTCAATATTCAAAACGTAAGGTCACGCGTACTTATCGATAAGTTTGATGCCTGTTCAAACCCTATCCGACCCTCCAGGGGAAGAACAAACAAGAAACCCATAATGGAGGGATTCCTTTTTTTCGCGTCATACAGCAAGAACGCTAAAAAGCCCGAAACTGACTGATTACCTGTCGGGTCCTTGAACACTGAGTATGCACAATTGCTTGGTAACGTCTATGATTGTAGCTCTGAGGTTGTGCTTGTTTATGATGCGCCGGAGGTGTGCCAGGGTATGGTTTGCGCTAAAACCACTCGTCACCACGTAATACCCACGACCCTGGAAGATAATACATTTATACATAAAAATGAATGTTGAACATATTTTTAATAATAATAATAATGGTGGGCATTTCACACAGCGCCATCTAGCCCCAAAGTAAGCTAAGCATAGCTTGTATCATGGGAACCAGACAACTGATATAATACATATATACTTTTCTTTTGTAAATACATACATATAATACATATTAACACCCAGACACAGAACAGACATCAATGTTACAAATGTCACATAAATGTTTGTCCTGAGTGGGGATCGAACCCACGGCCTACAGCGCAGAAGGTACGGTTACTAACCAACTGAGCTATGAGGCCAGTCATATATGTATAACATCTGTCCATTATAAGTAATACGACCTGGATCGTTCCTTAAGTAAGTGAAGACCAAAGTGACACCGTACCCACCCGTAGCTCTTAGACGTGAAGGTGGAATGTCTCATGTGTCAACTACACCTTTCAAACCGGAACACAGTAACGCAAATGCATTACTGCTTGGTGGCAGAAATGGGAATGGTGGCAGTACTTCCTTGGCATAAGTTCTAAACGAATAAAGATGATAGCTTTTAAAATCTGGGAGGCCCACGTTACTTGGGCCATCAGCTCGTTCTATCAACTACATCACATAAAAAAATGTGTGTGCTTAAAATATTCCAAATTCAACATTAAAATAAAATAGATTTTACCTTAAAAATGGGTTCGTGCAACTGTCCACTGCCTCCATCGAGAATAGTGACGGTCAAGTCTGCTTCTACTCCACCTTTCTCATTCAGTAAAAGCGAATATACAACCCTGAAAGCAGATAATGAAAAACAAAAAATAAAACCGTTTAAAAATAAATTGGACAAAGCTAAACAAAACAAAACGTAATTAACATAAAGTCACGCCCGTTTCGCCAAGGAATAAGAAGTGATAAACGTGATAAGTGGTGAGCTTATTGCAGCCATTGCTTTCCCACTGATAACTAATCACAGCCGTAATAAGTTATAAGACCATAAAAGCCCATGTGAATCGAAACAATCATGCAAAACTAAACACAGGAGTAACCTTAGAATATGTCAAATATTTTTCGTTAATTTGCAAAACTTTCAAATTATTTTCCATGAAATTATAGTTCTCTTCGTTCAAAAAGACTTTTTCAGTAACAACACAGAATTATAAATGTACTAGTCTAGGGAATAAGTCATCCCACGGGCACACTGCGCTTTTCCAAGATATAAGCAGCCCATATGTTAAGCCAGGATATAAGCTATCTTGGTACCAAATTTCATCCAAATCCATTAAGCCGATTTTGCGTGTAAGAGTAACAGACATCCTCACAAACTTCCACGCTTATAATATTAGTAGCCTTTGATAATATGTGGAATCGATGAATACCTGTCGTCGTTTCTGGACAGATCCGCAGTGAATGCGAGGCTGGCAGTGCGCTGCGCGTCTGGTCCAGTCAGGTAGAACTTTCCATAATACGACATATTGAACAGGGCCGCCGCGTTTCTGCAAGCTAGCGCTTCTGAACCGATCTGAAACGAACGTATTGCCATCAACTTATATTTCATATATATGTATTTACGAGTATAAGCTAAAAAAAAACAGGTCTCGAGAAATCAGCTGACAAGGAAGAAAGTAATCAAAAGATCTTATTGACTCCTTAAAAAACTACGAATTATATCAAATCGCACTTAATTGTAAAATAAACTAATACCAATAAACACACAAATCATTATTAAATATTAGGTAGTTAGATACGAAACTACAGTTTGGAAAAAACTACAAGACATGGATAAAGAGAGACCTCTCGTACCATCTGATGAGAACATTTAAATAATCAGGAAGCGAATTTCCTCAACTAAGAATGCATTGCAAAATCACTTACCAAATCGTGATGCTTGGAGAAACCAAAACTGTATTCTCCTTTCAGCACTTCTTCGTAGCGCCTGTCCATGTTTCTTGGGTAGTCGTGAGTGCCGCCCCAGTCATACTGTTGCACTCTGATCTAGAACCAAACATTAAAACAACAATTAAAATTAGTCTTTAGAAGGCCGCTTCTAGTAGGTCGAACAGTAACGTCGTAGGAACACTAATTTCTAGTTATTACCTTCTCTCCGGGCATGAAGAAGGCAGGCCGCTCCCAGCCAGCCCGCGCTTGCATCACAGCTCCGTCGTCTACCAACTCTTGGTGCAGCGCGTCGTGACTCGCGTCTCTCCCCGCTAGCGGCTCGTCGTGTGGGAACACTACGCTGTAGTTATTACCTTCTCTCCGGGCATGAAGAAGGCAGGCCGCTCCCAGCCAGCCCGCGCTTGCATCACAGCTCCGTCGTCTACCAACTCTTGGTGCAGCGCGTCGTGACTCGCGTCTCTCCCCGCTAGCGGCTCGTCGTGTGGGAACACTACGCTGTAGTTATTACCTTCTCTCCGGGCATGAAGAAGGCAGGCCGCTCCCAGCCAGCCCGCGCTTGCATCACAGCTCCGTCGTCTACCAACTCTTGGTGCAGCGCGTCGTGACTCGCGTCTCTCCCCGCTAGCGGCTCGTCGTGTGGGAACACTACGCTGTAGTTATTACCTTCTCTCCGGGCATGAAGAAGGCAGGCCGCTCCCAGCCAGCCCGCGCTTGCATCACAGCTCCGTCGTCTACCAACTCTTGGTGCAGCGCGTCGTGACTCGCGTCTCTCCCCGCTAGCGGCTCGTCGTGTGGGAACACTACGCTGTAGTTATTACCTTCTCTCCGGGCATGAAGAAGGCAGGCCGCTCCCAGCCAGCCCGCGCTTGCATCACAGCTCCGTCGTCTACCAACTCTTGGTGCAGCGCGTCGTGACTCGCGTCTCTTCCCGCTAGCGGCTCGTCATGTGGGAATACTACGCTGTAGTTTTTCACGTATGCTTCGTGGCTACTTTCTCGCACCCAGTGCGCTCGCGCCATCTGGCCCGGTGTGAAGCGACGGATGTCGAATGTGAACATGTTGTAATGTGGCCTGAAACGAGTGTGTAAGTTCAGTTATAATTCACCTCAAATTGATGGCTTTTTCGAACCAGTGTGGCGAAATGATAAGGGTCCGCCTCAAAGAGGCTAATTCCAAGGACTTGAAAAATCTAACATTTTAACGAATTTTTGGTTCAAGCACATGGCGGTTTCCTCGCGATATTTTCCTTCGCCGTTACGAAAACTTGACACAAGTTTCACGTTATGTTTTTAGTCCGTCAGGATTTCCTTGTTTTTTTCTAATTTATTCTGACAGTTAAGCATAAGTGGACACACCACGTAAAACTTAAGACTAGTATAGGACTTGTGGTTTCGGAGTTTTCATAATAAGTAAGTAAAAGTAGATAAGTACACAACTTTTGTTTTACTCATATTATTATTTACCTATGTATTTTACTGTTTTTTTTTACATAGTGCATTTTGAGTATGATTTTGAAGTTCCATGCAATAACCTATCTCATCTCATTCGTAAGTCTCGGGTCATCGGGCAGGGCAATGAGATAATGATAACCTCGTGTTGTTATTTTGATGAAAACAAATATTTGTTGTATTGGATGTAATATCCAATACAAAACTTTTTGTTCATTAGGTTATGACTGATTGGATTTCGTCTCAGTAGTAATAGAACTAAATGTATGCGTATGAGAATTACTGCCCAGCCGAAAATCAATAACTGTATTCGTTTCGAAGGGCGTGGGTCAAAACTTTGCAGCTTCACACTTCAAGATTCGTCGCCTGATCAGCTGAGGAGGAAAAAACCTGCCCACAACGCAAAATTCTTTATAGATATTCAGATAAGTTAATTCCTTACCGTCCACTGATGATCCATTCAGCCATTTGTATACCACATCCAGCTGAGAACATCATACCAGCCGAATTGTAGCCACAGTTATGGTAAAGACCTGCATAAATCAAACCATACTTAGCTATAACAGAATGTAAAAATATATACAATTTTATAATACAACGAAACCGACATGTCACAGAACTATAAAATTCGAAGACACGTGTCAAGTGCACGAAAGGAACCTTTTTGAGGCGCACTTAAAATCCTTTCACCACACCGGTTCGAGAGAACCAGTGACTCGAATATAATAGAAGAAACATACCAAAAACATTAGGGTCCTCTCCTAGCAGTGGCTTGTGGTCCGGCGTGAACGACTCAGGGCCGCACACTGTGCTCTTGATCCCAACTGATGCCAGTTTAGGACATAAAGTTGATGCACTGTTCGTGTGCACACTGAACACATCCCAATCCAGCTCGTACAGGTGGAACGACAGGTTGTCTGGCACCTACACACATAACTCAGTTTAAGTTTACTTATCTGAGCTCTTAAGTTTACTCAGTGTTAAGAAATCTAGATGAAAGAGATCTGGATTCACATGGACACTTAATTTTGTTATCTTTTAGTTTTATTACAAAGAAGTATAGGATAAGTTAAAACTGAATGATAATCTAATCGCTGATTTCAAGCAGGCAATCGAGACGAAAAGGATTGCAAGTTCAATTTGAGTCTTCTCAATCCAATAAACAAAAGCAACATTTTCAAATCTTGCCAAATTTTTCTCCGAAGTTTAAATATTACCGACATAATATCTACTTTTTGAAAGTTACACCCGCAGTATCTGAGAATGCTTCATGAGGAAATTCTAGAGCGGTATCTTACAGCAAAATGCTAATCGGTAACTATTGTTCCATTTTACTGAAGATGTTATTTTGTTTAATTTATGTAAGGCTTTAAACATGTTACCTGATCTAACATGATAGGATTCGGCTCGTACCCTCCCACGTTACAAGTCTCGCCTTGTATCTTGATGTATAAGTTGACATCATGATCTCTAATGTTCGGGCTGTTCCGTATCTCGGGGGTTCCGTCCATGACAACGTATGCGTGCTTGAATGGTACTAACGGCAGCGAAGGTACGCCAGCGAATCTGGCAACTCGAGGTCCCCATACACCTGGATACAAAGAATGTTCTGGAATCTACGGTAGAGGCGACAGATACCAAAATGACTGGATGTTTGTTAGGCCAGTGATTCCTTAATACAAATTAATATTGTCTGTGTAAGCTGTCTCTGTCCTACAGGTTTTCCCAAACAGTAGTAGCAATAATCAAAAATCTGTCACCTAGAAAGTTACAGATGTACAACGTTCATAAGGAACTTAAAGGTGGGATACTCTTGAAGATTTTAATTGAAATCGTATCATTTTTTTAACTCTGCCTGTGTTTTAGTTCAGTCTTGCCAAGACAAAAGATTTATATTCGATTTTAATTCACATTGCAGTCTCGTCAAGAAGTACCCCACCAGAACGCAAGCCGACGACAATCATCGATAAATTATGTATATATAATATAACTCGCAACACTTGTCTACAAATCAAATACTGTGAATAACATAGCATAAGTTAAACTTACCTCCACAATTGACTACACATTTGGTCTTAATGAATCCTCTGTCAGTGTGAACGCCGGTGACTTCCTTGTTTCCCAAAATGTTGTGGGAGTAATGCACGTCCACAACTGGACATTCATCGTACAACTGAAAACAAGACACACAAGATTTGTCATTGTATTCATGTTACAAATCTGCAAAAACTTTGTTTGCAAAAAAAAGCTTTCGCAAATCCTACTAATATTATAAACGTGAAAGTTTGTATGGATGTTTGTTACACCTTTACGCTCAAACGGCTGAATGAATTTGGATGAAAATTGGTACCAAGATATCTTATATCCTGGATTAACACATAGGCTACTTTGATCCCAAAAAAGTGCAGTGTTCCTGTGGGATTACTTATTCACCGCGGGAAACACCGCGGGCTGCAGCTAGTATATCCATAATCTGGAAAAGTCTACACTTTACACTCACACCTGGAAATTAGAAGTCGAGTGCAAGCTCTAATCGCCGAATTCTGATTGATCTGAAACTTTTTTCAAGATTGCTTACAAGGGTGTAACCAGGGGGTCGGTGCAGCAATAATTGAGGTCATTGTTTAAAGCACCTATGTCTAACTACAGTCCATCTCGATTAGCCTTCCCTTACAATAAAATTTGTTGTTAAACTTAGTCATACCTGTTATCATATAAATTTATATCAATAAACAGTAATTCTCACTTTAGCGCCATGTTTAGTCGCCACTTTAACGAGGGCATTGCACACCATAGCCGGGTCAATGGTGCCGTCTTCGGTCGCGTACAGAGCCATTTGGAATACAGAGGGGTCCAGCAGTGGGAACAGCTTCTGGGCTTCATTCGGATCCAGAATCTGGCTTGGGACGCCCATTGCTTTGCCTAGCGTGTGTAGGCGCATGTATTCTTGAGTTCGGACCTGAAATAAAACTTATTTTTTACTGCTGATAAGTTGTCATACAACATGTTAAAGCGACTCCCTATCCGATGGTGGCGCCAAGTGACACCTGGATTGAAAACTGGCTATCAGTCAGAGCTGGCTATCAGTCAGGGCTGGCTATCAGTCGAGGCTGGCTATCAGGCTTCATGAGCATACCTAAGTATCTATTTATCTTCGTCGTAAGACAACGCAGCTTTTCTTAACAAGCTTTAAAAGTTCACTTGATATAGTCATGGAGGAAAAGAGAGGAAAAAAAGGAAAGTAGATAGTATTTATTTCATACATTTGACTTTAAATTTTGTTTTATTCCAAAAATAGGTTTCATTTTCTTCTTATCCGGTTATTCTACCTGGAATCGATGCAGAGGGCCTGCACAATGTAGCGTTAAATGCCACGAAGGTCACACGAAATTCGTGCCCGTAGCCTCAAAACAAATAGCGTCCTTGAGGAACATCGTTAGTTGTAAATGGTCATTATCGTTTATGCGGTCTCATTTCATTCATTTCCTTTTTTCAATGCATATTTTACAATTGTGTCGGAAATCTAATACAACTACAAGTACCTATAATATACATAAGTTTTGTTACCTTGCTCCTCGATATAAACATGCCACCGTTGTTGATCCATCCCGCGTAGTCGCCACATTCCACCTCTAAGTTGCTGTATACCGCCCTTGAGTCCTGCAATAACTTGATTTCCAAGTCGCAAGGGCGAAGCGACCATACCAATCCTGGGAAACGTTTACTGATGACAGTTTAGAAGGAAATATTACCCATTTTTAAGGACAGGAGAAGTCTGATTGAGAGGTTCAAGCTAATCGGGTGAAAAAGTAATTAGTACCCGATAGGTTTTCAATCAGTGCGCCGGATACCTAAGGTAGGTATTACCTTGTTTTTAGTACTTACCTATTCAGATATTTCTCGTTTCTCTTAGTTCAAGTAAATTTTGGACAGGACCTGTTATATTTATATGATAGTCATAGATCATCAAGAATTAATACATACCTGCAGTATGCCAAGTAGTGCCACTAGTCAGCTTAGATCTCTCTAGAAGCACCGCATTGACTCCTCTCTTAGTCAGCTGATACAAGGTGTTGCATCCTGCTATTCCTCCACCTAAACATATTACATTTTAAAGTTGACAACGTTCTAAGCGTTTTATTAGGTCTTAAAATATATTTTTCCATGTTTATTTTTATGTCTAGTGCCTAACAATTATCTATGCCATAACAAAAGGACACTTGGATCCTTCCCCTACTTAGATAAGAGGACTCAAGTCGGTTCAAATCATCTTCCCCTTGAAGGGTCGGGTGGAGTTGGAACAGACGCCAGACGCAGCTGAGACGTGAATGTGAAATATACACGCGCATGCAATTTCACCGGCCACCACACCTCTCAAAACGGAACATCATCAGGCTATGCGTCGCTGCTTTTCAGCACAACTAGGTATGAGACAAGCGTATGTGTCGCTGCTTGGCAGGTGTGATGGCAAAACTTCCCCGGACTTATTACCGCCAGAAAAAGTTCAAAGTCAAAGACAAAAACTAAGAATTCATAAAGAAATGCCTTGGAAACGTCAATAATATTCCAAAAATAAGGTCATGCGTACTTATCGCTAAGTTGGACGCCTGTTCAAACCCTATCCGACCCTCCATGGGGAAGAGTGATTTGAACTTGCAACTCCGTCAAAGTATATCGGATCCATAAAACTCATTGACTGGCCTCAAAGCTCAATTGGTAGTAACGCTGCCTTCACCGCTATAGGTCGCGGGTTCGATTCCCACCCAGGACAAATATTTGTGTACCGAACATAGATTTTGTTCTTTATTTGTGTGTTAATATGTATTAGATGAATGTATTTACAAAGTATATAAGTATTATATCAGTTGTCTGGTTCCCATGATACAAGCTATGCTTAGCTTACTTTGGGGCTGGATGGCGCTGTGTGAAATGTCCACCAATATTATTTCATTGTGTGAAATGTCCACCAATATTCATTTATATTTATTAATTCACTCTTTTATTATAAAAAAATCAACTCACCAATAACAACCACATCAGCTGAAGCGACCACATCCTGTTTTGAAGCCAAAAACCGTCCCTGTCTCACATTTTTCAAATAATTTCCCGCCTGTACCCTAATACTCCCGTCTCGGACTAGCTTAAACATATTCACTGAGTACTATATCGTCCAACATCCACGGACGAATGGACACACTTGATGTAACCGCACTGTATAATGTTATAACCGTAGATAAGGTGCAAAACACGGTCTATCTCAAACCCTAGAGGTTAAAGGTCACATTATGATTCGTTTATCTACGGACCGAGTTCACAAACACAAAACGATAAAATTAACGTTACTTTATTTAGTGTAGTGACGTCTGTGGTTAATAGCGCGAATATGTTGACGATTCATTGACCTTTTCTTATATTGACTGGCCTCATAGCTCAGTTGGTAGTAACCTTGCCTTCTGCGCTGTAGGTCGTGGGTTCGATCCCCACCCAGGACAAACATTTATGTAACATTTGATTTTTGTTGTGACTGGGTGTTAATATGTATTATATGTATTTGCAAAAGAAAAGTAAATAAGTATTATATCAGTTGTCTGGTTCCCATGATACAAGCTATGCTTAGCTTACTTTGGGGCTAGATGGCGTCGTGTGAAATGGCCACCAATATTTATTTATTTATTAATGTAATAGGTAAATTTGTAGCAGTAGAACTTATGCCAAGCTCGTCCGGGGAAGTGATGCCACCTTACACATTTCTACCGGCAGTAAAATATTCGCGGTACTGTGTAAGGTGTGGTTGCCGGTGAATTACAGGCACATGAGACACCTTCATATCTCCGAGTTACGGGCACAAACAATGCGACTTGGCCTTGTCGTAAGTAGGAGATGACCCAAGTCGTTGCTTATTATGGGCAGAGGTTACCATTTAAAACCAGATGGGCTCGATCCGTAACATTATGAAATATAAAAATAATGATACTTACGAAACTTTAGTTAACGATGGGGTGAAATTAAACTATACAGATCCAATAATGTCAATTTTAATACGTACAACAATTGCAAATATACTGCTATGAAGTTAGTGGCAAATGTCTTAACCGTTGCAGACAACTTCAAGCCGCAAGCT
The DNA here is from genome assembly GCA_947359385.1 of Chesias legatella. NCBI lineage: Eukaryota > Metazoa > Arthropoda > Insecta > Lepidoptera > Geometridae > Chesias > Chesias legatella. The sequence continues at coordinate 8,503,200 of OX375780.1, read as the reverse complement.
TTCGTTGCACGTACTGATATATATTTTAGTCTTACAACATTAAGAAGAGCTTTTTTGATTACGTTAAGGTATTACAGGAGTATTGGACATTGCGTGTAGTCTTTACTACAATTTATACATAAATATAACTTGGCTCTACTCCCAGTAGTTTCTTTTGACAGGGAATTTTAAGGACATAATTCTAAACCCCTTTAACCCGTTATCTAACAGCTATTTACAACAAATGAATAGAAATAATACATTTACAAAAAAAATACGCTTAAAATGTTTTGTCGTTAAAAGGTAAAAGGACAAATTAATTAAATTATATATATTCCAATAGATATTTCCAATCAACTTTTTGGAACTGGTATAAATCAAAAGTTACAAAAAAATACGACAGTATAATAGAATTTATAATTAACAATGAAATATAATTGAAAGATACAAAGACTTAGTAGTCTCTATTCATGCGCTGTGTCACTTAACATCAGGCTACATAGTCCACTTAACATCAGGTGATCTAGGCAACCTTGTAAGTATTAAAAAAAGTATTCAGAACCTTTCCATTTGAATGTTAAGTCTAACCGAAGCTATAAATTAAACCTATGTATATTTAGTAAAATAAAATGATATAAATAAAAAAGTGGAATACACAGCGGTTATATATACAGGGTGTCCGGTAATGAATGGATAACCTTGAAATGGGTCTTAGTAGAACTATTGGGCATTCGGAAAAAAATATCAAATAAAAAAATAAACCAAGTAGTATCAAAGATATGTATTTTTTTAATAATATCGATGTTTGGTTTTTTGTGTTTTTTTTGTTTTATTTGTTGTGTTTTGTTTTTTTTATACTACTTGGTTTTTTTATTTGATATTTTTTTCCGAATGCCCAATAGTTCTACTAAGACCCATTTCAAGGTTATCCATCCATTACCGGACACCCTGTATATGTTTAGACCTATAACCTTATTCTTGTAAGTATATTATATGTATATTTATTTGGCCTACACAATACGAAATGCAAGAATAATCAAACATAACTCGTAAATATTGATAGTACTTCACACAAATGTTATCATCGTGTACATAAACAATAATTTTTAAACAGGTCATAAAAAAAATATTATTTGTGGGAATCAAACATTTCACAGCTGGATTTTATCATATTTTTTTTTGTATGTGATATAGTTACGGAACGAGCCGACGGCCCACCTGGTGTTAAGTGGTAACCTCGGCCCATAACAACCGATGCGGCTTGGGTCCTCCCCTACAAGGTACGACAAGACCCAAGTCGCATCGAATGCGCCCGTAACTATGAGACGTGAAGGTGGAATGTCTCATGTGCCTGTAATTTCACCGGCAACCACAAAAATATATATAATAGTTGCAATAATGAATGTTAATCTGTAAACACTGCTCAGTCTAACCACTACCAATAGATCTCGAATAAGTGTTCAGCGAGAAAGTCAAGAGCGAGTCAGACCTCGCGAAATTAATGTTCCGTGCCACAGTAAAGTAAACTGTGATTTTAAACATTTCTTAGACTTAATAATACTATAATAACTTTGAAGAAGTACTTTTAAATATACAGGTGATTTCCAAAGTATCATGCTCCGAAAAAGTATTAACAAAATAAAGAAGAACAATAAGTATTCGTACTTCCAAATGCTTTTTAATAATCGTACGCCTATCCTGTAATACTAAACTATTAAAACATACCTAATTGGATAACTTCTTTTATTTACAAAAAATATAATCTCTCACGCCTGTAAATGCGGATTTCCCTTGACCGTTCGTACAGATTTCCTTCAATCCTTCTACCTCAATGGTTTGTAAAAGCCAGTGATAGGAGCAGTAGTACAAAGAACCTAGGACTTTCATAATGTATAATCCTGAAAGTCACATGAAATTGAAAATGGCGAATAGATGTGTATTTCGTTTCAATAGAAAACGAAACCACGAAAGGTAGACGCAGAGTAGCGTGACCCCTCCCCTCTCCCGACGGACTGATGACGTCATTATGGTCCCAAGAAATTGGTGGAAGGGGGCCCATGACCGTTCATAATGGAAATTGCAGCAGAAACCGCCGCCACGGACTACACGACTCAAAGTAGGGGAAACGGACTGATGACATTATTAAGGTCGCAGGAAATTGGTGACCTTTCTTTGAAATCTACAGGGGAGGCCTATGTTCAGCAGTGGACGTTTCACGGCTGATATGATGACTTAAACACCGGATTGTTTGATATCCTTCCATATATTGGCTTATTTATCTCATCTATGTGTGAATATATCAGACATGGTGGGGACTGGCTACCCGGGGCGGCGTGAGCCCTAAGCGATGGTGACGCGTCGCGTGGTCCCCGGCCGCGGCCGCTACCGCCGCTTCGAGCTGGGCGCGCAACGCGACCAACTCCCGCGTGCGCTGGTATATTGGGTCCTGGAATAGAGGTTTTATTGGTGGACAATTCATACAGCGTTTTTGTGTCACATTTAAATTTCTATTATACTTCTATTAGTTCTATTAGTTAAGAAGACCTTTAATTGGCTAGGTATTTCTATTTAAGTTTGTAAGGACATCGTCCAGACATCAACATAACATGTAATATTAACACCCAGGCATAGAACACAGTTCAATGTATGTATATACAATGTTCGGAACACAAATGTTCTGGGTGGGAATCGAAACTACGACCTCCAGCGCAGAAGGCAGAGTCACTAGTACATGGCTGTAAGGCCAGTGGAAATGAAAAATAGTTGACTACAAGCATTAATATAATGAGCCAAGATCCTCAGTTTATTCCTGACACTGACCCATAGCCGTACTATTGCCCTGGTGAAACCTGTTACCATTATTCTTATCCGCTTGTTTTGTTTGTATCCACTTACGTAATTTAATATCTATATATATAAAAATCAATTGCTGTTCGTTAGTCTCGCTAAAACTCGAGAACGGCTGAACGGATTTATCTTATCTTGGTCTTGAAATGTTCGTGGAGGTCTAGGGAAGGTTTAAAAGATGAGAAAAATTCAAATAATTATTATATTATATCTGTCTGTCTGTTTGTTCCGGCTAATCTCTGAAATGTCTGGACCTATTTTGACGGGACTTTCACTGGCAGATAGCTGATGTAACAAGGAGTAACTTAGGCTATTTTTCCAAGGGGTAAAGTAGGTGTGCGTGATGAAACCAAATTCCACGCGGACGAAGTCGCGGGCAACAGCTAGTAATTAATATTGTTTGAGATGTATCGTGTTTACGAAATTATCTCAGTAACGAGACAAACACAGGGTCAGTTACAGAGTTATAATTATTCTCAATCCGATTATATTGTAAGTATTCTATCACTCGTCTCATTCCCAACTATGCTTCATTTGGAGCGAAACGAGGCTGTATGAAATGTCCACCAATATTCACAAAAATATATATTAGGGAATTTATTTAGAGAATTTCTTTCACAGATGGCGCCCTAGGCAAGTTGACGATTCATCAAAGAAAAAAGACCTTAACAGTTACTATTAGCAAATACATTCTTAGTACCTTCAAACGTGTCATTTTTTAACGTGTTAAGTTACGGAACGAGCACATGGCCCACCATAATCTCTGCCCATAACAAGCAATACGATAATAAGCAATAAAAAAAGGTTTTATATCAGATTCTAAACCCACAAACTTTCAAGAAATACCTTTAATATTCTAAAAATAATCGTAGAAATCATAATAAGCAGTTTTTTTTTTTTATTACGAAATGCAAATTTTTTCGCAAACCGTACATGACGATTACGTCATCAGCGCGAGGCGTCAAGTTAAGTCGCACGTGTTATAGACCCATGTTAGACGTACCTGTTGTCTCATGGTAGGGTTCCACCGGCAATACAACGCCTTCCACAGCCTGATGATCCGGAGTGAAGCGACCGGCACCAGCACTACCTGCGGCCGCGCGTACGGCGACGGCGGCGCGTTGCCGCCGAACGCTGACGGACCCCAGTACAGCGGGTTCAAGTACAGATCCTGTCGGCTGTTGATGTACGACCACAGGGATACTGTCTTCGTTTTCACTTCTGAAACATATTCGCATGATTAGAGAGTTGAAATAAAGTCATTTTGTGGGTAGATTCTCATACATTTGATTGAAGGTATGTTTTTAAATCTATAAACTTTATTTCTGATAGTATTTACACACGCAGGAAGAATTCGGGGAACAGAGTTCAAAAAATAGTTTTCTTTGTAAAAGTAATAGCTCCGTGAACTCGAAGGCTGTCGGGAACTGCTGCTGCAGCTGCCGCACGCACTCACAGCGTATATACCTTCTTTGACCCGCTCGCGCTCCGTGTTGAAGAGGAAGGTGCCGAAGCGGCACGAGTACAGATGGTCCACGACAGTGACGAGCAGCCGCTCCGTGAACTCGAAGGCTGTCGGGAACTGCTGCTGCAGCTGCCGTACGCAGTCACAGCGTATATACCTTCTTTGACCCGCTCGCGCTCCGTGTTGAAGAGGAAGGTGCCGAAGCGGCACGAGTACAGATGGTCCACGACAGTGACGAGCAGCCGCTCCGTGAACTCGAAGGCTGTCGGGAACTGCTGCTGCAGCTGCCGCACGCAGTCACAGCGTATATACCTTCTTTGACCCGCTCGCGCTCCGTGTTGAAGAGGAAGGTGCCGAAGCGACACGAGTACAGATGGTCCACGACAGTGACGAGCAGCCGCTCCGTGAACTCGAAGGCTGTCGGGAACTGCTGCTGCAGCTGCCGCACGCAGTCACAGCGTATATACCTTCTTTGACCCGCTCGCGCTCCGTGTTGAAGAGGAAGGTGCCGAAGCGGCACGAGTACAGATGGTCCACGACAGTGACGAGCAGCCGCTCCGTGAACTCGAAGGCTGTCGGGAACTGCTGCTGCAGCTGCCGCACGCAGTCACAGCGTATATACCTTCTTTGACCCGCTCGCGCTCCGTGTTGAAGAGGAAGGTGCCGAAGCGGCACGAGTACAGATGGTCCACGACAGTGACGAGCAGCCGCTCCGTGAACTCGAAGGCTGTCGGGAACTGCTGCTGCAGCTGCCGCACGCAGTCACAGCGTATATACCTTCTTTGACCCGCTCGCGCTCCGTGTTGAAGAGGAAGGTGCCGAAGCGGCACGAGTACAGATGGTCCACGACAGTGACGAGCAGCCGCTCCGTGAACTCGAAGGCTGTCGGGAACTGCTGCTGCAGCTGCCGCACGCAGTCACAGCGTATATACCTTCTTTGACCCGCTCGCGCTCCGTGTTGAAGAGGAAGGTGCCGAAGCGGCACGAGTACAGATGGTCCACGACAGTGACGAGCAGCCGCTCCGTGAACTCGAAGGCTGTCGGGAACTGCTGCTGCAGCTGCCACACGCAGTCCATCCACTGGACGAAGACCGGGGATCTGTCTGCGTCGGAGTGACGCTCGTCACCGTGCCCTATTCTCTGATGAACAAAATGGAGTTTTTATCGCTGTACCTCCGGTCAAAATCAAAGTCAAAATTTTTATTTCCACAGAATACAATGCTTGGAAACCAATCAGCTGTTGCCAGTGAAGTGCCAATGGCCTGCTACGTTTAGCAGGCGAGAGTAGGATTTAATTTACGGTAACCCAATCCAGATTAGTAGTCAATTGAAGAATATATCAATAGAGCAGAGGAACGATGTCAGAGGTAAATTATCAGATTGTTTTGTGGCAAATTCTCAAGAAATCGATTTTTAAGCTAATACTCATTGGTCCGTATTACGTAAATAGGACAATTTGGCGCAAAATTTCCTTAGCTAGCAGTATTTCTATAAATATTCTAATTTATGGTCCTTTGTCACACCAAAACTCATTGAAATGCCAAGCTAAACCAAGACAGACACCTAATCAAAGGTACAATTGAAAATTGAAGAAAATTGCAACTTTCAGCGACACACATACATATAATCAATCCCGCCCCACCCAACAGACAGACAGCAAGTAGTAGACAGAGAGCACTACTTCTAGCGACACATAGTTAACATAATGAACTGACCAATTGGAACTTGTGTCCGAAGGAGAGCCACTCCTTCTCGATGAGCACCTGGAAGCCCCGCAGCGTCCTGTAGTAGGGGTCGAGCATGAGCATGGCGAGCGCGGACAGCTGCGCGGTGCGGTCCCACCCGTCCGAGCAGTGCACCAGTACTGACGTCTTGTGGTTTTCCACCTGATATATAAATACACATTTTTTTTTTTTATGTGATATAGTAACGGAACTAGCCGACGGCCCACCTGATGTTAAGTGGTAACCTCGGCCCATAACAACCGATGCGGCTTGAGTCCTCCCCTACAAGGCACGACAAGACCCAAGTCGCATCGAATGCGCCCGTAACTATGAGACGTGTAGGTGGAATGTCTCATGTACCTGTAATTTCACCAGCAACCACAAAAATATATATAATAGTTGCAATAATGAATGTTAATCTGTAAACACTGCTCAGTCTATAATCACTACCAACAGATCTCGAATAAGTGTTCAGCGGGAAAGTCAAGAGCGAGTCGCGCCCATTTCACCGCACCAAACACCAAACCAAACCACACCAAATTGTGCGTGTCAGTTCCGACATGCGCCTGGAGTTTTTGGAAAAGCGATTGTCATTGTCTTTTTAAAACCATAACGCTTTTTGTTAACGCTCAATTTCACAAATTTTCTTACCGGGGGCTTTAAATGAAATCGATTCTGAATGAGTAAACTCCAATACATAATATTTGTCACTTGGAAAATGTTCTTGGTATGCCAACATTGATGGTAGAATGAAATGCATTTGTAATTATAATCCAAGATCGGGTATAACATATATTCTGATTCTTCGCGGTCTAGTTTTGCTAAACGGACAAATATCCAAAAAAAATGTAGAAAATGTTACCTTATCGACTATACGCACGGCACCAGCCAATATGCATTTGATGTGTTTAAGCCAGCAAGTTGCCTCAATGCCACTAAACCATCTGTAACAAACAAAACATTATTCCTGAATTAAACAAAAAAATATATTTTTTTGTAAGAAATTTAAGTTTATATTTAGTCATCACTGTTTCCATAACAATGATAGTTTTATAACTCACATCCAAGTTGCGTTGGAGCTAAATTTTGCATGTAGGTTTGGTGTGGTAACAATGGAGGATAAAGTGACGTCAATCTAAATTGAATATGACGCATAAAATGTTGAATTTGACGAGCAATACGTTTAACTTAATGACGTCAGTCAAAATCATGCCTGTAATTTCACAGGCAACGCCTTTCAAACCGGAACAGAGTATTGGGTAAGCGTGCACGGCAGCAGAAATAGGTGTGGTGGCTGCTCTTCCCACTACTACTGCCCCGGAAGAACTTGGCACAGTCCTACCCCCCAGATACTACTACTCCCCCCCACTTCTACTGCCCCGGAAGAACTTGGCACAGTCCTACCCCCCAGATACTACTACTCCCCCCACTACTACTGCCCCGGAAGAACTTGGCACAGTCCTACCCCCTAGATACTACTACTGCCCCGGAAGAACTTGGCACAATCCTACCCCCCAGATACTACTACTCCCCCCACTACTACTGCCCCGGAAGAACTTGGCACAGTCCTACCCCCCAGATACCACTTGGTTAGAATACCACCGACCTTGTCTGATCTATTTGTGGGAAGCACAGCTCCTTCAGTTTCCTCAGACTCTCTCTCATCACGTGAATATTGTGGATATCCAGGAAAACTAGATCGGCATTCTGGTAAGCGTCCTCTGATTCATAACTGAAACAAAACAATGAGTACTAAGTATAAAATATGGACAGCTTATTACAAACGCACTATGTTTATCCTACATGAGTAATCCAACTGCAAACCTGTCAGTTTTTACCTGGATGCGAGTTAGTGACGGAAATTAAAAGATATTCTTAACCCAAGGTAAGGACAAAAACAAAATGGTATAGAGGTAAAGGAATAGACAACTTTCGGTTTACTCAATGGTCATTTGATATAACTCACCCCCCTCCCTTGGCTTTGTTGGCGACCGCGTTGGCGGTGGGCCGCGCGTCCATAATGAACAATTTGTGCGCTTGCGCATTCGCGTCCATTATCAGCTGTATGTAGCGCTCGTCTTCACGACTCCGCTTGCCGCTTACCTGTTATAAGTACATTTACTTAAAAGATTTTACCGCCATCTAGCCCCAAAGTAAACATAGCTTGTGTCATGAGACAACAGATATAATACTTATATACTTTTTTGTACACATATATAGCCCAGTTGCATCGTATGCACCCGCAACTCTGAGACGTGTAGGTGGAATGTCTCATGTGCCTGTAATTTCATCGGCAACCACACCTTTTAAACCGGAACACAGTAACGCGAATGCGTTACTGCTTGGCGGCAGAAATGGGCATGGTGGCAGTACTTCCCCGGACGAACTTGGCGTGAGTTGTACTGCCCATAGCTGTGATTCACCTCAATTGGCCCTTTTAAATAACTGCATAAAGTTACTTGTGCCACTAAGCGCAATAATAATGAACTACACAAATTAATTAAATGAATATTACGTTTTTAAATAATAATTAATTAATGTTATCATTGAGTCCAGCTGCTAATGAGCGGAAACTACGAAAAATAGCATCATGTTGCACTAATTCATGATATCAAAAATGGCCTTGGCTCAAATTCGTCATTGTTAACAGTAAAAACAAAGTATGGTACTTTACTAAACTGTATTTTCTGTATTTTTAAGTTTTTCTATATAATTATAGTAATCATTTACCTGAAGCCTCTTAGCCTTATGATCGACGATTAATTTAACTAGTTCATACAAATTTAAATTACTTGTGGCTGCCATCGAATTGAAGATATGTCACTTTAACTGATTGGTGAAATGATTTTAAATACACTATTAGTAAGTTCGAGTAAGTATCTACACTGTAAATGTAACTATAAAATAAATAAATAAAAGAGTGTATAGCAATTGCAACTTTTGACAGGCCTCACAGCTCAGTTGGTAGTAACCCTGCCTTCTGCGCAGGTCGTGGGTTCGATTCCCACCCAGGACAAAAAATTTGTCTGATGAACACAGGTGTTTGTTGTGGCTGGGTGTTGATATGTATTATATGTATTTACAAAAAAGTATTATATTGGAATATATCAGTTGTCTGGTTCCCATGATACAAGCTATGCTTAGCTTACTTTGGGGCTAGATGGCGCTGATTGAAATGACAAAAGAAATATGTGTCGTTTTGTTCTTTATCACAAAAATTTCCGGTTCCACCACTAAGTGAAGTTAAATGATTGTTGTGTACTTACTCTACTTACTAAGTGAAGGTTCTGTTCTTCCCCATGGAGGGTCGGATAGGGTTTGAATAGGCATCAAACTTATCAAAACGCGTGACCTTATGTTTTGAATATTGACATTTCCAAACCATTTCTTTATGAATTCTATGGAAATAAAGTTTTTGACTTTGACTTTGAACACAATCATTCACAATCCACTTACGCGGCTCAGAGTAAAGAGTGCAGAGTAATGAGTGAAGTATGAGACCCGAGTCGTATCGTATCATGTCATTCTTCACAAAGTAGGGGAGGACCAAAATCGTATTGCTTGTTAAGGGCAGAGACATTTATTATTGCATCTATTATATATTTTTGTGGTTGCCGGTGAAATTACAGGCACATGAGACATTCCACCTACACGTCTCACAGTTACGGGCGCATACGATGCGACTTTGGTCTTGTCATACCTAGTAGGGGAGGACCCAAGCCGCATCAGTTGTTATGGGCAGAGGTTACCATTTAACACCAGGTGGGCCATCTGCTCGTTGCGTAATACCACAAAAAAAACAATGTGAGCCGTCACGGGACGCCTGGCAGATGTGAAACATCGACATTATTTTGTAAGAAACTAAGTACCCCAATCACTAATAATGTTTATGATTTGTCGTAACCTTGGAACGGACCAATCAGCGCTCACGCCGTGGCGACGCGTCGCCAAGCCAGAAATCGGTTTTACGTGCGGCTATAGATGTTTCACATCAACCACTAAAGTCTGTTGTGTAGTTGCAACTCACCCCAACTAAAGGCTGGCTGCACCTGGTGATAGTGGCCTGCGAGGCGGGGTGTATCCAGGAGAGCGCGGGGACGCGGCCGCGCGACCGGTACGCCGCCACCGAGCGCACCAGATCATCGTTAGCCGCCGCCGGCACCGCCCACACACCCGGGTAGCTGTCGCACACCTCGTACTTGTCGTTTATACGGGTGATACGCCACATATCGTTGTTTACACCCTGGTAACAATTAAGTCATTAATGTTTCAAAGTAAATAAATAAATAATGGTGGACATTTCACACAGCGCCATATAGCCCCAAAGTAAGCTAAGCTTACATCATGGGAGACCAGATAACTGATATAATACTTATATACTTTTCTTTTGTAAATTACATATAATACATATTAACACCCAGACACAGAACAAACATTAATGTTACAAATGTCACTTAAATGTTTGTTCTGAGTGGGGATCGAACCCACGACCTACAGCGCAGAAGGTAGGGTTACTAACCAACTGAGCTATAAGGCCAGTCATTATTGGGCTAGCAATGAGACGACACCTGCAAATATATTTAAAGCATAAATATTAATATCAATAATGTCATATTAATATATTAAAATGTACTCGTCACCCTCTAAACGGGCCCCCATGCTGCCTGCAGGTCCAGTCAAAATAAACATTGAATTTTAAAAGAAAATAATATAAAAACCAAATCGAATTAAATTATTAATTTTAATTATTAATTAAAGATTACAAAAGAAAATCAAATGACAACAAACATTTAATACCATTCGCCTGAGCTCTGCAATCGGCTCGTACACATGCCAGCCGTCTTCGGGGAAGGACTCCGAATAGCTGAATGCAAAGAGAGGAAGTCTGTGCGACAGCGGAAACGCTAGTTGCTGGAGCTTCTCGAAAATTCCTCTGCGCGAATGGTTCTCTTGTCTATGGGCGAAACGCAAATTACGCATATCCTGAAATACAAACATTAATTTATTATGTTATTATAAAAATATTAGATTTATAAGCATTCACATCCATCATTTTACCTTGCAAAATATTTCTATGCCATAAGAATTTTCGCCTTTGGATGAAGCACCTCCAACTTTTTCAATTCTAGATACCTGAAATAATATTAGGTCAGAAATAGTAGGGCTCTACTGAAAAACTTTCGATAGCAATAATATTACAAATAAAAAATGTACTGTGTCTATGAAATATTATGTATATGAAATATTTAAGGGAATATTTATGTGCTCGCGAAAAAAAAAGGAATCCTTCCATTAGGGGTTTCTTGTCTGTTCTTCCCCATGGAGGGTCGGATAGGGTTTGAACAGGCGTCAAACTTATAGATAAGTACGCGTGACCTTATGTTTTGAATATTGACGTTTCCAAGCCATTTCTTTATGAATTCTATGGAAATAAAGTTTTTGACTTTGACTTTTGACATTGCTGGAGCGACGACACAACTTTAAAATTTGTTTCGACGTACTACGATTTTAGGGCAGTAAGTAGTCAGTATTTTATAGTCAAAATAGTCATCACTCAACAAAATTACCCATAACTAAAGGTTACTATTTCCATTTGATAAAATTTTGCTTAATTAGCAGCATTTTCGCATCTTTACAGGTTAGATTAGAATAATTTCTACTAGTGGACGATTTATTGAGGCTCAAATGAATCCTTTGACTACATTGGTTTTTGCCAGTGACCCAATTAGTATTAGAAGTAGTATATATGACTTACAACACCGAGAGGCACACTCAACATGCCCTGCATAGATGAAGACTCCGTAGGTCTGAAGTGTAGCTGATAGTTAGTTACTTTAAGTACACCCCTTGACGGACCACTGTATGGACATAAGTAAGTGACATCACGGGCCACACTCATCACCTTTTCACCATCAAGGAGCTGAATGTCTCCCAGTACTTGGGGCTGTAATGTTTAACATAAAGGTTAAGCACACTGATTATAATGTATAAAATTGTATGATTAAGTCAAGTATAATAGATGTCTGAGGGAAATGTTCAAGGACAGTTCTGCCGCAACCCTATACTCCTATACTTTGAGCAGGGTGGGGTGGATGAGACAGTATGTGGGGCAATGCTCAAAATGACCCTATGCAGGACATCACTGCAGGCTTTTTCACCCACAATACAAATCTAAACAAATAAATAAAATTGGAGTGTCTGTTTGTATTATTAAAATAACCGCTTTTTACTAAGTGCATATGGATGTATACAAGGTACATATACCAAAACAATTTTTTTACAATTTTTGTCTGTCTGTCTGTCTGTCTGTTTGTTTGTTCTGGCTAATCTCTGAAACAGCTGGACCAATTTTGACGGGACTTTCACTGGCAGATAGCTGATGTAACAAGGAGTAACTTAGGCTACTTTTCCGAAAGGTAAAATAGGGGTGCGTGATAAAACCGAATTCCATGCGGACGAAGTCGCGGGCAACAGCAAATTAGAAATATAATCATAGAGCAGCTTTATCAATATATTCGATAAGTTTAAGTTTAATTACATAAAAAAATATTAATTTATTAAGATTCAGCTAGTTTAAACAGGAAGCCAAACAAATTACATATGACATGAAAAATATATTCTCAGAACACTAAGAATCCTCATGTTAAAAAGGTTTTACTGATTGCTAACACAGATAGCAACTCTGCTTGTAAATTGAACCCCAGTTCAATTCCCAAGATATATAATGGGATAAGACACAGAAAAAAAAACAATGTCTATCATACAAATGTTTTCCTGGGAATCAAACCCACAACCTATAGCACAAAAGGCAGGGTTATTACTGACTGAACCACTGTGCTGAGTGAAGCTTTATACTGAAATACATTTAAATATGTCCATGCCCCCTATGCCATACTATCCTAGTGCAGGGGTATGTGTATGTAAGCTTGTTTTTATTTACAGAATATATTATCTTAAGATAATGATATAACTTGATGAAAACAAAATTGACATTGAATAACAATAATAACTGACTTATCTACAAAGATAATTCAGACAATCTATAGATAGCTAGGATTTTTGTAAAGATAAATGATTAAAGGGTAACGTAAAAATAAATAAAAATGTTGATGAGTTTAAAAAAAAAGCTGGTCAACCGGTTTATTGCATAGTTACTGGCCTTAAATAATACACGATGCTGCCTGTGGCTGTGGATGCGTTCCACAAATAAACACACATGATCTGTTTTAACTTTCCTCATAATTAAACTCGAAGGATCGGAGTCACTCCAAAGACAGAAGGACAAGACTGATCCAAATTGAACAGGAAACTAACACAAAGCTTAACTACAAAGCCACAGGAAATAGCAAAATTACGGTCAAAGGTTTGAGAAGAATAAATTATTCCATAATTGAAAACTTACGGAGTCTTGGCCGTGTTTGGAATTCAATGAGCTCGATTTTGAGTCCGAATCCAAGGAATCGGAACTGGCGTTTTTTGATAAGGAAAAGTCTGAGTTCAGTAGTTCAGAGCTATTGTGTTTATCCATGTTTAGGAGAAATATTTGTCCTTGTAACTTCTGAAAATGTCTTGGAAGTCCCTGAAAATATGGGAAAACAGAAGAAACAATATATATTAATCGCTTCGCTCTATCAATCAGTCCCACCAATCAACATTATGACGTGACGTTGTTTTGTTTGCTTGATTATTTGACTTCAAACTTGTGTCAAACGATAACAACCTAAAAGGAAATGAACTCACATCGAAAACTATAGACAATATAGTGCTGCCATATATGAAACAAAAATTGAACATTTCTTCGTAACCAAGTGAGAACTTTGTTACATCGATACAACTTTGCGATCAAATTTGATATACTCACAAGTTTTTGAATTCAATTCACTGTCAAGTAGTTGAATTATGAAGTTACCCGGTAGTGTTAATTCAAGCACATATTTAGCGTATAAACAAAATGATAATTTAGAACCTGAAAGAAAAATTAAATCAGAATTTTTCGATTGGGATGTCAATCATCCGAAATCACTAGTTGCATTATGTATTGAAGAAATATCCGATAAATGGATGGGTACGTATGAATAACTTGAATGTTATTGATATTTCATGTTTCATCAAGTATTTTAATAATTTTGTATATTGTTGAAACGTGCATACACAGTCCTATCAAGAATTACTATACCGTTCCCCGTGATGAAATTTCATTTTACTAATAAATGTAAATGAAAATATATATAAACTTCTAGAAATTGCTTTATTATTAATTTAATATAACATAAATATAGAATATTAAATCCATTTTAACAGACACATGAGAACACCCCAATTTGGCAGTTGCTGAAACTTCAAAGAGAACATCAACTAAATTGTGATATTAATTAATATGTCTGTGTCCAATTAATAATTTTATCTGTAACTGTATTTTTTTTCACATTCTTTGCATATGAACTATGAACTGCAATAATACAGGCTATTAGTTTATCCTGATAACATGCTCATTAATTCGGAGGCAAAAGCATGTGATAACTAAACTTAACTTATTCTTACAGGATATCCAAAATTAAATAAATTAGTTGCAAAAGATCGAGAATTTTTCCTACAAATTTTGAAAACAGATGTACCACTAAATATTTTGGTGGATAATATAAAAAGCGACATATTCTGGAAAAGATGTTACCATTCTAAGTGGGCTGATACGCCCCTTGTTCCAAATCACAAGAAGTGGATAAACATTTTTATGGAGAGACATTTTGCTGATATTTTAGAAAACATGAATCCAAGAAACTATGATCCAGAAAAGGTTCCTCTGTGTTCTGATTTCGTGTACAAAGTCGGTAACAAAAATGATGATGGATGAGTAACAGTTAATTTTTAACCATTCTTGTAAAATGCTACTAAGTGCTATGGTTTGCATTTCCGCTGCATCAAAAGGTTTAGCGGGCTCAATTTTACTTTTCGTTTGTTAATGTATTACTGGCAGGGCTAAGAGCTTTACTAATAATATTTTCGTATAGTCAGCTGGTGAATTTCCGATGATATATTTTTAACTGTTTATAGGTAACGGCCTTGGTAAAATTATGTGGACCATATATCGAATCATTATCTATTCGAAGCCTGGTACCATCAGATATTCCAGTTCAAAGAATGACCTCACCAGAAATGGCAGACTTAATCACTAGTCAGCGACAAAACGGCGTCGAAATTCATCCAAAAAGTGGAGAAGATATATTAAGAGGTACAATTAGTTCACTGTTAATGTTCCTATTAATCAAAAAATAAACATGACAATTGAACTTGAACAAGATCGTAAGGAGTGGAAGGGTATTAGGGAGGCATTTGCCCTGCAGTGGGACGATGCAGGCTGATACTAATTGAACTTGACAAATGTAATGGCTTAGGTATTTATAATCATGAATATTGGGAAATATCAAAACTAACGTTACAATATTGTGTTTTAGATCATATCTCATTGCATGCGGCCATTGGAAGTCTAACAAATTTAGTGGAATTGCATATAACATACCAACTACTTAATATAGGTATTGATTTTAGAAAGGATCAGTTTCAGTTTACTAACAATGATGCAAAGAACCTTGCCCGGGGATTGGAGAAGTGTTCTCAGTTAAAAATATTAAGGTACAAAAATATTAGGTATACTTAACAATGATTTAATTATTTTGTACAGTCGTACAAAATAAATAATTACCTACTTGTTCTGTTTTTCAACGTCAGAATTACTAGGAGTGATATGAATTGTCAACGAGTGAAATATATTCTACGAGGAATTTCTAATAGTCAGTATCTAGAAACAATAGATTATAGTCACTGCAAAATTGGTGATGAAGGTGCATCTTCTATTGCAAAATTTATAACCAAGAGGGAAAACTTACGAACTCTCGTACTTGCAGATAATTTGTTGGGTATGTGCCTTATTTTTAATAAAACGAAATTGACGCTTTGCATACATGGAATTTATGATAATTTTTATTTTTCATACGACTAACTACTACACTTTTAATTATTAATAATTTTTTCCAGGTCCCAATGGTGCGGAAAGCATTTCACATGCTTTGAACCATTCCAGTTGTGGCATAAGAATATTAGATTTGCGCTTAAACACTAAACTGGGCTCAGACGGCATTGCTCATATTGCAGTATCAATTGCAAGGGGATGTAATCTAACTAAGTAATAACCGTGTTTTTTAATCAAAGATCGTCATTTTCGTCAAAGAAATTGAAATCAAGGGAATTTGGTTTCAGGTTAAGTTTCATCTGCAGGGACAACGGTCAACTCTCGACGACAATGAGCGCTAACCCAGATTCTTGTAGAACCTTTCGATAATGTTCTCAAGAACAATCCAGTTTTCAGAAATTCCTATGTTTTCTTCACCTGTTCGTTCGAGGACATGACTTTGCGCACAATTTTCAAGTGAAAACTCATCAGTGTGCTTCTGTTTTAGACTCCACCGAAATGTATAATATTTATGTGTAAATAATTATTTTATTATTTTTTGTAGCCTAAATATATCTGGATGTGGTATAAAACCTGGGCCGTTGATTAAGGCACCTAGTGGCGTGTGGTCTATCACAAGTGCTGAAAATCCTCCTACATGTGGTGAACTTTTAGCGCGAGCTATAGGTTTAGTAAAAACACCCTTGCGGACTTTAGACTTGAGTGTGAATGATATTGGATCTGTAAGTTAATACTTAATTTAAACAAATATTAAGTAATGGGAAGATTAATTAATGTTGTATAATTATATATTTGACGTTTCAGCCTAGTGATACTATACTATCTAATGCCATCTGCTTAAGTTATATCGTGGATATTAATTTGAAACGCTCAGGAATGGGTCCCATATCTATATCTATGGCCGAAGCAGCAGCTGCTGCACAAAGACTGAGAAGAGAGGCAGACAAAGGAATCAGATTTAGGAGAAGTGCTGGAAGAGTTCTTCAAGCAAGACGTGTAGTTAAAGGCATGAATATAGGTGTGTATATTTATTGTTTCCGATTTTTTTATTTGTACAACTGTTTATTTAAAACAACTAACACTTAACTGATTATGTTTTAGATGCCGATCCAATATTATTAGCACAGCAACTTTCTGCACGACCATCTCTTGTATCAGTGGCATCTGAAGAAGGAATGCTAAGCATGCAAACTCAACCACTTCCATCAGATTTTGGTTTTGTACCAGCGTTTAAGGTAACTATTTCTCTTTCTTTTCGATCATTCCTTCTATTGCCTTCTATGGATTGTATGTCTTTAAAGCATTATGTCCAATACATTTCGTCCACTACCCACATTCCTTGGCTTTGTGGATGAAAACATGAACATAACTCCTATAACTACTATTAAAAAACGTGAATAGTTCTACGAAAATTAATTATTATTTATTCTTGTTACAGATACCTTTGCCCTCGTCAAGAGATTCATCAATTTCAGGTCCTCCAACTTCACGAAGATCCAGTTGTCATATCATTACTGAACCCGCTAAGGTATGAAATTTATGAACACTTGTTATATTGAATATGTACTTAAATAAATAAAATTAAATATTTTGTTACAGGAAGCGCTTAAAGCAGTCTTGGTACGCCGCCGTGGATCTGATGGTTCTTTACTACAGCCTCGTACAGATAACTCACAACGTCATATCAAGATTGTCATTTCTTAAATTTCGTTGAAGAAGAAATCACTATCATAGCGTAGTTAATATAACGAATAAGCTTGTATATAACATGCACATGTGAAAATAATTAGTATTAATACATACATCAGAATAAATTGTTATTAAATTGATTATAATGTATTTGAATTAATTTTCCATGTTGTCCTAAAACGATCCCACATATAACTTTATTTTAATAATACAATATGTTAAAGGAAAGAAGGAAAGAAATAAGTATTCCCTTTATTTTTTTATCTGGTATAAGTAGTTTAAGTGGGCTACCGCTACCACCTTATGAAATATAAGAAAAGAGGGAAGGAAGGCCTTTGCCCTGAAGTGGGATCTAACTAGCTGGCAAAAAACCGTTAGAATGAAATGCATTCAATAAAATATAGACATTACGTAAGGCGCCATCTTTCCTCAAGTTAAGCGTAGTTGTACTATGGGAACTAGAAAACTGATGGAGTACTTTTGTCAATAACATACATATATTAATAAATAGTACACAAATGTTTGTTCTGGGTGGGAATAGAACCAACGCAAGGTTGGTTGGTTCCATTCCCACCATGAAATTGCACGGAAGGTAGAGTTCGTACTCGTACTTTGCTACAACACCAGCCAAAAGGTTGAGAGCCAAAAGAAGTAGGTATATACACAAGAGAAGAACCACATTGTATTGCTGTGGTAATAATCAGACACTCAATCACTTAAACATCAATTAAGATGTCTACATCAGCTAATTGTTTATGTTTCGATACGATAAATCATAGCAGGAAATGTCTTGTTTTCTTATGATCCCCAGGCTTCATTCTATTTTACTTATTACTGTCAGAACCAGCATCACGACAGAAATCATTGTCAGAATTTCATAATATGCCTTAGAGCGTCCACACATACCTGGATGTGCAAATGAGTTCGTAGGTTATTTTCAACTATATTGTGGGTATTTTTCAAACTTGGCAACTTTTTCATAGACACGAATACTTCCGCTTATCGTATTGTATTTTTTTTAGTGCTGTCATGTCATCAGTCGGTTGATGTGTCATGTGCAGTGCAGTATGTCACAGTCAGTCAGTCAGCCATGTTTATTGCTGAGGAATGTGTTTCGGAATGGTGTTAGTGATAAAATATAAATTAGTTTCTATAAATATAAAAATTTGTTCACGACTGCAGTAAATTGTGAATATTAAATGTGTTTTTTGTGAAGTGAAGTGACCTGTAAGCCACAATGATGAGTTGGGGTGTAGAGCTTTGGGTAAGTATGTAACTCATAAGTTTGATTGTTCAGTGTCCGTTTCGTTGCCCACGGAATTGTAACTCGTTTCATGTAATGATGATCGTAAACTAAGTGATCTGATGACCGTCGTATGTTTTTATTCATTTAACATAGTGTCGATGATTTTGCTGTCACTGACTAGACCTTACAGCAATTATAAAGAAAACCCGTTCTCTTCTGCATCGCAAGCGTTTTGTACCTGCCCGGCGAGTTTTCTTGAGGGAACTTCAACGTTTCTACCAAAAATACACTATTGAATGTGGTATTTATTCACTGTAATTTTTTTAATTTTATGATGGCTGTATGTATTCTTATCATTTACATTAATTTGAACATTATCCTTCCCTATGTTTAGTGTCATGTTTGAAAGACCATGGTTAGTTTTTTTTAGTTTATTTGTTTGAAATTATTTGACCCCTTTGTGAATTTGTACACATATCATTTGCAGACCATAGAATTTACAGAAATTAACAATATATGACTTATTTAAACAAATAGGCATTAGTTTTGTGTAGATGGTAAAGATTTGAAAACTACATATTATTCAGATTAAATAAAGACAAAGTTAAAGCTTTGAAACAATAAGTTGGTAGAGAGGCAATAGATGGATTATTCAAAGATTTTCTGCTGGGGCATGTCTCCCTACAGGAGCTGGAAAGAGAGACATAGAAACCCAACATTTGCATGACTTAATATAATATTTTAAAAGTTTGTTTCTAAGTTGGGTTAGTAACTGACAACTTTGTATCTGTTTGTAACTGCTTAATGCAGAATGGTAATAAAAACATAAAACCTGGTAAATAAATTAACAGAAAATTAAATAACCTCCCATTCCAGTAATAATCAGCAGAGGATGTGTCATGAGTTCCTTTAAGGCTGTTGTAGTATCCAACAGAACTCAGTAATTAGATTTACATATTTTGTAACAATAAATGATAAATTCTCACAATTGAAGCCAGCTTTAGTTTCCAGTACTGTCTATTAATTAATATGTGGTCATTTTGCTGTAGTAAAAAAAAAGTGATTTATTTATCATTTGCTTAACTCGTGGACATGACTTCATCATACTTACAAATGAGTTACGACTAATGACTCTGAGATGTTGTTAGTCAAACTGAGGCAATGAAATTAACACTTCTGTGAAACCATTCCGCTCACTATGTGATAGTTATGTGGAATTTGCTTGTTTGAGTCCAATTTAATTAAGAAAATAAGGCAACCAGACACAACATTTATGACTGCTAATATCTAAAGTGAAGATGAAATTTTTCCTTAAGGTCTTAGTAATTTAGTTCAAGTAAAAATCTTACAAAAACTGTGTACAATAAATTACTTATTTGCTATGACCAAGCCTTTTGTTTGTTTATTAACACTACTCAAAGTCTATATGTATCAGTATCAGCACAGGGTGAAACAGTTCTAAGGCTCTTTGAATATTTTCAGTTATTCCCCTCTGACGATGCATAATATGCTAAAATATTTTGACACGATTGCAGCATCTCTTGGAATGGTTTGTGATAGAAATAAAATTAAGTCTTATTGTCAATCCTAGACGTGCTAAGTTGTAAGCTTAGCATTAATTCAAAACATGTGTCAAGTGTAAAAAAGAGCCTCTTTGAGGTGCACTTAAAATCCTTCGAGAGAACCAGTGACTCGAATAGAATAGAAAATCTTAGCATTCCTATAAAAAAATGTTCTAATACCAATAAATGTAATACCAGTCATATAAATTCGTTAACTGCAATCATATTGTGTATGATAACGACATCTCCGGCCATACTATAGACAATAGACTTACGAGACAATAAATGTTAACATGTGACTATTGTGTGCTAATCCCAAGTATGTAGGTACTGTAACATTCACATTGATATGGAGTCTTTATGTCTTTGGTGAGATATATCATGTTCTATATTATGATGTCCACCGTATCACGAGAGTAGTGGTCCATACTGACTTCTCACGGGTGGCGTTAAGTATTTCACGACTGGAACTTTATCAGAATAAATAGAATAGCCTGTAGAACTCAGGGGCAATCTAGCTTCCTAATAGTGTAAGAATTTTGAGAAATGGATCAATAGTTTCGGAGAATACTTCCTAAATTTAATCTTGTAAACTTTACCCTTTTTTAAATTAGTGTAGATAAGTAGGTTTGTTCACTACGCTATGAAGGTCTTAAACCTACGCTAAAATTTCAATATTTAAGACCAGCTTTACGTCTTCTTTAGCTTGTTGCGGTGCACAGCCTTTTTTACTGTTATATCTAGGTAACAAGTTTATTTGCCGGTAAAACTGAACTGTTTATCTAAATATCATTTAATACATTACGTACTCTATAAAAAAAAATATTTATTGTAGGTAACCTAAAATTATGTATAAACAGCAAAAATATGCTTTTATTGGCCTGGAAATACCTCCCAACCGTTGGAAGCTCATATAAACCACAATAGGTACAAAGCAAGGCGTGTCCTTACAGGCATTTGTACGCAGTACTTTGTGCTATTATTACTTACAGCTGTGATATTTTTTATCCGCGAAAATGTGAGCGGTCGTCGACCCCACAGCACATACACAATATAGCCGGGACAGTGTTTGTATGTAGAAGTGTGTGAGTGGTCAGCGGTGGCGGGCAAACTGCAAGGCCGGCGCGGGCCGCATTCCGCTCTACTTGCTCCAGTACATACCTAGTTGTGAAATGAGCCCATTCGTCGACCACCTCCCATCAATATGTAGATGCGAGAATTTAACTGCAATTTTGTATGTAAGAGAAAGTGAAATTTATCTTCATTCATTCGTAATCATTCACGGAGTTTCTATTATTTTCGGAGCTGTCGTACAAGTCGTAAATGTCGACTAATTTTTTAATTTTATTTCCGTGGAATTCATAAAGAAATGGCTTGGTAACGTTAATAATATTCAAAACATGAGATCACGATTACTTATCGCTAAGAAACTCTTAAAGGAGGAATTCCTTTTTTTCGCGAGCAGGATCTTTGTACTTAAATTTATGTCACATTTATGACTGCATAAAATACTGGTATGAGATATTACAAGATGTTTTGTGTGTCGTTGAGCAGAGCGACATCAGACCGGGGGGATTTGTTTAAATAATCATTTACAGTGTAACTACTGATTTGACTAATGGCAATGAACAAACCGTTCCTCGAAGTAAACCAAGAGGATCGCCGATAGAGCAACAACTCGGACGCGATGTATCTTAGGTTCGATTCCCACATCAGGACCATTTTTTTTTATCTCTACCAATATATTTAAGATAGGGAATCCTAACAGTCAGGACCTTGTAGTTAAGTCTGTGTATTCCATTTATGAATTGGGCGTGAAGTACAAGGTATTTCTTATGTACACCGATTTGCCACTTTTCCATTAACAGTATCTCAATTGAATCAACAATTTGTCTTATAGTCTCGGCACTATGTCCGTGAACCAGTTAGCTGAGTGTTTTGCAACGTCGACCTGTATAGTGGCCGCAGAGTGATATTGCCAGATGCTATTACTTGCCATGAAATGAAACCTTGCATCGTGTACGTTTCGTGCGCACGACAAAATCAATACCCCCCCCCGATTGTTATGCGCTTGGCACGTAACCACTGACAAGGTGCATTTCGTTATCTGTCCAATTATGAATGGACGTCGACCAAGCCCTTAAGCATTTGCAATGTCTTTTGACTGGCCTCACAGCTCAGTTGGTAGTAATAGTAACCCTGCCTTCTGCTGTAGGTCGTGGGTTCGATCCCCACCCGGGACAAATAGTGTGACGAACGCACACCTTGGTATTTTTTATGTTATTGAGTTTATTGATGATTTTAATGTAATTCTTTTTGCTTTGTTTTGCCAAAGCAAACGTTTAAGTAATTTTTTTAGCGAAGAAAATGCTGACTGAAAATCTATACATCTATACAAATAAATAAAATTGGAGTGTGTTTGTAATATTAAAATAACCGCTTTTTACTAAGTGCATATGGATGTATACACGGTACATATACCAAAACAACATTTTTTACAATTTTTGTCTGTCTGTTTGTTCCGGCTAATCTCTGAATTGGCTGGACCTATTTTGACGGGACTTTCACTGGCAGATAGCTGATGTAACAAGGAGTAATTTAGGCTCTTTTCCGTGGGGTAAAATAGGGTTGCATGATTAAACCGAATTCCACGCGGACGAAGTCGCGGGAACAGCTAGTTTAAGAATAAGAAAGAATAAATTTCAGAAACCTCAATACCATAATAAAGTGACATAAAAATTACAAAGTTCCAAATTAGAAGATCATGCCATTTTTCGCTTATTCAGGCCATAGCCGACCCTCTTTAAATTAAGGGTCAAGTGCAACGCGTGTTTGCTGAAACCCTTCTGTTCAAACAGAACCAAAGGCTAGGGGAAGGGGAGTTTTCTTGCAATCATTACGAAAGTGGTTTTATTTTATGCCATAACTGTTTGGATACCCTTCCATCTAGACTTTCTCACTAAATAAACTGAATTGCTCCGAAGGCCTCGGCAAACTTCTGTATCTACGTTTTTATAAATTTGGCAATTGCATTTATAGTCGCTTTTTTTGGTTAGCGTTGCAGCAACTGAACGCCTCCATCGTTTACATTCGAGCAGAATTCGTGGCGATTACTTGCTAGCTATAAACACTCTTCACTCGGTAAATAATAATCATTATTTATTTTAATCATTTGATGTAGGTGATAGAACAAGCTGACGGCCCATCTGATGTTAAGTGGTAACCGCGCCTATGGACAACAGCAATACGACTCAAGTCCTCTCCACCGAAGAACAAGATGACTCAAGTTGCATTGCGTTGCGTCCGTCACCCCGAGACGGGTATGTTACGTCTCATGCGCCTGCAATTTCACCGGCACCCACTCTCTTCCAACGGAACACAGCAACACGAGTACATCACTGCTTGGCGGCGGATTACCAGGTGTGGTGGCAGTACTTATCCGGGCGAACATTGCACAAGTTCTACTGCTGCTTTGGGTTGCTCCTTTCGCACCACCCGGGGGACACGTGTAGGGATTCAAAGGGTTATCACCTACGGACGAGAGCAACGTGGGCCCCAAAAATTCATACAAAATTTGAGATAATGATCGATTCTATAATCGATGTTAGAAGTCGTGTCCGAGTATATTGTCAATACAAAAGACGCCGCTTCTTAGAGGAGGTAGCTTTAAAGTAGAACGTGTGCAGTGGGCCTAAAATGGGGGAGGTGAATTTACTTTTACATTCATTACGTTGCTGATTGCGAGGGTGTGAGAGAATTTCCACCTTTTCAACTATTATATCACCCTGCTCTACACGCGCTTGCGGTGCAAAAATCATGAACGCATAATAATAATAATAAATATTGGTTGACATTTCACACAACGCCATCTGTGTGAAATGTCTAGCCCAAAGTAAGCTAAGCATAGCTTGTATCATGGGAACCAGACAGCTGATAATAATACTTCTATACTTTTTTCTAAATACATACATATAATACATACTGACACCCAGACACAGAACAAACGTCAATATTCGTCATACAAATATTTGTCCTGGGTGGGAATCGAACCCACGACCTACAGCGCAGAAGGCCGGGTTGCTACCAACTGAGCTGTGAGGCCAGTCTAATTATAATGCAAAATAGACGGGTGTTAGCCAGATACTTTGCAAAGATATTTTCTGCCATTACGCAGTCCGGTCGTAGCGCCCGATTGGTTTCCATTGACACATACCTGTTATTGCACTGATTGTACCAGTACCGAGACACTTGAGAGACTTTAATAAGGCTCCAAGGGAATTGCGTAATAATCGATGACTATTTTTCATCATTTTACGTATAAATAACTACACGACTAAAGTACTAAAGTACGTTCAGTACTTACAGCCCCGAGTTGCAATCCGGAGGTCACCGGTTCAAATCCCGACGTGCACCTATGAGTTTTTCGATTGAAAGATTTATGTGCGCAATACCACGTTCTCAAAACGGTGAAGGAAAACATCGTGAGGAAACCGACATGTCCTAGAACTAAAAATTCGAAGACATGTGTCGAGTGCATGAAAGGAGCCTCTTTGAGGCGCACTTACAATCCTATCACCACACTGGTTTGACAGAACCGGTGACTCGAAGAAGAAGAAGAAGTACTTACAGCCAGAAATGTAGTGCTGATGTATCTGCATTAGGCAAATAGCGGTTGACGATCCCCTTGCTATCGGCTAGGACTAGACTTACCGTGGTGAACAGTTCAGTCATTATCCGTTACGATAAACTAAAGGGATAGAAAATAGAATTTGTTACCAAAACACCATGCCGAAAACTTTCGCCACATAAATAAGTATTTTGTCTTTTGATGATGTTGCTTTACAGAATGCTCAAATTCGTACAACAAATAGAAATAATTTAATATCGTTCATAATAGATTTTTGCAACTAACACATTTCGACACGAGTTTGCATAAGCGGAGGAGACTGTTAAGGCAATACGGCTGATGTGGTAACGAAAAATACTTCGGGGAACTCAAAAAAATAAATTAACCAGACCCTATCATTCAATTATAAATCATAACAGTGCGTGATAAAGTACAACTTTGCAATGTTGTCCTGATAGCGATTATTTAGCGTGGGTCCTGCGTGTTCTGGTCGAACCGGTTCTGAGCTTGAGTCTGAGACCTGCTTGCTACAACTTGCCAAATGAGTCGCCAGTGCGCGCGCGCCTACTCCAACATATTGAGGTATTAGCTATAACTTAAGTATAACTAATACTACTTAAGTATAACTTAAGTATTCTAACAAAAAATACGTTGCATGACATAGATAAATTAGAACAAATGCCGATAGAAATAAACCATTGGCCAGCTTGGAACATTAAGTCTGTAAATCGCTTAGGTGCGGCGGCTATCAAGGCTGTCGAGGGTGGTGGCTAAAGGTCACACCTCGGAGTAATACGAGACTAGTCCAATTAGGCAAGGGCACTTAGCCGACCAACCCGCCCTTACCAACCGCTTACTTAGTCTTTAGTTTCAGAAGGGGAGGCTGGTGACACAAAAACGCCTTCAACGGTGTTAATGATAAAGTTGGATTGTTTTTTTTTATGGGATGGAAGTGAGCTATTTAACTGTCTAACCAATATCCAATGTCTCAATATCTTAGTGAGCTATTTAACTGTCTAACCAATATCCAATGTCTCAATATCTTAGTGAGCTATTTAACTGTCTAACCAATATCCAATGTCTCAATATCTTAGTGAGCTATTTAACTGTCTAACCAATATCCAATGTCTCAATATCTTAGTGAGCTATTTAACTGTCTAACCAATATCCAATGTCTCAATATCTTAGTGAGCTATTTAACTGTCTAACCAATATCCAATGTCTCAATATCTTAGTGAGCTATTTAACTGTCTAACCAATATCCAATGTCTCAATATCTTAGTGAGCTATTTAACTGTCTAACCAATATCCAATGTCTCAATATCTTAGTGAGCTATTTAACTGTCTAACCAATATCCAATGTCTCAATATCTTAGTGAGCTATTTAACTGTCTAACCAATATCCAATGTCTCAATATCTTAGTGAGCTATTTAACTGTCTAACCAATATCCAATGTCTCAATATCTTAGTGAGCTATTTAACTGTCTAACCAATATCCAATGTCTCAATATCTTAGTGAGCTATTTAACTGTCTAACCAATATCCAATGTCTCAATATCTTAGTGAGCTATTTAACTGTCTAACCAATATCCAATGTCTCAATATCTTTTCTCCTTGGCAAAAGCATAACTCAGAGAGTAATACGTCCGTCGACAGACAGAAAATCTTGTGTCTATTTATTTATAAATAATGTACACCAGTACATTCACTTAAAACAATGTTCTATGGCTAACCTCGCCAAGTGTCCCTATAGCTACTGGCGAAGATAACATTTCATAGTTTAGAGCGAGTAACATAACAAAAATGGGATCAAATTACAAATACAAATAAACAGTTAAAATGTAAACTATCAATCAAAACAATGTATGAATTATATTTTCCAAATCCTTAACATCAGAAAACAGGAACAGTGCCTTTCTGATTGGCGAATAAAATAGGTATGGTTTTAGTACTAGCTTTTAGTATTCCTGCAAGTAGAGCATTAGTCACAGATCGAAGTTTCATTTTGGGTTGTTCCTAATGACGAATTTTATGATTTATTGAATAGTAGACGCGCGTCATTACAAACAATAAACCACATCACTGTCAAGCTACTGAATAAATAAATAATGGTGGACATTTCACACAGCGCCATCTAGCCCCAAAGTAAGCTAAGCATAGCTTGTATCATGGGAACCAGACAACTGATATTATACTTATATACTTTTTCTTTTGTAAATACATACATATTAACACCCAGACACAGAACAAACATCAATGTTACAAATGTTACATAAATGTTTGTCCTGAGTGGGGATCGAACCCACGAACTACAGCGCAGAAGGTAGGGTTACTAACCAACTGAGCTATAAGGCCAGTCAAATAAGTAATAATATAAGTCAATAAATCGTTATGTGGAGCGAAGCGTTCAGTATTTAGTAATTACCCATTGGTAATTCAATCCACACTGCCCTAGGACATCATGAATGGGTACTAAGTTCATATCGGCTAGCCGTTGACAACATTCTAAATACCTTTAATACCTTTCTCTATTAAATAATTGATGATGCCACCCGAAAGTAGTGATGCAATGCAGTTGAAGCAACGGCCAGAGGTATTTTAACATCTTATGAGCACGCAAATTTCAAAACGTTCCCACACGTAGTCGAGACAGACCGATGCTCGTATCGTGGGCTTGTAAGCGATACCCTGAGAAAATAATCCGCATAACAGTCTGATGTATAGCGTCGAGATATTAGAAGGCGATATCGTGCAATTATGGCTGATCCGGTGCGCAAGCGCACACCGATAAACGCCATTTGAAAACTGTACATCACTCAACTGATTGCCGGATACCAGTTGGGAAACCAGCAAATAAACTTTTCCACAAATGAATTAAATTCGAGACCTTGCCACGATGCATTTTGAAGCTAGCACGCGAAGTTCCTGGAAGTCGGCAGAAGCTGGAATTTGCAGTAGCTGTTACGTAATACAAGTAATATGAGTATCCGACGAGGCGGCGTGCACGAAGAAATTTTAAAAGTGAAAGTTTTTTCATTTTCACCAACTTACTATTCATGCTGGTATCGTAAGCTGTGTGAATTTTGAAGCGGTAACAAATTTAAATCATTGTTAAGTATTTAGGTAACAGTTGCTGCTTAGCATTCCGTTTCCGACATCTGTCTTTTAAGTATAATTTGTCAATTCGTCAGCATAAATGCAAAACACTAAATTATACCTTACTCGAATTCAGTTGAAAGCAAATTGCGACTTACTTTTCGTACGAGAGTTGCACGCGTAGGCACTTTGGGATCGCTAACTTAATTACGTTATGCTAGTTCAATAATTTCATGAAAAGCTATATACAGGGTGTCCGGTAATGAATGGATAACCTTGAAATGGGTCTTAGTAGAACTAATGGGCATTCGGAAAAAAAATCAAATAAAAAAAACCAAGTAGTATAAAAAAAACAAAAAAAAACAAAGCATCGATATTATAAAAAAATACATATGTTTGATACTACTTGGTTTTTTTTATTTGATATTTTTTCCGAATGCCCAATAGTTCTACTAAGACCCATTTCAAGGTTATCCATTCATTACCGGACAACCTATGTAATACTTATAATTTGGCCTCTCAAACTATTTTGGTCCATTATGTAAATCGTGACTTCAAACGGACCAGATTATTGCTAAATATAAAATTAAGTAATGCTTTCCAACCGTCGCGTATTCTTGATTAGAATATTTACCTTTAAAAAATTTAAGAACCAAAATATTGAATATTTCTGCTGAGTGTGTCATGCGTCATCTCGTGAGTAACCTAACGGCATCGGAAATGTCGGGAAAAGTATTTGTTGCGGAACCGTTAGTGTGGGACTCATCGCACACATTGGTACGAGAAGTTAAAATCGCGTCGTCCAACCAACTTTAATCGTTTCTGTAGCTGGCGTGTCTTCGGGTTTATCTTACCCGCTGTCTTCTCGCAAGACGGATCATGTTACTTCCCTGAACCGGCTATTTGCGGTAACGCATATGCACACGTAATTTCTACGGTCAGATAACTTCGAAGGATGTTTAACGGGTACCCGTCTGCTGTTTGAAGAATATAACGATAATTTTTATGATCACATTCGTATTTTTAATTGCGGTTCAAAGGTTGAACATATATGACGGACTTCACAGTTTAGTTGGGAGTAAGTCTGCCTTGGGCGCGGGTCGTGGGTTCGTTTCCCACCCAGGACAAACAACTTGTGTGACGAATATAGATGTTTCTTCTGTGTTTGTATTATATGTATGTATTTACAAAAAAGTATATAATATGTATTCTATCAGTCGTCTGGTTCGCATAGTACAAGCTATGCTTAGTTTGGGGCTAGATGGTGCTGTGTGAATTGTCCACCAATATCATTGTATATGTTTGTAGAGTGTAAACTTTATTAAGTAAATCATAGAGGCTGGAATAGTTAGATTTCTCTCGGCACGTGTCGCCCGACAGATGCGGAAGCGTGCCTTTCATCGATAGGAATTTCATTTGCCAGAACCAGCCCCGGTGTTTACATATGCCATCTATTGCATCGTTCAAGTTCGAGGTTATTCACATGCGTGGCGTACGTATTCATCTCGCTCGACGGTACACTCATTTTAATTACCGTTTCTATCTTGGCCATGTTCTTCATGGTGGAAATTTATAATCACCTGCCAAGATGTATAAAAGAGAGTACCTCCAATAATATTTTTAAATATAGTGTAAAAAAAGTATTGTTAAAAAAAGTGTACTATAGTGTTGATGACTACCTAAATGATGCTACTATCGATTTTACCGTATGACATTTTTGTTTTGTAGTGTTTTAATATATTCTTAACTAATTTTGCAATATTTACAATGGATCATATATTTCAGTTTAAATGTATATTGTGTGTACTTTTAATGTTGCATGCTGTAAAGCTGACTATGGATGAGCTTATTATTAATTGTGAACTAGATGTATACCCATTTTCGCAATAAATTTATCTGAATTTGAATCTGGTCAATATCATCACTGACTGACGATTGAAATTTATTTTGCTGTTTCGTTACGTTTGAAGACTAAAGCTTCAACAGCCTCGGTTGTCAGAATGTTAATAACATTTGAAATGGACATGTTCTTAAAATACAGAACAATACTTGGCGTTTGGCAAGGACAAATCTGCTTTAGTTTATGTTTCCCATCGCAATTTTCGTATGTTAGCGAGGTTACTCGGTGGAGGACCTCCGGTGGTACGGACACACGGTAGTCCGCCTGGTGAAGGTGAACAACGGGTCCTAGGAGTGCGCGAAGCCAGGCTGGCTGTATGTTAGGCGCTGTGCTTCTGGCTGTATTCTGCAACCACCGACCATATTGCGTTGTTTGTGAGACCGGGACTTAGAGCAGCTCCCAGATCTAAGGGACTGCTGTACTGTGTAGAAACGGACTCTTTTAATTTATTATATAATTATATTATAAAAAAAATATTATATAATTAATATTTAATTAAGTCAACACAGACGTAGACTTGCTAACTTGATGTTTGTTTTTGTTTCAGGTGAGTTTTGCGTAAGCTATGCTTGTGACTTCATAAGGTACCTGTAGATATCGTAGCCAATATTTTGATTTGGTAGCAGTAGGACCGATTCGGTGCAGTGTTCGTTCGATTGAACGCTGCCGCTATACCCATTTCCGCCGCTAAACAGTCGCATTTGCATTACTGTGTGTAGTGCCGGTGAAATTACAGGTTTATCTCATCTTCAAGTCTAGAGCAACGTTCGCAATGCTATGCGGCTTACAGTTATACTCACAGATATACAGGGTGTCCGGTAATGAATGGATAACCTTGAAATGGGTCTTAGTAGAACTATTGGGCATTCGGAAAAAAATATCAAATAAAAAAAAACCTAGTATAAAAAAAACAAAAAACAAAACAAAAAAATCTAAACATCGATATTATTAAAAAAATACATATATCTTTGATACTACTTGGTTTTTTTTTATTTGATTTTTTTTTTCGAATGCCCCATAGTTCTACTAAGAATCATTTCAAGGTTATCCATTCATTACCGGACACCCTGTATAACTAACTACCACTCTCTTGAGTGGTACCCCTATACAGATTATTTTTTTAGGGTATATAAAACAGGAATCAAAGAAACATTTCTGTTACAACACACTGTAGCAAGACAGGAATCCGAGCTAAAGTTTTTTTACGAACTATTATCGTGTGGTGAGATAACCATCGACATTGAAAGTCGGAACTCAAAGCATTGAACTATATGTAACTACATTGACCCACATAGTAGGTTTCTCAATATTATTGTAAGGATGCTTCAAGTTATTCCGAATCTCCCTCACCGCTAGTTCCCCAAGGTCGTGGCAACTGGGAATTTTCCATTAGATTCATTCCTTTTGTCGCCAGTGACTTATCGATTTTGGTTCCTGGAAATGAAATTTAAATGATAGTAAATAGTCCCACAGCCTATGCAAACTGATAACTAGATAAGTCCTCGTAATCTGTACCCAGGTGTACATATTGGATATAAATTAAAGGCAGAGCCTTTGGGTGGTAAGAAGATAATACCTATTGGGTAGAAGTTTTATCTGGCCTCACAGCTAAGTTAGCTTCTGAGCTCGTGGGTTCGATTCCCACCCCTAGACAAACATTTCTGTGACGAACGTAGATGTTTGTTTTGTGTCGTATATAACTATTATATCAGTTATCTGGTTTACATAGTACAAGCTATGCTTAGTTTGGGGCTAATTGGTAATGTTTGAAATATCCACCAATATCTTACTTATTTATTCATGGATTAAACAACGAAGCTCTATAGGTTAGGTAACCGATTCGCTTTTCGGAATTACCCTTTATGTACAATTCATTGGTGTGAATCGTAGATATTTCCATCAGATGGTAAATTCATGAGCCACCTGCATCAGGAAAATTTCTTGATTTTAAGTGGGATTAGAAATTGGTGATAAATAACACATAAAGCCATAGCCACTGGAGGCACAGGTACATATTGTAATATTTATTTTTTCTTCATGTTTGTTATTTTTAGTCATTGCTCTTTTGTGTATTTGTGTCCTGTGTGCCGAATAAATGTGTTATCTATCTATCTAAAGTATTCTAAACTTTAGTACCTTTTAGTAGTAGGTTTTATACTTTTGAGTTCCCTTTTCACTTTAAGCAGCTTTTTCTGCGAACTTCGGAATAATTCAGTACTCCTTTGAGAGTCTGTCGCTGACCCTTCGCTTGGAACTTATTGTAAATGATTGATGATTCTTTGACTTCGATTTCTTTTTCTTCACATGTCGTACATCTGAAAAATGCCGATAAAATATAACTTAAAACATTATACGTTTTACTGTTTATAACTCGTAAAGTATTTGATTCGCATAAAACTGATTGTGAAAAACTTTTGATAGTTATAAGATAAAATCTTTGGATCATCAAAAAGCAGTTTATGACTGAAAACATGAGTAAATTTTCTGGATTAAAGATGGAATTTGTGTGCAAAAATAGTATTAAAGTTAATTTTCGCATCTAAACAGCCATGTTGCAAGAGGTTAAACATAGACAACCGGTTTAGCTTGGTTAGGCAAGATGAGGCGCATAGATTGATTTCACTTGTATTAACCGCGCAATAGTAATATAACTTTGCTTTAACATTTCTTTGGTTAAATACTCAAAGTAAACTAATAACACGTAGTAAAATGAAGGCTCTTTCAACCTTCTGGGCAAAACAAGCGATTTCACGATAAGTTTTGTTGTGTAAAGTATCCCATTGACTTTTAATTGTAGCGGTATAATTCATATTGGTTCCAGCAAAGTAAGATTTATAAATAATTTTTAAGCTATTGCATAGCTTCTATCGCGGGCCTTGAGCGTGGAGACCGAATCCAGAAATTCCGTAACGAAAAAAACCTAACACCCCCCTGCCGACCTGCACAGCGGTGATACTTTTTAGTTTTTCCATCTATCGATAAATACCAGAACTTTTAATGACTTTTTAAAATATCACGCGCAATAGCTTTACCGCGGCAGTCTCCGAGTGCCACACGTCTTTTTTTATAATATGTTTTGTCTATCACCACTGCATTTAATTATCTTTCTATCTAAGAAACGTTTGTAAATTATAATTAGTTCCGGAGATATCAAAAAAAATTGTAGGCCGTTAAGTGACTGATTTAAAAGGAGATCTCTGAACATATCTCAGAAACAACTTGGGCTTAACGGCCTTTTAGTTAAAGGACGGCAGTATACTAATTCTTATTATTCGTTCAAAGATTAATCTGATAGGAGATACCACGATGAATCTTGTGCTAGTTCTATGTGACGGTTCATTCGCATTTGCAATAAATACGGACAGCTGTTCTAAAAGATATAATCTTCATAACGAATGCCTTACAGAGATTTGTTACTCAAGATCTCCCGACCGCAGTACCATCACACACGTACATAAGAAACATAAACATAAAACATAGCCTCGTTTGGTTTTAGAATTGGCAGATTTTAATGTTTTCTCGAGCGTCACTATTTAGGGACTGAGTACAGTAATTGATACTTAACTATTAACTCTGCCCTTAACTTTCTAAAGTTTTTTTTGGAATTAAAGCCAGTGTATGTATAATTACCAGGTGCGTGCGCTCGATCAAGGCCACTGGGATTGTAAACCGGCCTTTCGCTCACAGTTAACTGTTAATCTCTGGAGATTTACGGCCATATGCTAATAATTTAATACAAAATTTTTTTTAACCGTTAAAATAGTGGTTCCCACTGCTTTGTGGTCGTAGCAGCGAAAGTGTCGAGGCATGGGCGCGTCATGTAGCCCCGCATGCCGGACTTCATTCCCAAGTCCCCTACTTGCCATATCCGATAACCGGTATCGAAAAGGCAGTAGACTTGTTGTTTATATGTAGAATTAGCTGTTGCCCGCGCTTTCGTCCGCGTGGAATTCGGTTTAATCGTGCACCCCTATTTTACCCCACGGAAAAGAGCCTAAGTTACTCCTTGTTACATCAGCTATCTGCCAGTGAAAGTCCCGTCAAAATAGGTCCAGCCATTTCAGAGATTAGCCGGAACAAACAGACAGACAAAAATTGAAAAAAATGTTTTGGTATATGTACCGTGTAAACATTCATATGCACTTAGTAAAAAGCGGTTATTTTAATATTACAAACAGACACTCCAATTTTATTGATTTGTATAGATGTTGTTAGGTATATGTGTTTTACCTCAAATTCACCAGCTCAAAGCGACATACATTACACAAATTGTTTTGCGCATATTATCTTACATTTTCCTTATTGAGTCGACTTCAGGCGTCGTGTTATGATCAATTGTTTTACCTCTCCCAGTCTGTAATCTGAAGTGGCTGTCAACCCTGCTCTTAAGCAAGGTGATGATTCGTTTCGCTCCACCGCCCGGCCTAGCTCTGCAACGGTCACACTCAACTCGCTATTGTGGAATTTCTCATACTTGTTGCGTGTACGGCCGTCGTTATATCGAATTTGAAATAACTTCGCAAACTCATTTAGTGAACCATCCTTAATTGAGAAGTATACAGACAGACATAAGGCTCTAAATAACGTTTGTCTATTACGTTATACCTCATCTGTAAGTTGTCTCGAGTGAAAGGTCACTCCCAGTCCCCTGTGTTCTGCAAAGATATTGAATGCGGCAATAAAATCAATCGTATTTCGTGACGTTGCGTCTCGCTCGTACATTCTCTAAGCAGATTCACTTTGTGATGCTGTTTTTAATGAAATTTTATATAAGTGGGTTTTCATTTAATTAACTACGAAAATAAAATATATTTAAATAAATAATGGTGAACATTTCACACAGCGCCATCTAGCCCCAAATAAGCTAAGCATAGCTTGTATTATGGGAACCAGACAACTAATATAATACTTATATACTTTTTCTTTTGTAAATACATACATATAATAATATTAACACCCAGACACAGAACAAACATCAATGTTACAAATGTCACAAATGTTTGTCCTGAGTGGGGATCGAACCCACGACCTACAGCGCAGAAGGTAGGGTTACTAACCAACTGAGCTATGAGGCCAGTCAAATATATTAATATATAATTAAATAATTAATTATTATATATAATATTGTATTTAACATGACACGGTTAGTTGAACGCGTTATAATAATTGAGTATTAATTTCCTTGTAAGGTTGTTACTTGGTATGTTTGCTCGTATTTCGCGTGAGAACCGAGAATATGCCTTTGAACGTGTGCGAACCGACTGCGGTGCCTTCTTCGTATTCTGTTTCTCTGTATTAAGCCGGCTGTACACATGGGGCCAAGGTGTTGGGCCAACGTGTAGAGAGCTACCTGGCGTTATGTTGGCTTAATTGGTCTGTAGTTGGCGCCAACATTGGCAGGCCATCCGAATAGTGTCGGTTTTTTGTGCACACATCAAAGGATCTTGGCGCGCTCCGCAATGCAGAATGATCAGTAAGCCAATGTGGGAACAGCAATCTTGGTTATCCATCATTTTTGCCCAACACGTTGGCCCAACACCTTGGCGCCATGTGTACAGCCGGCTTTACGTTGTACTATAGTGTGGTCTGGAGATGTATAGTAAGTCTGTCCGCGAGATTACGTTTCAAGGTTTATTTGTGAACGGCAGCTGCTAAAATATAAAACATATTTTTTTCTTATAATCGTATAATTAATGGAAATCATACCTGTAACAGATGTTGTATAAGTGATCTAAAATTATTCATTTTCAGCTATTTTTGCCGGCGAATCTCTCTGAAAAATCTAGTACCTTAATTTTTTATTTAAACAGAAACTCGCTCTATTTGTATCGTATTTTCATAATACATTGTACAACATTGCAATTTGATACTCCAAACACAAACCCAGTGAATTTGGTTTCTCTAACGCAGGTCGCTATTCAACACGGCACTCGTTGCTGAGCATAATGCTTTGTGATTCAAGCCACTGTATGTGCGTTTTGAGACTATGTGCCATAGGGAACATATTATGTTTTGTTGAACTATCCTTTAGTGTTGATCAAAGGCCAATTCATCATCTATTCGACTGTGTTTGGTTTTAAATTTCGTTTCCCATACATACAATAATTTAATGTTTCAATCAATCAAATCAGTGTAGTGTATTTTTTTTGTTTGATACAGTTACGGAACGAGCCGTCGGCCCACCTGGTGTTAAGTGGTAACATCTGTCCATAACCGATGCGACTTGGGTCGTCCCCTACTAAGTACAAGACCCAAGTCGCATCGTATGCGCCCGTAACTGTGAGACGTGAAGGTGGAATGTCTAATGTGCCTGTAATTTCACCGGCAACTACACCTTTCAAACTGTAGTAACGCGAATGCGTTACTGCTTGGCGACAGAAATGGGCATGGTGGTAGTACTTCCCCGGACGAACTTGGCCCGAGTTCTACTGCTCTTCTACTAAGATTGTTGTTTAAATCATTACCTGTTTTAGAAATTGTGATTTATATTCACTCCACATAATTTATGAGACACATTAACCGACAGCCAGCGTGTAGTCGCGTGCTCGAGTCGTCTCGTGTCCCCTCGATATTTAGCCACATGTTGCCCGCCGCCGGTACTGGGGTGGAAATGATACTTTCACTTCGACTTACTTAAACGTGGGCAATCTCTATTTGCGACAGGCGCATACTAGTTAAATAAACTATACGCTTTTTTTAAATGGTTTGTTTACTAGCGCGTCCGTCAATGGAGCAACCTGCTCTTGAGAATTTAGTGCGTATAATTGTGTACTCAGGGTTAACGCACTCTCGCTCATCCCACCGGCACCTTCCGGGTTGTGTTCATTGAGTATTTATTTTAATTTCATCGCAATCTCGCCTTCCGATGAACGAGGGGCAAAAATAAACATTTCGGTATGCGAGAAGCTTTCTGCCCTTGGGATTGATTCTAAGCTGAATCAATTATATATCTGACTATAAATGATCAATGAGAGATTTATAAGCTCATACTTAATTATTCTCTTGTATGGGCCGTACCACTTGAAACAAAATATTTTGCCTTGTTCAATCATCATAATACACTCGGTCCGCCGAAACCCGAAATAGCGCTCGAAGCGAAGCGGTTTTCGGTATGGTGACGTCAGCCGCTGGGCACATTTGGAAAATGTTATAATATACTTATATATTTCATGTTTTGAGTGGGAAGGGCAGTATCTATATACAATTTATCTACGGATAACAAGCAGTCACATCTATATACTAACTGAAATGCAGTGTTAAACGAATGATTTAATTTCCGCTATGCTTAACGCTCATCCTAACTCCAATTTTGACTGGCCTCATAGCTCAGTTGGTTAGTAACCCTACCTTCTGCGCTGTAGGTCGTGGGTTCGATCCCCACTCAGGACAAACATTTATGTGACATTTGTAACATTGATGTTTGTTCTGTGTCTGGGTGTTAATATGTATTTACAATAGAAAAGTATATTAGTATTATATCAGTTGTCTGGTTCCCATGATACAAGCTACGCTTAGCTTATTTTGGGGCTAGATGGCACTGTGTGAAATGTCCGCCATTATTATTATTATTATAAGACGTCACTTGGATCTTCCGTCTTCGCATACCTGAATATGGGATGACCAAAGAACCGTGTTGCGACCTTCACTATGAAGCATAGTGTCTCAAATCCCTAAATCTCTCGGGCAACCACAAAACATTGCTTCTAGATAAAGATTTCTTCACTATACGCCTATTCCGTTAATTGTGGGTAGTCGCAGAATGCGTCAGGCTACAGTGATGGCGCAGACAGGTACCCACACCTGCTAAGGTTGCTCGACCCCACCGACCAGTCCCGCGTCCGCTCCACTGTGAAATTATGCACATCTGCCGAGCGCAACGTTTGTTCGTTGCCTGGGATTGGCCTTTTAGTGGTTCCCAGCATTACTCGGGTACAACTAATGTCTTATTTATTACACTAAATTCGTCAGAATCGCTCCCAGAGGAGGCAGTCGTATAAAGCTTCGACCTATTTTAACAGATTATTTTTGAAAACTATCCAAATAGGCCAAAATGTTACGTAAATATTTTCTTTTGGGTTTAGCTTTGATCAAGAAAATGTGTTCTCAATGTGTCCCAAGGCGATTCTAAAATGTATATTTTCAGAACAGGATTGGACGCGGTTGATCGACCGCGGCCTTTAGGGTAATCTCTGTAATTGCGTTATGCGCTCCTCACATTGAAATCTCAAGAACAGAGGGCCTTTGTGAACTTCATTGAGTAGCCGTAGGCGCCGGTCTGCCGCTTACATGGACCGACTCTATTTCAGATCGACTCGTTCTTAATGTATCTATAACAACTCTGCAGCTGTCCATCAATGTGGATAAGGCCACCGCTAATATTATCTACAAACTCGTTTGATTCATAACAATTCCTTGCTAGATCATTTTACGAGCCACTTTGTACTATTTATTAGTATTTCATCTGGCCGTATGTTTACTACGGTCGATTGGCTTTTAAAACAATTCCGAATTGTTCTAGAACAATACGCGTAAAATCTCGTCCGAGTTGTGTTGCAGGTGTGCCGTTCTCGAAATCAGATCATAACACGCGTTACTTTCCAAGTGCGCTTGCATTTTTCCACGAGAAAGCGGAAATGCGCGTGCTCCAACAATGGCTCGAGGCTCGTGCTGAGACACATTCTGTGATGCCATTGTATGTTATTCTAAGAACGAGACAAGTCGCTCGTTACTCTGTGACGAACGGACGTTATAGCAACTCAAATAAACTGAAATTAACCCAAACCTTGTGACATGTGACACAAATGTTCGGATCAGCGTTTGAGGGATTTATGTTTAAAACCGATAGATTGAGTACAATAAATATAAAGACGTCTGGAATGTGTAACAAAAGTAAAAATTCCAAAACCGCTCAGTCGAAAAGTTTACCTGCACCCTTCTCCGAGGGTAGTGATATATATCTTGGGGATAGTAATCCAATCACAAATCCCATTGGTGGGGCGATCAATTTACTTTCATTACGCACGGACACATATATGGTATTTATCTCATAGATTGCGTATTTTCATTCGTTGTAAGTTTTCTCTGCGTCTGCACAGGTTCAAATGGGACTGCACCATTATGAATGTTATTTAATATGAGGGTTGTAACAGGAAACAGGTCCTTTGTGTTACAACAATAAGCAATAGAATGACAAAAAAGCTTTTTAGTATCCCGGCCGGCAGGCGGTGATTCTGTGTCTGAATTACACTTGTATGCGAGTATAATATTTAGTCAGTAGAGTAACTGAAGAGAGTCAAAATCTGGTAGTAGCCTTCGAAACTTGAAAACTGAAATGCCCAAACTTGGAATCTTAATTAGAAAGTAGGATTGGGTTCACGGTTTTAGATGGTACTTGATAATAATAATAATAATAATAATATATATTTATTTTCTCTCACAAAAATAAAACTAATTTACAAATTATAGTGAAAAAAACGGGTTTTTTATGAGAGACTGGTGCTAGTGGTAGGCTAAAAGCCTGTGTTACTAGTCACCAGGCCCCCACTCCACGGAAACACAACGGTAAGTAAAGGCTTAAAGCTATAAAAATAAAAATAGAAAGGAGACAAAGACAAAGATTTGATAAAGAAATAGGCCAGAAAAACTGAAATTAATTACAGACATATTGAGTGCATGTGTGTGTGTGTGTGTGTGTGTGTGTGTGTGTGTGTGTGTGTGTGTGTGTGTGTGTGTGAGTGTGTGTGTGTGTGTGTGTGTGAGTGTGTGTGTGTGTGTGTGTGTGTGTGTGTGTGTGTGTGAGTGGGTGGTGTGTGTGTGTGGGTGGTGTGTGTGTGTGTGTGTGTGTGTGTGTGTGTGTGTGTGTGAGGGTGGTGTGTGTGTGTGTGTGTGTGTGTGGGTGAGTAGGTGCGAGAGAGTGTGTGTGTGTGTGTGTGTGTGTGGGTGAGTAGGTGCGAGTGTGTGTGTGTGTGTGTGTGTTGTTTTGTGTATGTGTATGTGTGTGTGTTTATGTTTGTGTGTGTGTTTATGTTTGTGTGTGCGTGCATGTGTAAGTGTTTGATGTGCATGGGTCCGAACTGGATCCGAACTGGAGTGAGAAACGGGATGAGGAAAGATAATTGGACAAGAAGGAGATAATTTGAGTGGGGCAAAAAAGAAAAAACTTGATTACATGCAAAAGTATGAAGGTCAGCAATATTAAAATGCTTGCATTTCTGTACAAGCTGAATAATGTAATTAGCTAAGTACCTAGTAAGGTACTTTAGAAATATCAAAAACTCTACAGGTAGAGCTTTTTGTCTTTCTTCTTTTCCTTCTCTCTTTCCTTCTTTCTCTTCTTCTTCTAGAAAGACTAAAAATTAAGTTATCTCAATCATCCCCTCTAATTATGACAATATGCTCTAGGTTTTTTTAATTTAGAATACAGACTGCAAATTAATCATTGAAAGTTGCGTGTGGAAAAAAATGTGGAAACTTCGAAGCGCTAACGATATATCTAGCTAGTCTGTAGAGTCTGTATACAATACGTGAGGCTGGATGGAGGAAGTTCAACGGTCGACTGTGTTTTCAAACTCGCAGACTCGGTACTGCAATTGTCTGAGAATCTAAATGCACGCTGCGATGAGTATTTTAACGAAAAATAATATATTACGACCTTTCATGATTTGAGTTCGAAACTGAATTGTACTGCTGTCATGTGGAAATGCGTTTCTATGTCGATTAATATAATCATATCAGTAAAGTTATGGTTAGTATACAGGGTGTCCGGTAATGAATGGATAACCTTGAAATGGGTCTTAGTAGAACTATTGGGCATTCGGAAAAAAATATCAAATCAAAAAAAAACAAGTAGTATCAAAGATATGTATTTTTTTAAAAATATCGGTGTATTGAATTTTTGTTTTTTTGTTTTATTTTATTTTTTTGATATTTTTTTCCGAATGCCCTATAGTTCTACTAAGACCCATTTCAAGGTTATCCATTCATTACCGGACAACCTGTATATTATGTATGTTAGTAAATCTTGTAACAAAACTGTTAATATGTTATGTAAGCGTACTTTTGCACCAATTTGGTGTAAACTGTTCGGCGGCTCTGTGTTCGACTTTCACAACTTAACTGTTTAGTTATGAAGGTCTTGCACGTACCACATATAATGTTCCATTGAGCATTCACTACTTGTTGTTCAGTTAAATTTGTTGACCAAATGGTTACCTTTTAGTAACCAGGTGTGACATAAAAAAATATCAGATTTCTGTATCATCGCCATTAATGAGAGATAGTCCTCGTTGCGTTGCTTTCTACCTGACTCGGTCGGAACCGCTTTCCAAGACGTTACCGATCGCCGACGCGACGCCCCTCATGGGCATGTGGGCATGTGGGCACGTAGGGTTGGCGAACTCGATCTATGTTATGGAAATTATTTCTAGGGTCTTTTGAAACTAATAAAGAATGCTTCTTGGTCTTTATTTTTACGCAAATAAATGATTTGATTTGCAAATGGATAACTTAAGTTATTTTAATATAAAAAGATTTACTTTAATATCTTGATAAACTAAATGCTTGTTTGCTAAACGGCACCGGGAATGTTGGTTTTTTTTTTTTTTATTTGTTATTTGTATTTACAATTATTATGTACAATAGAATACACATAAAACTTCCATTAGGTAACACGTCACATTACACGGTAGAGAAATGTTGTATTACACAAACGTGCTCAAAACAAAGAGTGCCGTAGAAAGTATCAAAAGTGACGACATTATTTGAATTGGTACGTGATCCGAACATTATATTTAGACTTACTTCCACCTGCTGGGACGTTTTGAGGCACGTTTTGCATCACACACTGATAAGATTGTAAATTTCTAAGAAGAATAAACGAATGTTTGCATACTTTTTGATTTGAAATTCTATTACTTTTAAGAGCAGTAGAACTTTCGCCAAGTTCATCCGGGGAAGTACTGCCACCATGCCCTTTTCTGCCGCCAAGCAGTAACGCATTCGCGTTACTGTGTTCCGGTTTGAAAGGTGTGGTTGCCGGTGAAATTACAGGCACATGAGACATTCCACCTACACGTCTCACAGTTACGGGCGAATACGATGCGACTTGGGTCTTGTCATACCTAGTATGGGGGACCCAAGTCGCATCGGTTGTTATGGGCCGAGGTTATCACTTAACACCAGGTGGGCCGTCGGCTCGTACCGTAAATGTATTACAAAAAAAAAACTTATATTCATAAAAATTGTACCCATATCATACATATTGTGATTACTACTCTGGTCACTGACGCAAATTAGACATTTTGAACATTATATTAGTAATATTTATATAACTATATACATACATGAATCATATTATGTACGTCCGAGGACCATTCAACTTTGTTAATGCTTGCTTGATATATTTTATTTCGTGAAGATGAAAGTGAATTTAAAACCTGGTTTGGCCACATACATTCTGAACTTGATAAACTCTCAGAAAGTCAACAAAATCATACTCTTCTTTGAGTATTTTTTCAAAAGGTCAGGAGAATTTATTGGTTATGTAAAATTAAACTAAGAATGCAAAGGATAGCCTATAATGATTTAAAAAACTTGTAAAAGCTCATAAGCACAGCAAAGTCAAAGATACAATTTATTTTGTTAAATAAGTACATAATCATATAATAATTACAAATAGTTATTTATACATGAAGCTTGATTACAAAATAATTGTTGTCTATACATAATGCAGTATGAAAATAAACATGTCAAAAACAAGTTTCTGACATTCGTATGTGACTTTGAATCCTTATTTCAAGAAAGAAAGAAAAACATTTATTTGACACGCCCAAAAAATAAATAAATTTCAAGGAGTGTAATATTTTTTTTTTTTTTTTTAATTACTATAGGCTCACATTTGACCGCAATCTCACCTGATGTTAAGTGACGATGCGGTCTACGATGTAGCATGCTTGCCTAGGAGATACCTATTCACTCTCCTCTTGAAGACCTCCAGATTATAGTTCTCGGGAAATACAGACGCAGGAAAGGAGTTCCACTCTTGGGCTGTCCGCATTATGAAAGTGAAAAATTATAAATCATTTCTAAAACAAGCTGTATCCGTCGCAATTCTAAGTCACTGATGAAGTTAATTCAAACAGAATATCAAAGGAATCGTACCTAACCACAGTCAAAGATCAATCGTATAAGACCTTGAATCTGTGGCACGCCAATTTTAGTATTAATTTTGTGCTTATTTTCTGTCTGGTGGACAAGTCTGACCGGGGGTTGTCGGTTGAGTCACCGGGCGGGGTGGGTGACGAAGTCAGGGGTGCGGGAGCCTTGGC
Source organism: Chesias legatella (assembly GCA_947359385.1). NCBI lineage: Eukaryota > Metazoa > Arthropoda > Insecta > Lepidoptera > Geometridae > Chesias > Chesias legatella. The sequence goes on along the minus strand of OX375780.1, from coordinate 8,459,772 downwards.
ATCTCGTGACGTCATTTCAAATCGTGACTCACCCCCCGTCCAATATAGAATCCTTGAATTGCTTGAATAAGACTGACGGAAATCGATGCATTTAATAGATTTGACGCACATGATACATACAGACTTCCTGCGTGAAAGCACAGTAAATACACTTCAATATATTTACCAAACAAAAAACATTGAACTGCGGGGTCGGAAGCCCCGGAATAGAATCAATGTTTTTTTTAACTCATTACTAAATTTAATTTAAATATTATCTGTGAAGTTACATCATTTTTAAATTCTGTATACGTCTTAACTAAAGTGGTCCTGTGGCATACCTTATCTAATTAGTTTTTTAATTATAGAACGTCGAACTTTGTTCGACTTTAACTTTTTTTTTACTTTCTTTCATAATAATCGACGTTTCGTGGTATTTATTTTATACTAACTCGATCTTGGTACCTTACTGATATTTAAAATTAACCGATACATTACAATAATGTTACTTGTGGATTGCATTATGAAAGTCTAGACATCAGTTACGTAAAGTGAGAGCAAAACCTGTATGTACCACAGCCATTCATTATGTTGTGGTCTTTCCGTGCCAAGAAAATAATGAAAAATACGTTTTAGGAATCAAGCTTTTACTTAACTATGGCGACAGAGATTTCATGGATGCAAACCTAATGAGTTTAAACTAGTGTTTTGTCTTCGCTTTGCCGATTTTATTTTATTTTAATTAGTTACGGAACGAACAAAATGGCCCACCTGATATTATGCGGTAAACTCTACCCATAACATAAACAGTACGTCCTTTCCCCTTTATAGTTATGGGAATACAAAGTCGCATTGTATTGCTCCAGTAACTTCGAGACGTGAAATGTCTCGCCTGCCTGTAAGTTCACTGGCAGCCACACCATCCAAATGGCACATTGATGCAGTTCTAAAAATCCACCTGGTGATTACTTATCACGGAGTTAACTTGAATAGTTAATATCCGTTTTCTGAAAAATAAGACAAAATCATACTCACAGCGAGTAAGTACGCACTTTTGGTCACCGGACTGTCACTGCGGATTTTAACAAGTTTGTTAGTCCACTCTAAGTCAAAGTCAAAGTCAAAGTCAAAAACTTTATTTCCATAGAATTCATAAAGAAATGGCTTGGAAACGTCAATATTCAAAACATAAGGTCACGCGTACTTATCGATAAGTTTGACGCCTGTTCAAACCCTATCCGACCCTCCATGGGGAAGAACAGACAAGAAACCCCTAATGGAGGGATTCCTTTCTTTTCGCGAGCACGATCCTTGTAACAATTGAGTACTTAGGTCTATGTTACATTTATGACTACATAATATACTATTACAGGATGTTTTGTGTGTCGTTGAGCAGAGCGACATCAGACCATGGGGATTTATCATTTATATAATCATTTACAGTGTAATAAGCTTTACTTACCAGACCCTTCTTTATGTATGACTTGAATTTTTGGGTCGGAAGCTTCGTTGCTTGTTCAGGAAGTTTATTATAAAAGTGTACACAATTTCCCATAAAAGATCCGTTGACTTTTTGCAATCGGAATCTTGGAATGTTTAATTTATTTTTGTTTCTAGTGTTCTTGGTATGAACATCACTTTTTTTCTCAAAACTAGATATGTTTTTATGAACATATAATAAATTTTCATATATATACTGTGATGACACTGTAAGGACATTTATTTCTTTGAATTTTTCTTTCAGAGAGTCCCTTGATTTCATTTTATAAATTGAACGTATAGCTCTCTTTTGTAAAACAAATATGGCATGGATATCTGCTGCTTTCCCCCAAAGCAGGATACCGTATGTCATAACACTATGAAAGTAACTAAAATAAACTAACCTAGCAGTAACTTCATCCGTTAGCTGTCTTATTCTACGTACCGCGAATGCGGCTGAACTAAGTCTGGAGGCAAGTGCTGCGATTTGATCACCCCACTGTAGCTTTGCATCTATAGTTAAACCCAAAAACACAGTGGAACCAACAAGATTAAGCACTTCTCCATTTATTTGTATATTAGCCGACATTTGCTTCACATTTGGCAAAGTGAATTTAATGCACTTAGTTTTGTTAGAATTGAGTAAAAGATTGTTCGATATGAACCAATCTAAAACTTTAGATAGTGACGCATTTACACTATCGTAATTATCTTTATATCTGTCAACTTTAAATAAAAGAGAAGTGTCATCAGCAAAAAGGACTATATCACACAAAGTATTCACAAAAAAAGGGAGGTCGTTGACATAAACTAGAAACAAAAACGGGCCCAGTATTGAACCTTGCGGCACACCCATGTCAATAGCGGAACCTGTAGACCTTTCACCGCCAATGGCAACTTTTTGGACTTTTCTACCTATTTATAGTCCACACTAAGTTCTTAGTACATTACATCCTTAGCTCTAGTTATTATCTTGTTGATAGTAGATGACGGCCATAATTAGATCATCCTGGTACGAATGTGCCGGCGAAATAATTCCATCGTATGTGTCTTGTTTACCTACTTGCCATTCAAAACATCTCACGTTCACATCTCAGCTCAGTTTATTGTTTTAGGAAGTTGTAAAGAAAATTCACGCTCTATTCTATTGAGATAACATTAAAAGATTTACATCAGCAGTGTGACTACAGTGTGACTGGCCTCATAGCTCAGTTGGTTAGTAACTCTACCTTCTGCGCTGTAGGTCGTGGGTTCTCAGGACACAAACATTTATGTGACATTTGTAACATTGATGTTTGTTCTGTGTCTGGGTGTTAATATGTATTATATGTATGTATTTACAAAAGAAAAGTATATAAGTATTATATTAGTTGTCTGGTTCCCATGATACAAGCTATGCTTGGCTTACTTTGGGGCTAGATGGCGCTGTGTGAAATGTCCACCAATATTTATTTATTATTTTAATTGTAGATTGGAGTTGTAAAACCCTTTCAGAATGTACTTCTAGAGCTAAAACAGTAACATTACTGTAAGCCATATATCATAAATATTTATTTGGGAGTTAGAAAGTAGCGTATTTTCTGTCTGGGTATATCTGGCATTTGTGAATCATATTTTACCTTGAATTTACGTTTTCTGACACATTTTCCGATAAATTCCGCAATCGTATTGCTAATTACAAATTACGCATTACGGAAACGTACGTTTTCCAGCACTAGAATAGCACTGCTAACACTCAGTAATCAATACTATTTGGCACGCAACCTGCGGACTTGTTATTGATTCTATCGACGTAATCTTATCGTGAGCGGTGGGGTATTGTCTCATTACATTGCCGATGACTAATGAGTGGTAATCAGCAAAGGACGGTCAGGGCGTTCCACCGCGCTGATTCATCCATGTTGCGATCAAACAAATCGGCTTTCCTTCCCACCACACCGAGACTTTTTCCGGTGTTGACTGATCAATTGGGAAATTCTCACGCTCGTTTGGCGTATGAGAGGTCACATTGATAAATTTGGCATATAGAGGGTTTGAAATATTCGATTATTCATCATCATCATCATATCAGCCGGTAAAAGTCCACTGCTAAACATAGGCCTCCCCCAAAGATTTCCATTTTGAACGGTCTTGAGCCACCAGCGTCCACCGATTTCCTGCGATCCTGACTATGTCATCAGTCCATCGGGTAGGTGGCCGCCCTACACCGCGTCTGCCGGTTCGTGGTCGCCATTCGAGAACCTTTATTCCCCAACGGTTGTCGGTTCTTCTAGCTATGTGACCTGCCCGTTGCCACTTCAGTTTGCTTATTAGCCTCATCCAACGGTGTTCTGTTACTAGATACGTATATTGTGGTGAGGTCGGCGCAGGCGTGACATTGGCATTCAACTGAGACGCTCATAAACTTAGAACGCAAGGTCAGTTGCTGTACCTGTGCTTGCATTTTAATATATATTTTATAACAATGCTAGTACTACCTCTTTATTAATCGTGCAAAATAGTTTTTTGTATAATAATAAATTTTTCGACATATTTCGGTATATGTAAACTTAAAGACAAGTTAAAGACAAGGAAAAATGTACACAATGTGTCCAGTTACTGATTAACGATATTTGAGAGTTATTGATTAACGATAATTAACTGATTGCCTATTTTATGAATATTTTCTCCATTACGATAATGCTTCCGAACATATTGGAGATTCCGCGGCCCGTCCGAAAAGACAGCTTGACCTAAATAAACTGGTCATTAGTAGAACCTCTATCAGAGCTGAACATAGACATATCTCAAAAGGTTCGTTCAAGGGTCAACATTGTAAATAATCGCGTAAGTATCTTAGTATTGTTTGGCAAGAAGATTCTTTTTGAATTTTTTGCTAGGTTTGCAAATACAAAGCCAATTAGAGAGTTGATATGTATGCATTGGCGACAGACGATCGACGCCTTGTAAGGTTCACTGACACAAATGTACGATTGCCAAAACGACCCGCTCGAGTCGTGAATCGCGATGCACATTACTTCATATCTGTACGACACACTTCTGTGAAAATATTGCTCGTAATCTCTGGTTTTCCTGAATGTTTGTGCCATTTGGTCACATTCATTTCGTATTTCCATCGATTTCTTTTGAATAATTAAGAAAATCAAGTCAAAATACTTATTAGGGGAGTAAAACAATAGATTACAGTATAATTGGGAAACGATGATGTCTGCAGAAGTCATAAAACTGTGTCGCAGACATCAACGCCCACCTCCGTTATACCAGTTTGTAGTTCCATACAAGAAAATTAATGCCAAACTAAATTATACTATATTGTCTATATACTGCACACTCAATTCTAGCTAAACTAAAGCATCATTGAGATATTAACTGTTTTATTTTTATGTCGTATAAATACCGACTTCTGGGCACGTAAGTGCTGTCAAAAACATTTTTAAATTGTAATTGGCCAAGGTAACCTGGAGGTACACGCGGCGGTTACCACACTGGCTGTGCCCCGCATGCTAATGCTGCGATGTTGCGCGCGCGCATTACTTACCCGAGGCGACGCGACGGACGCTGATCATAGACCGCCTCCTAAACAGAGATCACGCACAGACATTAGCATTTCTACTTAATCGCGTTTCACGCGCTCGCTACTTCAAAACATAAGTAGCAGTAGAACTTGTGCTAAGTTCGCCCGGAGAAGTACTGCCACCACACTTGGTAATCTGCCGCCGAGCAGTGATGCACTCGCGTTGCTGTGTTCCGGTGGAAGGGAGTGGGTGCCGGTGAAATAGCAGACGCATGAGACGTAACATCCCCGTCTCGGGGTGATGCACGCAACGCAATGCGACTTGAGTCATCGTACTTTGGTGGAGAGGACTTGAGTGGTATTGCTGTTGTCTACGGGTGGCGGTTACCACTTAACATCAGGTGGGCCGTCAGCTCGTTCCGTCACTAATTAACATAAAAAAAAAAAAAAAACCGCTATAATTTTATGCTACCTCTCAACATTCTGCGCAAAGTTAATGTCTCCGAAAATAGCACCAGTTTTAATAATTCACGGAGTAATATCTCGTTGCGAATGGGTTCGCATGTACGGAGTGGTAGATCCAGTTCTCCCACGTCCGTGCTCTCTCGCGAGCCGCGGTTTCCTCCGCTGTCGGTTAACGAACCGACCCACGACACTGTTCCACATGGTAACTATTGTCATTTTTTGCTCATCCTTGATTAACTACTTACATTTTATAATACTCTTTAACTGTAAACCTCAAGTCTGTCATGATACTGTACAAGCATTGACGGCGCGCGATAAAAAAATAGCAAATTTTTGGACGTGGAGAATGATGATAGTACGTATTTTAAATAGATTTTTAATTTTCTATTGTCAGAATGATAATGTATCTCATTGTTGGTGTTCAATAGCCGACAAAAGTATGTCTTGTATGACACGCTTCCAAAAGTACGGTACCTTGTGGGTCGTTAAAGTAATTATTATATCTACCCGCAATTGAAGTGGTAGAGTCAAGTTATTAAAACTTTAGGAACATTAATTATATTAGACTAATCACCATGTTATTGAGATAAAAATCTTTTTTCTATGTAGTTAAATCAGCCGTTAACTATAATTCAAGCAACTTAGACACGATATTTATTGATTGTTGTAACGGTTGATTTGAATAGGTCATAAATCATATGTACGGTATGTCGCATGAATTTTCTCATGTCAGCCGAAAGCCCAAAACTAGGAGGACAAGCCTAAATCCTGTGCATGATTTGCGATTATTTTAGTTTAGTAACTATGGATTTTGGTTAAAATTTCTAAAACGGACAGTACTATAAAATCTTCCGTACAAGTTCATGGGTACATATAAGTATGTATGTAATTTTTGCTTAGGTTTTTTGTGTGTTTATGTGTCCGTTGCTGTATACAGTGTGAATACATGTCTTCTTTCTTCTATTTCATAAATGGGACGTTTCCAAGCATTTATTTAAGAATTCATAACTTAGATATAAATCTGTCTGAATCCGTCGAAAAAGGTTTTTTTTTATACATAATAAGTTAGTGCTAAAATGTGGAAAAACACTTTAGTAACTTTACCTCTTCGGGCTTCTACCCTTTGGGCTTCTGTTTATATTATTCAGTATCGCTCTTTGTAATGCTTTGCGCCATTTCCAATCCTTTATGCTAGATCCTTGTACTATTAAGAATAATTTGTGCTGGTCCTCAAATATTTCTGGAACGTAACGTGTTCTGAACTGTTTTGTATATTTACAGTATAATTGTACCTTTATGGAAACATTTTTTTTGTGTGAGCAAATAACTTCGATTTGGCCCGAAGCACTGTCACCAACGTATTCAAGTGAAGTGAACGAACAATGTTCCCCGGTGTTTTATGTCATTTTTACTGCCCCTCTTATTTGTTGTTGTCATGTGTGTCACGAGTAAGCCGGCTCATGACTTTTGAGATCATGTCGTATCTAGACGCCTGTGTGTGGCGTCATGTCTAAATATATTCTATTCTCATTTTGCCACAAAAGGATCGTTGCAATACGTTGCCGGTTCGGCCACACATTCAATTAATACTATTTAGTTGTCGCATATCATCACGTCCGTGCTTTCGTGCTATGTACGAGTGGCATAATTACGTCGATCGATATCATAAACCTTTGTTACAACGTTACGTATTATGAATATTACAATACTATGAATAATAATATATGTAAAGAATTTCATTTTTGTATTTTATTATCTTTTAATTTGATTTTAAGTTGTAACTATACGTTGGTGTTTCAGTATCGTTTAGTTCTCGTGTACATATTTTCTTCTGAGATAATTTTAAAATAAGTACTGCTACCATCTAATTTCTGCAGCCAAGTAGATGATGTATTCGATTTACTATGTTCTGGTGTGGTTGCTTGCCAGTGAAATTACAGGCACACGAGACATTCCACCTTACGGCGCATACGATGCGACTTGGGTCTTGTCTAACCTAAATAAGAGAGGATCCAAGGCGTATTATTTGTTATGGGAAGAGGTTACCACTCAACACCAGGTATCTGCTTGTTCCGGATAAATGTACGTAATAATTTTGTTGGCTATTTTGGATCATGATTTAGTTTGTCTCTATATCAGCATTTAATTCGTTGCCCCACACTTCGGTGCAGTCAAGGGCGGTTAATGGATACCTTTGTTGCGGTTGAACTCGAGAGAGACCCCGTGGCTCTATCCAGTGCCAATGCAGCGCCGATCTACTCGTCAGAAGACGAGTGGTTTGACGATGCATTGCCTCTGAGGTAACTTGAAGGAGAGTCGATGGGTTTTTAGTCGGTATGCCGGTAGTTAGCTCCTTACATCTACGTTTACCGGAAAGTCCCACATACCCTTTGCTGTCCCCGAGCAGGGGGAGGCGTAAAGCATTTTCCCATCGTAAAAAATAAATAAATAAATACATCGTCGCACGCGCCAATATTCCCATGTTATGTCCCATTGTATACCGCTGAGAATTAACCAATCGATAACATACAACACGTAAATATTCCGTACTGTAATATATGTTTTTATCATCGTTTTGTTACTTAATTAAGCACATTCGCGATACAGATATTGAGCAAATTGTTTGTTAATATGATGGCGTCATGAAAGAATTTACTGTGTTTATACGGTTATCGGTTCTTTGGTTTCCCGGCCAGATGACCTCGTATCGCGGACCGTTTCCTCCCGTTTTGATGAGTTCATTCCATCGCTTGTGTACGATTGTATGTATGTGTAACAATTTGTAATAAAGTGTGGTATGTGACCGTACTGTTGTTACTAGTTTGTTTTCAGACGCAAAACTAGTAAAAGCAGTGCTTCAATCTACTGCTTAGAGTTTCAAAATATCGTGTGTCAGGCTGAAGAATATTCTTTAGAGACTTTTAATCAATATAAGTCTATATTTTATGACTAGTTAAACTATGCCACGCCCAATTTTACGGTTTAATTTTGACTTTGGATCATCGTCAGCCATAATATTTATATATATTATTTTTGTCCCCAGGATCAATATGATAACTTAGCTACACACACGCACCGAGGAATTGAATTTCTAGACAAATATGGCAACTTTGTAAAGGAGCGGTGCGCTATTGAATTGGAATATGCAGGAAAACTCAGGTAAATAATATTATGTAGTGTCAATTTTATTGAAAATAATATCACTGTGATCATTACGTACTTAAATACATTGTTCCGATTTCATAATACTGAATACAGTAAATATACGGTGAAATTACAGGCACAAGAGACATTCCACCTACACGTCTCAGGGTTACGGGCGCATACGATGCGACTTGGGTCTTGTCGTACCTAGTAAGGGAGGACCCAAGTCGCATCGGTTGTTATGGGCAGAGGTTACCACTTAACACCAGGCGGGCCGTCGCCTCGTTCCGTAACTGTACCACATAAAAAAAAAAACTCAGAACCATACCATTATTTTTATTTTCGGATACAAATAATACTAACAGTAGAATACTATCTTCTCTATCATATCGATTATAAAATGTCTAAATGAAACTTCTATTTTATTGGTTGCTAAAAGCTAGCTTTTAAAATTATTTATGAGTAACACATGGATCGTCAAAACTATCGTAAAATCAATGGCTCACTCGTTTCCAGTGAATAATACCAATAAACGAACAGCGTTTTATAGTCCCATTTAATATCATTACAAAATTTAGACCAATCAAATCTAGTATAACTGTGAATTATCATTACGTCATCATTGTAATTGTTTGTTTACAACTACTTTTTTATTTACAGGAGGCTGGTCAAGAACTATCAACCAAAAAAGAAAGAAGAAGATGAATATCAGTAAGAATTTACATATAATCTAAACCTCGAAACTAATTATTTAGTTTTTTTTTCGTTATAGAAACTTTCTCTGTCATTCGGTTTCATTAGAGTATTTCGGGGTACCTTAAAAATTATAAGCTAATATACAATTCAAAGTCAAAGTCAAAAACTTTATATCAATCGAATTCATAAAAGGCTTGGAAACGTCAATAATATTCAAAACAAAGGTCACGCGTACTTATCGCTAAGTTTGACGCCTGTTCACTTCATCCGACCCTCCATGGGGAGAACAGTCAAGAAACCCCTAATAGAGGTGGCTTCCTTTTTTTTGCGAGCACGATGTTGTCGACATGTAACAATCTGAGTTCAAAAAAATTCAAAATTCCAATTTTTATTCAAAAACAATTTATACAATCATGTTTGAAATAACTTAACCTAATTAAAAATAGCTTAAAATTGAGTACTTAGATCTATATTACATTTGAAACTACATAAAAAGTTTCTTCTTAATTCTTTTTAGATACACAGTTTGCAAAGCATTCAAACAACTGTTGCAAGAGTTGGGTGATTTTGCCGGTCAGCGCGAGGTTGTCGCCGAGAATTTACAGTCAAACGTAGTCCGAGAGCTGCATCTCCTCGCCAAGGAGTTGCGAGAAGAGAGGAAGGTCAGTGGATATATAGAAATCAGCCACAGTCCACAATGGTACGACATAACGCCATTAAGAGCAGTAGAACTCTCGTCAAGTTCGTCCGGGGAAGTACTGCCACCATGCCCTTTTCTGCCGCCAAACAGTGAAGCAGTCTCATTACTGTGTTCCGGTTTGAAAGGTGTGGTTTCCGGTGAAATAACAGGCACATGAGACATTCCACCTTCACGTCTCAGAGTTACGGACGCATACGATGCGACTTGGGTCATGTCGTACCTAGAAGGGGAGGACCGAAGTCGCATCAGTTGTTATGGGCCGAGGTTACCACTTAACACCAGGTGGGCCGTCGGCTCGTCCCGTAACTGTATTACATAAAAACAAAAAAAAAACATAATGAGGGCTGTCAGTACGTTACGGCGTAACATAAACTGGATATTTGTGTGTCTCTACTGAGACGATGTGTTAGTTTCTACATTGCGTTTCTGCCAAAGAAGGAGGCAGTCTTATGCTTGTCTGAATAATAAATGGATGATGATTCCAAGAATTTATTTCGGAATATATTACTTTTTTTAGCATTAAGTTCGCCCATTTTTCGCCAATTTTTTAAATTTAATAATTTGTTGGCGAAATATAAAATAAAAAAATAAAAATTTCAAATTTCAACATTTCAAAATTTCAAATTTCAATAAAGCATTTTCGATCTATATCTATCTATCTACTTTTCAAAATATACTGTATGCGTAATGTACTTTCTTAAAACACACGCGGCACGCGGTTCGGCTAGTTCTAAAACCGCTCACAATTTGCTATTGTGATAAGGCCATACTTATAGCGACGCCGGCGTACTAGGCAGGGTTGCCTGACCTAAATCCGAAGCCAAGAACAACAGACTATTGTGTCTGGGTGTGTCGTTTAGAAATAGCTTTAGTGGCTAAGCGATAGCAAAAACATGCACGTCATAGACGCCGATATGATTAATTCATTCGTTTCCTGAAGCTGTAGCAAAATAAGCAGTAATTGTTTAGATTTTAGCTATTTGTTCAGAAATGTTGAATTTTGGTGTACATTTCACGCAGCGCCATCTAGCCCCAAAGTAAGCTAAGCATAGCTTGTATCATGGGAACCAGACAACTGATATAATATTTTTGTAAATACATACATGAATTGTAAATAAGTATAAGTATTTAGTAGAACTCTCGCCAAGTTCGTCCGGGGAAGTACTGCCACCATGCCCATTTCTGCCGCCAAACAGTGAAGCATTCGCATTATCTGTGTTCCGGTTTGAAAGGTGTGGTTTCCGGTGAAATTACAGGCACATGAGACATTCCACCTTCAAGTCTCAGAGTTACGGACGAATACGATGCGACTTGGGTCTTGTCGTACCTAGTAGGGGAGGACCGAAATCGCATCAGTTGTTATGGGCCGAGGTTACCACTTAACACCAGGTGGGCCGTCGGCTCGTTCCATAACTGTATTACATTAAAAAAAAAAACTTAATAGCTGTGTATTATAAAGCATGATAATTCAGAAAATAGCAAACTCTCGTTATAGCCTTTTGAACATTTAATAATGTGATGATTTTCATCTCTCACACCGCATACAAGTTCTCCCATTACGTCTTCACGGCGTGCATCGATCCAACCACTGCAGACCGCATCCGTTGTTATAAATTCGAAACGAGATCGCGTACAATACAATTGAACTCGATAAACTTAAAAATACAACACCCCGACAGATTTATTGTTATAAATTGGAGTTGAATCATCAAGAGTTCGCGCTGCTGAGATTCAAGGGTATACTTGAAAATGATATTTATCCATACATCCCGGGATGAAGTGTTTTTGCCAGATAGTAGACTTGACTCGTTTGCGATAGTCAAAACAGTTACTGCAACAAATGTTTATTGTATTAACTGTTTAGCTTTAAAGAAATAAGACATAAGACCCGCCACAATTGCCTACTTATAAAAGAGCTGTTGTGATGTTGGCTGAACTGACTGAATCTGGTTTTTTTATATACAATTACGCAACGAGCCGACGGCCCACCTGGTGTTAAGTGGTAACCTCTGTCCCTAACAACCGATGCAACTTGAGTCCTCCCCTGCTAGGTACGACAAGACCCAGGTCGCATCGTATGCGCCCGTAACTCTGAGACGTGTAAGTGGAATGTCTCATTTGTCTGTAATTTCGTCCCATTGACATGACATTGCGTCTCACATATAATCTTTTTGTTATATAAAAACAACCATGCTTTACCAACGTCTTAACGATTCATTACCACAGTGGAAGCTCAGATTCTTTCAAAGTCAAAGTCAAAGTCAAAGTCAAAACTTTTATGTCCATAGAATTCATAAAGAAATGGCTTGGAAACGTCAATATTATTCAAAACATAAGGTCACGCGTACTTATTGAGAAGTTTGATGCCTGTTCAAACCCTATCCGACCCTCCATGGGGAAGAACTTCACTTGAAAACCCTTTTGACATCATTAAATTACAACTGTCATTTATATTTTCAGCAACATTTAAACGAAGGTACAAAGCAGATGGGTGTTCTGAACTCGTCAATAGGCGCGCTGGAGCGCGCGCGGCGGGCGTACGAACGCGCCGCGAGGGAGTCCGAGCGGGCGCTCGACACCTTCCAGAAGGCAGACGCCGACTTCAATCTCAGGTGATTGTCTAATGCTACAGTTTTACCTGTGACACACTGATAACAGTCTCAGTCAGTCAGTCAGTCAGTCAGTCTCAGTTTATGGCAGTTTGTGAGAAAGGAAGTAGATAATAATGATAATTTATTTCTGAATAAGATACAACAGAGGTGCACAGTATACAAAATTGAATACTCGAAAATACTAAAGTAAAAAATGTATCGCAGTTTCCAATGACCGATCTTAGGACTAAGAAAAGATTGTTATCTTCCTCAGGATTTTTACGAAAATTTACTTATATATACTTATTATTACTATAATTCGTAATTAGCACTTTATTGGTGTACTTTTAAAACAGATGCAGAGAGAGCGGTCACGAATTTAAGCTCTTCAGTCTTAGTGTTCTAGTTTCCTCAAGCGTAGTGAACCTGCGATAATGCTGCTATCTCATATATTAGTCTGTGCTTTGTACCTTTATAATGTCGAAAACAGCAGGCTTCAATCTGATGGGATTATCCTATAGCTCTAGTTAGTTTTGAAAACTTCTTGATGTGTGGTAGAGATAGTTGTCTGTATTTTGTTAATTTATAAATAAGAGCATAGTTGCTCTACGTTTTCCTATTGTTAACAAGAATAATCTAAGTCTATACAATGACCTTCTAATAGGTGAACGCTATCCCTCAAGTTAGGGTTATTGACTCTATTTTATCTCTTAGTTTCTGGTTCTCTTAATGCTTAGATACATGTTCTGGCGGTTTAGTGAACCGCGCGGACTGTCTGTCAAAATGTTATGTTTAAGAAGAGTAAAAAAATCTTAAAAATGTATCAATAGTGATATTTTGTTAACAAATCAGAACTGATAGCGAACAAACATCTTCGCAATTAAGACATCCGTTTCAATCTAGCTATGATCTTTATGCTCTACTTTCATAATGCTGCACTCTGTTCTGACCCATTATCGTGCTCTCAAACAGTCGACAACTCGAGGATAAAGTTTCAAATCGTACCCAAGATTTACAATTGTTGATTTAGTTCAATTAACTTGTATATGTGGCCTCTGTCGTTTCGCATTCATAAACGAATTGAGTTGTGAAATGTTCTGAATGTTCTCTTGCCTAAAGATTCGTTGACTTGTCTTGCTCCAGAAGTTCATTGTTAAAAGTTTTTCCTATTGTTAACAAGAATAATCTACCTCTAGAAATACAGTCACCGAGCAGATAACTTAAATCTACAATTCCTAACCACGTGTAATGAACAATTAGAATGTTCTGCGAGATTTTCATTGTTAATGCTACTACTGTGTTCTCATGTAATTCATTTAAAACAATCCTAATCTCGATCGATTTTTAATAGTACTGTGTGTAGAGTACTTACGTGCCCGTTTCGATCGTTTCGATTTCATTACGTCATCTTCATCTTAAATTATTTGTTTCGTTTTCAATATTGAAAGTGATTTTGGGATAAATTATTTTAGTGTGTCGGTTGCAACATTTGTTTCCGAACTCAGTTTGGTTACTCTTCTTCTTCTTCGAGTCACCGGTTCTGTCGAACCAGTGTAGTGAAAGGATTGTAAGTGCGCCTCAAAGAGGCTCGTGCACTCGATACATGTCTTCGAATTTTTAGTTCTAGAACATGTCGGTTTCCTCACGATGTTTTCCTTCACCGTTTTGAGAACGTGGTATTGCGCACATAAATCTTTCAATCGAAAAACTCATAGGTGCACGTCGGGATTTGAACCGGTGACCTCCGGATTGAAACTCGGAGGTCAGTACCGCTAGACCACCACGCTCTCTAAAAGAATTTGCGATTTTAGTTTGGTTACTAAAATCGTAACTTCTGATATTCATGTTTCTTATCTCATTTTATGACCAGAATTCTCAAACATCTTACATTCACAACATGAGTCTTAGCGTGGGGTATATATAACATAATGGGTATTTGTATGACCGTTGGATGTGTAATTAGCTTTGAAATCGAAATATTCAATTGCATATCGTGTTTAATAAGTGTCATTATTTCGCTTTATGTCTTTTTCGTGAAGGTATCTACTCTATCTACCCACTCCAACTTCGTTTCGGAACACTGTCCAATGTTCTATAATTAGGTACTAATGCTTACCAGTTTTGATTTCTATGGGACTTGCCGCATAATTACCCATTATTAATACCTTGTATATATATCTTGCATTTGCTCTGAAACATCGTACATAACGTAACAATATGTTTCTACATTTTGCAGTCGAGCAGAAGTAGAGAAACAGAAAGCGAATATGAAATTACGGAGTCAAGCGTGCGAAGACGCCAAACACGAGTATACGGAACAGTTACGGAAGACAAACGAGGCTCAGAGGCAGCACTACGAGCAGCGGCTACCTCATGTGTTCAAACAGTTACAGGTACAGTACACAGTTATACGGAAACATTGTCGAGGATGCAAGTGCGCGAAGACGCAAAGAGAAAGAAAGAAAGAAAAAAATATTTATTTTGACACATAACTATTTACAAACAATGGACACGTAAGATTTACAAAAATCAAAAAAAAGGCGTGTGGCACTCGGAGACTGCCGCGGTAAAGCTATTGCGCGTGATATTTCAAAAAGTCATTAAAAGTTCTGGTATTTATCGATAGATGGAACTAAAAAGTATCACCGCTGTGCCGGTCGGAGTGGGGGGTGTTAGGTTTTTTTCGTTACGGAATTTCTGGATTCGGTCTCCACGCTCAAGGCCCGCGATAGCAGCTATGCAATAGCTTAAAAAAACAACAAACAAGCAGGAAAAATAAGTAACTTCCTACGTATCCCAAACATTTGGGATACCCCAGAGCTGGTTGGTATACGGAATATTTACGGAAGATAACCTCCTCATGTGTGTAGGTATAGGAAACTATATATAAATAGGTATGGAGCAGTCAACTATACGAAAACGCTTTAATATGATATGGTCTTTTCTTTATAAATACATATTAAATAAATAAATATTGGTGGACATTTCACGCAGCGCTATCTAGCCCCAAAGTAAGCGAAGCATAGCTTGTATCATGGGAACCACACAACTGATATAATACTTATATACTTTTTTATAAATACATACATATGAACACCCAGACACAGAACAAACATCTATGTTCGTCACACAAATGTTTGTCGTGGGTGGGAATCGAACCCACGAACTACAGCGCAGGCTGAGCTATGAGGCCAGTCATTAAGTACGACAGATTGGATTTACTCATCACAGATGCTGTTGTGGATAGAATGCATAAATTTAATAAAAAAAAGTGTAGTTTCTATAAAAAAAGCTCTAGAAAATTGTGACTAAATATCAAATATAAATTAAAGGCGATTTATAAAAATGCATATTTGTATCTTGATATTTAAGCTCGATGAATATATTATACCGTAATCCAAATTATGACGTAACACATTTAAAACTGAATAATAACCAGTTTAAAAGTGAAAATACATAATAACATTTCACCGATCATGAATGAAAATTCGAAATGTTTAATTGATGAGATGATATTACGTAAATATCCCGTCTGCACAAGAATAAAACTACGATGTGTTTCACGAGTTTCCTTGAAAATTAATATGAGCTTTCACCCTTATAGTGAATTGAACCACTTGCCCGTACAATTAAAGCAACTTAATGGAAATATTTTCAAACAGAAATTAAAAAAATGATTGATAAGTAAAGTGCACTATAATTTGAAGGAATATTATGATACGAGTTAAGTTTAATTTAGTATGTTAAAAATACAAATGTATATTTTTTTTCTTTTTCTTTTCTTCCGAAATTATCTTTAGTTGTAATCATTTTTGTCGTTTGGTATTTGTTCTATGTTCTCAATTTGTACCTAATTGATATTATTGTATGTCCGAGAGGACAAACTGTTGGTACTTTCTATTAAAATAAGATCTTTTTGTAAACAGTTTCACAATAAACGTTTCTTATTCATGTGAACTTTTGGTAACAATTCGGGGAACGTATGCAACTCGATGCATTCTGGCCGCAAGCCAACTGGGTCGAATGTCCACATTATATCAACTCCTATTTAAGTGAATTTATTTTGGACTACTCAATTTGCACGATTTATACATATAATTAATAAAATTGGAGTCTGTTTGTAACCGCTTTTTACTAAATGCATATGGTGTGTAAGGTACATATACCAAAACAACATTTTTTACAATTTTTGTCTGTTTGTTCCGGCTAATCTCCGGAACGGCTTGACCGATTTTGACGGGACTCTCACTGGCAGATAGCTGATGTAACAAGGAGTAACTTTGGCTACTTTTTCGGGGGGTAAAATAGGGGCGCGTATTCCACGCGGACGGTGTCGCGGCCAACATCTAGTCTCCAATATTATGCATAGCTTCTACTTAACTGTACATAAAGTAATGTGTTGTCATTTTATATTGACGACCACCGAGTTAGAAAGTTTTACGTCAAACAAGTCATGTTGCTAGTATCTGTATTTGTTTACGAGTTTTTGTGCTGAGCCTCGTAATTTGTAACATCATTGGCGCGAAGAGAAAGCTATTCATCTATACAAATAAATAATTATTGAAGTGTCCGTTTGTTACGTCATAATAACAGCTTTTTACCTAATATGAAAGTAAACGGTACTTATTTCAAAAAACTATATAAAATTATTTTATTAGTGTCCGTCTGTTTGTTCCCTCTAGTCTCAAAAAGGCTAATTTTTGATGAGACTGGCAGATAGCTGATATTATAAGGAGTAACTTTTGCGTGGGGTAAAATAGGGGTGCATTATAAAACCGGATTCCACGCGGGCGAAGTCGCGGGCAACAGCTAGCTTGTATATAATCTTCCAAAAATATATTCACTTTTCACCAGGTTCAATATCCTTAGATGCTATGGATACATTACGAGTATATATTTCTTTTTACTTCTATCAAGTTTTCATTTGGTTACATAATTATGATCCGATGTCGATATTGACGTCTGGGTTAAGAACTGACTTTCAATTGAGGCTGTTGGAACGCACAGTTAGGCGATTGGTAGAACATTTTCAAATTAAGGGTTCTAGTTAGCCAGACAGAGAGAAAGAAAGAGTATTTATTTTGCAAAAACAACACACAGACAGAATAAAAAAAATAGACAGACATACATATACAGGCGTTTGTCCTACCACTACGATATGGTTTCCTCATGATGTTTTCTTCTTCGGAACCTCAAACTCATTGTGGTATTCGAACCCACGGCCTACTTATCGTTAGCCGACGTCACACCACAGCTGTCATCGATTCTGATTCGTGCTAGATTACTATTTTTCACAATTGAAAGATGAAAACTCTTTGCAAAGAATCTCATGTATTTACTATGATCATTTTGTTCTATTCCAGGATTTAGACGAAAAAAGAATAAAGAACATAAAGAATTTCATGTTGAGTTCTGTGGACGTTGAAAGAAAAGTATTCCCCATTATAATGCAATGCCTCGACGGTATGGATAGAGCGGCGAACAGCATCAACGAGAAAGAGGTAACTTTTTTAGTTTTATTTTGAGACACGAGTCTTAATATCAATATATAGAGTCCTACTGATGTTCGGCTTTTCATGCAAACAGACGTTTCCTTTTATATCAAGCTAATTGTTGGATTGTAAATAAATATTGAAATAAGCTATGCCTACTCAAAATTTTCGCCATAACACAGGTCATACTAGGGTTACTAATGTTTTTCCAACCAAAATTGGGAAATGTTTTTGTATGGTACCTGTATTATTGCATTTTTAAATTTAGTAATGTTTGAAGTCGAGAATAAAAAAAAAATATTATACGATACATATTTTATCCTTACACCAACCGGGCTCAATACTCATAAAAAATCCGTTTTCTAGCCTCGAAAGGTTTACTGGAAGAAAACTAATTTTAGGGTTAAGCTCGCCTTTGTACATGTATTTTATATAAGTTATATACAGTGGACCCCCGGTAATCCGACAAACATTTTGCTGGGCATTGTCGAACTATCGAATTTGTCGGATTATAGAGTACCGCCTAAGACTATAGTCTGTTTTTTTTTACAAAAGAGTACCTTGTATTCCGACAAATTACAGACCAATGATAAGACTTTATATGTTATATGTATATATGTACTCTGAAGTACAAATCATACTTCATTATGTATGTCAAATTTAGTAAATTAAACAACACAATAGAGAGCTTATTTATTATAAAATTAACGTCATTAATGCTATAAAACTTACAAAAAATATGCAATACTAAATGTAATAGACCAGGTTGGATTACAGGGGGGTGCCGGATTAGACAGGGGCCAGATTACCGGGGGTCCACTGTATATATATGTGTACAATAAAGTCAAAGTCAAAACTTTTATTTCCATAGAATTCATAAAGAAATGACTTGGAAACGTCAATATTATTCAAAACATAAGGTCACGCGTACTTATCGATAAGTTTGATGCCTGTTCAAACCCTATCCTATAATAAAGAATTAAAAATCCATTTTGCAGGACACAAAATTAGTGATAGAAAGGTATAAATCGGGGTTCGTGCCCCCGGAGGATTTCCTGTTGGAGACGGCTACAGGCGGCGACAGCACGGACTCTACCGCGAACCATCCCCACAACCCGCACAATCATCTCACCGCTGCCAGGGGTACCGTCTCCGGGAACAGAATCAAGAAGCGAGGCGGCCTCCTCTCCATATTCAGCTCCAATAAGGTGAGACGCACATAACATTTATGTTATACTGTTACGGAAAGAGCCGACGGCCCACCTGATGTTAAGTGGTAACCTCTCCCCATAATATGTATTAACAAAAGAAAAGTATGTATTATATCAGTTGTCTGGTTCCCATGATACAAGCTATGCTTAGCTTACTTTGGGGCTAGATGGCGCTGTGTGACAATGTCCACCAATATTATTATTATAATAACCGATTCGACTTGGGTCTTCCCTTACTAGGTACGACAAGACCCAAGTCGCATCGTACGCGTCCGTAACTCTTGAGACGTGTAGGTGGAATGTCTCACGTGTCTGTAATTTCACCGGTAACCACACCTTTCAAGCCGGAACACAGTAACGCGAACGCGTTACTGCTCGGCGGTAGAAATGGGCATGGTGGCAGTACTTCCCCGGACGAAATTGGCGAGAGTTCTACTGCTCTTAAAAATAACAACAGTACATAAGTGTAAATAAGTATGGAGCAGTCAAGTATACGAAGATGCTGTATTAAGATATGGTCTATGATGTGGCCTAACTAACCTTTTTCTTTGTAAATACATATTAAATAAAAAAATATTGGTGGACATTTCACACAGTGCCATCTAGCCCCAAGGTAAGCTAAGCATAGCTTGTGTCATGGGAACCAGACAACTGATATATTACTTTTGTCGTAAATACATACATATAATACATATGAACAGCCAGAAACAACAAACATCTATATTCGTCAAACAAATGTTTGTCCGGGGTGGGAATCGAACCCACGACCCACAGCGCAGAAGGTAGGGTCGCTACCGACTGAGCTATAAGGCCAGTTAACTATGCCCAGTTCGTCCGGGGGATTACCGCCACTATACCCGTTTCTGTGGACAAGCAATGCATTCGCGTTACTGTGCCCGAAGGTTTGAAGGTGTGGTTGCCGGTGAAATTACAGGCACGTGAGACACACCTTCACGTCTACGGGTGCAGTCGATGCGTCTTTCTTCTTACCTTCCCTATGTAGGGGAGGACCCAAGTCGCATTGCTTGTTATGGGTAGATATACTACTTAATATCTATGTGATTGTCATAAAATAAATAAGAATTTTAAATGAAAAATTGTGTCTTTCATAATTGGTCAACTTTAGACCCAGTTTTGGAGACAAAATGTCTCATAACGTTCTCTAGACTCTAAACAGCTCGTATTACCATAATTGCAACATTTACATAAGGATCCAGTTTTTATCGAATATCGATAAAAAAACTTGATGCGGTTTTTTGCATATGAGATTTCGTTCAGGTGACCTTGAAATGAAATCGATACAGTTTTTTGCCTGCGTTCTTTGTTGCAATGGGAATTAACTTTCACCATTTCAAGGATTTTTAAACGAAGCGTGTCGCGATAAATGTATCTAAGGGGATAATTAAATAAAGTATTATGTATGTATTACTATTTACTACTTACTATAGTCATGTAGTTTAGTTTTGAAATATTTCTTTATATTTTATGGGATTTGCTTGGAAAGTTACGCTTCATATTTTTATTTTATATACAATATTAAGAGCATGTGAATGGGGACTAAGTTTATTATTAATTATTTATTAATATTATTCGCTTTATTTCAGTTATTATTTAAACAGCCGGTGTATGCTCTTGATATAGAAGAGTTTGTTATATGAATCAGTATTTATTGATAGAGTGACTGTATGTATGTGTATGTTGGAGGTACTAATTTATTTTTGTATTTCAACTCGTTCGATCCTCATAACATTGGTACGTCGGCGTTGCGCGTTGTCCGTGGAAATTACTGAAATGTAAGTTAACCCGGGGGTCGGTGCATGAATCATTTCCTTATCGAACAATGCACATATTTTATGCAATAATATTTTATCAGCCATGACTACATTGTTTTCACTGAATGTAATGAACCCTAACAGCTTTACTTGTAAACGTCTTTACTGTGTTATTATACATTGATTAATTATAATTGCTACTTATAATAACATATATGTAACAAATAATGGTTTGATTAACTTTCTTAAAACATTTGCCATATAATAGATCAACAATAGATCGAAATGTATGAATTCAGTAGGAGAAAGGCGGGCTATTTCTATTGGCTCGCCCACTTATCAGTTCCCGTAGGAAAATATCTTGAAGTATTTTGAGTATCATCAGAGGGAAGATAAGTAAGAATAAAAAAGAGAATTACTTCTCTGTAATAGTTGTTTATGGTGACTGGATTGTAATCCCGGTTGTTTATAAGTAAAGCGACCGTACCTCACTTCGCTCATGTTACGTTGCGTTACTGTGTCTATATGATTGGGACTTTCTTACTATGTGGTGTACATCCTGTCTCGTCGCGTTCCAGGATAACAGAAAACTTATTTAAATTCATTTCTTTCCATTGATTCTCGGATATCACATTTTTTAGTCTTAAAATCGTTTAGGATTCTATGTAAACGAAGTTGACTTAGTAATGAAGGTTGCCTGGAAAAAATTGCCACTATAAGGCCGCCCGTTGTATTACCGTAGATTTATATATATTTACTAAAATTTCCACGTATCGGTGATCAATAAAGTGTTATCTGTCTAATAACTATGAAATTATCCAGAAAATTAATGCTGTTGCGGGCATTTTCGTTGATTCGAGGCATCGGTTCGAGCACGGACCTGTTTGACTATCATCAAAGTCAAAAACTTTATTTCCATAGAATTCATAAAGAAATGGCTTGAAAACGTCAATATTCAAAACATATGGTCACGCGTACTTATCGATAAGTTTGATGCCTGTTCAAACCCTATCCGACCCTCCATGGGGAAGAACAGTCAAGAAACCCCTAATGGAGGGATTCCTTTTTTTTGCGCTTTTTTGATCGCATCCCTTTAATAATAGTATAATCGAGAAGAAATACTAGTCAATACCATGGTTGGTTTTAGTTTAGTTGACATAATTAGTCATACCTACCGATGGTTCAAGAACATGTTGTCCAAAAATTTTCATTGTCATTTACATTACTGGAACAAAGTTAACGGACCATGCAAGAGCCTTTACAAAGTTCGCTTTCAAATGATATTTTTATTCAATCTATGTCACCATGTACACGGCATTTCATGAGATATGTTGAATTCGTCATTGACAGTAAGAAAGAATAAGGAAAATATATGTCAAATACTTTATTTCCATAGAATTCATAAAGAAATGGCTTTTGAACGTCAATAATATTCAAAAGATTCGTGACACTGATGCCCATCGCGTGTGATTTGTAAATCCTGTATCCTAGAATATTTTCTGCAAATTTCCTGGAACGTATAATCTGTGTATCTTTATGTTAATATTGTATCTTTGCTTCCCTGCGACTTCGCGCCGCCTAACGCTTTGGCCGCAGAAGATTGTCGAGGCGTGCAATACTATCAAGGTCAGTTTAGCGGACGGTCGCTGTGTTTCTGTAAACTGTTTGGGTGTGACTCACAGATTGGTTCGCACGTACGGCATTGAAACTGCAATGAAAACGAATTTAGATTCCGATCTCGTTAGGTTTGTATGCGAAGTTTAGGCGGTTTAAAACCTTCTATTTTTAGTCACAATACTTGATATTAGAAGATAATGAATACTGGAAACCGTACTGTTAGGTTTGTATGCGAAGTTTAGCCGCTTAAAAACCTTCTATTTTTAGTCACAATACTTGATATTAGAAGATAATGAATACTGGAAACCGTACTGTTAGGTTTGTATGCGAAGTTTAGCCGCTTAAAAACCTTCTATTTTTAGTCACATTACTTGATATGGGAAGATAATGAATACTGGAAACCGTACTGTTAGGTTTCTATGTGAATTTTAGCCGCTTAAAAACCTTCTATTTTTAGTCACATTACTTGATATGGGAAGATAATGAATACTGGAAACCGTACTGTTAGGTTTCTATGCGAAGTTTAGCCGCTTTAAAACCTTCTATTTTTAGTCACATTACTTGATATGGGAAGATAATGAATACTGGAAACCGTACTGTTAGGTTTCTATGCGAAGTGTAGCCGCTTTAAAACCTTCTATTTTTAGACACATTATGGAAAGTTACTGAATACTAGAACCTAAACTGTTTTTACTCAAATGACTTAATAAGTGAAATTAATAAATAAGGGAACCCTGAAGTTTCGGTCTGTCTGTTTAAAATTCTAAATAGTTACAAAACCGGTTAAATATTTGGTATATTTAAATTTGTTGGGGCGAAAATATGAAAAAGAATTAAGAGGTTTTACCTGTGGCAGATTTAGAGAATTTTGACCCCTTAACGAAATATTAGGGTCCAAATGGCAAATCTCCTGAACGAATTATTATTGTTATGAACGGCTCAAATGGAATATAAAGAACGACCAATATGATGGGCCAAGTCATTCGGAAGCTAGTATCGACTAATTGCGTGGGTCTTATGTGGTCTTCTTCTTCGAGTCACCGGTTATGTCGAACCAGTGTGGTGAAAGGATTGTAAGTGCGCCTCAAAGAGGCTCCTTTCGTGCACTCGACACATGTCTTCGAATTTTTAGTTAGGACATGTCGGTTTCCTCACGATATTTTCTTTCACCGTTTTGAGAACGTGGTATTGCGCACACAAATCTTTCAATCGAAAAACTCATCGGTGCACGTCGGGATTTGAACCGGCGGCCTCCGGATTGAAACTCGGGGGTCAGTACCGCTAGACCACCACGCTCACCTCGGTCTATATAGTACAAACCAACAGTTTTGCGACGGAACCCTACGTCACACGAGACTAGTATTTACAGAAACATTATTGAACCGTTTCGTCTGTTTGGCTTGAGCTTTTTCTAACACACCATGCTTGCACGGCTTTCATTGTTTTCAGCGCACTCTGACATTACCTCCACGTTATAAGCTCTAATTTAGACTAGATATTTTATTTTATGTGCCTGTTATAAATTGTATTGCAATTTTTGATTAACTCGTAGGAATTTTGTGGTTTTACAGACATTTGTAATGCAGCGGAGGAGTGATTTAACTCGTTGATTTGAATGGTTTTTTTTGTATGGTTTTGTGTGTACTCAAACTTTTTACTTTGAATTACTGTTTATATCTTAATTTCCAGAACAACATGTCGATGGACGGAAAGGAGGATTATTCAGACTTGCCGCCGAATCAAAAGAAGAAGAAATTGCAGGCGAAAGTTTTAGAATTAAGTAAACAGGTATGTCCGTAACATTAATAACATTATGTCTTAAGATATATGTAACACAGTATTCATCTATCTATTCGAGTCACTGGTTCTCTCTAACCAGTGTGGAGTAAGGATTTTTAAATGCGCCTTAAAGAGGCTCCTTTCGTACACAGTATTAATAGTATACATACAAAGCTCTAGAAATATATCCCTGAAAACTAAAATATATACAATGTATAAACACTAAATTTGACTGGCCTCATAGCTCAGTTGGTTAGTAACCCTACCTTCTGCGCTGTAGGTCGTGGGTTCGATCCCCACTCAGGACAAACATTTATGTGGCATTTGTAACATTGATGTTTGTTCTGTGTCTGGGTGTTAATATGTATTATATGTATGTATTTACAAAAAAAAAACTATATAGGTAAGTATTATATTAGTTGTCTGGTTCCCATGATACAAGCTATGCTTAGCTTACTTTGGGGTTAGATGGCGCTGTGTGAAATATCCACCATAATTTATTATTTTATTTATTTATTTAAATTAACACGTATTCGCGTATTTTCAAACGAACCATGCGCGTTGAAATGTACGAATATCTCTATATATAATATATAACACATGTCATCGATTTAATAAGATGTGTCATCTATACAAATAAATAAAATTGCGAGTGTCTGTTTGTAATATTAAAATAATCGCTTTTTACTAAGTGCATAGGGATGTATACACGGTACATATACCAAAACATTTTTTTTTACAATTTCTGTCTGTCTGTTTGTTCCGGCTAATCTCTGAAATGGCTGGACCGATTTTGACGGGACTTTCACTGGCAGATAGCTGATGTAACAAGGAGTAACTTAGGCTACTTTTCCAAGGGATAAAATAGGGGTGCGTGATAAAACCGAATTCCACGCGGACGAAGTCGCGGGCAACAGCTAGTACTGTATAAAATATCTAAGACTGACTGTGCTAGTGCTTACTATCTGCTAATTTGATACTGTTTGTAATACAGTGTACTACTGTCAATGTTTTTCTGTCTATTTCGGATACATACTATAGGAAAGATTAATTATAAATTAATTATTTATTTATTATTAATTAATTAATTCCTATGTAAGATTTAGCTGTATAACAGTTTGCAGTATTATAATTTGTGTAATAAATGGTTTGATACGTATTACAGGTGGCACAAGAGCAAGCCGCTATGGAAGGTCTCATGAAAATGAAGGGGGTTTATGAAACGAGCCCGGCGCTGGGAGACCCCATGACTGTTGAAGGTGAAGCTATAATAATATAAAAAATGTTTTATAGTACACCATAGAACATTACAAATAATAAAAAAAACTTAGTAGTACAATGGGCGGTCTTATCGCAATAAAGCGATCTCTTCCAGACAACCTTGGGATGGAAAGAGAGAATTTTATTGACTTCATAATGCAGATAATAATTACTAATTTGTATCTAGTTTTTGTTTTACCAATATACACGGTGTATGGGGAGATTCTTAACTATTAAGTCTAAGAATAATAGGTTAAAAAGAACCACAGACTCAGTCTTATTGATAACTAGCGAACCGCCCCGGCTTCGCACGGGTAGCAGATCATATACGCCTGAAAAAAGAACAAAACGGTGGTTTTATTTTATTTAATACACATATATTTTAATAAGGATATATTTTGTTTAGGATATATTTTAACAAGGGTATATAACTCTATAATAATGTTGATAATGAAAGTGAAATCCATTTCTTCTAGGTTTGTTATATTTAGACTAGACTCAAAATGATATGCATTTCAGAGAAATTTTGTTTTTTCTATCTTCCGACGTCATCGGTAAAACAATGCGTTTTTGTTAAGCCAATTTGAATAAGAGGAAAATGCTTTTGGGGAAGGTCAAATAGTTATGCAGCGGTCGCTGTAACGCCAGCCCAGTTAGGATAGATAGATAGATAGATAACACATTTATTCGGCACACAGGACACAAATACACAAAAGAGCAATGACTAAAAATAACAAACATGAAGAAAAAATAAACATTACAATATGTACCTGTGCCTCCAGTGCCGAAAAAGGGGTTGGCTCAGCATATGCTGAGTAATTTTACTCAGCGCTGGTTAAGGATGTAACGTTCATTGTATGCCAAATGTTTTGCATTCGATTGTGATTTAACGATAGCATTTGTGGGTTTCGTTGGCGCTTCTAGCGATTGTCTCGGCATCGTTAATGCAATAGCGAATCCTTGAAACTGAAAGTAGCTTACAGTCTTCTTCTTCTTCTTCGAGTCACCGTTTCAGTCGAACCAGTGTGGTGAAAGGATTGTAAGTGCGCCTCAAAGAGGCTCCTTTCCTGCACTCGACACATGTCTTCGAATTTTTAGTTCTAGGACATGTCGGTTTCCTCACGATGTTTTCCTTCACCGTTTTGAGAACGTGGTATTGCGCACATAAATCTTTCAATCGAAAAACTTATAGGTGCACGTTGGGATTTGAACCGGCGACCTCCGGATTGAAACTCGGGGGTCAGTACCGCTAGACCACCACACTGTAGCTTACAGTAATACAAAATAATTCATGGTTTTAAAGAAATATTGGTTGACATAATGAATTACTGGAAGAAAGTGTTAGCTGAGTTATTCGTGAGAAACAACTACTAGGTTGATTGGAAGAGATCACTTTTAGTGATCATGCCGTCCATTGTGCGTCTACCTAACTGTATTATGTATATGTAAAAAAAAAACAGAAGTATATAATATATAAAACAACTTATATTTACAGGACAATTAAACGAATGCTGTGACAAACTAAAGAAGCTGCGGTCACAGTTGAGCAAGTATGAAGAGATGCTGGCGGAGGCGAGCAGCCAAGTGAGCGCGCCTACCACCCTGCACCCCACCGCTAAAACAAACGGCGCGACGCCACAGCAAGCCACCAGGTGAACATAACCACCTAGTCTAACCTAGTAAGCTAAGAATAGCTTGTATCATGGGAACCAGACAACTGATATAATACTAACACACTTTTTTGTAAATACATACATATTAACACCCAGGCACAGAACAAACATCTACTAACATCTTATAGCCCAAGAGCCCACGACGGCCAGACCTTCGTCATTTTATAAAAGCTGAAAGTTTTTCTGTGCACGTCCCCTGTACAGGTAAGAACGACCAGCGACTATGGAGTTTGGGCTGTGGCTACTTTGGCAGATAACTGGTAGTAAAGTTGGTAATAATAGTACCTAAATTTCGTTAAAGTATAAAGCTCAATTTTTTATATATATTTTCTTCGGGATAACTTTAGAAATCTCGTCATCCATTGCCGGACACTTATGATCGTTGCTACCCCTTGCCAGACACCCTTTTATAAAATGACGAAGGTCTGGCAGTCGTGGGCTCTTACTGTATTTGATTCCGTGCTCATATTTTGTTCTTCACTTTTCCAGCATCGGGTCAAACAACAGCGAGTCCCTGTCCCGTTCCGCGTCGGAGTCGTCCGTGAGCACGGGCACGGGCACGGGCACGGGTGGGGGCACGGGCGCGGGTGGGGGCGGGGGCGGTGGCGCGGCGGGGCGCGCGGCCGGCGGCTCCCCCGAGTCCGGCCTCGGCGGGGAGCTCGCCGCGGCGCATCACGACCACGCGAACTGCGACCACGACAACGAGGAACACGAGCAGGAGTCAGAGTTCGACTACTACTACTGCGAGCCGGACTTGCAGCCCGTCGGCTACTGCAAGGCGCTCTACGCGTTCGAAGGTTTGTCTTCTCACTATAGTGTTTGAAGAGCAGTAGAACTCTCGCCAAGTTCGTTCGGGGAAGTACTGCCACCATGCCCATTTCTGCCGCCGAGCAGTGACGCGTTCGCGTTACTGTGTTCCGGTTAGAAAGGTGTGGTTGCCGGTGAAATTACAGGCACATGAGACATTCCACCTACACGTCTCATAGTTACGGGCGCGTACGATGCTACTTGGGTATTGTCGTACCTAGTAGGGGAGGACCCAAGTCGCATCGGTTGTTATGGGCCGAGGTTACCACTTACCACCAGGTGGGCCATCGGCTCGTTCCGTAACGTGTTGTATTGTGGGCGTTTGAAGGTTGGTCTTCAATATAGTGTTGTATTGTGGGGGCGGGGAACTAGTTTTTTTTTTAATGTAATTGATGTCACGGAACGAGCTGACGGCCCACCTTTTTTTTTATGTAATTGTAGGCACACAAGCAGACGGCCCACCTGATGTTAAGTGGTAACCGCCGCCCATAGACATCAGCAATACAACTCAAGTCCTCTCCATAGTATGAGATGACTCAAGTCGCATTGCGTTGCGTCCATCACCCCGAGACGGGGATGTTTGAAATTTCATCTGAAAGGATATCCTTTGGAATAAAAATAAAAATCGAATTTATAATTAAACCCACATAAAAATTTGTAGTACATTATAATAAGATATTAGGTCCAAAAATAAAACGAAATAACTGAGATACGTACAAGCTAGGTAAGATATAGTATTAAAGCGTGAGGCGTCAAGGAGGAACCGAAAAATAAGATTCGCCCGACCAGAACGCAATTATTACTTATTGCACTAAATATGAAAAATTGTGAGTGAAAAACTTGCTACTTCTGTGTTGTTTTTATATTTAATTGTTCTGTGACGAAACAATATGATATTTTCATCGCGCATTGTGTAGGCGCCGTGGCTTAGTTGGTTAAAGCGCCTGTCTAGTAAACAGGAGATCACGAGTTCGAATCTCGTCGGGGCCTAGGTCCGGTTATTGTGTCAACTTTTTTGCACTTTCTTTTTACCGACCATCAAAAATTTTGGAGGTATTATTATAATTAGGTACGTATACATATAATTGTTTCTTTTTATTATTTACTGCGTCATCTTTGTGTCTTTAGTAAACAGAAGATCACGAGTTCGACTCTCGTCGGGGCCTAAGTCCAATTATTGTCTACTTTTTAGGACTTCAATTTTTGCATTTTTTTTAACCGACTTCAAAAACGTAGGAGTTATTAATATAATTACGTATAAATATTATTTTTTATTTACTTCGTCATCTTTGTCATTTATGAAACGTTTATTTTTATTTGAAAGGATATTGTCTCACACTGGTTCCATATAAAGTTCAAATCAAAACGGTTCAGTAATTTGTTTTAAAGTTAAAATAACTAAAAAAAATACGTCATTCAAATACGCGATAATGAGGAACCATTCTTATTCATTAGCGATGAAGTCGATTTTTTCGTTTTGCTGCACCTAACTAATATATAAGCAATATTTTATTTATCATTCTAAAGCAATGACAAAAGAACATTGCGGCCTTAATGGTTTAATAAAAACAAAAAACCTTATAAACAAATAACTACAGACTTTTAAATATTATTGGTTACGTTTAAAACCAATAAAAAATAAACAAGTTTTTGTCAATCAATACAGTTGATGGACAAAATTATTGTTATATCAGCTTTCAGTATGAATTATACGCTTTTTCCAAGGAATTCATAATTCCTTGGAAACATCGATAAGCAAGTGAAACGCGAATCTATTTATTTATTTATTAAGGCATACATTACAAGCAAACAATATAAATATTTATCTAGAATACAGTTTTGATCTGGCTTGGAACATAACAGATGTGCGCACTGCAAAAACCACTTAACCACACCACATCACATCATGTAATGTTTGTCCGTTGTCCGCAGGTATAGGCAGCGGGTCGACGATGCGTATGGAGGTCGGGGAGCGGCTCCTAGTGTTGGAAACGGACGCCGGCGACGGGTGGACGCGCGTGCGGCGGCACCACACGCGCGAGGAGGGGTTCGTGCCGACCACGTACATCGCCACCACGCTGTACGCGCACGCGGACGCGGACGCGCACAACAACTGAACGGTTCGTTAGACATACCTCACAGCTCAGTTGGTAACTCTGCCTTCTGCGCTATCGTGGGTTCGATTCCGAATTAGGACAAACATTTGTGTGACGAACATAGGTGTTTATTGTGTCTGGGTGTTATATACACGGTACATATAACTAAACAACATTTTTTTTACAATGTTTGTCTTTCTGTCTCTTTGTTCCGGCTAATCTCTGAAATGGCTGGACCGATTTTGACGGGATTTTCACTGGCAGATAGTTGATGTAACAAGGAGTAACTTAGACTACTTTTCCGAGGGGTAAAATAGGGGTGCATGATAAAACCGAATTACACGCGAAGTCGCGGGCAACAGCTAGTTTAATACTAAATATGTAACGGTGACTGCGCATTTACAAATAAATTACACACTAAAAGCAACACTTTGACTAACGCATATGTTAGAATGCACCCACGGCATTGTGCAAGACGCACCGCGATTGGTCATCGCTCACTTTTTACCACATATGCCATTTGTAACGTCCCTTCACTCTGTCAATGATTTACTAAGGCACCTTTTGTTACATTTCAAATGTCATATGCGTCTTCGGAAATGACGTGAGTTTTCACGAGCTACCTAACTCATAGCTTTATTACATTACTTACATTTATTGAATTTCAGATTCAGAATATGAAAATATGTATATGAGTATTAGTTAGGGGACTCCTAGCAACACCTAAGCTAAAGTAATCCATTAGCTCTCAATTCCGTTTGCTTTTCTTAAATATAAAGGGATAGCTTTATTTCCGTAAATTAATTCTTACTGTGCTGTAATTCAGACCTAATTTCTTTTCATTAATTTAATCGTGACGAATAAATGATTTATATTATTTGACTTTCGCTTTTATAAAGATAAGATGAGAGAAGTAGAAAATGTGCAGCCAGGACAACGAGCTCTAAGCTTTTAATGACCATTTTGAAAGCTCGAACGACAACATGCAAAATCTGGCTACTGTTGAGTCTACTTGTATCGTAGTTTTAGATGTTTTTATTTGTTTCAGGTATTATTCTGGTCGTTTATATGTAGGACGACGAACGAGCAGTCCGCGCGGCCCGTACGCGGCCCGTACGCGGCCCGTACGCGACCCGTACGCGGCCCGTACGACGGACGTGCGTCGTGACCTACTGAGATTACATTCAGGAATGTGAGGTGGCTCTCGGACTATGTGCAATCGCCAGCCGCAAACTCGCGCATCTTAAACTATAGTGTTCTTGTGGCCTAAGCATATCCAAATACCGATCAATACAAGAAGTCCCTTGTACGAGACGCCAGTTTAGACAGATGCTACTTTTATTCCTGTCGCGGGACTCCTTGTTTTGAACGGCGTGAATGCAGTATATTATATTCCCGCGGCAAGTTTGGATAACTATAGAAATATTTTTGTATATCGCCTCTTCTTTATTCCCCCTGTCCCTGTCATCTATGCCATTATTGAACAAAATGGAAAAATATTCATAGTAACATTCCATGATCTAATTTATTGTGTATATTGTTGGTTATGTGACATACATATTTTCATGTATGATTTTGTACCGTAACTTAATGTTAATGTATTATGTAACTTATCTTCATTGTGCCAGCTGTTTTACGTTATTAAGTTGTCGTACTTATTAATAATTGTTGCTTATGTGATTTGTCGATAGAATTATCTGTCGTATGTAACGGTGCCTTGACTGGGACGTTAAGTTTGGTAAGTGGGGGAGGTTGCGATATTGAAGTACAGTTTGATGTACGTAAATAATTTCCTTTTTTTTTTCATATCGCATCCACCCTAATTTCAGGCATCGTGTCCGAGCAACAGCACAATCAATAATGGAATTCGAAAATATAACTTTATTAAGAATTCATGTATTATAATGTCTCATAAGTATCTCAGATTTATTGGAATTATATACTTTAATTGATCCGGTTACACGTAATGTATTATAATTAATTAGTAGTTATTGAATTTATGTAGTTAAATGCTAGCTAAATATTTTCATGACTAGCCAATGCTATTTTTGAGAAAGTGCTATATGCCTGACCGCGTATACTTCAATGTATTTATATATAGGTGAGGAGATGGATGTACGTATGAAAATGATTTTCTTATAAAATAAACATATTTGAGGACCTAACTTGAGTGTTTCATTTGATATTCTATGAATATAAATCTAAATTAAATGGTAAAAAATAGTGTTTTCAAGTTCTTTTAATAGAATTAAGCAAAAATTTTATTTAATAGTCTTATAAGATAGATCGCGTGTAGTACAATTTTACTAACATTTATTTTGTCTGTAAATATCGGTACAGATCCCTATACCATATCGGTATAGGCCCACGTTGCTCACGTCCGCAGCCAATTACCCTGAGAATCCCTACACGTTTCCCCCGGGTGGTGCGAAAGGAGCAACCCAAAGCAGCAGTAGAACTTCGCCCGGAGAAATACTGCCAAGCAGTGATGCACTCGTGTTGCTGTGTTCCGGTGTAATTGCAGGCGCATGAGACGTAACGTCCCCGTCTCGGAGTGATGGACGCAACGCAATGCGACTTGAGGCATCTTGTAGGTACTTTGAAGGGGACGACTTGAGACGTATTGCTGTTGTCTATGGGCGGCGGTTACCACTTAACATCAGGTGGGCCGTCATTTCGTGTCGTCACCCGACACAACAAAATATATAAAAAAAAACAAGTTACTAGTAAGCGAATTGACATATCCCTGAGATACAGGACTTGCAATGAAATTAGCAGTCGTCAAATGATAATGTTTTATTGGCTAATAATTTAGTTTTAGTAGTAGCCTTCGACAATGCAACCTCGAGAGTTACAATAACGAAATGCACTAAAATATAGAGAGCGTGGTGGTCTAGCGGTACTGACTCCCGAGTTTCAATCCGGAGGTCGCCGGTTCAAATCCCGACGTGCACCTATGAGTTTTGCAATTGAAAGATTTATGTGCGCAATACCACATTCTCAAAACGGTGAAGGAAAACATCGTGAGGAAACCGACATGTCCTAGAACTAAAAATTCGAAGACATGTGTCGAGTGCACGAAAGGAGCCTCTTTGAGGCGCACTTACAATCCTTTCACCACACTGGTTCGACAGAACCGGTGACACGAAGAAGACTAAAAATATTCCGTAACATTTATGCATAGATTATATATTACAAAAAAAAATACGTGTTTTAAATCATTTAAACATTTCAAAACTAAATATTCAAACGCGTCAGTTAAATTCGAATTTCGCAACGCAGCAAAAATAAACATAATCAAGTGACCGATTAGTTAAAATTAGCATTACCAAAGCTTTGCACTTGTGCAAGGTTCATGCAACGTTCCTTTCTAACGGAGGAATGACCGGCTAGCCTTGCGCGCCGCGAAACCTTGGCGCATCCAATTACCCACCCCGCCAACTATAAACATTTCACGTTATTAATATACATTTTGATTGATATATATGAATTAGGTTATAATATATGTTTTTAGAATTACACCGTAGAAATATATGTGATACCCACTTTTGGGAGAAGACGATGGCTTCCGAAATACAGTTTATAACTAGTTCGGGAGCCAAAGGCTTCAATTCAATTGATTGTACAATTATGCTAAAACAATAAAGATTATTATTATTATTAATTATTAATAATAATAATAATTATCGCTTGGTTTTTATTAATTAACCAGCTGTTGCCCGCGACTTCGTCCGCGTGGAATACGGTTTTATCACGCACCTCTATTTTACTCCTCGGAAAAGTAGCCTAAGTTACTCCTTGTTACATCAGCTGTCTGTCCAGTGAAAGTCCCGTCAAAATCGGTCCAGCCATTTCAGAGATTAGCCGGAACAAACAGACCGGAAGGATAGTCGAGTTTGTATGAAACTTAAGAAAAGGTCGTGAAAGTAGTTAAATAAACACCTAGGGATAAAGTTTCATTACGTTTATATTTTACGGTTTTTACCTCTTATTTAATGAGACCAAAAAATATATGCGTCCTTTCTCTGTTAGGTATACCTAAATTATAGTTGATATTCTTCATATCTAGTGGATTGGTAAACTAATTAGCGGGTGCTTTTTCAAGTTCATAGGTTTGTCTTTCTCCGAAGGTGTAGGCAGAGACGACGGAACATGTCTCTTCTATTGGTTACAATTCGTGGGGAACGTTACCTACCTATATTTTTTTATTGTACTGTGTGCTCTATGGATCTTTTCTGAATTAAATTATTATTATAAAGCTCATCGCCGCCATTAGTTTCTTACAATATATCCTCTACCTAACGCACAGCCGACAGTCAATGCAAATGCATACTTATTGCCATTTTTATGACTTGCGTGTTAAGCATCCGATTAAATCTGACCCATCGCAGTTACAAAAACTCGTGGACGCAGCGTAGAAGTAATCATGGGCCTCCTAATTATGTAGTAATTATAATGATTAAATTAGTAAATACACGCTTTACCGCATAATTTAAAGTTTGCATGAGACTTGCCTCCATTGCGTTCGCTGCTCCATTGGCCGACTGTAGCGCCTTCCGTGTTTTGCCACGCAACCATTGCGTAACTTCAAGCTTGTTAGACAATTTCGGCATGATGCGTGCCCAGTGCTACGCGTAAGAAGCAAGTTTGTAGGGTATCAGAACTTAAGAGGCAATGTATTACGTGCCCACCAACAGCGATGGAGCTGTGTTATAGTAAATGTTACTCCCTAGAGAAACAAGTTTAGCAGAGGGTTCGCCCTCTGAGGTCGGGGATTGTGCAAATACATGATTGGTTTCCTGCTTGGGCTCCCGAGCGACAGTTTCATTACAGTAATCCTGTGAACTGCTGATAGGAAAAGTAAAAACTAAACCCAATTAGCGGCTACTTAAAACAATGAGTAGGTACTGTTTCTATGTGACTAGGGTAAAGCCAAAAGGAAGGGTTATGTCTTTAGCAGAACAAGTAGGATAAATGTATGTTAGTATTTATTTTCATTAAAGAAGATTGGAGAACCTTGCGTCTATCCCTAGAATATGGCTAGGCAATCTTAATGGAACCAGTCTTGAATTTGAACTAGCTTTATCCAAAGTCGGTGTTATTTCTTTCACTTTTTCGTTAAGTAGTTTTATTGAAAATCTCCATTACAGGAAAATCAATAATACCTATGATTTTGCTTCAAGCCTAGATACATAAGGCAGTTAGGTAAATTGGCATTTACCCATCGTGTGGAACAGGTCTAGAGAACCTATCATGACCCGCGTGTTGCAAAGCTACTTTAATCAGTATTAGATAAAACTAGCTTTGCAACTTATACATTAGTATATCCAACATGTTGTCACATTGCTCGCTTCGACACACAAAGCCGTCGCGTCGGACACGAGGGGATTAACTGGATTTTCCGCGGGACACTTGACGTGCCGCATTACGACCGAAAGGGTTTCTGTTGGAAATGGCTTTCTTCGTAAAGAGATTTTCGGTAGATTCATTTATTTGTTTACACAGTGTGGATCAATACGTAGCGAGCCATTTACGGATATGTCGAAGCATAAGTAGCCTTTGGTCACAAAATAATTCATACCTTCGGTGTAATATATACTAATATAATAGATTGTGTCTTTTGTCCTCATAATTAGCAAACATGTGGGTAAACTTGATCCTTGTATCGAAATCTAAAGTGTGAGAAGGTCATTGGAGATTGAGAAATGTTCAAGAAATATAAAGTGGAGACTCTATTTTCCTTGCGCTTACTAACAATAATAGATCACAGAATGAAAATAAAATAACTTACTACTTAATATTAACCTATGTTTATTCACACTGACAGATTTTTTAATCGCTGAGGTTCCATTATGAAAAGTCAAATGCTTCTGACAAGAATCTTTGCTACGAGAAAACTTTGAGTTTTAGTTATATCGATAAAGATCTCCACCATTATCAAAATTATATCGAAAAAGTTCTCAGAATCACGAATATTCCAGATAAAGACTTTCAACATAAAATTAATTCAAGCATATTTGATGAAGAAATCATCGGGGCCACATGAGTAATAAATTGTATTTCGTAAAACAAACTGCTATTCGGTGACAGGGAAATCAACATCGCTTACAAAATATCCTTCTAATTCTTATCTATACATCTATACAAATAAATAAAATTGGAGTGTCTGTTTGTAATATTAAAATAACCGCTTTTTACTAAGTGTGTATACACGGTACATATACCAAAACTACATTTTTTACAATTTTTGTCTGTCTGTTTGTTCCGGCGAATCTGTGAAATGGCTGGACCGATTTTGACGGGACTTTCACCGGCAAATAGCTGATGTAACAAGGAGTAACTTAAGCTACTTTTCCTAGGGGTAAAATAGGGGTGCGCGATACCGAATTCCACGCGGACGAAGTCGCGGGCAACTGCTAGTGTTAAATATACAAGTGAGTGAGAGGTATTTGGTATCGTAAAATGAAAGTCTATTCTAGTGGTCACCACTGTCGTGTCCATGCCATCGACAAAAGGTATATAGAGCAAATAATTCTTATTTTCTACCAACTGAGATCAAGTTTGCGGATACAGTAATAAGGGCGAGATACAGCATAATAAAGAAGCCACACAAAAAGTATAATAATAATAAATATTGATAGACATTTTACACAGCGCAATCTAGCCTCAAAGTAAGCTAAGCGTAGCTTGTACCATGTATCATGAGACACACTGATATAATACTTTTTTTTTTGTAAATACATACATATTAACACCCAGACACAATAAACATCTATATTCGTCACACAAATATCTGTCTTGGGTGGATATCGAATCCACGACTTACAGCGCGAAAGGCAGAGTTACTACCAACTGAGCTGTGAGCCAAGTATATTAACATGTTTTTGATTTTACATGTATCGTTCTGATTTGGCATAAAATAATCTTCGCTTCGGTGGGCGCGTTACCTCTTTTAAAGCAAGAATAGTTAAATTTCTTCGCGTCATTCCCAAGGCGGTAACCGCCTTAGGGCCTATAATTTGTCAGCCTCCTTATGGAGCGTGACTCATCGGCACGTTTTTGTTAATCCACTCTTGCAAGGAAACTTTAGTCAATTAATTTCATTATTAATAAAGGGTGCGATCTGGTAATTGGGTTACTTGGGTTATTACCGCAGCCCGCCTGCCACTGATGACTTCAGAGAAATTGGTAGTAACCCGGCCTTCGAGACTGGAGTTCCGAGTTCTGTCCTCGACAATTGCAAACGTTTGTATGTAATAATAAACTTGGTTCTCGTTGTTAGATGATGTCTTGTGTTATTGGGTATGCCACCTGCTGCAGTGATCCTAGTGTGTGTGTGTGTTTGTTTATTAAACTGTATTTTTATTCAGTTTAATGTACCCATATTGACTACTCTCTTATATTATAATAAAATCCATGGTTCATTTTAGCATTTTTCCTATGACCAATTTTTTTTTTTTTCATTCTGGTTGATTAAAATCCTTGTATAATTATTTTGGTTCACGTCTCTATATATATATATATATATTTATTTTGGGAAAAGTTATTTTAATTGTTTTTATGATTCAGTTTAAAAAATACATGTAACCCAAAATTATTTTCACACTTCTACCATCAACCCCTATTTTTTTATTGCGATATACTTTAATAAGTTTCAACCCTCGGTGGTCGATTAATGATAATATTTTTTTTCGTTTTTAATGACACTTTTACCTTAACGTGGCATTGCAACGCATGCCGGGTACAGCTAGTATATTTATACCTATATATATCCCGCATAATGATAGAACGCTTGGACCGCAAATTCTCATAAATGTTAATGCGATCATGTAAGTGATATTAATGTGACGTAGCCCACTTTCATGGCGTGGTGCCGGCCGCTGGTGTGGTGGTAGGTGGTAGGGTGGTAGGTGGCCGCAGTGTCCGAACAACCGTCGGCGCCGGCGCATACTTCCGAAACTATACGCGAATACCTTACTTGGATTTATTGTTTGTGAAGTGTCGAATTTTGTTTATCACAATATTTGGACTACTGATTTTAAAATTTGTAAGTAAATTTTTATTTCATTTATTGTAAGATATAATCTTTCACCTTTTCATTAGTGTTAATAATAAAGTAATAATTACAATCGTAAAAAAAGGGATCATTAAATATTAATTTAAGTCTTGTATTCTAACACCGCAGAGGTTAGGACTTCAAGTCGCGTTCGGGATACATTTCGGGGAACAAAATTCAAATAAAAATTTTCCAGCTTTATCAGATTTCATTTACTGGATGTATAACAAAGAAAACTCGGTTATAAGTCTTTCCACTCCAAAAACTTATTGACAAATATAACAAATTTTTACGTAGATTAATCTGAAAGAGAAAATATATGACGAACTTAAAAAATGTTGAAGTAGGACTTAGTAAACCGTATGATGTAATATATAATAATATCTCGTAAATCGTCCATAAACCAGGCCAATTACCAAACAAAACACAGCGTGGATAATGAACCACCTAACATTCAATACCATCGCTGCAATTGACCCGTTTGCCGCCGCGCAAGCTATAACAAGCCGTTGGCCACGAGATCTGTTATTACGACAGCATCGATTTTTGGTGACTGTAATCTTTTTACGACCGTATTGATGTTGGCAACACTATGCTTCTTCTTCTTCGAGTCATCGGTTCTGACGAACCAGTGTGGTGAAAGGATTGTAAGTTTTGAGGCTCCTTTCGTGCACTCGACACATATCTTCGAATTTTTAGTTCTAGGACATGTCGGTTTCCTCACGATGTTTTCCTTCACCGTTTTGAGAACGTGGTACACATAAATCTTTCAATCGAAAAACTCATAGGTGCACGTCGGGATTTGAACCGGCGACCTCCGGATTGAAACTCGGAGGTCAGTACCGCTAGACTACCACGCTCTCAAAATCGTCAACACTATGCTGTCGACTGTGGTTGCATCTAGCGCACATGCTTACAGTAGCTTGCGGAGTTTTCGTGATTGCATGGTTTGCATGGGAAATCGCGGGTAATCACTGGATACTGGTATTTAAACGGTTCCAATCGAATACATCGCTCTTCCGATATGTAACTCTATCGCATCGTAAGCCTTATAATGTATGCTTCCACTGTTTGAGACGCAATCTGCTAATGTTGGTTGCCCAACGGAAGCCTAATGGCTTTTTGGCATGCCTTTCAAACCTGAGAACTTGAACTGAACTTAGTACTTACTCGTTGTATGTTGTAAATTTTAACATGAACTTAACAACTTTGGCTACCTAATAATCCTACCGATGACAATACGAAACGGACAGTTCTGGCAATGTTCAGTTATGTCGTAGAGTAAGCGGCTTTTGTGGAAAATTGGAAAAAAATATATACTTAGGTTAGGTAAATAATTATATATATATAGTAAATTCAGGGTCAGTTAATACTGCAGTATAGAACTGAAGGTCCAAAGGGTCAGAACATGACAAAAAATTCTTTAAAAAAATGTGTCTATTAATACACTAGTCTATAAATGTGTCTTTCGCATTAGATTTACTTTCGGACTTAGGATGGATCATAGGCTAAGGCCGCAAAAGAGAACATTACCTCTATTATAAACTTACATTATTATTTCATTATTTTTATTTTTGTATTTTATCATTATTTTGTTTCACATAACATTTATCTTTCTGTACAGTTACCAAATCTTTAACGAGAGAATCGAAGGAAATAATCAAATGTTAATTCAAGGATTTGTAATGATGAACTTGTAAGTAGGTTTTACGTAACCTTTAATCTTGAAAAATCTTGACAAAACACCCAGATCGAACTTTAACGTGTTAGAATTTGATTAGCAGGACCTACTTCTTAGCGACTCGATCACTTCGAAGACAGGCTTATCAATGTAAATGAGCCAGGGAAACCATTTAGAATTGTGAAATGATTTCATAATAGTCCAAACATTTGGCATAGTTTATCGCAGTGTTTATAACCGCGTTATTCGCAGCAATTCAAGCAACAGCGTACGCAATCGTTACGCAAGGACCGGTCCGGAGTCGCTCCATTTCAGACGATACCATTTCAGCGAGCATGTGTTTGGAAACTACCCTCGCAAGCCGCATATCCGGCCATATTTCAACAAGCAATTTTCCAGAACAATGGGGTACCTATATGTACGGGAGGTTATTGTTATTAGAGTATTACCTTGATATTTGGTTTTTACCTGAGTGAGTTTGTAACAAAAAAAAGTAACATATTTTACATCAAATATTTTAAGCTATTGCATAGCTTCTATCGCGGGCCTTGCGCGTGGAGACCGAATCCAGAAATTCCGTAACGAAAAAAACCTAACACCCCCCACTCCGACCGGCACAGCGGTGATACTTTTTAGTTCCATCTATCGATAAATACCAGAACTTTTAATGACTTTTTGAAATATCACGCGCAATAGCTTTACCGCGGCAGTCTCAGAGTGCCACACGTCTTTTTTTTTATATTTTTGATATTAAATATGTGACGTTCTTTCACGATGTCTGGGTGGATACCTAGAATAACTGATAATTTGGATGTGCATTTTTGATGGGTAGTATCCTGTTTTTTCCCAAAGATATAGTCTACTAGCTGCGTCCCGTGGTGTTACACATGGTGAGTTCCCACGGGAACTGCACTGTTTAAGGATAAAAAGTAGCCTATAATCGTCTCCAAGGCATCTATCTCTATATTATCTATCTCTATCATTAAAATTCATCATAATCGATTCAGCTGTTTAGGCGTGAAAGCGTAACAAAGAAACAAACACATTTTCGCATTTATAATATTATGATTAGGATAGACTTTTTTTTTTAATAAATAAATAAATAAATAATGGTGGACATTTCACACAGCACCATCTAGCCCCAAAGTAAGCTAAGCATAGCTTGTATCATGGGAACCAGACAACTGATATAATACTTATATATACTTTTCTTTTGTAAATACATACATATAATACATATTAACACCCAGACACAGAACAAACATCAATGTTACAAATGTCACATAAATGTTTGTCCTGAGTGGGGATCGAACCCACGACCTACAGCGCAGAAGGTAGGGTTACTAACCAACTGAGCTATGAGGCCAGTCAAAACATACATAGACATAGAAAATAAATTATTTTACTCCCTTTTAATATTAATTTCTTTATTTTTTTGTAGTGTGAGTGCGTTAAGTTTGTATTGCTTTACTTGTCATTGTTAAAAGCTGTTTGTATTCCGAAATAACCTAGCGTGTGATGATTCTACTATTTTTCACAAGTAACGATGGACGCCAAGCAATAACCAATAGAAGGGTTTCGGTTGAGCGCTCGACCCCATAACTCACCGGTCGATCCCCGGGACGAATCACTCCATTACCGGTCTCGGCTGATTGCAACTGAACACGCCATTCCGAAACACCATCGCTCGTTTTACGGCACAGTTACACAGGAAACTCATTTAACACAAGCCTTACTTGGCAGACTTCCCTCTCACACTACTTTTAGCGATGGCTCTGATGATTGGAACGTGTAAATCACTGTGGTTTGTGTGGATGTTGGTTATTCCTTCGTGCCAAACTGCTGAACCGATTTGGGTAAAATTTAAACATAAGTAGATGATGACCTGGATTTTTTTCCGTTATACCACGGGGATTAGCACAAATTATAAAAGTTTTGTTAAAGCATACTTAGTGTAAATCGTGATGTAGATAATCTTATTTTATTATTAGGTACTAGGGTGACTATGAATTCCGTCCTTCGAATGGAGTGTTTTCATTCGGATTGTTGGTCTCGGCTTTAAGAATCGAAAATCCATTTCGAAAGCCATATGTATATACTATCGAAATCGAAATATCGAATTATTAAGCTGGCAACACTTTTTAAGTAAATGCATGCCCGTCTTTTTCTACTTGGCGTACTGCGAGAAACAAACAAAACCACGCGAATGACAGAAAGTTAAGCGCTTGGCCTTCACCTGCGCCTTTTTTTCATCACAATAATGATTACATTTATGTATATGCAAACTGCATTGCAAATTCAAGTCTAAGAGTCGGTTCAGATGGCTGGCTAGCATCCTGCTATAGCATATATAATATTTGCCGGTTACTAGCTGTTGGTAATTATAATAGTAGTTATTATTCGTTTTTTCTTAATGAGAATAGTTTTCGTGACGAATAACTTTTATAAACTACAGATGATTACAGTCTAAGATAAATAAAAAAAAAAAACAATTATATGTCTTTCTTTTTTTATTTATTTATTTTATTTGCCTAGCTATGGGAAACAGGCGTCATTATATGTATGTATGTGCAGTTGTATTTATTTTTAGTTTCTGAATTACATTTGGGATTTTGGGAATGGCCGTGTGAAGATTGATATTAATACTTCAAACAAAGTACGCGTTTACACATAAAAGTAAATGAAAAATTGCCTAGGATAGGACGATGCATGATAAATTCACAGCCGTCCGGGGAAATCTATTGGGCTACGCGGCAATTTGTATTCAAAGTATTCGTGCAAGTAGGTACCTTTCAAATTGTCTACCTTGGAACTTTAATACGTCTAGTGTTACCGTTTCTACTTGAAAATTAAATGATATATTCAGTATTTATTCTTTGAACGTTATTTATAATTAAATCCAACTGAGTTGCCAAATATAGAACGCAACCAATTTGTGTTTCAAGCATCAAAAGGTTTATTTATAAAATACTTACACGCTTTTAAAGACAATGGTTACGTAAAATAATTGTGACTCATAATCCTAAGAAAAAGTATTACGAAAGACTATAACCCGACCCATGCCGCTAACTGGAGAAAGTTGGAGGTTTGCAAAATCGAATTGTTTACCAAATGCTTACAACCTTTCCAATACACACGTGTGACCGACCAAGAGCCGACAGACTTCTCCCGTTACTTTGCTTTTAAAATTAGATTATTTATCGTAGCAGAAGTAACATATAAATTTAATGAAAATTGGAAGACTAGCTACCGCCCAGCCCATTAGCTGTGGTTGAATGTTAG
The DNA here is from genome assembly GCA_947359385.1 of Chesias legatella. NCBI lineage: Eukaryota > Metazoa > Arthropoda > Insecta > Lepidoptera > Geometridae > Chesias > Chesias legatella. Next base: position 8,416,478 of record OX375780.1, on the reverse strand, counting down.
GATTCACGCAATTAAGAGGATAAAGAAATAATTTTATTTATTTAAATAATAAATAATAATATTTATTTTAATCTGGGACTAACGTTTAAAACGGGTTTTTTCTTAAATTCATAATGTGTACTCTACTAGAAAGTGTACTAGATTGTTCCAATTTCGTGTGTGACATCGTTTAAGTATGCAGTTTATAAAGCTAAGTACCTAGTTGAGAGACGGGCGTGAATCTTCTTAACTTTACACTTATAAATGATTCGTGCAGTGAACGCTTCCAGAATCTAACTGATAGAGTACTTAGTATTATAAGTACTAAGTAGGTAGCCCTAACCTTAGACATATTATTTACACTCCTTAAAAAAGTATTCGCAAAAATTAATTTGTGTCTACAAAACTTTGATAAGCTAAAAAGATATTTTGATTCTAGCTAAGGTATATTTTTTTTTTATGTAATACATTTACGGAACGAGCCGACGGCCCACCTGGTGTTAAGTGGTAACCTCGGCCCATAACAGCCGATGCGACTTGGGTCCTCCCATACTAGGTATGACAAGACCCAAGTCGCATCGTATGCGCCCGTAACTGTGAGACGTGAAGGTGGAATATCTCATGTGCCTGTAATTTCACCGGCAACCACACCTTTTAAACCGGAACACAGTAACGCGAATGCGTTACTGCTTGGCAGCAGAAAAGGGCATGGTGGCAGTACTTCCCCGGACGAACTAGGCGAGAGTTCTACTGCTCTTAAATAAATGCTTATAAATATCTTAGCATGATGTGATTAAAAACGACAGCCAGCAACCTTAAAATCATTACAACATCACATCACTATTCAAATGTTGCATTAATGAGTTCAACGAACAAACTGGAACTTTCATTCGTGTTGAAAACATAAAAGCGATATTTTCCTCTTGTGTAAACTCTGTAGCAGTAGGTACGAATAACATCGTCCATGAACAGTTATTTTTTTTCGTCATTCACAAGAGAACCATGGGGACCAATGAAATGGGTAAGACGTTTATACATAGAAAGTAATAGGAAGGTTAGTATTTTTTTAACACTACAACTTCAAAACTCAAAATATCACAATTATTATAAATGTGAAAGTGTATTTTGATATTATTTGTTACTCCTTGAAGCCAAAACTATTGAAAAACGGGGAAGTTGCTAGTAATGCTCGGAGTAAATTCGGTTGCTTGTCTCTTGTTATTTATTATTAATGTACATATGCTTTCAGAGCTTTTACAAGTTTGTTGTCAAGGGATTATTTCGCGTGTAGATTTCTATTCGTGACCCTCTCCAAAGTTCAGAATTTATTTACTTATTTCGCACTAGCTGACTCCAAATTTATTCCAGTAGAAAAAGCACTTTCGAAGATTCCCAAATTTACCAATGTTTCCGAGTAACGTTTTCAAAATTCCACAAACAATGTATGTAGAATTGATGTTTCAAATACTTATTTGTACTTCGGTATACAGCTCAAAATTAATTTTGCCCATAGCTCTCCGCTATTTCTAACCAAGGTAGTAGTCATGGTAAGATGGCGCAGGGGATGCCAAGAATCACCATAAATTATTACTTCCATAAAGAATGAATCTGGCAACGCATAATAGGTGAAGTCTACGGCTGGACGAACATATGCCACTCTATGGAACTTAGCAACATAGGTAGGATGTACTCGGGCTATGAGCTATGAGCTATTCATTTATTATAGTAGTGGCTATTTCTATATGGCCGCTTATAGCGTTCAGACTTCAAAGTTTCGATGTATCCGTGAAAAGTTTCGTTAAATAAATAGAAAGGATGTGTCTTTTCAATGAGTAAATTTAATGAAAATCGCGCAACAAATTCAATTTTTGTGTCGACTGGAGAGGCAAAAGAGTAACCTATTTGGCGAAGGTCCAAAACGACATTAGCTTTAAGAGTAAATATTGACTGCCGAAAAAGGTCTTCCAATACAATTTAACAGGTAAACTTGTTAGTTTTGTAGTAAGACAGCGTTTTTTGACCTTCTTTATATCCCTTACCAAATTTGGGAATGCGGAACACTTAGGGACCTAGGATTGGAATTGGAAAACATTCTTGTGTCTCGAGGGAAGAACAGTTTTGGTCAGTAACAGGTGTGTTGCTATTTTTTGAAAATAAATTCGTGATTCATACATTTTTGTTTTATATATTCCGTTAGATAAATATTATTTCGTATGGGTAGACGTGACTTGGTCGCGTGGTTTGCGGCCTTTCTGAGATGAAGGTGGAATGTTTCCATAACTAAACACCTTTGAAATCGAAAAGCTAAAAGAGTGTTTTACTGTCTGAAAGCCTTTAATTTAAATATTACGATTTTAATTTAACTTGGATTTAATATTATTATTTTATAATGTTGAGGATGTCCATCATATCATAAGCGATAGATGACACTTTTTTATGAATTAAAAAGCATAGTCGAATTAAGGTGTATGTTAAGTTTTTAATTCATTTTATCTTGCTGTCATTTGTAATATTTTTCAGTTATTTGATGTTAATGGCTGTAAAAATATATAAGTTTTATTGTAATGTTACCCAAGAGCTAAATAAGAATATTTGTTGTTACGCTTACTTTATTGCTTAACTAAGTATGTTAAGTAGATGATTAAATAAATTTTTAACATACATACTGCTATTGCTTATATGAAGTACTATTGACATGATGGCCTTAACACATTTTTTGTACATTATGCAAAAAGGTCACAAATCTTATATTATGAGGCATAATAAAAATACTTCTGTCTACACTGTCTGTCTCACTAAAAGTGTAAATTTTGACTTAGTTATTATAATAACTGAGTATCAAATGACAATAGTGATTCATTATTAGGGTTTTATTAAGCATGTCTCATTTTCAATGTTTGAATTTACTAAATTCGAGATCTCCAAACTTCATAAAATACTTTCTAACTTAAGTCTCTGACAATAGCCAACCATACCCCGTCTGAATTTGTACAAACCTGATTGGAATTTAATTAAATCCGACACACGAATATATACAAGATGGCGGGATGAAGTAACACTGCCAGATAGCAGCCTCCGGGTATATAGTTTGTCCCTATATACTGATGCTTACATACATAATTAATACGACGTTTATAATGCAATAGTCAATCTCCATAATTAACGATATCCAATTAATCGTTTAACACAGACCTACGCGTAACTCGAAAGCTTATCAAGTGAACAAATGAAACTCTAATAAATAAATTAGGCTATTGCGGTTAAAAGCTCACATGAAGAAGAAATGGCTGAAGTAATAAAAATGCCCAAATAATACATGAATCACTCCTTGTTCCCTTAGGAGACGCCAATTCTCAATGAGCCGCGTTTTTTCGTCATGTCACCTATACCATCTTTGCAGCCAAGACGTGACAAGTAGTATGTTCTTCGCACTACTGGTATCCCCACTAAACATTCAACTAACATTTCCAATAAATAATTCCGCAAATTATATTCTAAAAACACAATTAAATAATATACGTTGATAATTTATTTGGCCACGTACTTGAAATTACTATGTCTATCATTCTAAAATTAAACCTTCATATATGAGTGTAGAACAGAGTCCCTTTTCAGGGCAAAAGCAATGAGTTGTTACTTCATCTGATTGTCTCCTCGCTCCTTGTCTTCTCGTATCTCATGAAACATTCATTTATTATAATAAAGTGCTTTTAATTTGATACTGCCTCCTCCATGCGTAACGTGTCTTTGATCTTTGTAATATTTTACTCATATTAAATCCGAACGAATTTAAAATTGAAATTCATAAAAAAATTCCAGAATACTTACTATACAGTCGATTTTATTTAAAGTAGATAGGTATGAATATTTCTCAAGTCCTAGGGGACTTTGTTCCTGGCACACATTTTAGTTTAACAAGCAAATAGTTATTAAAACCTCCAGTTTAAAAAAACACCATAAAGTAACAAAATACTTTAGAACAGCTGGAAAAATTTTCATCAAATGCAGGACGACAAAAATCCCGTTCGGATAAGCGAAAAAAAATATTAAACGCACATGAGGTATTATACCTTCAACTCCCAGAGTTACGGGACGATGCAACTATTCGGTGTTCCCATGACTAAGTAGGGGAGGACAGTATTGCTTTTGTTATAGGCAGAGTTCATCGCTTCACACCAGTTGGGCCATCGGCAATTCATCTTTCATCTCGTTCGTAAGACATTCACTTAATAAATAAACTGCGCTTTCCTGCACAGCTAATAGCAGAGACAAAACCATGACTTGGAACATATAATATTTTAAGATCATGCCAAAGAGTTATCTTGATGCAAGCATCGCGTATCTCACCAGATACAAAATCGTAGTACCTAAATATAATAGCCGTAGACAAATTAAATAGCTTTCACCTTTTCGTTTTATCGGCTTCCGCTCAAATACCTATCAAACGAAATCCATCAGCACAAATTCAATTTGGTCCATAACAAATACTACAAATTAATTATTTCTGCTACTGACAGCCATAACAAAGAGAACCAGTTTGATTGGAAATGACATAACAACCGAAGACTGGACCAAACTGACGCGAAGAGTTATTCCATTTAGGGGAATCAAATCATGAGTACCTTACCGTACAAGTTGTCCGTAATTTAATTATTATAAAATTACAAATCCGATAATTTCACTAAGGCCCGAACATTTTTGCGACATGAAAATGTTAATGAATTCGTAAACTTAAAAAAAAAACATAAGACGCAAGACTGTGTAAGTTTTATTATAATCTTTGTAATAAAACTGGGTGATGTCGCTTATACGCTCTTTGGTAGCGATTTGGAGATTTTTCTGCCAAATTTTAATTGTCCGAACCAATGAAAAGTTCTCACGAAATGCGGACAGAAGAAGGCCAAAGTCCTAATAAATCTGGGCTGGCGGTACTGGCCAACCGGAGATGGTTGATATTACTTAGTTGAAAAAAAATATGTTCAATATCTGTCATAATTTGGGATGTCGCATAATTTTTGTTAATTAATTGAAGTGTCCAGATAATAGATATTTAGCTAAACTGGCTTGGGGTGAAATAGATGAAATTACAGGCACACGAGATATTCCACCTACACGTCTCAGAGTTACGGGCGCATACGTTGCGACTTAGGTCTTGCCGTACCTAGTAGGGAAGGACCCAAGCCGCATCGCTTGTGGGCTGAGGTTACCACTTAACACCAGGTGGGCCGTCAGCTCGTTCTGTAACTGTACCACACAAAAAAAAAAAGAATAGATGAAAGCTTGGTAATGAAAGTGAAGCAGTTTGAATTGTTTCTGTCTTGTTCGAGACAGACATCTGAAATTGCACATTTTGGCCAGATTTTACCAAGTAAATTTAAAGTGCCTGCCACGGGGTGGAACTTGCTATGTTTAGAACGTATTGTTTCGCACTATACACCTATATGCAATGCTGCCGGTGTTTAGCATTCTTGATAACATAGTGTTTAGTTTCTTGTTTACATAATTATGATATTACAACTTTAAAAGCAGTAGAATTCACGTTAAGTTCGTCCGGGGAAGTACTGCCACCATTTCCATTTCTGCCGCCAAGCAGTAATGCATTCACGTTACTGTGTTCCGCTTTGAAGGGTGTGGTTGCATGTGAAATTACAGGCACATGAGACAAACCACTATCTCAGAATTACGGGCGCATACCATGCAACTTGGGCCTTGTACCTAGTTGGGCTGGACCCAAGTCAAATCGGTTGTTATGGGCCGAGGTTACCGCTTAAAACCAGATGGGCCGTCGTTCCGTAACTGTAACACATAAAGAAAAAAATTGACTGTACCTCGTAAAGAAAAAAATTTTCTTCTTCTTCGAGTCACCGGTTCTGTCGAACCAGTGCGGTGAAAGGATTGTAAGTGCGCCTCAAAGAGGCTCCTTTCGTGCACTCGACACATGTCTTCGAATTTTTTGTTCTAGGACATGTCGGTTTCCTCACGATGTTTTCCTTCACCGTTTTGAGAACGTGGTATAGCGCACATAAATCTTTCAATCGAAAAACTCATAGGTGCACGTTTGGATTTGAACCGGCGCCCTCCGAATTGAAACTCGGGTGTTAGTACCGCTAGACCACCATTCAACTGAAACGCAACGACGCAGTCGATTGATATAATTACGGTTTGTTGGTCATGATTCGTTTTTGTGGAAGTATCTTACGTCTTATTATAAGCCAGTTATGTCTTAAAAGCCCTCAAGTGTACTTGAGATCGTGGGCGGGATGCCAGGACATACTATTCCTCGCAGATCCTTCAAAGTGATTGCACACGTTTCGTCAGAAACTGGATGAAACAAATTTCGTCCAAATCTGTCAAGAGCAACAGAAATTCTAGCTTGTGTTTATAAACTGTTAAAAGTTTAACTCTAAATTGCCTCTGAATCTCTCCGCACCATTTAACTAAATTCTCTCTTTGTGTGACAGGATCGCGGGGAGGAAGGCAGATTTATCTGTTTACATAGAGTTCTACAGGTTTTCGATGACTAATTATAAATGTACGTAAACCAGTTCTCTGTAAATTCAGGTCACCAGTTTTTGCCCATAAGGATAGAAAACCTGAAAATAATATATGATCTGGGTGAATATTTTTGTATCACCGAACTCGTGATTTCTGAATCTCAGAATAGAAACAACTATGTTGAAAAATTTCTAAAATACGTGAATGAGCAGGGCAAATTGCTCAATGGCTTAGTTTAGTTTATAGATAATACACCGTATTATCTATTTATACTAAAACGTGGCTTTGGCCCACTCGAATGTCGAATTTTCAAAAATATTTACTTCTTGTACTTACACTTACGCCTTACAAGGAAACTTGATTTGCTAGTCTGTAATACCAGCGGTTTGGGCTTTGCGTTATTATACAGTAGTCAGTCAGGGCACTCTCATTTATAATATAGGTAATGCTGACTTAATGTAATCGACAACCTTACGTAACTTAATTTCACTTCAACCTTTATTAATAAATTTTATCACAACGTATTCACGCAAATTACATTTGCTTTCACAGTGCCGCCAAAACAAAGGCTTATTTTGAGTTGAGCTCAAATAATACAAGCTTGAATAATTACAGCAATTTGGCTCATACAAAATTCAGGCCATCATATATCAGAAACAGAGCGTCAGTGCAATCAACCTGCTAAGAATAATTAACAAATAGAAACGAATAGAAGAAATTAACTATTGATTATTTTGATAATTTGCTCTTAGATTTATTACTGATGAAAGCATCAGCAGCAAATCATGTCGAACATATTAGCAATTATTTAATAGCAGACAGCCCTTACATAAAAACGAGACATATAGACAATACCATTTTCAAACAGAGGTTAAAAATCAAACCTTGATATTTTAGTATATGTACTGCCGAAGCAAGTACATCTAGGAATGTATTATGTAATTTATTTAGAATAGAAACTGACTTGAAAACAATCATACCAATAAAATATTATTGACTATTGAATGACAAAAAATGTACACTGCGTCGATTGTAACATAGAGTTTCGCTTCGGCACGATATTATTCTTATGATAAAACACACCGCAGATGATCACCGCAAAATTACACATTTTCCTACGTGTTAAAGCGAATTATCGTCGAGTGAAACGATGTGCCAGTAAGCGCTATGCTTATGCAATAACTGTAATAATACTCTTCATATAGGAGATCTACATAAATAAATTAACTTTTTTCATAGATTCACACATTTAAAAGCCACGTAGTTAATAGTCTACAAAAAGTCAATTAGCGAAATTAATTAAAGTTAAAAAAGAAACTTCTTCCTAAGGCTTTTTAGAATGTTTCTTATTTCGTTAAATAAAACCCTTAGTTCATGATACAGTATAGACTACCGGATTTCTTTTTTCTATTCTATTAAAAGAGTACTCAGTGTATTCAAGCGGTATATTGGCTTAATGATCTACTTCTACGCCGCCTAAGTTTTCCCTAACTAATACACTGCGCGAGGCGTCCTTTGAATTACCTGGAGGCTGTACGCTTGCTGGATGAAATTGGTAATTTCTTACAGAAACTGTAAAACAAGACATTATATTAATTTCCTCAGGGATTTTTTCGTTGTAGATTAATGTGACCATTAAACTTATTAGCACTTTTCTAATAAAATATTTACTTTAATAAAAGGACAAAAAAGACAAGGAAGACAAGACTGTTAGAAACATACAAAGCCGTAACGTAATTAAGGTAAATTATATAATATGTATTATATAAATAATATTGGTGGACAATGCACACAGCGCCATCTAGCCCCAAAATAGCATAGCTTGTACTATGGTAACCAGACAGATAGAATACATAATATACTTTTTGTAAATACGTACATATTAACACCCAGCCACAGAACAAACACGTATATTCACACAAATGTTTGTTCTGGGTGGGAATCGAACTCTTTTTTTTTTTTTTTTTTTTTTATTGTGATAGGCAAGCATTTGACCACAATCTCACCTGATGTTAAGTGACGATGTGGTCTACGATGGAACATGCTTGCCTAGAAGGAACCTATTCACTCTCTTCTTGAAGACTTCCATATTATAGGTTTCAGGAAATACGGACGCAGGCAAGGAGTTCCATTCCTTATTTATTTATTATTTTATTATTTTATTTTTTTATTTATTTCGTAATAAATAACTATAGAGCTAAAAAATTTTGCATGTTCGTCTATATATGACAGTTATGCCCGAAGGGCCGAACATACATAACATATACATATATTAACAACCAAATTAAGAATCTCCTCCTATTTTTGAAGTCGGTTAAAAACTAAAAACGATGATATATCTACTTAAACGGATATTAGGATATTTTGTAATGTAGGTACTTAATTTTACAAAAGTTATTCCAGTTAAATAAATAATATAATATAATAAAATAAATAATATAATATAATAATTAATAGATAATGAATTAAATGTGACGTCAGAGATCGGGCCGAGAATAGGGGTCCGTGAAACGATGAACCGTAAAAATAAGCGTAAAAAGGCTGTATTTATGAACAAAAAAACAATTCGGTTTTTGCGTATTCTTTCCCGGGTGTCTAATTGCCTTTTGGATTCGCTTTGTGTTGGTAATCAACGCTTGTTTTTAAAGCCATTGTTCTTTTCTGTTTGTTCGATCCCCGTTCGAAAAGGTCTCAATCTAGGGCATTCCGAATAATAAGTAATTTTTTCATTGGAATATCAAGCCATTTTCTTTTATGCTTTCATAATGTTCATTATCCAAACCGGAGAGAGGCAATACTTTCTTTAGGCAATAATACAAATTCCTACAACCTATGCAATAGCTAAACAATAGAATAAGAAGATAACTACATACGTCATGCTAAGCTTCCAAGAGAGATTCGTAAGTGATTTTAATAAGTCTATAAAATGAGAAAGTCACTTTCGTGAAGATGACTTGCGCATTGGCCTTATCACAAAACCTATTCGTTTATTTCATGCAAATCGAGTAGACTCATATCTTAATCTGCAATTGGCTGGTGGCAACCAGTGTCATACATTCTAGACCTCTTAATGTTCTAAAATGGGATAGATGTATCATATGCCCTGTGTTATTAGGACATCATTTCTAATTATATTACGTCCCTTCAGTCTTAATATCTAGCTTATAGCTTCGAATTATATTATTATATTAAATTACAATTACATCAAATTACACTGATCGATAATATTAAATAAATATTGGTGGACATTTCAAACAGCGCCATCTAGCCCCAAAGTATAAGCATTGGTTCATGGGAACCAGACAACTGATATAATACATATATACTTTTTACATAAATATACGTATCAACACCCAGACACAGAACAAACATCTATGTTCGTCACACAAATGTTTGTCCTTAGTGGGAATCGAACCTACGACCTTCACCGCAGAAGGCAGGGTTACTACCAACTGAGCTGTGAGGCCAGTCAAACATTATGTTACTGTAGCAGAAAAAAACTGTGCTGTGAAACGATGCCACCTTATCCGCTTGAGAGGTATGATTGCCGGTGTAATTAGAGGCCTAAAAGACTTTCTATTTTCACGTCTCAGAGGCTTGGGCGCAAAACTATCTTGCTTGGGTCATTCCATATTATGTAGGGCGGACAAATCGTATCGCTGTTTTTTTATTTCAGTTGTGGCACACGATATTCTATGTTTTTAATTTTTAATATGTGTTTTAGTATATACATATTTATTCTTTATTGTACACAGAAAAAAAAAACAATAAAGTCATAAGTGATACATGTACAAGGGCGAGCTTAACCCTACAAAGAGTTCTCTTCCAGCAAACCTTTGAGGCTAGAGAGAGGCGATTTTATTAAGGTAGGATGTATTGTGTTGTTTATGGGCAAAATAAAGCCTCTTTTTTCATTTCCTTTCCTTTTTCTGTTGATATAAAACTACCCTTAAGCTTTAGGCATTAAGACCATATTTTTATACCGGTACTAGTAAGAAAAAAAAAGGGTTGTCACATTCACGTGCCTTGCTTTCTTTTGATTATAGTTTTCAGTAAAGTTTTTAAAAGACGTAAAAGTACGTAACTTACCACGATGCGCGCGTTCGTTGTGACGTACTAATTATCGCTACTAGGTCAACCGAGAGGTCGGATGTCACATTAAATACTCCCCCGAGAGTTTAACGTGCAGAGCTTAATAGACCTGATAAAGACAAGGGATGTCCTTACAAATCTTTGACTACCTCATTACAGATAATGCAACCAATCTAATTCGCGCCTAGCTAAGAAAATCCAACGTAGGAATTGAATTAACCCGAGCGCCTATTCTGAGGCAATTCTATTTTATGTTACGGCCACGGTTAAAGTAATTGCGAGGAACGATTTTCCTGTTCAATTTAAAATATTTTTAGGCCTTTTCAATACACAGCGAACGTTACACAATTATTTTTATTCATAAGAAAATAATTCATTTTCCAAACGCAAAAAGCTCACGTCGGAAAACATTAATTGGTTTTGCTATAAAATGGCAACGTGAATGTATAAACTTGAAAAAATATTCATTTATACCGCTGGGTTTTGATGATAAAAGGTTTTTAGGCTTTCGGCAATACAGGTACCAAATCAATTCAAGGGAATCAGATTTTGAGGGCGATTTTAGGCGATTACCCTTTGAATCCCTACACGTGTCCTCCGGGTGCGAAATGAGCAATCCAAAGTAACAGTAAAACTTTTGCTAAATTCACCCGGGGAAGTACTACCACCAAACCTGGCAATCTGCCGCCAAGCAGTGATGTACGTGTTGCTATGTTCCGGTGGAAGGGAGTGGTCGCCGGTGAAATTGCAGCCGCATGAGACGTAACATCCCCGTCTCGGGGTGATGGACGCAACGCAATGCGACTTGACTTAATTTATTTGAGTCGTATTGCTGTTTTCTATGGGCGGCGGTTACCACTTAACGTCAGGTGGGCCGCCAGCTCCTTCACCTAAGCACTTAAAAAGAATATACAAGTGCAACTATTATTTAAGTAGCTTCATTTGTTATATCTCTCCTTTGTGTCGAGCTTTATGTTTCTCTACCTACATTCTTTTGTGCAAAAGTCAAGAAAGAAGAGTATTAACTATTTCTTGCCTTATTGAAACTGTTCAATGGAAAATGAAAAATATTTGAACAAGCTTGCTGTACTTTGTAAAGTATGTTTCTTACACTGTTCCATTTTGCGCGAAGCTAAATCGTGTGTTTAACTCAAAACTATATTTCATGCAAAGCTGTAAAATATTCCACAGCATGTCCGACTAACGTCTCAGAGATGTTTCTAGATTTGCATAACCCATTAGTTCGCTGTTTAAACTATAATTTATTGTTGTTTCAGGAACCAAAATGGCCAACTAGTAGACTGAATAGACGCTACAGGACTCATGATGTGTTCAGACGTGGCTAGTAGGACCATGTTGGTGGTATTGTTGGTGTTAGTGAGTGTGGTGACTGGTAATGTGAACTCGACTGCCAGTGAGTTGAGTGGTTCGCGGATGGCGTGGATGAAAGCGCTGTTCGACCACCACGGATGGCTAGAGGCCATCGATGATGGCAATGTCACGCTGCAGTCGTCGTGTCGTGACCATATGAAAACATACCTTGAGGCGCTGCATGATGGACAACTGTGGGCTTCTAAAAGTAAGTAATGATTACATATTTTTTGTGGAGAATAGAATAGAATAGAAAACTCTTTATTGTACACCACACAATAAATAAATAGAAGAAATAAACAGGTTTAAAAGAAATAACAATACTTGTGACATACAATAAGCGGCCTAGATTATTGAGGGCCTTGATATTTAAAAACATAAATACAGAAATAAAGGAAGCAGAAACCTATCCTCAATTCATAAATAAAAACAAAAGTTACCTACTTCACAATTGTTATTATGACATACAAGAATACTTATCTCAAACTACGACATCAACTAATTTAGTACCTACCTGAAATTTATATTTATTTAATCCGACATAATTATTAAAAAAAATCGGTCTACCTACCAATTGCCTTACCTTATACAAAAGGTTCACATGTGAAACTACCTACTGTTATAAATATCCAAATTACCATGTGACAGCAATAAATGTATTGAATTGAAGAAAGAAATCATCGTGAGTATATTGAGAATATAATATACCTTAGAGTGAGAATATTACTTAACATTTTAAAGCTTGTGATATCCTAATCAGATTGGGCTATATCAGTAGATAAATAAAGCCTATTCTCTCTCTCATAGCAAAGTAATGTAAGAGTTCATTCCCTCGTATATATCTCGTATAACTCCTACAGCCACGATAAATGAGAGAATGATAATTTCTAGATCTTTATCTAGAGATTCTGTAGTATTTATTGTATCTAAACATGTTAGTTTCATAAAGAAATATATTACAGTTACTAATTTAGATCTGCCTATAAAAAGATCAGTATCTTCTCAGCTCAGTGTAACAATAAAACACTTTAATATCTGAGAAATATTTTTTACAACACATCCATTGTATCATAACCAACACAATTTTTATCTAGCTAACTGTTATAACGGCTAAACAAATAACGTAAACGAACCGAGACGAACATAAACTCACGCAAACTGTTACAATACGGTCGTAGTAAATCTGCTTACGTCACGTTATATAAGAAAACGAAAACTAAAACGAGAGTTATAAAGTGCCGCGGGCGGTATAGCCATCGCGTCTCGAGTGCAAGTAGGTCGCAACGCAACTAGCTTATGACTGAACACTCCATTGATCTTAATTGTACTTATATCAATGGACAGAATAATTGAGGCTATCGGAGTTGTAACAAGGTTTACAAAGGAGGATGTACGCATATTCGCCGAAAAAAGTTTTGGACTCAACATAAATACTTATTAAGTCAGTTTACGAAATATAAAGGTCGTTGTAATAGACTGCCTAAATTAGTATCTGCCTTTTGCGCTGAAGGTTGTCGATTCCTGTTAAATTTGAACATTTGTGTGACAAGCATCGATGTTTGTTCTATATATTTGTGTTAATGGGTATTTATATATATAAACATTTACAAAAAATATTAAGTATTCTATCAGTGATCTCGTTCCCATGGTAACAAGCTACCCTTATTTAGGGCTAGATGGCACTGTATGAAATATCGACTAATATTAGGCATTTCAATTTATGAGTCATTATGGAAATGTTAAGGAAACAGGACCCCAATACCCAGATAGTTAAAGAATTAAAAAAGAAGCAACAGAAATGTTGATTTCAAAGATTTTTTTTTCATTTCTTTCATTCATTTTTTTCATTTTTTTCATTTAGAAATTATGAACGTAAACTATACGAAGAGACTGGCAACTGTCAATTGAAAATAGATAATGTCTCACTTAATACCGATTTTTTATTTATTTACGTTATTTTACACTGAATGTTGTGCTTGTTAAGAAAATTTTCCTAAGTTATAATAGTAAAAAAAATAAGTTTTCATTTAAAAACTGCTTAGAAAACTTTTACGCTAATTAATTAATTAAATAATTAATAATGGTGGACATTGTCACACAGCGCCATCTAGCCCCAAAGTAAGCTAAGCATAGCTTGTATCATGGGAACCAGACAACTGATATACATACTTATATACTTTTCTTTCGTAAATACATACATATTAACACCCAGACACAGAACAAACATCAATGTTACAAATGTCACATAAATGTTTGTCCTGAGTGGGGATCGAACCCACGACCTACAGCGCAGAAGGTAGGGTTACTAACCAACTGAGCTATGAGGCCAGTCAAATAAAATGCTAATGGACTTATGATATGGACTGTTCTAATTGATCAACAAATTATACAAATTCCTTTCAATTAATGGAATCAATAAAATTAATTTGAATAGAATTGAATTGCAGAAAACTGTCGGGTATAGTGGATGATTAATTGGTAGATAATCGGCTGCTGTAGAGTACATGAAGCCGAGTCCATTATACATTTCTCGAGTACTGTCGGAGGTGTAGAAAGCGAAGGTAAATCAGCCTCTTCAATCCATGTTAGACCGCCGAGCGATAGCACATAGTCGCAGATAGCATTGGATTTACCTAAGCCAAGTGGGTCACAAGACTCATAAGTATCAATTTACCGACTTTTCGAATGTGCTTGCGAGGTAGTACCCTCTAAACGAGTGTCAGAATTATCCTTGTTTAAGGTTTCCGTGCATTGTGCAAAACTGCAGCTTAATAGAGCAAAGGTGTCGAGGATAACACGAGACTTTAAGGATTTTTTTTTTTTGCATCATGCATTTTTTTATGCTATACAGTTACGGAAGGAGCCGACGGCCCACCTGGTGTTAAGTGGTAACCTCTATGGTATAACAACCGATGCGACTTGGGTCCTCTCTTACTAGGTATGACAAGACCCAAGTCGCATCGTATACGTCCGTAACTCTGAGACGTGTAGGTGGAATGTTTCATGTGCCTGTAATTTCACCGGCAACCACACCTTTCAAACCAGAACACATTATTGCGAATGCGTTACTGCTTGCGGCAGAAATCTGCATGGTGACAATACTTCCCTGGACGAACTTGGCGTGATTTCTACTACTCTTAAATTTAAATTTATTAATCAGGCACAATTTCTATCTTCTAAAGCAAAGGTGTCAAGGATAATACGAAATTCATGGGATTAATAAGAAAAAAAAAACAATATGACTAACAACATCATTAGCCGTAGTGGATGACTTTCGAGCGGTGACTTGATATAGACATCTCCCAGTAAGCGCCACTGCTCCCAAACTTCGCTCGTCGCATCCAGTTTCTGCTAGCTACCTTATGCGGAATGATATAAGACTTGCGAGTCATCCCACACCTGGCTATATGACGCCTTAGTCAAAGTTTGCCTACCCTCAGTCTCTACATGAAAAGTAGCCTACCCCAATTGGCCTAATTGTCTCTTCGGCTAAGTCATATTACTTGATAGCAATAACCGTTTATATACCTGATAGAGCCGCACGTCGTGCACGATTACATACATAAATTCCCAGATAATCTACAATATTTTCCTCAAGAGATACTGTCGCACACACCCACTTCATAAATACCCTCTTCTTTATTTTCTGCTTCATTGTACGTGACCGTACTTTATATCTATTGCACCCTGCGGTCTGGATGTGATATTTATTCCCACGTTAATTTATATCCATTTGGGAATATAACTCTTTTTTTTTCTTCTCCTATAAAGACGAATTGTAGGAAAGACGAGCTGTAGTCTTTCATGTTACTCGACGCTAAAAGGCGATTTATTATGGGCCTTGCTTCCTTAACTCATCGCTCCAGATGGTCAGAGGGCGCCCTACGCTACATTTGCCTACCATCCACTCATGAATGGTCTACTAGAGGTTATCACTCTTCGGCGTATGTGATCAGCCCTCTGCCACTTCAGCTTCAAGGCTATAATCCGCCGTTTTAAAAAATTTGACGTAACCTTAGCCAGCATTGAAACGTTTTAACAATGTAGTGTGCCTTCGTTTTTCCGGATTACTACCCGGCTCAACATTAATCCGCCAGGTTGGAAAAAGGGCCGTTTTGTAAAGCAGCTAGCCGTTCTAAGATGGTAGATTATATGTAGTGATGATGATATATCTGAGTGTCGAATGTGCTTGTAGTGTCTCATAATCTCGACGCAGTAACTTCTAGTGGAATCAAAACAGCAAATATCATGAAGAAGAAACACTGGAAAAATCTCAATAAATCTCATACATACCCAGATATTCCATCCAAAACTTCGAACTAGGCGCCCAATATCAAATAACCATTTATCATATCGGCTAATAACCCCCGACCCGCGTATTATTTTCATTCCTCGGTGTAGAGCAAATTGAATTAATTCCCAAGTTTTCTGCACACCTTAAATTGCCTAAGTTTTTACTTAAGTACTCATTAAAATTTCATCAATGTCAAAAGTTCTTAGTAGGATTTATAAAGAGCAATCGCCGTCGCTTGAACTTACAGGGTTGCCAGTTTATACTGAGACCTTATAGCCCAAGAGTCTATCTAAGAGTCACATCAATGAATGTATGTAAGTGCAATTGAATTAATATATATTATATTATGTTATGTTATATTATATTATATTTATTCCATTGCTCATACATACATTAATGGCCCGTTGCTCGTCGCACATAATTATGGCGGTAGCGATTGAACTTCTATAAGCGCTCTTAATCGGCTCTTATTCTGCAGTAAGTTATTTTACATTGCATAAATTAAACTCAAAGATTGTTTTCTTGCTAGCTAAAACGTTATTTCTCTCGGAAAGGTTTAAGTGACTCGAGTTAATGAAGCTAAATGAGTGTAGTTAAATGAATCGCTGACGGTTGGAACCGGCCGCTGTGAACTGTTCCACAAAAGCCGAATTGCGTATAAGATAAAATAAATTAAATTCTTATACGACTATCAACATGTATCAATTTGCGTAATTAGGTGTTTTGTGGGTATCGTAACTTTTCAATTAATATTATATAAATTAAACATATTGATTTTGACTTTTCTGGCGATTGTAAACGGTCCGCGGTCCCAGAAAATCCAGATAAACTGTATTTCGGAAACCATTTATAACGAAGCTGTCTTGAACGTGGATTGATTGACAAATTGGACAATTCCATTTTCTCAACGAGATAAATGGACGTGAGATTTGACTTATATTAGAAATAGGGTACATATCTACAAACGGTAGGCTAGTAAATATAATGGATGAGATATTATAAAAATATTTAAAATCCGTAGACTGTCCTCCTAAATAATATGCGGAATAAAATTGTTAACAATTATGCAAATACATTTGATATAATGAAGGTAGGTAGTCTGACAGAGGAAAATGACATAATTTTTCACTATAGGTAATCTATTTCTTTCCGCAACTCAATAAATCACTATGGCGGAAGGTAGAGTTATTGTTTTAGCACGTGGGTCTCTATTCTTTTATTTAGAGATATATTTCGAGAGATATTTTATTACTCATTGCTGTATTGTGGATTTTTGTATTAACGTTCCAATTTAACCAGCGGCATTCACTTTTAATCCGTGTTCATCCCTACCGTATCTCAGTAAATTTAATACACTAAAATAAAACATCTGAAAATTTTATTTATATAATACTTTTTTGCACACAGAAAAACAAAAGGCGGACTTAATGCAAATGCATTTTCTATCAGTCAACCAGTCAGGTAGAAAAACAATTTTGGCGCATAAAAATAATACAATACAAATAATAATACAAAAAAAAGTGATTTTAACCTTAACTTAGAACTATCTATCAAAATATCTCACGGTAGAGATGAATGTCCATTTATCGAGGTGCCTGGCACTGCCGGAAGCCTTACTCGGTGTCTGTGTGACGTGGGTTGTGGGTTGCACGCTGCCAACCTTTGGCTTACGAACTCTATGGAATAATTTAGGAGTATTGTTCTGTACAAATTCCTGTATTCGTTGTTTGTTTCGTCCCAAATTATTTTTATTCAATAGATAAATAATATACGCATAAATGAGGTAATGGAAGCGAGCTTTTGATGTGAAACATCTATAGCCGCACGTAAAACAGATTTCTGGCTTGGCGACGCGTCGCCACGGCATGAGCGCTGATTGGTCCGTTCAAGGTTACGACAAATCATAAACATTATTAGTGATGGGGTACTTAGTTTCTTACAAAATAATGTCGATGTTTCACATCTGCCAGGCGTCCCGTGACGGCTCACATTTTTTTAAATTGTAAGCTTTATCAATTGTTAGTTAATAAAGTGGAAAGAAGTATCGACTGCTTTCCACTAGTGGAACTAAAGGAATAAAAAGGTAAAAGACTTCAAAAACATTTACTTTGTAAGAAAAGTAAAATCCATAAGGACATTAAATAGACCTACGAGGAAAGTGACGAAAACCAGATTGATAACATAATTCAAATTTTATTTCGTGCGCGAGAATGCGAACCCTAATTCCTAGGCTAGAACCATTACGTAAGGCTACCGCCTTTTTTACACGTGGCCATAGAAGTGACCTTAGTTCAAGTTTCTACGGAAGGGCTTTGATATAAAGTTGTATGTATATATCAGGCCCTTTCAATATCAAATGGTATTTGATTACTTAATATTTATAGAACACACACCTTAAAATGTTGGGTTTAACCTTGTCGAATTCCTCATGGAGTAGGAAGTAAGGCTTTTAATTTGACCTCATTAGAGCACTTACCGTCACTTACTACGCATAAGCTGTTTGTTTACACTATGTGAAGTCACGGAATGAGCTGACGGCCCACCTGATGTTAAGTGGTAACCGCTGCCCATAGACAACAGCAATACGACTTAACTCCTCCCCATAGTACGAGATGATTCAAGTCGCATTGCGTTGCGTCCATCACCTCGAGACAGGGATGTTACGTCTCATGAGCCTGCAATTTCGCCGGCACCCACTCCCTTCCACCGGAACACAGCAAAACGAGTGCATCACTGCTTGGCGGCAGATAACCAGGTGTGGGGGCAGTACTTCTCGGGCGAACTTAGCACAAGTTCTACTGCTACTTTGGGTTGCTCCTTTTGCACCACCCGGGAGACACGTGGATTCAAAGGGTAATCGCATACGGACGCGAGCAACTTAGTCCCCCACAACAACACATAATATACACTACATAATATACATTTAAAATATTTAAAATTCATTGAAACTGTAAAATAATTATACAAGGCCCATTTCTAATATTAACGTAGTTTATTGAACCACACCATGCCTCATTGTCTGAATGTAATTTATTTTCTGTCGACC
Organism: Chesias legatella; assembly: GCA_947359385.1. Taxonomy (NCBI): domain Eukaryota; kingdom Metazoa; phylum Arthropoda; class Insecta; order Lepidoptera; family Geometridae; genus Chesias; species Chesias legatella. The sequence continues at coordinate 8,397,201 of OX375780.1, read as the reverse complement.
TTTGTGGTATTTACAGAACCGACCTCACTAGAACTACCGTGTAAATTATTCACCAGGAGCTTTATCCCGAAATTATTTCAATATCAGACATACTATACGGCAAATAAATTAGTGATGGATAATTTCTCACATCAATGCGGTTGGTCGAAATGAAATAAAACCTTTATATGCGTATCGAGTTTTCATCTCAACGCAGACGAATAAGATTATAAACATAGCAGTGTGAAAATGCATTTTATTTGATTTAAATTTCAAAATATTTTTCAGTCACAGGTTTTATTTTTTTTGTTCTTGAGATTTGAAGCTAAAGGTATTAAACACTATTTGCAGGCAATTAGTCCAATCTATTAAAATCGTCATTTCACAATATAAATAAATATTAGTAGACATTTCACACAGCGCCATCTAACCCCAAAGTAAACTGAGCATAGCTTGTATCATGGGAACCAGACAACTGATATAATACTTATGTAGTTTTTGTAAATACATATATATAATACATACAGACACTAAGACACAAAACAAACATCTATATTAGGCATACAAATATCTGTCCTGGGTGTGAATCGAACCCACGACCTACAGCGCGGAAGGCAGGGTTACTACAAATTGAGCTGTGAGGCCAGTCAAACAATGATAGTAATATTCATTTGTTATCAGCTGAATTCAGTCAGTCAATTACTTCAGCCACACGGAATTTATTGTTGAGTCCGTAACGTCTAATATTTACTTTCATTCGTGTTATCCTTACATCACACGAATATTCAAGGCCCAGCAGAACTGGTTTCTTCGCAACTTTCCAAAGCAAACTGCCTACTTAAGTGTACCTAAGACGATGGAAGTAGGTAATCATTGCATCATACCGTTACTCCCAGCTCGAACTAGTTTTTCACTTATGAATGAAATTCATATTGACCTAGTTTTTAGTATAGTAATAAATATAGCTGTTATTTTTTGACGCGTCTGCATAATATCCAATCGTAGCTAGTATTGATAAGTACGATTCTATTCAACTTTTATAATGCGCCTCCTAAAGAGCTCATTGCCTGCGCATTTTTCCTGATACAAACTCGACTCTTCGAGTCAAAAGTGAATGAGTGAGTGAGTGAGTCTTCTAGAACTTCATGACTCATTATCAGCCCCATGGTCGCTTAAAAACTGATAGAATACTTATATATCTTTTTTTTATTATAAATACCTGCTTATCTACACATATAAATACAACTTAACACGCATAGAACAAACGTCTATGTTTCGTCACACGAATGGTTGCCCTAGGCGGGACTCGAACCCACGTAAAGGCAAAGTTACTATCAAGTGAATGTGAGGCCAGAAAAGAAATAGAAGAAAGACAGACAACACATGTGACAACTATGGCAAATAATAGAATTACTTTTGCTTGGAAGAGTCGGATTTGTGAATAAGGAAATACATTATTATTATCCACCATAGTCACTTTGATCAATTTTATATGTACTTAATAATTATACTAGTTTTTTTTTAAATTATCCTTGCATAAGTTAAGTCACGACTAAAAGCACAGCTCTACCATAAACAGACATAAATTATGCTACAAAATATTCTTCTTCGTTTGATGGCTTCAACGACTATTTGAGTCTACCAGTCTGCCAATGACCGTTTGTGACAGTGTCAAGACATAGATTATGACTGCAATTTTGACAGTTAAAGATTGAAGACCTTTACGTAAGATATAAATAAATAAGTATAAATTAATTAAAGGAATAATCTCTGTACTGATCTCTGAACTAGTAAACCTAACTTCTATGACCATTAACGGTAAATGAATTGCACAATAGCACTTTTCTGTCATTAGTCATTTCACCTTCCTGTCACCTTTTTGTAAAGTTGCAATCTTGGCTTGTCACTTGTTACCGGAAGATGGATTGTGTGCTGAGAGTTGGCGGATGTGCTTCTGGACAGGGGCGCGCTAATCCCTTGTAAACTGTACTACGTCAACCCTTGTGTCCGTCATAAAGCCTTTGTGTTGGGATTTTGGTGTTCTGTGCAATGTTTATCTGTATTTATTATATGCATTTGATTAGTATGTTAACTTGGGCTGGGGGAATGTATCTTTTGATTATTTCGTTAATAGCCTTAAGTATTTGCGTCTAACTAAAATTAATTACAATCGTATTAATGTTAAATTGAAATTAAACTTGAATCCGTCCGAATATTTTCATTCCAGTTGCTTGGAATGTGTTTTTGAAGAGCTCAAAAAGAAAATAATCATTTTATTTGGGGTAGTACGAATAAGCTGAGACAAATTTGTATAAATACATAGAAGTCGTATGCCATGCCGTATATCAGGCACGTAATTTTTGATGTGAAACATCTATAGCCGCACGTAAAACCGATTTCTGGCGTGGCGACGCGTCGCCACGGCATGCGTTGCATATTACTTTTACAAAATAATGACAATGTTTCACATCTGCCAGGCGTCCCGTGACGGCTCACATTTTTTTTCATATTGTGCTTGAATTAGCTATGTCTAGGTTATTTAGAAAACAGTAAATGGCATCTAAGATGAGATCCGTTCAACCTTTTGGGGAAATCCTAAAAACGTATATATCGTTTTTTCACTTTTAACGTATTTATATTTTCTTCAGTATTATCAAAAAATTATATTTCATTTACATAAAAAGTTAAACAATTTTTTTTTTCGAATAAATGAAATAGGTACCAGCAGCACAGGTCTTTCTCTACACAAATATGGGGAGACCCAAATCAGATCGAATTACGGCCTTCAGCCTGCGACCTTAAACATCCCTCGGTAGAAATTCTCGATCAAAAATGAATATTACTATATAGACGACAGAAGATCCACCTTGATCTAAAGCTGAGTGCTCGCAGACGTGACGTCACAGCATCCTACCGCGTTAAAGTTTGAATAATGCATACTACTGAATTCTATGGCAACTCCTTGTTTACCTCGTAACTCCTTTGTGCCGGGATTAACTTGCAACGCTGAGATTATCTTCTCGTTTTAAGACGTATTTAATATGTTTACATAAATATTGTTTTGTTTGAGTAAGTTACGGAAACAGCCAGATGGTTTCCGTAACAGTAGAAACCACTGCCCAAAACATAGGACCCCTACTTAGGTAGGGGAATAATATTCTTTAGTCTATTTAAGACCGTACATTTGATTATAATAAGGAAAAATTACATAAAATTGAATCATTATTCTACTACTAGTATTTCTTAATCCTGAAACCATATCATCACTCATTTGAAATTCAAGCATGCCTTTATTTTTTATACTTTTTGTTACTGAAGCTAGATGCTAATATTTATAACAGATAAGTATTTCAAAGTTTTCTACATACAAAAGTTAATTATATCATGGTTTGAATTTCTTTTTTCATTTTTTTTTCACTTTGCTGACAGAAACTTTTGTTTAAAATACTTACGTGTAACATACAGGTAAGTATGTTATACAAAAATTTATATATTAGTAGTATTTAATATAAGTTTATAATAACAATATTCAGTGAGTACAATCGACATTAGAAACATCCGTCTGATAAGGCAAGGTTGGAAACGTGCGCAGCGGCATATGACATAATCCGTAATCTTGCGCAAAGCGCGCATAACTAGTAAATCGCGAATTTCATAAGTAACCCGTGAAAGTAAGCGTTAATTTCTCTCGCTCGCACCGCAGTGACGCTGTCTCTTGAGGGCCGTATTCTCAACAATATCGTCTTCGAGATGAGATCGCAACTCGTAGTGTGAGCAACTCAAATTATAGATTTCACTTGAGATTTACGCTAGGGATCCCTTCACATCATTTCGCATGCGATATCAATTTGTTCAAACAACATTGCAACTGAGGTAAATTTAATAAGTGTATTTATTTATTTATTTGATTATATCCAATTATGTGTCTGGGTGTTGATATATATTATTATGTATTTCAAAAAGGTATATAAGTATTAGTGGACATTTCACACAACGCCATCTAGCCTCAAAGTAAGCTAAGCTTAGCTTGTATCATGGGAACCAGACAACTGTATTATATAGTTTTTGTAAATGCATACATATAATACATACTGAAACCCAGACTCATTGTAATAGACCCTTGTCCTGGGTGGGAATCGAACCCACGAACTACAGCGCAGAAGGCAGGGTTACTACCAACTGAGCTGTGAGGCCAGCCAACTTACTAGTTGAGAATAAAACCTCTGGTGACCGTCACTTTTCTGTCTAACAAGCTTCATCAGTGACATAATTTCGACGAATCTCGAAGCCATTTTTTTTTTATGTAATACAGTTACCGAACGAGCTGACGGCCCACCTGGTGTGAAGTGGTAACCTCAGCCCATAACAAGCGATGCGGCTTGGGTCCTCCCCTACTAGGTACGGCAAGACCCAAGTCGCAACGTATGCGCCCGTAACTCTGAGACGTGTAGTTATGTCATTGTTACCGTTTGGATCATGATTAGCGATTAGCTTATTTATTGTTAAAAGGCACACCTTCGCTCAGCTTCTCTGATGCACGTTCTGGTGCGTTAACTTCGTCTGATTTTAACGTATCTTTAATAATTGGCAAATACTATTTGCGGACACTAAATAGAGGCAACTAAATTTCGTCATTCAGTAAAAAAATCTTTAATTTATAATTATAATTCATTAAGATAGTCATCTCGTACTTTGGTGGACTTGAGTTGCATTGCTGTTGTCTATGGGCAGCAGTTACCAATTATCATCAGCTAGTTTCATCACATTAAAAGTACTAATTCATACCTATAAAATACATAATAAAAATACAAATAATACATATAAATATAATATAAATACCTAAAAAATACAGAATTAGGCCTACCATATATTTAAAAGCATTTTAAAAAGTCAGAACTCAAAGATATCGACTTAGGTAATCTGGTACGCAATACACGGACTTTTTTGCAATCCAGATCTTGAAGCTACCAATTTCATTTTGCGTCTTCTAATCGAAGAATGAATTTACTCTAGAGCCAGACTTCAAAAGATTCGTGTGTACCCAGCCTTGGCCAGAAGGCTTCAAAATAATGAGGTATAAATTAGGTCGTGGAATAATATTGAATTTATCTCGTGACATGATATTTATACTGATTCAGATTAGCTGGTAGGATTACACTGTAATTTGATGACATCGGATTAGGTGTTGCTAACCAGAGCGCGAAAGCATAGGTAGCTACTATTGACTCGAGTATTAATATTTTATTACAAACTTCTGTATTTATTTAATTTGATTTTACACCAACAACCCCTTCTATTACTATACATATCTGGTCCATCTAAAGGTTGCCTGGAAGAAATCGCTATTAGCGGTAATGCCAGCCCATTATACCTTAGCTTAAATAATAATCTTTACAACATTTTGATGCATGGTGGCCAGTAAGGTATTATCTATCTATCTATTTAACTTCATTGCAGTTCTCAATAAAATGTTCTTCCAAAAGCTCTGTAGAATCAGAGTAACCGCATTCAATCACGCGAGGATCATTGCTTGAAGTTGCATCACAGACACGCTACACAAACCTGTCCAAATTGCTCAATCAACAAACAGCATTGTCACAGGAAATTGCATCATTTCAAATCAAACCCAACCACTCGAAAATACGGTGTCGCTAGTTGGATAACATACGTACGGCTAAAATACTACGGATATATTTAACGCGTATAATAACCAACAAAGCCACAAATAGAGAGAAGAGCAATAAAGTGTAGAAAGAGGATTCTGACAATGCTGAATGAACTGAACAGACACTCCGGCGATTTCATCACAGTCGATGATGCAATATAAGAAATCTGTACAGTTATCGTCTTACGGAAAATCGCTAGTCCGATAACCAGTTAAAAAGTTGAATGTTATATAATTATCCCGAGAAAAGTATTGAAGCAAGTGCAAAATTGACCGCTATGTAGGGCAATGGCCGACCGTGACTGCTGACTTACTGGTGAGCGACGCCGACACAGTATGCCGGGCGTCCTTTTAGCTTTTAGGGCGTCCATTAGGGGTTTTTTGTCTGTTCTTCCCATGGAGGGTCGGATAGGGTTTGAACAGGCATCAAACTTATCGATAAGTACGCGTGACCTTATGTTTTGAATAATATTGACGTTTCCAAGCCATTTCTTTATGAATTCTATGGAAATAAAGTTTTTGACTTTGACTTTAACTTTGTCCGACATTGAAATACCTAGTTGCTATATACCAAACGTTCAAGAAGACCATTGCTTTTTTTGTTACCTACTTTAATAGGGAATATTTAGTAGCCACGAGCAGTAGAACTCTCGCCAAGTTCGTCCGGGAAAGAACTGCCACCATGCCCATTCCTGCCGCCAAGCAGTAATGCATTCGCGTTACTGTGTTCCGGTTTGAAAGGTGTGGTTGCCGGTGAAATTACAGGCACATGAGACATCCCACCTACAGTCTCAGAATTACGGGCGCATACAATGCGATGGGTCTTGTCGTACCTAGTAGGGGAGGACCGAAGTCGCATAAGTTATGGGCCGAGGTTACCACTTAACACCAGGTGGGACGTAGGCTCGTTCCGTAACTGTATAACGTAAAAAAGCCACCAACGTTGACGAGGGTCTTTATTATGTGTCCGTCTGGGATTTAGATTATGCGCATTTTTAATGTTCCTAACACCATAACCATACTGGCTTGGTGCAAGTGCGGTCTGGGCGCTATATGAAGACTTTTCATAAGAATTTTTCTCACGTATTTGTTCTTTTCTCACACGGAATCATTAAAATTTCCGTTTGTAGCTAACACAGCGAATGTACGTATTCTCTGTATCTAATTTTCTGTGTAAATATTTAACAAAAATCTTCCACATTTTCCTTTTCTTTTTATAATAATGAAATAGTAATGTTACTTTCTCCTTATCGGCGAGTTGTTAATTTTGAACCGGATGAAATCAAAGCGGATGGCGGAATTACGTGAAAAAGATTGCATTTACGCAGCTGAGTCTTTTCATGCGTAATTTTGAATAAAAAAACTTTAAAAAGTCCTTTTTATAGCTAGTTTTTTTTTTGCAATGAAGACAGTAATAATAATAATATAATTTAATTTCTTTAATCAGACAACATTAGTCCATAGGGTTAGTAAAAGCTTATAATTTAGGGATGTTAGTACTTAATAACTAGACAAGATTTAGTCCTCTGAGTCAACTTATACATCAGAGGACAATCAATCTTATTGGAAATAGTATTCAGGATACTGTTGCTGCTCCCGCGCACTGTGCGCAGCAGTGAGGCTGTTTTCTTACGCCAGACGGCATCAAAGGTGTCGGTGCGCGCCTGGGTGAACATACCTGATGCGCTACAGAAACGCGGGAGCCGCAACAGTGCCCTGAACGCGTTATTGAATTGGACCCGCAGAGCATTGTAAGCCTTTTGGGTATGCTGGAACCACAAACTCGCCGAGTACAGAGATGTACAGTACGCTTTAAAAAGGGTGACTTTGACTGCGTCTGTACATCTTGCGAATCTGCGGGCCAACATATTTGCTCGGACTGACAATGCTCTGCGTTCCCTTTCCATGTCATGCAATAAAGACAGTGCTTTTAAAAAAAAGTTTAAAAAAAAAGTCACGATGATTCTTAGTGACAGTATCAACGACCAGAAGAGGATTCTACATAGGTTTAAAACAACCGGCTGGTGTATTAAAACTGCCATATATCCACGTAACTAGGATAATGGGTCGGGGATTATCCGGAGATAACGTCCGGTGGCGTACGGCGACGGAAACTCGTTGGTTCCGAAACCAGGGCCGAGGCATCGCAACGTGCACAAAATTGCCCGTTATACGTACAGTGACTCTGAGATAAAATATAAAGTGGCACGGAGAAGATAAGTTGGTTTTCTCGGGATGTTTCCTTTCGCCGTGAACGTGGTATTGCGAACAAAAATATTTTTTTCTTTCCAAGTACGTTTTTCACGTGAAAGTTTCATATGTGGCTGTTCCGGATTGGAACTGACGACCTTTGGATTCAAAGTCAGGGAGTGGACCACTTGCTCCACCGACTCGTGGGTGCTCGGGGGCCCCAGCACCCACGGGAAGTGGTAGAAGAGGGTGTGGAGTACCCATGAGCATGAGCATTGAGCCAATGAAACATCAAGACTAAAGGCATCTTCTCTATATGCTCAAGTTCAAGCAAATATTTAGAGATGCATGCAACTTTTCTTTATTATATGGGATATTATTATGTCGATTGGCGGGAGTTTTCTCTGCTCGCACTTTCCCAGTGACTTTAGGTATCATAAGCTAATAAATACGCAACCACGAGTACCCATGAGCAACCATGGGGTTTTCTAAAAGTCGGCTACTCTGACTTGGTCACAGGTTTTTTAGCAGAATATTTATTTTGCTAGTTTACTAAATTAAAAAAACTATACTTAATACATAAACAAATTTATAAGTTAATAACAGTACCAAATATACGCTCTTTTGTTTAACATAAACAGCCAAAAATAATTATGTGACGGGGAACAACATAAGATATTCATATTTGTCCATTATTCCATTAAAATCAAGAAGGTTGTATGGAAGAAAAGCGAAATTAACCATTTCAATACATAATTAATTTTCTCTCATCCGATTTCTAAGGCTCCGTTCACAAAGAAGTTCCTCTTCCGTCTATTTTCCCGTTTTAAGGTATACTATAATTAGGTAACATATTTTCATAAGAGAATTGATAAAGCGCATTTTATTATCATTTTCACATTCGCGAGAATTATATTTACTCTCGATTTCAAATATACACAAATCTGGAGCATCACCGAGTTTTAAAATTGGTAAAGTTTTTGCGCAATAAAATTGCTTCCTCAAAACGGCGAAGGAAATCTTCGTGAAAAACTAAACGTGATATTTGTGAATTGAGATCCGCCCCGGGTATTATGGCTCAATCATTTTAACGTGACAAGAATATAACATTACCCCTGTAGTGGTAACTACCCTCTTTCAGATTGTACGTCGAGTTCCGTACCATTACTTGCACTTTCAGTTGTGGTTCAGTTAAAATGTTTGTACCTTCTTATTTATCTAACCCCGACGCCAGACACAGTCCTTGCAATCGACACAGAATGGCAAAGTGCAAACATTTAATCAAACATTGAAACAAATCTCATATAGCCGCGCCACACAATTGTCAAATAAGTGTTCAAATGTTGCTGTTGTGTCTGGCGCCAGGGTAAACATTTATCACAAATTACAATCAATATAGCATGGTTTTTGACAACTAATATATGACTATGAATATTAATTTGACAATATATGACTATGTATATTAATTTTTAATACTATTATTATTTTATTATAATCTCTATACTTCTGTTACTTCTAGAAGGAACTAGCCATCCAACACAGGGAATCCTAGTGTGGGGGCTAGTGCAAATTCTTACACTGTTATACAGTCTGATTGAGTTTAAGTATAAAAATAAATGTCAGATCATCTTGTGAGATCATTTAAATTAGTTTTAGGTATAATTATTACGCGGCTAATCTTGCATTACCACCTGGTGAAACATTATACGGTAATTTTCACATTTCGTGCCATATTTCTCCTCAAATGAAGTTATACCTTTTAACTCAAGACAAAACAAGCAGACGGCCCTCTGGCGGCCAATTACAAATACAAATACATATAGTTTATTTACACAATGTGTTTTATACAATCTTCTTCTTCGTGTCACCGGTTCTGTCGAACCAGTGTGGTGAAAGGATTGTAAGTGCGCCTCAAAGAGGCTCCTTTCGTGCACACATGTCTCGAATTTTTTGTTCTAGGACATGTCGGTTTCCTCACGATGTTTTCCTTCACCGTTTTGAGAATGTGGTATTGCGCATATAAATCTTTTAATCGAAAAACTCATAGGTGCACGTCGAAATGAATACATAATGTAATGAATACATTTAACAATAAGGAAAGATGACTACGGCAAAAGCTAGAATAACTGTATAGCAGAGTCAGCGTCCAACCAATTACTTGGTACAAATGTTACTAAATTCTTCTTATTTATTGTTAGTTCATAAGACCTGTGTGTGTGTTTCAGTGTACGACGCGTCTGGTCAGTACAGCACGAGCATGCTGTTCGGCAACGAGTATTGGCTGGGCTCGATGCACGCGTGCCGCGACCTGCAACTGCGGCGCTACTACGAGCACACGCCGCCCTACCCAGCACACTTCTACGTCGTCAAGTTCTACCTCACCATAGACAACAGCCACATCCCTCAAGTAAACACACTGTTTTTATAAATCATTATTGTATGGACTGAACACCGGCAGGACTCCTTGTTGTCTCGTACTTGGATGACATATATTTTTAACTAGCTGTTGCCCGCGTGGAATTCGGTTTTATCACACACCCCTTTTTTACCCCTCGGAAAAGTAGCCTAAGTTACTCCTTGTTACATCAGCTATCTGCCAGTGAAAGTCCCGTCAAAATCGGTCCAGCCGTTTCAGAGATTACACGGAACAGACAGACAGACAGATAAAAAATGTAAAAAATGTTGTTTTGGTATAATGGTATATGTACCGTATCCATATGCACTTAGTAAAAAGCGGTTATTTTAATATTACAAACAGACACTCCAATTTTATTTTTTGTATAGATTATTTTGATGTAATAAGTAAACTACCTAACCAATTTTGATGAAATTTCTGTGGGACCAAACTGAAAGCATATCCTTTCAACGGAAAGTAAATTTTCCACAACGCTTTATAAATGACATCTGAGGTAACAAACAAGAAACAACTAATTTGAGAAACTCCTTTCTTTGAAGTCGGTTAAAAGTAATTAAAAAGCCATATTTTTCAGGCTTACTCATACACATAAAGAAATATTTTTACTTACTTTAAATTACCCAAGATTATTGGGCAATAAACAACAACGAACTAACATGTCGCGAATCCCCAATAGTGCAATCTGCAATTGACGTATAGAGACAAAGCTGAAATGTTCAAAGTCATACAACATTGAACGCCCGAGCCCCGCTCAATACCATCCGATGCTTTTTAGCGTTCATGTTATAAAAATGCCAGTAATATTTTATCACTCCACTCAACATGCCATGAGAAAATGTAAGCGAAATGCGGTGCGCGGAGCTATTCATATTCTGTCTGAGGGATTACCTATTTAGGATATTGAATTTATTTCTCCAATTTTTGTATGTATTTTCTATTTACGTAAACAGTAGTGTACAGTCAGTCGGTATGCAGGGTTTTCGAGATTCAGCAAACGAGTGTTCGCCCGTCGCAGCGATTCGGTTCTCTATGGGTAGAAACACAATGCAATCGTAAAAGTCCAACATATAAGCATCCTGTCTTGTACAGAGTTGCAAACGCTCGATGGCAAACTGTTCTTTTCAAGAAATACCTGAGTAGTAATGTTGTGTAAATGCAAATTATATTGAACTGCATCTTTTAAATATCATTCAATTATTTGTAAAATTGCACACGGTATCAAAACATGAAGATACAGTGAAATAGCTTATCACCGATTTTTCTTAAAATCTCTTCAACCGTTTTAAATCACGCACTTAATATCTATATCAAGCGATTTCGCAAAAGTTTTACCATTGTATGATTCATTGCATTTTATCAATTCAAAATACAATAAATGTATCGGTTACCCTAGTGATAGGTAATATAAAAGTTCCTAGACGAAGTATCTATGCAAAGTTGCCACATTAATGTCAATAGAACTATACCATTTATATTGACCGTGTTCCATAAACTCAGTCATGAGTAGGTAATTGAATACATATTCTTAATGGCATATATGTCTTCCTGATGGCTATTCCTGAAACTTCAGATATATAGTTAATGCTAGCACTGTTTGGATTTGGTTTATGAACGAAATAGTCGTTGAAAAAGGGAAGGAAAATATATTTTACTATCTTTGTTTTCAAAGAACTACTAACTGCTTTGAGACTGTTATAATCACCAAACACGAATAACCTCAAGGGGACTCCCATTAAACGTTACAACGATGATATTTGTATGCGTTCAGATTTTCGGACAAAACAGATCGGATATTTATGAAAAGTGGTAAAATTAAAATTTGATCCCCATATCTGTTTTGAGTTATTTATATGTTTAAATCTTTTTGACAAACTGCCAAAAATACAAAGTTATCATTTTTCGAAAATATGGTCAGTAATACGTTTTGTCACCAAACACAGTAAGTTTCATTGAGTGAATAAAATAAATGATTTTGTACCTTTAATGACAACTAGATAGAGCTGTTATTAGAAATGCGTGGTTGCGACTCATTGGTAATTAAATGGCTTTTATTCTTAAAGAGCAAAAGAGTACCTCCGTAACTACAATTGTTGGAACCTTATTCTAATATAATAAAAAAATCTGCTTAAATTCGAACAACATCCTTGAATACTGGCATTCCCGATTCCTCGGTTATATTGATGTAAACAAGTTTTAGATGAATTGGCTGGCAAATTTTTCTCAATCACAAGGCTGTAAGAAAATCGATGATTTATTGTTGGTGACGGACCTATTATGCCTTAAAGGGAAGTGGAGGCTGATTTATTAGAAACGGAAAGGGACATGAATTAATGGTCGTAACGTAGCTATAATAGAGGTAGGCACTTATGTGCATATGTATCGGCCTGCATAGACCAGATTTTGAAATGTAGTTAACGGCTAATGTATAGTATTCGTTCCATAATAGACCAATTACCATCTGGACCACTGATATGGATAAAGACGGAATTAGATCCCTGATATCAACCGGTCTTAGCTACCTATCAGTGGAAATGGCTGAATGAAATGTATTGAAGGTGTAATGTTTTTCACCAATTTCAGTGCACCCAAGTTCAATGTTTCTTTACCGTTTAAAGTGTTCAATAAACTACTTCTTTCAGTAAAATAGGAGTCGAGGTAAATTTATGGACGCATTTTTTATCATCATCTGCATTTTACACTGAGTTTCCATCCATTTTTGCTCAATAAACTAGAAAGTATTGCGGTTCGTTCTAACACAAAAATCAATTCAGCTTACGGTTTTATCGCTTTTGTGGAGATTGGCCAGTTACCAGACACTTTCGCAAGGGTTCCGAGTGAGCCCATCAAGCGAAATCCTTTTGCAAACATTAATAGCGGTCAGCCTGCGGCAAATGAGTTATGATTCTTCTCTTTACGATGACTTTCATTTATGGCCGAGAACTGTGGTTCGAATCCCATACGGTTTATTCCAGAGATTTCCTGATATTCATTATGAATTTGTTTAACTACTTACAGGCTTGGTTTAGACCACATATCATCTGATGTTATCTGATTTAGATTTAGATGGCAGTTTTTTTTACTTGAGGGTGATTTGTGTAGTCACCCTCTAGTCCTACCCCCACGTTATAGTTACCTAACAATATTGTCCTTCACCGGAAGCTTGAGCTCATTGTGGAATTCAAACCCACGCCCTTTAACAGATTGTAAACCGACGTCTCTATCAAAGCAGTCATCGCTTCAATAAGTCAATTATATTGTGAGGAAACTTGGCTGCAAATGGGATGGATACAAATACAAATACAAATACAAATCATTTATTTCAAAATATTGTGTACATGTGTTTGTGAGCACCGTCTCCTGCGTTAGTTTAACACTGTGTTGCAGGAAAAACAGTAGCTTCCCCTTAATGTATACATTAAAATAATTATGACGCTATAGTTGAACAAAAAATGATGAAACAAAAAGTAGGTAGTAAAATAAAAATAATAAAAACATTGTAACAAATAGACATGCAAAAGGAAGTAACAATTTCTACGTTTGACTTGGTTAATTTAAATTTGTGGTGTGTGTGTTTGTGTGTGTGTGTGTGTGTGTTAGTGGATATGTGTGTGTGAGTGTATATGTGTGTGATAGGCAGTTAATATTCCAGTTTTCATCATCACCCAAAATTAAGTGCTAGTTTTTTATATATACCTTTTATTCCAAACAAGGAACACCATATATTCATATACACTGACTGCGAAATATTTACATACACTAAATCATAATTTGTTATGTGCTATTAGGGAAATCAAATCCGTGAACATCCTTTTACCCAGTTTTGAGCCAGTACAACCATAATGGTTGTTTTCAATACCTGTTATTTTCATCAAAGCATGACCGCTTATTCTTAACTCCGGACCGGAAAATCATTCAACAAAGACCGCTTCCACATTATCCGATCAGATATCGGATCACCAATACTGAATCGGTTGGTTACTGTGCTCTTCGGGTAATTCAACGACCCGACCCATAAGCCACGACTCCATACTGTTATAACAAGTCCATGAATTCTTCATATGTCCTCAAACGATGTAATTTATTTTGTAGAGCAGGTTGATGACGGTCGGTCAATGCGTGCCGGCGGCCTGCGACAAGAGAGACATGGCTGAAATACTCCGGGTGGTGGAAGAAATAGCAAATGCATCTGCCTCTGCTTCGGGCTTCGACGCCAGCGTGAAGACCAACAGCATCCGTCGTGTGCCGGGAGATTATGACGTATACGCCGATCCCAAAGTTCACATACTAGGGTGAGTATTTTAAGCAGGCCAGCTGAAACACTGCTGAGGTCGAAGAAATTAGGAACTGATGGATTCACTTATTAAAAACCTCATGTATATCAATCTCAACCTCAACCATACCTCAACCTACTGGGGAGAGTTGTTGCGCCCACTTTGTAGACACTTTGTAGATAGTGGGTGTAATGACTACACAGAGAAATGAAAAATCTAGTCAGTTTTGGGTTCATTACCAAAATATGAAAATATGCTATTTTATTACTTGTACAAATTTATTTTGACGTTGAGCGAAAGGCGGAGAAACATTTGAATTTGGCGTTGACAGTATTTTCACAAAAGATAAGTGTCCCATACATAGCTGCGTAATATGTTTTTGCCTTTCAAAAAGATGCGCTCACTGAGAACACACTACAGTTCTACAAATATTTACCTAATTTACATAAAACATACTATCTAGTTCGCGCAGCTTTGAAATTTTGTAATAACTTTGCATTAAGCTTTGGCGGTAAGATTTTGCTCCTGAGGGCTTGAATGAATAACTTGTTGTTAATTCAAAACTTAGAGCTCAAGTTGCTTGAGAATATCTTAATATAATAGTGTAGTAATAATATTAAGCAATTTTTGGGAACCAGCCATACCTTATTGAGCCCATACAAAATAATTTCTTTGGTTAATAGTAAAAAAAAAACTTTCAGATATGTATATATACTTAGACACGTATATATTTGATAGGGTGGGGGGTAAGTACGCGTACATATTATGTGCGCATGTTGTATAAGAAGGGAGGAATGGGGAGAAGCTAACATACTTATATAATATGGAAAGTTAGAGTTAATACCATTGAATCAATTGAAGCATTTTTATGAATTGTACACTTCCCAATTATTTTCCATGACTACGCATTTTGACTGGTATAATTATTGATAAAAAAATCTCGTGTACGCTCAGCTTAACAACCATCAATTAAAAGTTTGAAACACTAACGAAATTTTATGATTTTTATGATCTCTGCTATTCTTTGATACTCTTAAATTGATAGATTTCAAATAGCTAAAGTCTTGCAAGTGTAAAACTCGACAAAATATCAAATTATTTAAATTGCAATAAGATGGTTTCGAAACGAGTGAGCAGTCTTGAAAGAATGATGAAAGAATTGTTAAATGCCAAATTGTATAGGGATATTAAACTTTTAACAAATAATTTTATGCCCATCTCCAATCGCTTTTTCTGATTTTTGACTTGTATAATATTATTAGCTACTATTTCCTTAGTTAGCAGAGAGAATAAATGAACCAAAATTAAATCTTACGAATTCTAATATTAAGTAGGTTATACGAAATCGCGCCTTTGTTTCGTAATATAGAACTCAAAATTTATTCAATTATTTTGTAATAACTACGAAGCCAGTTCATTTAGAGGCTATCTTACTAAGTTCTAGTGAGTGGCCTAGACTACTTAATTAGATATGAAAGTTTTAAGGTCAAGCCTCCATTTCTAGTCCGAAATAATTAGAACAAAATGATAATCAACTAGTTTTAGTATACCTAGGTAATTTTATGCAGTTGATATTTAGAACTTTCCGAAACAAAAAACCTAAGAAAAAAGAAATAAGAAAGGGAATAAGTGTTTATTTTTCCCAACCGACAAAAACACGAAATATATATATTATTGATATAAATGTATATATGTATACATCATTCTATATAACTAAAATGTAGAAATAGCTGTAGATACTAAATTATCTATATAAACATAATCACTTCAGAACTATAGGTAGATTTCGAGGGAGTACCTCGTATAGGATAAAAAAAAACAGCGGCAAGACCACAAAGACCAAAGGAAATGCAGATTATGTTCGTTTTGAAATACTGCTGCCCGCCTTTCCTCTTAAGCAGTAATGATATTATGTTGCTTTACCTAAAATCTGTGGTCAAAACTGTGAGGCGCGGGGTTTATACTAGGATTACATGAGCCATTGTTAATGATCCCACAGATCCTATTTTCAATATCATAAAGGAACAGGTATAAAATGATCTCAATTATTCATGTCAATGGAGAAAGTTTGAAATGAAAAGTTACGAGAAGAGGTAATGGCTAATCCGTGGAGAATATTCTCATTTAGTTGCGCTCATATTAAGCTGAGTATATGTGTGGATGTTTGTCACTAGTACGCTGTGGGTATTTGAGTCTGAAATAATGCTTAATTGAGTGAATACTACCGTTTCAATGCATCAAAATATGAAAAATTCACCCACATAAGTATATTATTCTTGTACTGGTGGCGACAATTCTGACACAAGACTGAATATAAATTCACAACATAAATATCTGTGACCCGTTAAGCTATGGTCATCGCACAAAACCATCACATAGTAGGCCCGGCCGGGGATAGAACTCCGGACTTCGCTTTGAAGCCAAACTAACCATTCCACGGATCTGTCGAATATGTAATCGCTTCTATTAATAAAACGGAAAATGTAGCGTAGGTACGCCGTTGTGAAACGAATAATGAAAATAAAACTTTGTATAAATTTCAACATTTTCTTCTGAAAGCTTAATTTTTTGTTCGTTTCTGTTTTAAGAATGAGTTGTCTTTAGCAAAACAATTACCTGGTATTATTTTTCCTCTCTAGTTTTAATTAATTTTAACGAACTTCGCGGAACAAAATTGAATTTCATTTTATTCGTTGCCTGTTCCTTTCTATAAAATTATATCAATACTTGACGGTACGTTCGATCTGACATAAAGCTCAACTCTATGATATTATTTCTCGAAGATATTTGAACATCCTTATATGTTTCATTTGGCCGAAACTCAGTTTTATATTTAATTGTCCTTTTTTCTAATCACAGACGATAGGAATGCATCAAAATGTTTTTCCGTGGTAGCAACAGACAGAAGCTCTAAATTCCCGTAGATTCAATATTCCTTAGTATCATATTCCTGCGACTAAAAGTGCGTAAGAATGCAGTTAGGATTACATAGACGGAAAAAACAAAAACTATAAAAAAAACTGACCTATCTAGTAGACAGAACAAGCTTGCAGGATTATTTCAATCAATTTTACAGATATGGTTTGTTTATAAAATGTGTTATTTGCAGATATTGATAGATTTTAGTGCACAAGTAAAATAGGATTGAAACAGTAACTCACCATGATTTTTCAAGTTGTCAGCGAAAGTTTTTGTCAGTGTTTTACGCTAAAACATGAACATTCCAAAAATTACGTTGTACCATTACTGTAAGTGGGTGGGACGTGGGATATCGAGTTATGTCCTGATATTCAGTGGTCTGTCTGAAGAAAGAAAAATTTTTGATATAAGTGGAGGGTAAATAAATATTACATGTTTATTTCACAGGTCAGCAGTTACCCTGGCGGTTGTCCTGATGCTCGTTGCTTCCCTTTACGAGGGCTACTTGGAGCGGCGGCACCGCATCCTCACCGAAAAGGATTTGGAGTTGGCGCAGGAGAATAATAAGCATGTAGGTACTTTCTTTTATCATAATTATTTAAAAGATATATATTTACCCTCAACCCAAAAACAAACCATGTCGATATTACAAAAGTTTGAAACTATCATTCTGGATAATTTTATTGTATAATGTATTTATTTGTATACAATATATATTTTATATTTATCCAATATATAATATAATATACCTATATACAACTTTCGTTGATAACCATTTTTTAGCCTCAAGGGTTTGCTGGAAGAAAACTCTTTTTAGGGTTAAGCTCGCATTTGTACATGTCTTTTATATTAGATAATGTATATATAATTTTTGCGTACATTAAAGAATAATTTTGTTGTAAACATAAATAAGACAACAAACAATGCATGCAAGTATGTACTTCAATCAGTATTTCGTACATAAAGTCAGTACACAATACATCCGAGACATGTTACGTCGTACAGATGAAAAGCTTTGCAGCTGTTACGGATTTGCTCGTGTTCTGCATTTGAAAGGTCAAAGTAAACGAGTAAGTGTGAGCTCGACGTTGAACCAAATGACTAAAATATATTGCAGTAGCAACTTCAAGCTCAGCTTCAAGTTTACAGGAGTGAAAGGCACTGCTTAGTTAGAAATAGTAAGTTACATCCAACATTCTACCCTGTCGTACCAATGAATAAAATAAACAATATTGATGGTTCAATTTTCAAAGATGATTTTTTAGACTTGAATATGGAAATTTAATTTCGTATGTCCCGACACACCACTAAACATACATGTATGTACATCTGTTATAAAAATATTTAAAGACGAATAGACGTTCCGTATATTATAAAATTCTTTGCTGGTCGGTAAACGTTGGGATGAGTATAACTGACAAATTCGTCGTGAAAAAACATGAAGGATTAGTATTTTTAATTGTCCATATTTTTTAATAGTACAGTGAATTATTTTATGGGCCCCTTAATAATAAAAACGATTTGCCTTAAATCATGTTCTGGGACAAACGATCTGTAGATTGGAGATGAAATGACGGAAATTGCAATTGCCGGTATATTTTTTTTTAGTAGTTTAGGGTTTACCGCTAGGTCCTTCTAAAACATGAGTCATGACATATCAGTAAAACTAATTATTCATTAAAATAGTTTAAATAAGCTGGAGTGAGATAGTTATGTGCACTACGTAGACGAAATACAATAGTAACATAAACCAGATAATCTATACAACTACTTATTCTAGGAGAATTAGTTAACATAGTCGCCTAATCCAATATAGTCTTGGATATGAAATCATGGCGCGCGAATTGTTGTAGAGCGATAGGATAGGATATCACAAATTTTCAGCTAAATTCTCATTCGATATTCTCTTATCATAGTGGGTTACAGCTTGGCAAGTATACAGCTGTGGAAGTGATGAGTTATTGAAGCTTACTATCGAGAAATATCCTTTTCCTGCAGCTAAAAGTTTTTTTAAACTTGTTCCATTCGAAATATCTTTAAAGTTCGAACTTTGTTATTATTTTTTCAAGCACTTGCTTGCATCCGCTTGGGCTCATATTTGGCACAGCAATGAAAAGTCCCCTAACAGTGACATAATATGATATCATGCAGCTGGTCAGATGAAGCCAGAAGAAGGTAGCTATAGGAACTTATCGACTAAACTAAATAACCCCGTCGTCTTTGGGCTCATTGGTCTTGAAAAGATTTCCGGCATGTTCAGGGTCTGAGAGTAAAAGCTATTACTGTATTCTTATAGACCTATGCGACGGGATGGAAACCTGATAACTGATAGAATACTTATTTTTGTAAATACAATCATATTAATACCCAGACACAGAACAAACATCTATGTTCGTCACACAATTGATTGCCCTGCGTGTGAATCGAATCCACGACCTACAGCGAAGAGTTATTATCATCAGAGCTATGAGACCACTCATTTACAATCGTAAAAATTGACCTCGTCATTGATACGTTGTATTAAAACCAGCATATTTCAGACTGAGAGATATGGAGCCCTCAGATTAAAAAAAATGTTTGAGTACCTACCTAACTGCATTCATTTAAACCTCTTTAAACCTCTTAGTTGCAGGAGGATTAAATTATTTTAATCCAATTTGTTGGATCCAATTTCCAACACGATTCCCTAGTTTTTATGTACTATAAGTACCGAAAGGATTAACCGGGACTAATGGATTACTTAGTTAAATGATAGCTCTTAATGGATCATCTGCTCGGACGGGTTTGCTTGAAGTTTATCTGGAATTTCATGAATAATCCTTAGGAGGAGGTTACACAAGATTATACTGTTTGTCCAATCCCTCAATTATGAATGATGGATGGAGGAAATATATGTTGATGTCCATCAAGAATGGTAATTTTGTTTACACAATTCGGGCCCCGATTACGATAACAAATGCGCCTGCCTAAATTATTAAACCTTGGCTGTGTTATCAGTATTTTTCACTAGCTGAAATTAAGGACATTAGGTATTTCAAACATGAAAGGCCTAAAAGGTTAAGGTTGCTAAGATTTTTGGGCTCCGATTTCTTACCATTTTCCTGATAACAGGCTAAAACAAGGAACCTCAAATGCAGTGATAACATTATGCTGCAACGTGAAGGTAAATGTTAATAAAATAATTCCGTTTACTTACCAACTTCAGTACTTTGTACATTTAGCGTGTATTGAACAAAGCAAGACTTCCCAAAAGAAAAGAGTTTTGTCAATAATTTTAGTACATTTAATAAATAAAAAAGGCACCTTTACGCTCGCAAGCGAAATTAGTCCAGGGTTAGCCACGGCTTAAATATCAAGGCCAATCGCCTTGACTTTATGCACTTATTAGTCGTGGTAGTTTCCACAAATTTCTTCACATCTTCACGATATTTTTCTGTGAAAATGCAAACGTTGCAAGCATTTTCGTTTGCAACGTTTACTGCAATTGTTTCCTCGTTGGTGCACGCTGCTCTGGCTTTGAATCAGCGACCCGGGGTTTTAATCTCGGAGCTCCTGTGTTCTCAGGTGAAAAGAAAGTTGAAAAAAGATAAAATATAAGAGAAGTTACTCTTTCGAGAACCTTCCTTCCTTTAGTTATCTCGAAGAGCGACAAAACTACCACAAGCGTTTATTATATACCTAACTATCGTTCCTCTAATTTACTTGGAGATGCGACATAGTTTCAAACTTGTGCTTGTCTCCTCATGTATAATCAGTTGATGCGTTCATATCAATGTCGTAGTTAATGAGCGAAGTTTATGCTTTGACTCCCAACTCCCATACTCGTAGAAAATAGCATTAGTAATGACGAACATAAGTTTGGTACCCCTGTGATGTTAAAATATTACCAATAGCCTTGGCATATATTTTTTTTCTTGCAATTTGTCGGATCTCGAGCTGATTTTAATTTCTTTCAGTACTATAAGGCATGTATAAAGAGATATAAAAGAGAGTGAGATATATAAAAATTGGTTTTTTATTTGGTTTGATATACGATGAAAGATTAGTTATTCAGAAAAAGTAATTATTTATATACGTTGTAGTAAGAGGCACCATGGAGCTGCTTACCTTTCAAGGGAAAGATTGGATTTCAGAATTTAAATCAGTGTCAATTATTGAATTATCCCTTGCGCCATGATTGGAAACGTACTGTCAACAAACAATTTCTGCAGGTCTTCCAGGAGTGACACTGATGTTTTCCGGTTTGAGAAGTGTGGTCGTACGTTTGCGTCTTTAGTTGCAGGTGCATTTGCATTTGATTGCCACTTAAGTTTTCCTGTGCCTGGGTATGAGAAGACACCCGTCGTGGGCGATTGCTCGTTCCATAACTTATTTGCATTTTATTGTTATCATAATTGACATCAAATTTGACGTACTGTTTTGACGTATGTCAATTTTGGAGTCAAAGGGGTCACGCTCTCTGAACCAAAACATCTCTGTCCGAGATCATCAGGGTTGGTTGTGTTTAGTTAACACTGACTATACAGTTACAAGTTCGAATGTCTTATTTTCAACAAGTGACTACAACAATACAAGAACGTCAGGGCTTCGGAAACAATGAGGTAAATGTTGCGGTTTTTGTGGAGTGTCGCCGACAGAATCGAGTTTTCCTTTTAGCTCATCGAAATGGGAGCAAATTAAGGCAATTTGCTCCCTAATCTTATATCCGGCGTAAATGTGCTGTGTTTACAACGCTGAAACAGATATTGAGGCTAAGCGAATCTTTTACTTTTTCAGGCCTTACTCAGGTTTTATATATTTAGGACTTAAGTCGGTTGGGAGAGCGAGCACCGTATTTCTATAGTTATCATTTACATCTCACAATTTTATATAATAAAAAAGCCTTAAGTTCCTAGTTGTCGTTAGCGATGGTATCAGATGTTAATTAGGCCTTAGTAAACATAACAGATATTAAAGTATTCAGTATTTTTTTTTATTATTTATCTAACGAAAACATCTCTGATTTTATAATTAAGAAGATTTCTCAATTAAATAGCTACGAAAAGCGAGGATTAAAACAAATTTATTTGCCCTTTAACAACTTCCCTAAACGCTTGGCTGGGAATTCAACCATATAATTCTCAATTGCTTTAACTTTAAGGTATTATAGAGAATACGAAATGGATCAGATTATGTCGTTATAGTATTAGATCGGAACATTTAATAATTCTGAGTTTAATGGTATATCAAGTTTGTTATATACATTCCTATAATAATTGAAATCCTCTGAAGCGAAAAATGTCGTGTCTTAATACGAATAAGCATAAAAGAATAATAATAATAGTAATAATAATAATGTTGGACATTTCACACAGCGCCATCTAGCCCCAAAGTAAGCTAAGCATAGCTTGTATCATGAGAACCAGACAACTGATATAATACTTATATACTTTTCTTTTGTAAATACATACATATAATACATATTAACATATACATGACAGCTGATGAGCTCAGCGCTGCAATTTCTTTTTATCGTTTCGACGGATTCTTTCCTATCACGCATTGTAATCCTATCGAAGGAAGCTTTCCTATCACGCATCTTATCAAAGGATTCTTTCCTATCACGCATTGTAATCCTATCGAAGGATTCTTTCCTATCACGCATCTTATCAAAGGATTCTTTCCTATCACGCATTGTAATCCTATCGAAAGATATTTCCTATAACTCATTGTAATAATGACCGCATACCACATTTAGCTCTGTAGCAATAACAGTAAATATTGAAATAATTAAAGCGCCTCTCGCTCTCTCTCTCTCCGCCATTACAATTTGCTCGCACAGTTCCATCAGTGGAAATACCGTTGAAAGGACCTACGCACATTTCCCAGTCGAGCTGTTTAATGTTATTGCTACAACACGGTTATCTTGATGTCGATCCTACCTTCGTATTTCAGCACATGCTATTTTTACTGACAAACGTCTCTGTGTGACTTGTGTTTATGACATGAACACAAAGCGGGAGGTTTTCTTTGATTAACGATGCGTTGTGAATGAGGGCAGATTTAAATCACGATGAGGCTAGGCTAAGCTCTCCCATGTATATAATGCATATATTTAATAACGCGAACTTTTTATTTGGCCTTGGAGACCGTAGTGGTTTATTGGGATCGACCTGAACTTTCAATCTGAAGTTCGCTGGTTCATATCCAAGCGTGCACCAATGATTTTTTGATTTAAAATATATGTGCACAATAGCACCTGCCCAAAACTGTGTCAGTTTCTTGATCTATGCAAGAAATTTCAGACTTTTTCGAACGATTTTCTTTCAGTTCGATGGACAAGAACTGTCACATATTTTGGGCTAGCTGCGCTTTGCGGTGTTACCCGCGGTGAATAAGTAATCTCACGGGAACACTGCATTTTTCCGAGATCAAAGTAGCCTATGTGTTAATCCAGAATATAAGCTATCTTGGTACCAAATTTCATCCAAATCCATTCAGCCGTTTGAGCGTGAAAGAGTAACAAACATCCATACAAACTTTCACGTTTATAAGTAGGATATTTATTACTTTAAAGTTTTAAAAGTATCCCAAAACGTATGCATGTTTCGACCGTAACACGACTTGAACTAGACATGTTTTTTTTTATGGTTAATTAAACAATAATGGCCAGATAAATTTTATAATGAATTTTGCTTTTTATTCCGGCCGTTGTCGTTAATCAAGCTTATTAATGAAAAGGGTCGTTTGTTTGCTGTACTGTAAATGGACCCGTGGCTCAGCCCAGTGCCTTTTCAATCTACATTATAAAAGTAATATTCAAAGAACATTGAATATACGCAGAGTTATTTATATCTCCTTAACGAATGTACAAAGAGCTTTGACTAAAAATGCAAAAAGGGACCAGAGGTAGCCATTTTTATTTTCCATACAAAAGCTTCAAAGAAGATTATCGGATAAAATAAGAGATCACATATTTTGGCTACCAACCTGCTTAGTTCTTTATAACGGTAGGTAGGCTAGGAATACCAAAATTGCTTTTACCGTTTGGTATACGTAATTTGTATTCTAGATTCGTATGATGTTAAAAGAAAAATGTTGGTTTATTTAGGATTTACGATCAGTCGCATTATTGTGTACATACTGTATAATAATAATATTGGTTTATTTAATAACACCCAGACACAGAACAAACAAAATAAGACTAAAATAAGACTAAAAATAAGACCGCCTTTGGATACACAGCCATTTTCGCAAACTACGTAAGTATGTGTTAAGTATCACCTGTATCTTTTCAATAAAGAATTATTATTAGTGTTATTATTATTAATACTGTACTGCCATTCATAAAAGTGTATTATTTGCAGAGAAATAACAACGGGCAGAGTGATGGGAAGCCGGCTACCAATGTGGACAAGGACTTCAGACGGGAGTCTTGCGGTAAGTGCCTGGAAACAAACTCACAGCTGCAGCTTATAAAGTAAGCTAATTAAGCTAAAACAATAGCTAAGATTAATCTAGCTTACGTAGCTTTGCCATAAGAGATAAAAAAATGTGCGTGTCGGCTCTGAGGCGCACAATTTTTTTTGTATAAATATATAACTATAGTATTATAGACTAGACTAGACTAGACTACTTTAAGTGCGATTTTCATTGAGTAAATTAATATTTAGTAGCTTTATGTACACAATCGATTTTACTACTCATAAAATTTTCGTAACGGCTTTTAATGTAATCGATTCTTAAGGAGTAAACTCCAAAAAGTTTAAGCATAAATATTCCGAAGTGTTTCAAACATTTTGATATAAACATTCCATTTCATAAATACAAATCAATCATTGTAGCTATTTGGGTCAAATAGTTATTTTCTTTTAAGAGATCCGAGAATATTTTCTACCAAACTTTTCCAATTTGTGTATTCTCAATCCTCCATCTAATAAATCAGTAGGTAAATTTTGTATTAATAAGTTGAAATATATTGACTGAAGTAGTTATTATTTAATTTCATAGAATAGACACTTGAAATTGATTATAAAAAATACTCTTCAAGGCAAATGCGTTTTGGCTCCCAATTTTTACTTGATTTCATAAGTCATCAATATCTTCAAAATAGATTCAGTCGATAAAAGTTTGCCAGTGTCATAAATATTTCAAGTCATATAATTGTTTCTTATTCAATGAACTTACTAAACTTTTCAGACTCTGTATCTCCGGTTTTTGAAGAAATTTAATTTTTACTGACTTCCTTTCGATTTTATTTTGTACTTGGATAAAATTCCCAAAAAAAGTTGTTATGATGTTATGGTTTATAGAAAAATGACTTTATAAGGCCCATAATGGTATACCTAATTGTATGTTTCCAAGCCATTTCTTTATGAATTCTATGGAAATAATGTTTTTGACTTTGACTTATGAAAGCACTAGACGGCAAACTGCAAAAAGTCATTTTACTCATAATATTTTATACTCACGTTTTATCTTCAGGCATACAACTGAGATCATAAGGTGCCTATATCTCTCATCTTACATAGAAAACCTCATTTAAAACAAATTTCATCGCTTGAACCTCCTTTCTTCTTAACTTTATAATTACCTATAAAAATCATTAAATTTACATAACAAAAAGGTTTAACTTGATACGAAGTATTAAACTCAAAGTTAATAAACGGTTAAGACAGTACTATTTTATTTAAGTATTTAAAACAAAAGTATTTTAATTAATTATCTGGCTGGTCCATTATCGTGAATCGCGATTGCTTTTAAGGAAAAAAGATTTGCTAATATAACATATAACGTACTAGGTACATTTACATTACCAGAACCCAGGGTTCCCAAAGTGAGGATCGCGGCGCCTTGGTGCGCCCCGTAGGGGGTAAAAAGGGGCGCCTTGAAGCGCTACTTTTACCATTACAAGTAGGTATTCGCGGCTACTAAATAATTCAAGCGCATGTGGACCATTGCATCATCCGTAGGGAAGTGCTTGGATCGAGGTCAATGAGCTTTGAATTGAACCAGCTATTAGAACGTGGCATTAATGTAGTAAACTACATAACAACTAGGCCTTCTTAAATAATAAATATATTCTTTTGTGTAATATATATAAACTAGTTGAAATAGGGTACAATGAGGTATGGAGCTGACTGTTTATAGGTATATATATATATCATTGTACCCTATTTCAACTAGTGTAGGATGGCAATACAAAAGGATACAATCTTATACTAGCTAGGTCGCCGAGACATAATACTAAGCCTGTAAGTGCACCGCGACCTGAAAAAGTTAGGGAACCCCCTCTATAACATAAAGTATCTAAGAATGTTAAAACTTATATGAGGTTTTAACATACTTAGATACTCTGTAGGCGTAACGACTGGTTGCTTTGCGTGGAAGTAATTTCACAGTTATTTAAAGAGGTCACATACTTAAGCAATACTTATTAGCCAATATTTACTTTAACGTAATTATCTTGTGGAAGCAGTCATTACAGATTATATCATTCTAACTTTTTGTACGATACACATGTCCTTTTGTTTGTCATACAATAAACGTTTTTCTCGGGAATTTCAAGCATAACGAACATCGGGCCAACTCACGAGAGAATCCTTCCTAGAATCGATTTGGGTTTAATTTCCAGTCCAAAACGTTAGTGTACATTTGGGTCTTTTAAAATAATTAGATCTTACAACTTAGTTACCTTTTACAGTTATGGCAATATTATGACATTACATAAAAAAGAAATATATGGTACTTAATGATACTTAGGCCATAATTATAATTTAATTTGTACATAAATTACCAATACCGTGACGGTACGTTGAGCGAAATACAGAACAACTTAATGAAACTTACTTGGAATTGATAAAGTAGGGTGGGCTCATTTTGTGCTGTTTTTGTTTTTTCCCATTACTCGTATCAATAAAATGAGTGAAAAAACAAAGCACTTATTTTTTATGGATCCTTCGTTTCAGTATAATGAAAAATTACCTTTTGTTAACCAAATTTAACCTTACCACTTCACGAAATATAACATTTTTACTGTTTCGTACTGTTTCAACAGGCAAACAAAAATAAACATTCCGTTTTGTGTGATCTGATTGGGTGTAATAATTGATAATTAAGCGAGTTATTTATTTATCGTGAACAACAAATGGAAAACAAATATTTGCGTCCAACTGATTATGTTATGAGCGATATTCAGTCAAATTCAGGTCAAAAAAGCTTTTGCCCGTCCACTTTACCGGACGTTATAAATTCATGATCGGTTCGGAAGTTTTATTTTTTAATGTTTTGATTATTCGCGATCACGTGATTGGTTATGTACCTACAATTAATTTTCATTGCTTCCTCATTGTTTTGGCCTGTACTCTATTGAGTGAAGGACATATTCATTGATATTATAGCGTATTTGAGGATTTGGATCCAATAGCTTCACATTTGGTTTGGGATGATTTGTTAATCTATTTTATAAGCTCTTTCTATCAGTTTAATTCCCTTCTTTTACTGTAGTAGTTTAGTATAGTTTCCCAATCGTTTAACTCGATGACGCATTTGATATCAGTTTTAAGATAAGTTTTATAGACTATTTATTATTTTTATATTAAAATCTAAAAAAATTGCCCCAAAGCTGTATCCCGTTATATATGCCTGCTCATAAAGTAGAAACAAATGTTTTCCAGGGTTAGTTTTGATTATTAACTAGCCAATTCAGATATAAGCCTCAGTGATTTCAGATGATGTATTTTTTGTTTCGCAGGTATGTGGTCAGAGCTGCTGCTTTCATTCTCGGTGCTGTCGAATGGTCGCACCATCCTCAGCACGGACCGACCCAACGATGGAGCACTAACTTGTGTACATGGAATGAGGTAACTTCAATTACAATGATCCAACAAATATTTTAATATACTTCTCTTTCCTAGTTGCTTTGCTATTGCGTGTAAATGTAGAAACACGTTAAACTAAGTTAATACTAAGTTACTAATAAAGTTTTGTTAAAAAATACGATGTAGCAACGCTAGTGCAACGAAGAAAATAATTATAGAACAGAGCTCACATTAATAAAACTTCTTGGGTCAAGAGCATTAACGATACTTTGATACTTTGAGATTGAGATACTTTGAGCATTCCATTCATTGAAAATATATTAAATCAGCAAAAATTTTAGTTAATTAAAATTCCATTCCAAGATGATACTCTATATGTATGAGCGTCTCGCGTTAACTTAAGAATAATTTACTGGCAATTTTATTGAATAATGTAAAAAAATATCTTTCTTATGTTAAATAATTAGTTTTAGTACTAGACCTAAATTAATTTCCATAGCATTCATTCTATCAGTTTATAATCTGATTTACGAAGTTTGCTCGTCTGATATAGACTCTACAGCCGATATGTTTCCATTCTTGTGCTGGATTGATTAGAAAATTGATATATGTGTGATCCATCATACTGTTTATCTTTGTTTACTCTCGATGTATTTGGAATTTATCAGGCATCGATTCACTCCTGGTCCACGGCCACGGTACACCATCTAGCCGTGAATATTTTACACAATGAGAGCCACAACACAACCCGAACATACTAGATTTGAATAAAGCTTTTGCAATTTCTCGCTAACTTGAACAATTGTGAAAAACTTGAACAATTGTGAAAAACTTGAACAATTGTGAAAAACTTGAACAATTGTGAAAAACTTGAACAATTGCGAAAAGTCTTGGAGTTAGTTATTATCCTGCATGTGTTTGTACGTACCCACTAGGACATGAAGAATGAGCTTAATAATATTTTAATATTCTCAAAATATCTACAGGGGAGTGCATTAGAGGGGAGGTTGAACTAAAAACGCTTGACAAACATCTTTTAAGCCGTTGAATGTTAAATGATGTTGTTTTAGACATAGCATGAAAAAGTGACATTTTCTGTACCTTAAAATCTTTATAGTTTTCTCTAGTCGACAAACAACCTTCTTTCTTGTTTATTTATTTAACTAACAAAATTACTCTAGTTCGGCCTGAAACTAAACACTCATTTGTATTATGTTTGTTCCCAGATTCATATCCGTGTGTTGGGTAATCTTGGTGCACACTTACCTGACTGTGTTCTATGTTGCCGACAACAAAACAATGCGGATAATTACGGAGAGAAGCTTTTTCTACCAGTCCGTGGGCAACGCTTCCTATTGTGTCGATACATTCTTTGTAATCAGGTATGTAGTCCTAAGGGAAATACTTCCATCAAATTGAATTGCGCCCAGCTTAAGTCTCATTATGTTTCATCTATACCCTTCAACCCACATCACTTCATCACCAGCCAGCGGTAATAATATTTATTTATTTATTTTATTTTTAAATTTTTAAGAAATCTTACAGCTATCTTAATGGATAAGTTAATAAATTAAAGGCTTAAGGCTAATTAAAAGATTCCGGGTGAACACTGAAAAAGTTCTTCTACTTAAAGCTAAAAATAAATAACAAGCTACTCTTATTCGACTACGCTACGTATCGCTACGCTATTCAACTGGCTCAGTCGGTAGTAACTCTGCCTTCTGCGCTGTAGGTCGTGGGTTCGATTCCCATCCAGGACAAATATTTGTATGGTGAATATAGATGCATGATCTGAGTCTGTGTCAATATGTATGTATTTAAAAAGAAGGGATATAAATATTACCTATATATCAGTTGTCTGGTTCCTATGATACAAGCTATGCTTAGCTTACTTTGGGACTAGATGGCGCTGTGTGAATGTCCACCAATGTTTATTATTATTATTATTATCTTACCCGGACACGCTAGTCAGTTCCATGGGAATAATGAGGCGAGACGAGCATCTCTTGCCCATAACCTAACCTGGAGACATCGACTATTTTTCCATGTGCCTGTAATTTTACTGGCACTGTACCTGTCAAACCGAACGACACATTATTATGTATATGTATTGTAATTCGATATAAAACTTTACTAGAATCAAAGTGAAAACCTAATTAGATCAAAACTTAACATGTACTTTGTAGTTTTTTCAAGGAAAAGATACAAATAATCTAGCAGTACAACAATATCTCATTTCGTTTATTATCTACTAGTAATAAATATGTTATGTAATAAATCTTCATCCTCCCAACTTTTATATTTATGGCTGTTAGTAATAACTACTAAGGCTCTAAATTCCATATTCTTACATTTAGCTATCTCATCACGATAAATTACACGAGGTTAAAAAAATAGTAGACCAGATGGAAAGATAGATAGATAGATCATTATTATATTCATTTATTTACATTTAACCAAAATTTGTAAACAATAATCTAGACGATGCGTAAATGTATCTCTCAAAAACTTATTACAAATACACTTTTCCAGTCAGCGAAGAAAAATAAATGAACTCCGAAAAAGCTCGCCAAAGCTCCAAGCGAGCTGTCAAAAGTATTGCCACCACGTTCTCTTTAATCCAATCTTGTAAACCCATTTTTCCATCGACTAAATCTGTCTGTTTTCTGTGGAACTAAAGCCGCTGGCTAAAACTGAAACAAATGTTACAATTTGTAACGAGGAGTTATGGTGTTCGCGATATAATAACAGTGCCTCTTCAGTATTAATAGTTTTAACTCGCGCACAGATGGTTCCTATGTCGGCTAATGTTTCCCTATTTTTACTTAAAAGTTTAGCCATTTCAAGTAAATATCTAAACAAGTTTTACGGTTATACAAAATTCAAGATTCAGTTTTAAGATATTGTGCCGCGAGACATACAAATACATGAAAACTGTCCCTGAGAAGAACTAACATAGACCTCTGTTATCAGATATTTGATCATCACCGAACCGTACCGTAGTTATAAGTACAGGGAACCGTAGTTTCCCTGTACTTATAAATGAACACATCTAAGTAAATTATATTTAGTTACATTTTATTTATTTTTAATTCAATAAATACGGATTAACCAAATACATCTATTAAATACATATTTAACTGAAAGAAAGCCCAATCATTTAACATCTAAAAGCTAGCTGGTTATTACACTGACAGGCTGCGCAGATGCTGCAAAGTAATAGTAACATAAAATGTAATAAAATTTGCTGTAGAAAATTCTCATATGACACATGGTTGGTGTCCTATAGTCCTGCATTTTTCGTAGAATTTAACAAGTTTAGTATATACAGAACAGTCAAATCTTTATCAAATCTCAGCTTAAACGATTTGTGGTCCATACCGAGATATAAAATGAATATAATTCAGATCACCAGCCCGCTGCTCAGTTGTTGACAAAAATCACTAATTAATTCATCATTTTGGAAATCCCGATTCCTGTTGATTTTAAAATCATTGTCAACTGTTGTAGAGGTAATATTTGGCTTTCAGTAAGGTACTGTTGTGTGAAAACATTTTATCAACATTATACATTATGGAACAACATAAACAGATTTTGGTCAAAATGTTTTCACCTATAGGGAATATTGTGTCTGAAATTTCGAATTTCGTAACTTTTTCCTCATCCTTTAGGAATATACAATATGGACACGATCTCCGAAAATAACTCTTATTGTGTGTACATTCTTTGTTTTCTTCACAGTGGTATTCTAGTCACCGTGCTCTTCCTGCGAACTGAAGACAAGAAAGCGATCAAGAATAGCGAACGGACGCTCAATAAAAACCTGAATGGCTACGCCAACTCAGCACTATCCGTCTCCGTCATCAGCCAACAGTCCTTCAAGGAAGATCTGCTCGACAAACCCAAGAGTGGATGCTACACCAAACCAGACATTTTATACGTTATAAAGAACTTTTTCGTGCTATTTAGTTACCGAATAGTTCGTCTCACACCAGCCTACGCGTTCGTCATAGGTATCAACGAGGTAGCACTGCGATGGACCCACGACAACACGGTGTTCGAGCCGGCTATTTACGACCACATCACCTGCGACAAATACTGGTGGAGAAATGTACTGTACATCAACAATTTGTTCCCCCAAAAGGATATGTGCATGGTGTGGTCGTGGTACATGGCGAACGACACTCAGTTCTACGTGGTCGGGATTATATTGCTCCTCATTTCGATCAAGTAAGCAATTTAATTACCTCTGTAACAGCAGAATATAATTTTATTCAAGGTTGTATGAGTAAGCTCAGTCGGTAAAAACGTCGGCTTGCGATTTTTAGGCCGCAGGTTTGAATCTTACAATGTGCTCGAGCTTCCGGAGAAGGAAAACATTATGAACAAGCTATAGTCTGGCGGTAAGGCGTATAGAAATCTGCCTGAAAGCTAAAAGCTAGATCTCAATTCAGGCATTTCGTGACGCCGTCACTGGCTATATAGTCATTGAACACAGGTGATATGGCAGTCAAATGCAGCCCTGTCACTTGTAAAAATCATTCATCATCCATGTTCTTCAGGGCAGTAAAGGCTCGTATAAACTCTTTAAATAAATTTCCATTTACAATTTTAATTTCGAACAAAAATATACTATTACGAGCGAAAAGTATGACTCTTTTGTCGAGTTTTTCCAGTCTTAAAAAGATGCCCTATTTTTAAATCCCTTGCGTGCATTAATAGCTTAGCCTCATTTCACTACAACTTTTTATAAACTAAACAGAAACGAGAAGACATAAAATTAACGGTATTACTGTAATGGTGTCAAAAACCGGTTATGAGTAATAAGAAAACTGATCATGAAATATTTTTAACCTTTTTTTTTTTCACTAAGTATTTTGTCTCCAGGCATCCCAAATTTGCGATGACGTCCCTGGGCTTCATCATGGTCAGTTCATGGGCTACGACCATCTACATCTCCGTGTGGCATCAATACAAGGCGCGTATTCAGGAGCCCTTCGAAATGTTCGACCAACTGTACGACAAGCCTTGGTCTAGAATCGGACCCTATTTAGTCGGTGAGTATTCATAAGCACGGCTATTTCTGTGTTATTTTAAATTACTTCTTATAACGTTTTAAAGTGATATCCTAAATGTACCACATACCTTTTGTTATTATAATTTCGCTTCTATTGTATTTTGACATGGTCTGCCAACATTATATATTACGGCTATCTAAGTCATAATTTTATGTATTCTGGGTATGTTTATGTATTGTATACCCTATATATTGATATGTATTTTATATACAATAAAATATTTCATTATGATTGATGTACGCCGCCGTTCGTAGTCGTCCACATAATATATCCTATTCATCCAAAGTTTGCCTGGAACTTATCGCTTATAGCGATAAGGCCGCCCATTGTGCCACACACAGTGTATATATTATCAGCAGTGTTTTTGTACGTTTCTTATGGTATACAATAAAGATGAATTCTATTCTATTTATTGTAATTTTGGGTCGTTTAAACGAGACGGAGAATTAATAGACCCATTAACGCTGCCAATTGTATGAGTTGTGTTACTGCACATATCATTGCTTATTTACATAAAAATCTCATATTAAAATGACTACTTGAACTCTGACTAACAAAGAGAACTCCACTGAAATGCCACTTTGCACAATGACATTGTAAACAAAAGGTTATTGAGCGCAGACTGAGGTCGCGATTTCAAATACGTAGTCAGCGAATTGTCAATTCACTCCGGGATGAGTTCGTTAAAAACAGAAGTAACAACTTAAATACCAATGTTTAGACTAACATAAGCATCCTGAAACGACATGATTAGGATTCGGGACAAGCGCCGTGCGATATAACTTTATGGGGATGTCGTTGTACGGAAACTGTCTCGTTTAGTCCCTCCGAATGGGTGTCGTTTGTGATCGACGCGAGTTCCGGTCAGTACTTTATTCGATTCAAACAGACAACGTGATATAATTTAGTCAAATAATTTATTATGGGCTGTTTACTTTTAAACGACCCATAATAAATAATTTGATATGATCTTCTTTAAGAAGATATAAAGAAATTATAACTAAATCACTGAAAGCATAAACTACGAGGGAACAAACCTGCGAAGACGTCCATATCCGTTCTAGCTTCTAATGTTCCCCCTTGAATGGTACAGACCTACTCCACGTATATTTATACCTTAGTCAAAAATAAAAGTGATTAATTATATTAATGATTTAAGTCTAAAAATCATCAATTTCTTATCCCACTGCTGGGAATAAAGGCCTACTCTTTACTAACCCATATGCTCCCTATTTCGGGCAGAATTCATCGAGTAATTTCCCGTGTCATCAACTTATCTATTAGGTGGTCTGCGGTCGCAGTGTTTATCTTCTACTAAAAATGTCTCTAAATAAACAAAATGAAGAAAGAGTGAAGACATTTCTCTTAATTTTAAGTTTTCGTGACGAAGCCATGCCTAACACCCCTTTTCCGTTTAATTTTATTCACCCATAACTTTCCCATGTCCTGCGGCCAGAAACCACCGACTCCTTTTGTAAATTAATGGGCATAAAACCCTCTGGGCTCTCAACTGTTCAATAACTTCATGGGACTCGACGCGTCCGCCTCAATGTAAAAGATCTGATTCATTTAAATGTTTCAAGGGCTCTAAACTTAACAATTTGCTTACTGCATGCAGGTCAAGTGAACACTTATTTCTCTTTTCAGCTCAATTTTGAAATAATAATAACGATTGTTAATACAGACCACATTTGAATTGTTTCCAATAATCATTATAAATGAGACGTATGAAGAAAATTCAACACACATTATTCTAGTCTCTCAAATGAACTAAGTAATGTCCTAAATAAAATTGAAGACACGTAAAAAACAGGCTTGACTTTCTCGATTTCGTTTGGCTTTACTTAGTATTCTAGTCTAGGCTTCACCGTGCGAAATGTGTCGCATATTTCAAACTAATGCTTATTATCGTTTATCTTGATTTAGGGCTCAGCACGTAACTTCAGAATCTCCTACATTCACGTCAGATTTAAATTATTTCGCATTGTTTATTATTCTCACTTTTTACACCACAAAAAAAACAAAAACCATTTTAGTAAACATATATAAATAAATACGGAGATCAAACTACGCAATTTAGTGGCTAGGGCTGCAAACAGCAAACCTCCTGACAATGCGTGCCGTGTCTAGGAGTACTGCTCTCTGTACGAGCCCCTTATCCAACCGCCAAGCGAGAGCATCTTTATATGTAAGTCAAGTCTCTACATTATAGAAACATATAGATATACATACATTATAGAAGCTGCGGAAAATATACCTAATAGATTTAACCTCACGACAGTTTTAACTGTCTTAGCTACTTATTTATAAGTACTCAATTTAGGGTTTCAATTTCTCTGAGAGAATAGTAGATTTGAATCTGTCAAGATTTTCGTAAAATGGAAGTTGGCAAACAACAGTACTCGTTCTGGTGTTCTTATCATATGAATTGGTTAAGCAATGTTCACTACGATTATTAGTTTGATGGGTGGCATTTATAAAAAGCGCTTTTGTGCTACAGTTTTCTTATAATTCTGATAATCGAACTGAACATCACTTACTAATGGGAAATTGCTTGTTTTTTATTTACGTTAACCAGTAACTATACCTTTTTACATTTTTTTGACGGCTCATTAACTTAGTTGTAAATGTTGTAATCTTCGAAGTGTCCATGGATCGATTACGGGCCGGGGCAAGCATTTATGTGATAAGCATAAAGATTTTGATTCTTAGGTATTTGTGTTATGTATCTGTGTTTCCATTCCACCTGCGACACAGGAAAAAAGTATAATTATGTTACTTTTTGTACACACAACACAGGTATGATGGTCGGTTGGTACCTGCACCACACCAAGTGTCAGATCAAGATGCCGTACTGGCTGGTGGCGCTCGGATGGCCTTGCGCGATGGCCGTCATGGGAAGCCTGATCTTCAGTATGGTCAACGGATTCTTTGAGGTGTGGCCAACCGCCTTCTACGTCAGCGTTGGACATACAGGTAAATAAATATATGACACTCCATAGATAATGTACCTACATTAAAATTTCGAAGGAAGGTTCAAAATTTAAATTAAAAACGAAACATTGTCAGTGTTATATAATATTAATACTAAAAAATTACGTTGCCGCCAAGCAGTAACGCATTCACGTTACTGTGTTCCGGTTTGAAAGGTGTGGTTTCCGGTGAAATTACAGGCACATGAGACATTCCACCTACACGTCTCAGAGTTACGGGCGCATACGATGCAATTTGAGTCTTGTCATACCAAGTTGGGGAGGACCCAAGTCGCATCGATTGTTATGGGCCGTGGTTACCACTTAACACCAGGTGGGCCGTCGACTCGTTCCGTATATCAATCACATAAAAAAAAAAGGTCCACAAAACAGCTAGTATAAAATTCCAAAATATATCTAACAATACATGATTTTTATACCTTCTGGCTGACTTCTGTTCAAACGAAATAAAAATCTGTTCAATACGAAATAATAACATTGTATCCTTTCACGGGTTTACGACATACTTAAAAGGACGAACCTTTTCTCTGTAGTTCGAATTTATAAACATTTTATATTCAATGAACCGACCCCATACGCAACTGTGTAGAAAAACATTATATTCAATTTGAGTGACTAAAAATAACTGAACCTGAAAAAATTCAAGTACCCAAGCCTTGAGCGGCGCTTGATTAATCACCCCAAGCACTTTACTTGCGCACTTGGTAGAAAGAAAGGAAAAAATTATATTTACCAAAAGCTCCTCCGGGCTACTGGTACGGAACAAAGAATTCATCGAATCGTTTGGCGGGAGAACACTCTTGAATATCAGTCTATTGAATCGGTGAGAGGCGATGAAAGAAACTGTCATAATATCAAGATATCTGTCGTCTGTGAAATGCTGTTAGTTCAAAGAGATTGCAGATAAAGTCGTGATTGTTGCGGAAAGAACAAACTCAAAATCAAAATCAAAAAAATATTTCCATAGAATTCATAAATTAATGGCTTGTCGTCAATAATATTCAAAGCATAAGGTCATGCGTACTTATCGCTAAGTTTAACGCCTGTTCAAACCCTATCCCACCCTCATGGGGAAGAAGTCAAGAAACCCCTAAAGGAAGGCTTTCTTCTTTTTCGCAAGCACGATCCTTGTAACAAGAATACCTACCTAATACTCGATTTATGTAACTCGTATTCCCACTTATTACATTCGGCTACTTAAAGTAATATATAAATATGAAATAATATATAACAGTATATTTATATGTATGTATAAAATGAAGTCGGTCTTTTCGAATAAATAATGATTGAAGATAGTATTTGAGCACTAATTGTTTACAACACTCATTTGATCTCTGTTTTAAAAGCTACTTTCGTTTCGTTGAAGCATGGGGCGCGGCAGTATCGTGGGTAGCGATATCATGTTGCAGCGGTCACGGCGGACTCGTCAACTCGGCGCTGTCGTACCGAGGGTTTCTGCCGCTGAGCAGACTGACGTACTGCGCCTACCTCATACATCCAACCATCATGATGTACACCTCGTTCCTGCTCGACGGGCCCTTGCACATGCAGAACTCTACTGTGGTAAGAATAACACGTTTTACTGAGTTATATTGTTACTTAATCTAGTTGAACGAATGAATAGAGATTATTATTTATTAAAAACTTAGGGTGTTTTTTAATGAATTGACTACCTATATATCTCCAATATATTCTAATTAAAAGTTCGTTCTTGTTCTTTATAGATTTATTATTTATTTTATTATTTATTATTTACTTTATAGATTTATAGATTATAGATTCGACATATGTACCAGAATTATGTTGTGATAAACAAAATGCTAATATATATACAGTAATAACCTACATACAGGGTGCATTAACAGTGCATATCGAGGTATCTACTTATTTCAACATACACAGTACTTAATGTTTCGAGCGACCAACTTAGGCGCATAATGAGCTTGCTTCATTTCCGCAATGGCGTCTGAATTATATGTGGCTACAAGCATGCAGAAGCTAATTTATTTAAAAGAGTTAATTTTGGAAAGTTATTGACGCATTTCAAAAAATATTGTTATCGTTACGTCTTACTAATTTTACTACCTACGTCTTACAACTTAAGTACTAGAAGAAACAGTAATAATTACGACAATTATCCACCGCAGTATCAGCAGTGCTGTGCCCTAACAGAGTTTATGTTGAATCCTGTAAATTACATTAGTTTAAGATTGCAAAAACTTAGTGCACTAAATGGTTTGAGTTTCAAATAAAAAAACAGCTAATGATATTTTAAGCTTATTCGCCGTGTAGTAAGAAGCGTTCGCGTCACCTTGCCAACTTAAAGAGTTTCGTCTCTTTTGATACTTACTAAATTTTTAATCTGGTAAATTTATGTCTTTCTATGGACGAAAGTCTCTTATATGTAGACTAATTTTTGAAAGAATTTATCAATTTTTATTTGTTTTGATTTAAATTTTTTATATCAATACATCTGAAATACTTACATTTGAAATATAGTAACTTGCACAAGCAGCAATTTTAACTTAGTCAGTGACACGATTAGTAGGGCTCAAAATAGCTTTATTTTATGTTTTTCAGGGAAATCGATTAGGTATTTAAACGATATATCGATCTGCCACTTATTGCTTCCATAAATCATCATGTCGGTAGACGTCGCGCTAAACTAAATTTTGGTCGCTCGAATGGAAGAAGGAAAGCAATAATGCAAACAGGCTTGGAATATTTAAAAGATATAAATTTTAGTCACGTTGAACCCTGCCTACTCTTGACTTGGGAGAGTGACTAAGTTGCATTTGAATTATCGTAGAGTTCCAGTGTAATCAACTTTTTATTTTTTTAAATGGCGGTTAGTTTACTTCTTAAAAATGTATATTTTTTATGCAAAGCCAAAAATTGTGCTGCTGACCAAATTTAAATAATTATTTGTAATGAATAATTATTTTCTCACGTGCTTCGTAAACTGAAAATTTGACCTTTAAATTAAAATTCTGACGTATCCTGACGGTTACATAATGAGCTTTGAAAACTCCGTCACGACATTTTATTAAGGCTTTAATATGACGAATAATATAGTGAGGTTCAGTCAATATGGAATTTGAAATTTTAGCCACCTAAAGTAACATTCCACTCGAGCACATTCAGTAAACATAACAAAATAAACAAGTGGCCGTACAAACTATTGTTCTGGAAGTCAGCGGAGCAAATTCGCAGTACGCGCTCACATAGAAAAAGGGAATTTTCCTTTCTCGCATTCAAACGTTTCACAAAAAGTTTGATTTGGGACGATAAGAGACGGGTCCGCGTAATGAAAACTTTGATCTTCGGCTTTCGGATGTACAAGAGAATCATTTTACTCTGTCGTTCGAAACTCATAAAATATTTTCTTTGTTACGTACTTTTGTGTTAGTTTGCCTGAATAAAAGAAATTTATAAGTTTCCTAAGGCTTTGTTCAGTCATTCCAACGGAAAATTGAGATCACGTTTGTTCTTACCTATTCATCCATTTTTGATAATAAGTCTACATTGTTTGACATTCAAGATCATGCTTTATTATCATGACTATTATACTGAATACGAAATACCTAAATAAGGTTATACACTGTTTTCGAAGGATATTTTCTCGTAACTATTGCTATAAATAACCATTCATGGGCTTACGAAAGTAGGTTGTCGACAATGTTTCTGAAATCTATACATACGAGTATAGTAGTCTATTTCGATCATTCGTACCTTGATTTATTTCTATTGAGTAAGCGCATTTTGTGTTACGGTTTTTCACTAATAGTGAAGAATGTATATTAATATAATTATATATATTATTTATCAGATATTTAGAAAAAAAGTGGCGGAACATTTGTCACATTTGTCGGTTCAATCTAAACAAAATGTGTCCATTGAGTGTGCTAACCGTTCGAAGCCATGTCAGGTTATAAATACGTAATAAAAAAGGATCACATACTGAACCTTGAAACATACAAATAACATTAATTATTCATTCATTAACAAAAACACAGGTAAGAGTAGCGTTGCCACTGTAAAAAACTGCGCAGCAAAGTCAGCGCCATAGTCACGTCATTACCTAAATAAACTGTGTTCCATCGGTAACAAATAGTATCTTGTTTTGTAACAAGATTGGTACTAAAGAACCAAAAAAGTGACGATATGTAAATTAATAAGATTGATATAAATATACGCATCCAAGATACACACTTAGGTATATGAGTTCGGACTTGTACCACTGCATATCCTGAGCGGAGTAAATAATGTCGAATGTAAACACTTGATAGATAACCTGCACATTGCAAGTTAGGTCGTCAGTCAAAGGCCAGCATTCCCTAATTAAACATTCTGGATTCTTCTCTTTGTTCACTCCTTCGACTTTACCCGGGGGTTGGTGAAATAAACTAATGGATCCTAGATAGAACTTCTGACTAACAATAATAAAATAAAATATATTTCAGATCGCCATCTTCGCCGGATACGCAGTCATGGCGTTCCTGGCATCCTTCGCTATATCAATAATGTTCGAAGCGCCTGCAGTCAGGATCCTGAAAATCATCAGCGGAGGCACACCAAGGAACAACCAATGACATGTACCATTAGTTGACTACCAAGAGATAGTGTTGCAAATGGCTTCTTCTGAGCTTGCATTTCTGAGAACGTGTAAAATCTATAATGTGAAATAAAACATAGTGTGTTTGTTTTTTATAAATAAAAATAGAGTATTTAAAAAACTAAAATGTAACACTTTAAAATATTATTTTCACCAATTGCTAGTCTACAATTATTAATCTACATGATTAAGAAAAATCGCAACGATATTCTCGATGAGAAATCTGAACAAAAGAAAAAGATTTCTTCCCAATATTGGTTTATGTCTACTTTATACTACGACCCAGCACGTCTCAGCCCATAGGAGCACTAATTCTTAGAGAAACGTCTTGGAAAGTACGTGTAAATATTCCATGTGACTGGAATCCCAGCATTATTGGATTTCAGTATATATTAAATACATTCCATCGAAAACTGCTTATATGAACTTTTGTATTATAATAAAAATTATGAAGAGTTCGGGTCCGTGACCCTTTCTCATTTCGATTAATTACTATTTGCAATCGCAAAATTGTGTTCGTATGTAAATAAAATGGTTAAACTATAGTACAGTGTAAATTGTAAGTACTACAATACAGTCGTAAGTTGTAAGGATGGACCATTTCCTTGTTACAATTTTACATTTTACATGGATGTGAATGTCTTTCTTGTTTGAGGATTTCTGCCGAATAAAATGGCGATGACAAAGTGGATGCAACGTGCCTAGGAGATTTTCATTCAACATTTGTATTTTAATATTTTCGAATATCTTAAGATTAATACGCTCGTCTGTCACGCATCCCTTTATATATGTCGATTCGAAACAGATATGTTATAAATGGCTGCACCCATCGAGAGAATTACCAATAGATTTCAATACATCAGTGCATGCTTTGTCTTGTTACAACACAGCTTTTGACCTATTTATCAAGTTGGTTTAACTACACAACTGGGAAAAGATGGCCAGCCATCAGGCCCCCG
Organism: Chesias legatella; assembly: GCA_947359385.1. Lineage (NCBI taxonomy): Eukaryota > Metazoa > Arthropoda > Insecta > Lepidoptera > Geometridae > Chesias > Chesias legatella. The sequence goes on along the minus strand of OX375780.1, from coordinate 8,355,317 downwards.
AGAGAAGAATTATTTGAACAAAAATACTTATTTGAAAAAGATTTTTTTTTAAAGTTCTGTTACTTGGTTTATTTCTTACAATAGTTATGCTCGCTTTTATTAACAGACTTGTTACTTAAAGAATCATTTCCACGGGCATAGCAGAAGAGCGTGATGGTAAATAGGATGGGGATCCTACCAATTGTGTATATGACCATAAGGCAGAATAAAAAACATTGATGGTGAATTTTTTTGGCTTAATATTAAGGCAAATCAAACTCTCTCGGGCCAGATAATATCAAAAAAATAACTTTATTTACTAACATACTCTTTGGGAAACCTTGAATGTACTTTGCCGAACATAACCTACTTTAAATATTCTCAGGATCACACCCAAATCCATTAGCCTAATACGTTGTGAATCAGTCATTGCGCTGCCTTGCTATCAGCCTATCTTACACAGAATACTCTACAACAGTACAATACATAAACCTCAGTTTAACGAATATTCGTATTAATCTGTTAAGACGTGCAAGCAATATTTATATTAAAGTCCGGGGTTAATAGCTCATATTTGTGTGGCAAATTTGTCGCTCCATCCCTTAGCGCGTGCCCGCGTCCAGACTTCACTTTGAATCTAGACTCGACCCGTCAACGCTCATTTCACTGTGAAGTCTAAGTTTAACAAGCACAGGCTTAAAACATAGCCATTGTTTAATTACCTCCCAACATACAAAGCTCCAGCTCCCTAAAGGCATTAGTTATGTACTGAAACAACGAATTAATTACTGTCTTGCTACTAATATAACCGGATGGATCGCAGTCAGTAATTTACAGACACACCCAAGTAAATTTAATTTGCGTATCATTAGAAAAGTGACCAAGCAGACATGAAATGTGAAAATAATGAAAATATTTTCATGTCTTAATTCAGAACCATAAAATCATTCGATATTTCTTCGTATAGTTTTACGAAATCCACACAAATGTAAATGGTTTAGTTTTTGGCTGAACAAACGGGCAACAAACCTATCTAAAATGCCTCATGGCCTCGTAAGAGGATTACTAAGATCGTCTGCCGTTAGCATTAATGTGATGAAACCTCTTAAAACTTATTTGTGAATCGTAGAATGCTTTTATGATATTATTTGAATGTTGCCAGCATATATTTGTTTAGTATATACGTAACAAATTGTTTGGTTACAAGGAACTGGAAACGCTCTATAAAAATATATTTTCTTAACTTCATTTAGGTAGTATTTTCGACTTTGGCCATAAGTACTTCCACAAAAACAGCTTTCATTCAGTTTATCGATTATAAAAATGGTACTTGCATAGTTCATAGGAAAACAAACTCCCAATAAGTATGTTCTCATATTTTTGTACTTGAATCGACTTGACTCTTTTACACTTTTCTTGAGTTTGTTTAGATTTGCAATACTATATTCTTAATTTTTCTCCAAACGGCCAACTAAGGTCTGAATGATAGTTACCATTTGATAGTAAGGGTCTTTGTAAATAAATACTTAGCTTTTAAGTTACTTATTGTATTTTACATTGTAAATAGTGTGATATAATAAAGTTATTTAAATAATTGCATGTTTTATTTAGTACCCGGCGCCTGGTCTCAGCTGATTCATATGAAATAGTAACTTGGATCAAATTGATAATTTTCGAGTTAGCTTCTAAATCGGGGTTTCAAAAACCAGAATTTTAATCAAAAAAAGTAAAATTAATCGAAATTAAATATTAGTAGGGCTTCGTCTGTAAATCAGCGAGCTGAAATTAGATACGTGAGGATTTGTGCGTCGAGGGTAGGGTTTCAAGCACGCATGCATATAGTATTCGCAGCCTCAAAAATCTGATTTAATGTTATCTAAAAGTCGGTACCACTACGTCGCTGGTTCATCAGAGATACATAATGTATAATATGACACAACGATGCTAAGCTAATATAGCTTATATATCTTAAAGATTTGCCAGAAAAAATTCAGTAGACAGAAAATATTTGGTACGAGCAGATGACTTAAAATTAACTTAAAATTATTGCCACTTATAATACCACTTTATTTCATAGTGGTTCATTCTATATATTAAGCTGTAACTGCGAAACTTATGTATAACTAGCTGTTGCCTGCGACTTCGTCCACGTGGAATTTGGTTTTATCACGCACCCCTATTATCTCTCGGAAAAGTAGCTTAAGTTACTCCTTGTTATGTCAGCTATCTGCCAGTGAAAGGCCCGTCAAAATCGGTCCAGCCATTTCAGAGATTAGCTGGAACAAACAGACAGACAGACAGACAAAAATTGAAAAAAAAATGTTTTGGCATATGTACCGTGTATACATCCATATGCACTTAGTAAAAAGCGGTTATTTTAATATTACAAACAGACACCAACTTTATTTATTTGTAAAGATAATCTTTATAACTGTGGCTCTGTGCCTCGCCTTTGCAGATTTCGAAATTCATAGACACGATTAATAAGCCTATTCAGAGCCCGATACTGGCATGTCAATGGTTCACAATGGCACAAGCGTAGACGCCTGAATACATAAAAGCTTAATAGACCTTATTTCAGAAATTCTCTTAAATGAAAATTCTCTTGAAAAGCGTGTTAAGCTATTTTCATAAGCCGGTCTTAGAATTGAAGGTATGTTTTTCAGGCAGTAGAACTTGCGCCATGTTGTCCAGAGAAGCTGCCACCATACCTTTCTCTGAATACTGTTAAGATGAACTAAATATTCTGTAACTCAGTTATTCAGTTTTCAGTTCTTGCCTACGTATAATTATCAAAAAGATCCAATCTCTATTTCCGTGCTACCTAATGATATTCCACAACGAAAAATCTTAAGGGTGCTCAGAGCCCTCGCCGACTCGCCCCAATTTCATTAAAACAACCGCTTCTTTACAAATATTTCCTCGGCCGAATCTCATTGATTTTAGATATCCAATTCGAATTTACCCACTTAAATGCGAACGGAAAAGAGAAAAATTATGTCGCATTTGTTTTAAGATGAAATGATACTTTCCCTCGGACTTTGGTATATCGTTAATATATTATTTGTCTTGGCTGTCGGATATCTAAGGAGTTATAATTAAATTATTCATAGAAAAACAATAGCGACTATATATATACAAATAAAATACAATAGCTCACTTCTTTTAACTTCTACATTGTGAAAAGTAGCCCTTTGATGCTGGTAACCCAAAAAATATATATATAAAAATATGGGAAGCCCCAAGTCGCATCAAAATGCATCACTCTGAAAATCGAAGATAGAACGTCGTACATTTTTACATATTGCACGATAAACGAGAGTTGTGTTTTTGGGTGGATATAGAAATATACTCAAAGAATGCATTAATTGAATTATTCTTTTATCAGCTCTATGTTCCCACAATACCAGAAACAAAAAGTCTCCAGATAGAAGCGTAGCCCATTAAGGCTCTGCCTGTTTCGTCGGCGAAAAGCGCGATTTTATATTTCAATGTGAATTCTCATTTTATTTTGGTTCAAGAAATAGTTGGAAAGGTTTACTCACCTTCCAAGAGCATTTGAAGTTGTTTCATAGAACACGGTTCACAGCGCACTTAGGTACCGTAAACTCAAGTGCATCATTAGTTCTTTGAACTCAGAAAAAGGAAAATGAAATGGCACCGAGCTAATCTTGCGGGAAACTGCTAACGTCGGCTTTTATGCAGTTCTAAAACAGGTGCAAGGCACTAATGAACTACTCAATACCTAGCACGCATAGCACGGTAGCAATCGTCATAAGTATCCGGCAATGGATGACGAGATTTCTAAAGTTATCCCGAAAAAAATATATAAAAAATTGAGCTTTATACTTTAACGAAATTTAGGTACTATTATTACCAACTTTACTACCAGTTATCTGCCAAAGTAACCACAGCCCAAACTCCATAGTCGCTGGTCGTTCTTACCTGTACAGGGGACGTGCACAGAAAAACTTTCAGCTTTTATAAAATGACGAAGGTCTGGCCGTCGTGGGCTCGTTAGCAAAGGTTTCAACTAGGAAAAAACAGATACATACGAGTAACAGCACAATTTAGAATTTGCCGGAATTTTTTACCGGATGCATCAGAAGGCGAGCTTTGAATGCGACACAAGGGTGGATTTCTGAGGCTAATGAGGAATTTTTTATACATTTCTCCGTTGACGGGTTCAAAATTTAAACAATTTAATAAGACTCACTTGTGGCACTAATAACCTGTATGCGCTTCGCATTCAGATATTTTAATTTGGCGTGACAATTAAAGGCGAACAGAATACCAGGTCGCTCTCAAAGCCTGACGTCACATTAGATAGAACTTTGCATTTCTCCGAAAATTTGAAAAGATAACTGACAAAGCTTAATTTAGCTGACTCTAGATTGTTTAATAGGTATCCAGTCACAATAGAATATTGCATAACTAAATGTAGGTTGCTGTTAATAGCAAAAGTATATTCCCCTTGTTTCATGCCACCATGCCTACTTCCGACTTATCAACGTTCATAATCCGAACTGCTTTTATGGGAATAAGTTACTAAATAAGAAGATGTCCCATCTGACGTTAAGCGGTAACCGTTGCTCATAACAAAACACCTCTTGGCCACCAAGTGTGGAAGACAGAAGAAGAATGAATGCGGAAGATAAAGTCATACTGTATCGCCACTGTAAGAAGGTCGAAAGTCTTATGTGCCTATAGTTTCACAGGCACCCACACCTTTCAGGTCTGAAGTAATGTTTATAACTGCTTGGTTGCAGAAATAGTTCTACGGTAGCTTTACATCCCTGGATAAACAAGATAAAAGTTCTACTGCCTGAAAAAATGCATTATTTTTAGTTTCATATATATGAAAATATAAACAAGGATGTTTTATTAGTTTCATATATTTCTTGAGAAATGGAAGAACCGTTAGGCGGATAATTATATCACAGCCGTTAATGAAACGACATCGTGGTCGTTATTACTTCCACGCTTTTTTGACCTAACAGAGCGAAAGTATCTTTAATTAAAAGTCAGAGGAGTTTTTTCAGAGAAAAAGGTACGCTGCGCTGATATTAGTATTTAATCTTGACGACCCGTTTCGGCATGGAATTCGTTTATAAAATCGTGCTAGACATTTGAAATTGAGTTTTACTCATTGATTTACCATTAAATACTTAACTTAATGGTTCAAACATTCACGAATTTACTTTTTTACCTATGGGTTACCGTGACTCAGCACGAGACAACAAGTATTACTTCTAATGAACTCTCTTTTGATAGGATGCGATCTTCTTCGAGCGAAGGATTTATGACCTAGATTTGTTTCCCATCTGCGACATGTATAATTTGACTTTCTTCTTTCAAATCTGAATGGTTCATTATGTTAGTAGTTCACATGATATCACATCACCCTGGCTAAAAAATATCAAATTTGTGTAGATCTTGGAAACATCTGTACTGTGCAGAAATTGAACGATCTTGATTTGATCGATACCGGCAAACCGTTTATACTAGTTTTGAAAACTCAAAGGACTGCGCATTTTCGTTCTTAAGAATTTTTCACCGTATCGATAAAACCTAAAGCTTTTTTATTTGCCAACTGTGGAAACCTATTTACAAAGTTGAGAAACAAATCCTTTATAGGGATTGGGTATTGTGCTTTGCAATGAAAGTCACGAATCGCTCTCTGTAGCTAATCAGGATGGGCCGCGGGCTACCCATTATATGGGCTACAAAAGCGAACATACGGTAAACTTGCCGAATTAAGCTTTAACGAGGGTATTGAATGATGTTGAGTTCAATTAAGATGGAATGGTACATTTATGGGGGTCTTCTGCTGTGCATTTTAGTCATGTCCCTAAGAGCTACACTCGCTTTATCGTTTTCCACTTGTGAGCGTCAAACAAAATATTTTTTATTTATCTCTCTCGTGCAAAGGCAAAGAACTTATTTAATAATATAGGTAACTTCCTTAGAAGCGATCTAATTTTCGAAGGCCCATTCTGTTCCTTCCCTGGGGCAAAAAGGTGATTCGCCTTTGTATATAATATCCTCGTAATAAAAGTATCGGAAGGAATCTGTTATATATCGAAGAAAAGTTTATTTTTTATTTTTTATGTGATACTGTTACGAAACGAGCCGACGCCGACGGCCCACCTGGTGTTAAGTGGTAACCTCTGCCCATAACAACCGACGCGACTCGGGTCCTCCCTTACTAGATACGACAATACCCAAGTCGCATCGTATGCGCCCGTAACTCTGAGACGTGTAGGTGGAATGTCTCTTGTGCCTGTAATTTCACCGGTAACACACAACACCTTTCAAACCGGAACACAGTAACGCGAACGCGTTACTACTTGGCAGCAGAAATGGGCATGGTGGCAGTACTTCCCCGGACGAACTTGGCGAGAGTTCTACTGCTCTTTTGCTACGTTATTACAGCAAACAGGAAGACACTTAGAAGATAAATATACAAAATCGATATATTAATTTATCGTTCACGCGTTACAATAATTACCACGTTATTTTTTCAACAACATGGGTGCAATGATATCTACAAATTTTTTTGTAATTTTTTGGCACTTAAAATATTAAAACAGAAATATAAATCTCACAATAATTTATTTGATTCAGTCGTAATTTTACGGTGATATTTTGAAGACTTAAATTACCTTCGACAAGATATTTCGAGTATACGCTCCTGAGGATGCTTTATGGGTAGGCCAAGCATGGGCTGAATAGCCGTGTAATTTTTTTTCCGTTTTTTTCAATTTCAGAAGATCGCATTGGTTAATTTTTTTTGTTTTTGTTGGTTGGACATTGGTTAATGGGAGGAGAGTGGTACACGGGACTGCATATTAAGAACCTCAATAGATAGAAATTAAGGTGAACATTATCTGTATTTAAAAAATAAGACAAACCAAAGAAAAAAAAATATATATTTATGAAAATATATGTTAAATATTTCCTGCACAGGCCAACTACGCTTTCAGACGCAAAATGTAATTAAGTAAATGTGCTTATTTGTAACAACTACCAATGTGTTATTACACAATGTACCCAAATATTCATCACTAATTTATGTGTATTACAAAAATTATTATATAGTATAAATACCATATAAAAAAATAACATCTAAATATGTAACCTGAACGTAATATATTTCACTTCTAAATATTTGTTACAAGACGTTAGCGAATTTTACGACCAGAATGTATTTTATATTCCGTACTTAATGTTTTGCGAAGCACGAATTGCAAAACTCGGTTATACATTCCCTGAGTCATGAATTAGCTAACATTACTCCTATTTTTAGTACGGGAGTTTCAATCACTATGAAAATGAACTTTAAATTAATTTGAAGCCACATTTTATACAAGATACGTGATGAAATACTCCAATCCAAATAGGATTTTGAATTTAAATTACCCATTGAGGCAACTTCGGCAAAGTTTTCGTACCTGACAAAGCTAAGGGCCAAAATACCGCCATGAGTAATTTGTACAAGTCAGATTGCCCTCAGCAAAGTTTGCGAACAAACTCCAAGCGTGGGAGCATGTAGGGAAGTAAAAGCCTACACACACAACAGCTGTTTAAGACGAATTTGTATTTCTAAATCGAAGAATACTTTTAAAGTACTTATAACTAAAGTACTTTCACTGCATTGTGCGTGCTACTGTGAGTTCGAATTTGGTGTTTTACGTTTGATAAATCCTAGCATCAATAAAGGCATATTGAATTAACACAGTATTTCAGTAGCATTCCGGTTGAGCAATTAAATCCATACTTGCTTACAAGTGGAAAATTCGCATTATTATCATAATTACAGAACATCACTGGATCCATTGAGAGATCCAGTCCTATAATTGCCTACCAAAACCGTTGGGTCTTGTCGTACTTAGTAGGGGAAGACCAAGTCGCATCGCTTGTTATGGGCTGAGGTTACCACTTAACACCAGGTGGGCCGTCGGCTCGTTCCGTAACTGAGTTACGGCTCGTTCGATTATTTACACCATTATCCCGCCGTAATCAAAATTCGAAGCCGTGCCTCAGAATCCGTAGGAATACTTTTAAATAAGTAGCGTGTTAGTATAGGTAAATAAGGAATGTAATGTGTGTGTCGACCTTTACAGCGTGTATGCGGACGGACTTTGCTGGATGTTTATCTGTTTGCCGGAGAATCTGACCTCACACCTGTTTAATTAAACTTAGCATTGAAGGGACTGAAACTACAAATGCGGGTACAATATTTATAAATAATAATAATATTAGTGGACATTTCACACAGCGCCATCTAGCCCCAAAGTAAGCTAAACATAGCTTGTATCATGGGAACCAGACAACTGATATAATACTTATTTACTTTTTTCGTAAATACATATGAACACCTAGACACAGAACAAACATCTGTGTTTGTCACACAAATGTTTGTCCTAGGTGGGAATCGAACCCACGACCTACAGCGCCGAAGGTACCACCAACTGTTAAGGCCAAGCTAGAAGGGAGTCTTAATAATAATAAATAAATCTTATAAATGTGTCACTGAATAAAGATTAAATAACAATGAACAAGAGCGTCGAATTGGCGTTCAAACTGTATACAAATTTAGAGCAGTACGTTATCAGCGGCTCCCGGGGCTTAGTAGTGCTATCATAATTAATAGTTCATCCCCCGAGACAGAAAACAGTACATTCCTAATGTTCTTGATGTTCAAAACAGAGCGCAACTGACTGCTACTGAAGTCTACCATATCTTAGTGACTATTAAGAGTGATTTTGGCTCGGTATGGGAGACATCGCTCGATGCTTGAAGTTCTCAGATATTTCGATTTGATAAGCTTTACATTCGCACAGAGAAAATAGTCAATGTTTCCAACTATAAAACTGTAGAGAGCTAGAAGCGATTTTAAATCAAATTTATGTTCAACGCGGGAGAGAAATGAAATCCCGGTAGAAGACAAATCGTTATTTTTCCAACATTTGGGGAGCGATGTAACAAATCGGATTATAATGATGACGGGATTTCAGAGATTTCGTATTTGATTTAAGGAATTGAAAGATGGAGACCGGTAAAGATTTTTTTATGAAAATAATACTATAGCATACTTGACTTCGATACGAATTTATAAGAATTGAATTAAAATAAGATAAGAATTCATGTTAGAAAAACATTTTAAGTAAAAATGTAGCCTATATTAGAAGAAAAATTACATTTCTTCAAAACTGTGCTGAAAAATAATGCTGATCTTGTTAGATCCTGTATCTAATACCGTAATAATTCACGTCAAATTGGGATAAACAACATTATTAAAGTGAAAACTGAACGGGACCGGTGAACTAAAGACAGGATATATACTGCTGTAAGTAAGAATACTAATGAATAATGTTCTATGCAAATATCAACACATTTAAAAGTATAAAGGATGAGAAAATCAGGTATCCGTAAAATTAGCAGATATGGACATTCGGAAAACTGTTAAAGTTTTCGTTATCCAGTTATTACTAAAACTGTGAAGTTTTTATCCCTTATCATTAAAATTAACTTTATTCTCATTTTTAATTTATGAATGTAAATATAGACAATATTTACATTCATAAATTAAATAAGTGACAACATCACAAGTTAGTAAATCCTTTCATGAGAGTAAATATTAACTTTTTCTAGTTATATACTTGGTAGTATCTATTTAAAAATAATAGTTTATATTTTCTCTTAGGATTACAACTCTTGTACAAGTTTAATTTAAAAAAGGGGGCGAAGACAAATGAAAAGTAACTGACATGACCCATCACTATAACGTAGCTATTACCGATCGTGTTGACCGTCATTACTGTATGATAAAGCGTGCCGCACACTGTGCCAGAGGGATTTAGAGACTGGCCTCCGTTTTCAACGAATTTTGTCGTAATTAGCAAGATTAATGGTAATCTGCCAGTGAAGCTGTCGACCATTAATCGAAAATTTCAAGTTTCCCCTAGTTTTATTCAAGCAACGAATTTTCTAAATTACCAGATTTCATTCGGAGTGTTATTTGTTAAGTCTTTATAAGAAATTGTGAAGAGTTCAATACTTAATTAGTATATATAATTATGATATTGATCAGATATCTCAAGAGTAAATTGAGACACACACGACGCCATCGTCCGATTGCGTCATCCGGAATATTATTGCGACTTCTTTACATTATATATCTACCACCTACATGTATTTATCGATTATTTGTTGAAAATGAAAAAAAATATAAGGTATGTTCAGACGCAATTAAAATAACATATCTAGACAATATTACAATTTTACAATTTACAATTATACAATTTGCATTTCAAGTTCTTTTTTAAACAGCGTTTCTGGTAATATGCAAAATATATCTTAAGAGTAACTTCTGCACATCATAGCCACGACTAATGTTCCACGTTTATTGAATTTTGATTTTAGTGGAAATTTTGATTTAGTACTACTAGTAGTAGTAGTACTACTAGTAGTACTATATACAAAGGATATATAAAAAAAAACCTTGTCATCCTCTTATTTAGATACAAACAAATAAAAAAATATCATTGCCAGCTTCAAAGCACCATTGAGCCTAATTTTAGCCTTCTCTCGTGCAAAAGTTACAAAACTTTCTCAAACAAAAAGGCTGAGCCGTAAACCAACTTCCGACAAAAGAGCCTAATGATTTCCCACTTGCAATGCAATTTGGAAGTGAAACAAAAACAGCCAACATTCCACAGAATAACAAACGGATAGACGGCTATTTCCTTGACAATTCATCGGCAATATACTTCGTTACACCTTGTAGTTACGATTTTATAAAAAAACGAAAGAAAACAATGCCTTATATATAACATGTTGTACATTACGTGTTCTAGTGGACCCGTTGTACGTTGTACGTGAAGGACTACGTAAGAGTACTCCGCCGTGGCGCAATAACCACCGAAAACACGGATGAAATAATATATTTTTCAAAAGCTGCTATGTTACGCGTGTGCTGTAAAGCTAGCTTCACACTAATATGAAAAAAAATAGCTGCTCCATTAGAAACTCTAAACAAAATAATATTCGTTAGTCACTGGTATCAAAAATGTACTGAATGGTACAGGATAACGAAATAGGCAAAAGATGCATCCACAAACCAACTGTGCTACGCAAAGACGAGCTACGGCCGACGCATCGCATCGCACCTCTACGAAAAATCTACGCTCCATTATTAAATAACTAAAGAAATGGAGAAACAATTCCACTGCGGCAACAGACGGACGAAAGACTACCACTTCAATGCAAATTTTATTAGGCGTCCTCAAGGAATCCACTGAACGCATTCCAGCAAAAATCTCTACCATTCTGAAAGAACCGTATCTTTGTGAGTACAAATTATAATACAAGATAGACACTCGCTATTTGAGCTTGTTCGAACCAATCACAACATATTAAATCTTCTGCCTTCAGCGTGTAACTGTTTAAAAAACAAAGAACTGAGTACTAAATCATTAATATTGCAGTGTACAAATTAATTCTACAGGGGTGCTATATTACAATATTCCATCGTGATTACTTATATGTGCAGACTAGGCTTGATCCCTACTTAAATATTCACAGTAGTTCATTCGCCCAAAGTAAGGTAAGCTTTCCCGCAGAGTTCAACAACAAATAAAACTTTAATCCATGTATCTCTGAACGATTTAAATATTTTAAACAGATGCTGGAGAGTATTAAATTTGAAGTGAACAAGTTATTATTTGGTGGCTTGACTCGCCTTTCGTTATGAAACTATGTGGTCCAGATGCTTTTGATGGCCATAGCGGTCATCAAGTCAAAGGTTATTTGTAGAAAACTCAGTTATGTTACCATTTAGCTACTTCGTTATTAAAAGATATATATGTATAAGGAGTCTCCTAGCATAAGACAAGCGATCGTTGATATTGACAATTCAATAACTTAATATTATTATAAGGTAACTTAATAACATTAAAAGAATGTAAGAACTTTTTCGGTGATTCATGAACATAATTCTAATGGTCTACTCTAAAGGTCCACAATAAAATATTGTTCTTTCTTTCTTTCTTTAAAGTACGGATGAATCACCACAAAGCATCAAACTACTTCTATGGCGTGATTTTGTGATTTTCATCCCGGTCTTCACAGTCGTCATAATATGAAAGTTTTCCCGCAATGGAAACATTTAGGAGGAATTTAGGTTTTTAATTAGTAAGTTATGCTTTGAGTATAATTATTTTTCAGTTAAACCTAATCATCGCCTAACAATAGGGCGGTAACACGATCGTGCCAACTATAAAGTTATTAATTGAATATCTTCATACGTCAGGCACTAGCGACAATATGGAATAACTAAGTATATATCTTGGCTTAACAGACGTCTGGGCCAATTTGATGGAACTTAATAGGTATAATTAGTGTAATCATCTAAAGTCGTTGCCACATAATAACTTTATTTATCAGCCAATGACGATTTAACCAAGTGACTGCTGACACTGTTTCCTCTCATGCCAAACATTAATAGTACTAAAGCTACGTTACTCGTATGTACCAGTCAATATTATTTTAAGAAAAAGATATTCAGAGTGTGCTCATGTTAATACGTTTGCCCAAATTTTCGTCTATTCGCTGGAAAAATAGTTGATTTAACAATATTAAGTTTCATATACTTATTCTAAGTTTTTTAACCATATTTTGGAATACAAATATGCAAGCAAACAACTCTCAGTACGTCATAAGCGGCAACTAACAAAATATTGAGGTATTAAAGGGATTAATTACCTTAAGGGTTCACTAGTTTAAAGAATAAACCCGAAGGTCAATAACCACAACGTACAAGAAACAGCTGTTTTCGAATAGTTACCTCAAAATTACCCAAATTCAACTGTTATTTGGTATGATGTAAGAAGTTACACTTGAAAGATACTTTTGTTGTTTGTGATGTTGTTTATATTACCATTAACCCTGTATATCTAAAACACTTAGCCTTGTGTTCTGTTCCGATTCGATCCGAATGCAACGTGTTGATAACAATGGCTCCATTACTTGTTCAGCGTGCTGAAAAATTGCCATTAGAACATCCTCCTCGGCGTGAAACTCATCTCCGGAGGTGACCTACTTTTGGCTATTTTCCATTTGCCACTCCAAGGCGCGACTTTGATGAATGTGATAACGGAATCTTGATAAGTAAAGAGAATTTCTTTCTGGAGAATTCAATGAGTTTTGTAGTCAAACGCTTCTGTCATCATGGCTACGCCACGAGTATATAATAACGTCAGAATGTTTATTGTATTTGATATAAACTTAAATCATAGAAAAAAGTTTTGTGAATGGCATACTTTCTTTAGTTTTCCTCCAATTTTTTTGGCATTTATCATATTATTATCCTGAAGGAGCTGTGAACATACCATAAAAACATGCAATGATATTTCAAATACATTTTTGAAGCTATATATTCAAAACTATCGCACTGCACAACACAGGCCGTCCAAACTTTAAACGCAATGTGGAATAAAATAAACCAATTCCCAGAAAAGTCGAGTTCGGTTGTGTAACAACTGGAAACAACTGCTCAACGATAAATTTAGAGCGACGTGTTTGTATGAAATATATTTCGAAAAAATAATGATCAGGTAAATAAATATAACCCCTGCAAAGCGAGGGGACCCGGGTTCGTTCCTCGGCGGGACAAACTCGTTTTGAAAGCATAAAATTTGTTCTCGTATCTTGGATTGAGAGTTCACGTCTCTGGTTGAAATAATTCTAGTATCCGTATGATTTTCTTATTTCGAAAAATTATTTTACATTTTCAAATGTAATTTGTATACCATTATTACTTATTACCCTCGCAGGCGGTAAAAATAAGAGGAAAACACATTAACTCTAGGGATATGAGGTAGGCAGAACTTTTAATGACGGAAAATTGATAAAGTTCCGGCGTTTCGGAGTCCTAACAGTAGGCCGGCCAACCATTTAATTCCTGGAATTTATAAATTAATATCTTTACAATAATTATGTATGAATTATATAATCATACAAACGAAATATGACGTCATAATTTAGCAGAAAAGAGTAGTATGCCATTATGAAAAAGAATGGTCAAATTAAACTAAAAGTATTAAAAGGGCTCATAGATCCGTTCTTAAGGACGTATGTACGCTTTTTATATTTTCTGCTGCGTTATTATACGCTTAAACTTAAACTTTAAAAGTATGGCAGCTATAAGGTATATTAATGAAAGGCATGTACTTTTCACAGGAATTTTGCTAAAACGTTATCGGACATTATTAATAAACAATTATTGAATGATGAACATTGACAGAGACATTTATTTTTTATGTGATACAATTACGAGTCGACGGCCCACCTGGCATTAAGTGGTAATCTCTGCCCATAACAACCGATGCGATTTGGGTCCTCCCCTACTAGGTACGACAAAACCCAACTCACATCGTATACGCCCGTAACTCTGAGACGTGTAGGTAGAATGTCTCATGTGCCTGTAATTTCACCGGCAACCAAGGGAACATGTTTCACAAAGCTTTTACTTAATACCGAAAGCTAGATAAAATGCTTTTACTTTACAACATGTAATCAATTTCAAACAGGGAAAAAGATTGGAACGCCAGCGTTGCAAGAAACATTTTTTCCATTGAATCATACGCCACATAAGTACCTCTGATTTGCGTCAGACCCAGTTTAAATGACGGAGAAAAAATGCTGAATCCAAATCCATTATAAATACAGTAACACAAAATAGCAAAAATAAGTCGTAATTTTTTACATTTGTAAGCAAATAACGTTTCTTTCTAATTAATGTCAAAAAACTACATCCTTAATAACCCCAAGCCATGTTGTGATTAGTACGAACATGACTCCATGTTTGCTTAAAATATTACGAATCCTTAAAGGAACCAAGTATATATATATATTTCGGCAGTTAACATCTAATTTCTAAGCTACGAATGCCCATAAACCCATTTGAAAAAATAAATGGCATTTATTTAATTAAAAGACAAGGAAGAGATTAAAGTTTTGTAATGGAATCATATCATCTTACATATTTTTGTACATTTACCACGCAACAATGACTTAGATTTCCAATAGCCCTAAGTATTGTGAGTTTTAGTAACTATGGGTGATATTACTTACATTTATAGACATTACAACCTCAACTATTCATTATTATTATAGAGAAGCTACTAAAGTACCCAGCCACTTCTTCTTCTTCTTCTTCGAGTCACCGGTTCTGTTGAACCAGTGTGGTGAAAGGATTGTAAGTGCGCCTCAAAGAGACTCCTTTCGTGCACTCGACACATGTCTTCGAATTTTTAGTTCTAGGACATGTCGGTTTCCTCACAATGTTTTCCTTCACCGTTTTGAGAACGTGGTATTGTGCACATAAATCTTTCAATCGAAAAACTCATAGGTGCACGTCGGGATTTGAACCGGCGACCTCCGGATTGAAACTCGGGGGTCAGTACCGCTAGACCACCACGCTCTCGACTATACTACCCAGCCACTATCAAACATTCATGACGTTGCGACCTTTCGCTACTCATTATTGTATAAATAATACTTAATGTACAGACATTTGATAAGCAAACTGGGGTACTGTGATTACTCAGATACCAGACTCCACAATTACATCAAGGATGAGTGGGCTTGTTTAATAGATTTAGTAAATAAGCTCTGGCGACTGGCCTCATAGCTCAGTTAGTTAGTAACCCTACCTTCTGCGCCGTAGGTCGTGGGTTCGATCCCCACTCAGGACAAACATTTATGTAACATTTGTAGCATTGATGTTTGTTTGTCTGGGTGTTAATATGTATTATATGTATGTATTTACAAAAGAAAAGTATATAAGTATTATATTATGTAGTTGTGTGGTTCCCATGATACAAGCTATACTTAGCTTACTTTGGGGCTAGATGGCGCTGTGTGAAATGTCCACCAATATTAATTTATTTATTTTATTTAGCTCTTAACAATTTAGTCCTACTTCTTTAGAATGTGACTAGAAACTGATAAGACAGATAAAAACGTGTACAGTGCCGCATGGTGGAGTGAGGGGTGCCCGAATGCCGTTAGAAAGTAAAAAAAAACATTTGCCAAATACATAATTTGACAGACCTAGCAGCTCAGTTGGTCTGCTATGCCTTCTGTAGGTCGTCGGTTCGATTCCCACCGTGGACAAACATTTGTGTGATGAGCATTGATGTTTGTTCTGTGTCTGGGTGTTAATAGTATGTACGATATTTACAAAAAAAGTATATATGTATTCTATCAGTCATTTGGTTCCCATAATACAAGCTATGCTTACTTTGGGGCTAGATGGTGATGTGTGAGATGTCCACCAATATTTATTTATTTATAAAATTTGCCCACTTGTCGTCCAAGTAAATAACCGAATACCATAGATTTTGGTTTCAGTCATTATTCAGTGGTTGATAACTATATTTTTATATGTATTAAAGTTAAATATAAGCAAATAGATATTATATAATATATATCCATAAATTCGTATTTTTATAAATGATCCCTTTCATTTTATATCTATCAGAATTTACACTCGACAGCACAGTTTTAATCTTATTACGCGGTGAGCCGAAATGTTACCTCGGTATGATATAAATAAATTGAAAACCGCGTTCAGTTTCCATTACCAAACCTTGAATTGCTGTAACTACAAATATTTTTAGCTGGTTTTAACAATCGCTAAAATACGCTGAAAACTTCCTAAAATATAACAGAAGATTTATTAGTGTTTGGGCAAACGGAAGAAGTAGGTAGGTGTTCATCTGTTTTTAAATTTTCATAATATATCTTTTACACAGAATCGAAATCATCTGTTTAATAACTGATAAAGTACTATTTTATAAATGTAGATACAATAGTTACAGTTGTATGTTATTAGGTCCTTTCGAGTTGAAAGTTTTTTATTTTTTATTTATTTTTTTCCTTTTCCTTTTTAGCCCTTTTTTTTGTCCTTTAGTCCTTTTTTTTCCTTTTTTCTTTTTTATCCTTTATATATTTTAAGTTTAGATTAATTTTCTAAATCCTATCCTATATAGACCTATCTACCTGTAGGTCAAGTAAGTTCTTTGAGCGTATTTCCAATGAATTTCCGGTATTGTGATATATACTCCCAGAATGAATATCTACTATTGGTATAAGTAGTAGGGCGGGAAGGCGTAGGATATTACGAAGAGGATCCTGCCAAATCGCGCAACAAGATTGATGATGATTCCCATTCTAAATACCAATATGTCTCTGTATTTTATGTGAATCTCTTGTTTATCCACGTATCTATACATTTAATATTATAAACTTTTTTTTTTATAAGTTTTAATATATAGTTATCCGCACTTCCATTGAAACTGAGAACCGATAGAATAGAATAGAACATATTTATTTTCATATATGAAATATATCTTAGCTGGCAAAGACGCGCTGGTAGAAACTAATGTAAGTATGACTCAGTATGAAAGTGTACTCTATGCAGTAGTACAATACGCCGGAAGTTATTTAGTGTTATTTACGTAGTTTCGTAGTATCGTCTTACTTTAAGGACGTTGAACCTTCGGTTACAAAAATTGTTGCTATGGTAAATTGTTTTCATTGTGAACTTCTTAGCTAACAGGTGAAATTATCCATTATGTGTGCACTGTTAATCTATTCACATGAGACATCACATCTAGCAATGTACAAAATAAATAAAAGGTGTCTATAGTAGAAAATAAACATTCGAAAATTTATTGTTGATGCATGCATGTACTCGTAGATATGCTGCAAAAACTTTACTTAAGCAGTAGCTCAAATATATTTGTATGCTAAGGCATACTAACAGTTGCTTGTTCTATTATATATTATATATTTTTCTAATATTTTCATATTTTTCTAATTTTCAAATATTGTTAATAAAGTTTGGCTTTCTTGTATGGAACTATAAACTGCTGTAACGGAGGTAGGCGTTGATGCCTGCGACACAGTTTTATTACTTCTGCAGATATCATCGTTTCTCCACTATCATAATCCACTGTGTTGTTCCTCTAAGAAAATATTTTGATATTTTGATTATATTAAGTCGCTGATATTTCACTGACTGATCTTCTTTCTTAGATGGTCGATATTCTAGTAATTTTGTCAACAACTTAGTTTTATCATGGCCAGTAACACTATTGAACAGATGTTTCTTACCATTGCTTAACAAATATTTCTGGTTTGCGAGTTACTGCCAAAAAACATAAAAATTCAATGTGGCCCTATATTTCCCAATTGATAAAGGTATTTGGTACCCAAGTATGACTCCCGCTTGGCTGAATTTATTTTAAAGTCGTTCAAGCTGGTTGTAACTTATCCGCATGCTCCATTACACCCACAATAGAACTCACGGTTGCGTAGACTCAAGTATGCGTGTGTGGAGTACAAAGGTTTCACCTAAATAATGTACCTCCCGAAAGTCTTACTGGTGAATAGATAGAAAATAATAAAATAAT
Source organism: Chesias legatella (assembly GCA_947359385.1). Taxonomy (NCBI): domain Eukaryota; kingdom Metazoa; phylum Arthropoda; class Insecta; order Lepidoptera; family Geometridae; genus Chesias; species Chesias legatella. Next base: position 8,336,853 of record OX375780.1, on the reverse strand, counting down.
TTGAAGAAAATTTCTGATATTTCTCTTTAACATTCTCAAGCACCATGATCTTCAAGACTCAGAGTGATGGCGCAATGTAGTGCGCCCTCACTGCACTTATATATGTAGGCAAAACCTAGCATTGTTGTTTTTAACATCTGGTGGGCCATCCGTTCATATATTCACTTACCACAACCAAAAAATCACACACACACACACACACACACACACACACACACACACACACACACACACACACACACACACGCACACACACAACACACACACACAGACACACACACAAAAACGTGTGACATTCGGCTAGATATAAATTTAATACACTCGCCTATCACAGTTCTAGCGTTCTTTAATCGGCGTTTATTCTTGATGACCCATTTTCGCACGAAAAATATTGGATATTTTAACTCGAACTATTTGTATACCGCATGCCCAAACATTTCCCAATATTTCTACTATTTGCAGTATTGAGTTTAGTAAACAAATTGCAAGAATTAGGTCGAATCATTAAATTACGAAGCAAGCGAGGTGAAATTTGAACGCCGGAACAACCTGATTAAAAAACGGGGTTGGAAGCTCCTTATAGCTGAGGTCGGGATCGAAAGATCTCGAACGAAACCTTTAAGGTGTGATTCCGAGACAGACGGCAGACTAATGTTACGCTTTAGTTTACTATGTATGTCAGTTTTCAAATATGGTAACCGATTTTTTCTATGTAATAATGTTACGGAACGGGCAGAAGACTCGTTAGGTGTTAAGTGGCAACCTCCGACCATAAAATCAGCCTCATAACTCATACAAGAAAGAAGACTTCTCAGGGGATGGACCTGCTTAATCTTACAGTACAGAGAGTACTCAGATACAAAACCAAAGTCACATCGTAGGTGACTGTAACACTGAGACGTGAAGGTGGAATGTCTCATGTACCTGTAATTTCACCGGCAACCACACGAAACCGGAACACAGTAGGTAACATAACCATATCCGTAGACGAACTTGGCATGAGTTCTACTGCCTGAGTAGACAGTATAAGTTAAGTACATACAGTATAAGTTAGGTATATTTATTATGTATCTTTCTTTATGTCAATTAAATGTACGTGTTTGATTGAAGAAACAAATAAAGGTCTTATCTATCTAGACAGTGTCGCCGACTTGTGTTCTATGGGCTGTGTTTTGTTTGGAAATAATCTCGGGTTATGAAGTAAACATCTTAGTACTTCCTAGCTAAATATTTGATTGATTGATTGAATGATTGATAGATTGATTGATTGATTGATAGCGGACTGCAGCGGCACTGTAGCATTCTATGCCGCTGATATCGGAATCATACCTTTACGAAGGGTTCACGTGAATCGCTTGTTTATATTTACGGATATTCGAAACGTATCTTATGCCGGCCGGGTCAAACTTGGTATTACTGCGCGCCCGTGAAGGTTTTATGAATTTGTGCTGTTTTTATTATTCATAACAGGTATTAATAAAAACCACGTGATGACATGATTGACAGGCCTCATAGCTCGGTTAGTAGTAACCCTGCCTTCTGCGCTGTAGGTCGTGGGTTCGATTCCCACCCAAGACGTATTTGTGTGACGAACATAGATGTTTGTTCTGTGTCTGGGTGTTATTATGTATTAGATGTATTTACAAAAAAGTATATAAAGATGTTCAGTTGTCTGACACAAGCTATACTTAGCTTACTTTGGGGCTAGATGGCGCTGTCTGAAATGTCCAAAAATAATTAAATATATTTTAATCGACTTTCAATACACAAATCAAGACTGGTAAATGAACGTTTAGTCTCAAAAGCAGGATTATCGTCCTAGCTATCACCAAAAATATATTCCATTCAGATCAAAATCATCAACCTTTGCACATCGCTTCACAAAGGTTTCCCCCAGTGAATGCTGCTGACTTGGATCCACAGGTCTTTGCACCCACTTTTTCCACCATACGAGTGTACGCTACGTTTGTCTAAACCTTTTATATATTTTTTATTTAAGTCTTTTATTGGCTTCGTATGTCGCAAATCCGATTTATTAGATGTCACGTTGACACGTCTCAGAAAACAGAAATCCTGGAATCACCTACCAACCAGACAGTTATTGCCTTATATTACCGACTTCCAGGAATTTCAATCTATGATATCTGAGGTCTGTGTGTCTGTGTGTGAATGTATAGATAACACTTTTTTTATAACAAGACTACAGCTGCTTGTTTTGAATTTGACAATGGAGATTTTGCGAAGACTTCACCATCTTTTCCTTTCAGTCATACTATTTTTCGTGTAGAGATAGCGAAAAAGTCAAGCAAAATCGCTACATTTGGAAAACCAACAAATTTCGCCATGGTTTATTAATAAAGTATGTATTTTTTATTAGTAATCGAATGAAAATGTCGATACTCACTCGTTCTGAAGCTATTATATCAAAGAAATACAGACTATAAAAGCAGACGAGACTCGCAAAAAGTATTTTCTAAACGATCAAAATAATAAATTCATTGATAGAACCAGAAATAAAAGAGCACGAGCTATGTTTACAGGGGCGTCTACAATGGCCGTAGATAACTCAGTCTGCCCGTAGTAAAAGGCATGTCGTGAAAAGTGCTTGTAATGCTCATTCCCCGTTTCCTACATGGAGAGGGAGTGGATTTCTCCTTAATTAATTCCCCAACGATCTGTTCGTTTTGCTCTACGTTTTAGATGGTGTTTATCCACAATACGTGGTAGTCAGTACGAACCTAAAGGCAAGCAACAAATGCGTTTCTGTATAATTTCATTAGTTTATTTTATTTTACAAACATGGGTTCTAAAAATTTTGTTTTACAAGCAGCCATTGCTTTGTTGCCAGTTATGAACGGAACATGTTTCAAGGATATTGATAGATTGTATAGAGTTTTTTATCCTATAAAATGAATCGTCAAAGGGGATAACAACTTATTATGAGTATAAAATACTTATTAAAGCGGATTTAATTCACATTATAAATCATAGATTATAATAACTATGACTGTAACGACTTTATGACTATTTGACATCGACACTTCCAGGCTGGCCACCTGCGATAGTGGAGATAAAGACTTGATAAAATGTAAGTTATTTCCATGCAGTTAAAAATAGTAATATGAAATGCAATTTCTTATCTCTCATTTGTAAAATTTGATGATCATTAAAAGTGTAATGAAAGGGTTATGATGAATATATGAGACGAGTAACGGATGAATTATTAATTAAAGTAATCACGCATAAAGTGAGTGGCCGAGACCATGGTTGGCAGCGAGAGATCTCCCAGTAGCGCGACGAGTCGCGCTCGCGGCTCCTCCCACGCAGGACATACCACCAGTGTGTGCTGTGCCGTTGGACAGACACCCTACAATAACTTAACATAGTAAACATAAACTGATAGGTAAAGTGTTATCGCTGTTGCGAGGCGCAGTGGCGGAACATTTATTTAATAACATTATTTAACATTTTTTTACTTAAATATTATCACCAAACCACTGATATTGAATGAGTCAGTAGATATAAAATAAATATTTTAATCTCTATAATCCCCGGAAGAAACAAATAAATTGCAAACATTTTAATACCGTTAAGCAAGTGGTCAATCATGGACAATGATGCGTAACACAGATACAGTGCTAAGTACAGTACAGTTTAGTATCAAATGGCATTTTGAAGATTAGAAATAAACTCCTGATTATATTTCACATTAAGACAAATAAATAATTTTATTTTGATGTTAATAAATAATTTTATTTAATAAATATATTTTTATATAACTAACATGAAGAAACTCTTCACAACATTAAATGAAATATCATTTCTTTAGTAGAATATAATTTGAAAAAAAAATTGTCCGGTTAAAAGTTGTGAAAATGCTTGAAAATTAAAAATTCTACCATTTTTTTTTTTATGTTTTGGAACGAGCCGAAAAAGAACACCGCAAACATTTACGAATTAGGCGCTTATGTGAAACTAACGCAATACGAAATTGACGCGTCCTCCGCTTAACGGCGATAAAAACACACTATATGGGTCAGGTTTAATTAAATACGGCTCCGTGGGGTCTGGATCCATCCTGTATTTGGGCAGCATCTGAGCGACAGCAGCGCGCATTTGCATCATTCCGTAGCGTTTGCCTGGAAAATGAAACTGTGAGCTTGATTGATGGAGTGCTGAATAAAAACAGAGAATAATTTAAAGTGGTAAGCGAGAAAACAGTTTCAGTTGCAATGAATTAAATTTAAACTCGTAGCTCAGAGGTCGATCTTTTTGTATCTAAAAACATCTCACAGATGACAATACCTATGCATATCCATCTATATACCATCTAGCCCCAAAGTAAGCTAAGCATAGCTTGTATCATGGGAACCAGACAACAGATATATACTTTTTCTGTGTAAATACATAAATAAAATACATATCAACACCCAGACACAGAACAAACATCTATGTTCGTCACACAATTGTTTGTCCTGGATGGAAATTGAACCCACGACCTACAGCACAGAAGGCAGGGTTACTACCAACATAGCTATGAGGCCAGTCTTGTAATCGTACTTCATATTATTAGTTATTATTATGAAGAAATTAATTCGAATGGGTCGTTTGCTTGCATGGACTTCAGAGGCTGTAGTTTCAATAAGGAAAGAAGGGTTCGTATTTCATTTTAAAGGACCTGCCTCGATAGTGCTAAACATTTGAATGTGATTCGTAGCTGTTTTTGGTTTGCACAGTTGAAATACAAGCGACTATTTAAGCGTCCTTTCGTTTGAACCCCGCCAACAATGCAAGAAACGTATAAACTCAGAAATCTGTTGGCAAGAATTCTGCCACTGGAAACTGTTGGAATTCTTCCCTGTTTAGGTTGGGAGAAAACAGTTAAACGAACTTCACTACATATTCCGAATACTAAGAATATTATTCTTAACTTATTTGATTTAGGATCAGCTGTTATTTTTGATTCAGGAACATTTGAAAAGATGAACTAAAATAATTTTTTTCATCTATTTATAAGTGATATTTTTTCATAGCGACCAGCTCATTTTTTTAATCTAACATTAGTTTCGTAACGTCTAACAATAAACTCCTTAAAAAGTTTGTTAATATATTATAATTGTTTGCATACATCGTTATGTACTGAATTCATGAAATCTGATCAACTAGCTACTATTAGCATGGTATATTTGGATAATACATCATACAAATCGAACTACGCCTCTTATTCTTGTTAATAATACTAACTAATAATAACTAATATTACCATAGTTGATTGGAGCCGGCTTGGCAGGTAAAATCATGTTGATCCAGCGAACAGCTTACCTATGCAAAACCGTGGGCCATCACCGAAAGGAACAAAACTGAACTGCAAATTGTCAGATTCGGCTACGCCCATCATTCTTTCTGGCTTCCATTGTTCCGGGTGGGGGTAGACATCAGGATCGTAGTGCAGGGCCATTACATTCACGTAAACGGGGGTACCATTCTCCAATGTGACCTCATCAGACAGTTTATATTGAGCATTGCATACTCTGTCTAAATAGGGCACCGGGGGGTACTTGCGAAGAGTTTCTGTAATGTTGGTTATTAATTAGTGTTAACTCTTCACTTTATTTCTTATTAAATAACAATTACAAATTATTGTTACCCATACTCAGCGACTATACATTCCAGCAAGAAAAAAATGTTGGTCCCCTAATGTCACGCCGCAGGAAGGGACTCAGTTAATTGGTACACATACATAGGTGTATATATCAGATATAAATTCAATCGTACATACCCAATAAACAGGCCGTGAGATACTTCAGTTCCAGTAAATCATCGTAGTTTAAAATTTCCTTTTGTTTTCGCTTAAATGCATCGCTGATTTCCTCATAAAGCTTAGCCTGAAACAAATTGTAACAACCGTCAGCATTTAACAGTCATTAGTGTGATTAAAAAACACATACTAGAATTTGGAAAACTAATTATACTTTTGTTTTGAGTTATACCACAGGGGTGTTACTCAAAACATACCAAAGTAAATTCAAAGTATTTATTAATAAATGACATCAGTGATATGTATATGTATTATATAACACGTTATTTACAGCAATTGTGAGAAGAATACAACAACAGAATAGAACGGAACGGAACATTAGTACAGAATGGAATAGAAAGTAACGGAATGGTATGCAACATAACGGAATGTAATGGAACATAACGGAAGGAAATGAACCGAAAAGGTTCGCGAACGAAAAAGAAAGGATAAGAACGGCAAGTCACGATAAGAACTGAATGTAATGGAATGTCACGGAACAGAATTGGATAAAACATAGAAAAACATTGTGTGATAAAACTAGACGTCACTTGATCATCAATGTTGAGAACATTGATGACCAAAGAAGTATTGTTCTAAAAGATTTGATTCTCCTTTATTAATACCTCTGGTAGTAATGGCTTCTATAAACCATTATTTCCACTAAGGTATTGGTATAATAGATTAACCAACCTGCTCTTCAGGATGATGCGCCAGCTCGTGCATCAAACAGGATAGTGTACTCGCTGAAGTTTCAATCGATCCAAGAATGAAAACAGCTGCTTGCGCCAACATCAAGTCATCAGCGAATTCTGCATTAAAAACAATATAATTGCCAAGCTACGCTTTATCATTGTGAATAACGAGCGCACCCAGATTGTTTATTCATTAAAAGTTTTGTACGAGCGACTTTAACGTGATTATCTTTAAAATGCTCTTTTGTCTTCTACACATTTTTTAATGGAGACTGTAAAGCTTGCCAAATACAAACAGAAAAAAACGATGAATTTAAAAACGGTTGCAAAGCCTATACTTAGTCTTAGAAGCAGTATTTGTTAGAAGCAGGGGGTTACATCGCTCCAATCACTTATGGACACAAATAACTACTCAGATACTTCTCATAACTCATAACTTGCAGTAGATGTATCAAAGTAATGTGAAACTAAGAGTACTTTTACTTATACTACTATTAACTACTTATACTACTATTAACTACTTATACTACTACTATTAACTACTTATACTACTATTAACTACTTATACTACTACTATTAACTACTTACACTACTATTAACTACTTATACTACTATTAACTACTTATGCTACTAACTACTTATACTACTATTAACTACTTATACTATTAAAATTAATAATATCCGCTACTAGTACATACTCGTTCCAGTTTCCGCGGGTAGTCTGAGATTGTCCCTCAGTTTGAGCAAATGGTTAACGAGATCCTTGGCGTTGCTCTGCCCGGTTTCCTTCCGTTCATTTACAACTTTCCAGAACAGTTTCTTAATATAGTCGGTGGCTACTTTAGAGAAAAACTTAAGTCTGCAATCCAAAAGATATCATTATATAAGCTCGTACCTATTGACTTATACAGGATGTGTGTGTGTGTATGAAAATAATGTGTTTACCGTACAAAGCATCTGTGATTTAAATTTAAAAAAATCTAATCAGGTAATTCATACTTTTCTATACAAATAAATAAAATGGAGTGTATGTTTGTAATATTAAAATAACCGCTTTTTACTAAGTGCATATGGATGTATACACGGTACATATACCAAAACATTATTTTTACATATTTTGTCTGTCTGTCTGTCTGTTCCGGGTAATCTCCGAAACGGCTGGACCGATTTTAACGGGACTTTCACTGGCAGATAGCTGATGTAACAAGGAGTAACTTATGCTACTTTTCCAAGGGATAAAATAGGGGTGCGCGATAAAACCGAATTCCACGCAGACGAAGTCGCGGGCAACAGCTAGTATATTATATAATCGCGCTATCGCGACTACTCGAAGCACATAAAGTTGAACCGGCAAAAAAAAAACTGCATTATGCAATATCATAACGTCTGTGCAGTAAAAATGTACATAATCCTGAATGTAGAATGCACTCACCTCAATACGGCCGCCAGTTCAGGCAAAAAGAACATGAGATGGAACTCGAGACCCCTCCAGAAGGTCCACTTCACCATGTTACTTGTGATGTACCAGAGTGGAGAGCTGGAGTCGTTTAGTGCGCTCACTCTTATACCGAACACACTGGAGCCCACCGTGTCTGAAGCGTACATCGAGAACAGTTCCTAAAAATCACATCATCTGTACAAGCTTACATGATTGACGAAAGTGTGTCTACTCTATGCGTCTCCTCAAATCTGTTATGATACGTTGTTATGGTTGATTTCTTCAGTGACTGTATTTTTTGGTACTAAGAACTTATTTTTTTTAAAGGTTGTTTGGAAGAAATCGCTGTTAGCAATAAGGCCGCCCATTGTATTACCTTATCTTAAGTATTAATCTTTATGAAATTTCCATGTATGGTGGTCAATAAAGTATTATCTATCTATCTATTTTTTTAAAAAGGCTGATTTTGTAAATCATAAATTGTTAGTCAATGGTTGAGTTAACAACTCATCGTATCTTTAAAAAGAGCCTCTTTGAGGCACACTTAATCCTTTCAGCGTACTGGTTCGAGAGAACCAGTGACTCAAATAGAATACAATCGAATCTTTAAATGGAAATGTTTAAAGTTTTTGGGTCTAAATATTCGAGATCGAGTATTAGTCGGTATTTTGAATGTGTGAATCCGTTTGTGTCCATGCCACCTGTGAAACAGAGAACAACAGTGTAGGATGAGATTGAGCAAAATCCATTATATTCTCTCACTATGCGTACATTTGGCATCAAAAATTTAAAATGAATGAGTGAACTGAACTAACCTTCAAGTTAACGGTTTTATTATCATCAATGTGGTCTCTCTGTATCTTCCGAAACAACTCCGTAGCATTTTGATTCATCAGATCTGTCACATTCTTCAGCTTTAACGACGTGAACATAGCAGAGAGTTCGTGTCTCATGTTGCTCCATATTGGGTTCTAAGAGAAACAGTTAGGAGAAAGATAATAATAATAAAAAAAAAAGTGAGCCGTCACGGGACGCCTGGCAGATGTGAAACATCGACATTATTTTGTAAAAATAATATGCAACGCATGCCGTGGCGACGCGTCGCCACGCCAGAAATCGGTTTTACGTGCGGCTATAGATGTTTCACATCAAAAAATGTGAGCCGTCACGGGACGCCTGACAGATGTGAAACATCGACATTATTTTGTAAAAGTAATATGCAACGCATGCCGTGGCGACACGTCGCCACGCCAGAAATCGGTTTTACGTGCGGCTATAGATGTTTCACATCAATAATAAGTGTGGACATTTCACGCAGCGCCATTTAGCCCCAAAGTAAGCTACTAAGCATAGCTTGTATCATGGGAACCAGACAACTGATATAATACTTATATACTTTTTCTTTCGTAAATACATACATATAATACATATTAACACCCAGACACAGAACAAACATCAATGTTACAAATGTCACATAAATATTTGTCCTGAGTGGGGATCGAACCCACGACCTACAGCGCAGAAGGTAGGGTTACTAACCAACTGAGCTATGAGGCCAGTCAGATAAATTAGAGAGTGCGATTTGATATTTTGATTGTGAGTTTTACTGAGGAGACAGTGTTAATGTTCCCACATAGGCCGAGAAACGTGCTTCATTCTACCACATGAGCCCAATACAGATTAATTTTGTTTTTCTTCGCATTCCCGTGTGTCCAATCGTGTGCCAAGCACTGTTATAAATACCCAGTAGCTCTAAATATCTTTATCACCTGAACTATGTTAATTTTAAGGAGTAGTAGTTTTATTAATAGTATATACAGACAGATGTATATACAAACGCTTAACTAAGTCTCGCAGAGATCACTTCCGATATCGTTACCGTAAAATACTGCACTGTACTGTACGCAAAATCCAATTTATCTTAGACACTTTGAATTAAGTCGAGATAATGGGTCGTATACACCAAATATTAGAGATAAATTTGCACGTAAACACAATGGAAACCGAGCTTTGTTGTTGATGATCAATACGTTTAAATAACTTGAAATATGGTAAAGGATATCTATGCAATCATATTGTAAACTAAAATCTCGGATCCGGCACAAGCAGCGGTTATAGTACTCAGTACGAAATACATTTTTATGATATAGATACTTTATTTATATATACAATACTTACCTTTACTATAAAGATATTCAGGGCCCCTAAGGGATCCGACGTGTATGAAGAGCTGACAAATCTATTTTGAAAATAATTGAAGTCCTTGGTCAAAACTTTCTTCGCTAGATCGGGAGTATGCACCACGAGCGTAGGTTTCCATCCGAGAAAGATTCCAATGTAGTCTTTTGTTGGATGTCTCAGCCTGAGATCTCGGAAATATCCCCACACACTAGACCTCATCAAGAATGGAAGATTCCCCACCAAAATGGTAGGCTCCTCGTAAGGAACGCCACGCTTTTTCCAATAAGCATAGCTACGGCGTAGATACAAGTAAAATATAGAAAAACACAGAACTAACAATCCTAGTAAAACTTGTACTATAGGTGAGAACATCTCGCTGTCCACTCCGAGTTGTCGGTGTAATGACTAAATAATTACTGCGCCAATATGCAACACGCTTGTCTATTAATATTGTCTTGAGACACTGGCCCACTGATAACAATATGATAATGAAATAATGTTTATATACAGTTCGTCGTCTGATATGTCTCAGTTGGTAGTATAGTACGTATTGTGCTGAGGTTCTGCTATTCTCACCTCAGGACACAACATTTTTTGATGAATATTAAGTTTTTTCTATGTCAGGTCTACAATTCAAGTAAATATACAAAAAAATATAAAGTCAAAGTGTTCTGCCAGATTTCTGGTTCCCAAGTTCCTTACAACACTTATTTACGTACGTAAAATATTTATATAAAATAAAATTAAGTAAGATAATTTTGTGTAATTTGTAACAAGTGCATATAAATATCTTATTTATTATTATGAAAGTTTAATTATTCAGTGTCAATCAAAGACAGACGGTCAAAATGCCTTCAAAATTTGTACCACAGCTCATTTCGCCGTGACGTCAGTCGCTACGGTACTGCAATAAATGATTTTTTTTAAAAGTGTTCCACTAAGATTATATTTGTTTGACATTCACTTAAACCGATAAGTAATATTTAAGTTTGTTTTTGTTTGTTTTTCCACTAGTCCACAGTTCCAGCGAGCTCAGAATCTGAAATTTCATTTAAGCTATAATTAAGTTTTATTGATGATAGCCAGAAATATTTAATACCAAAAACCTTTCTCCGGAATTCATACTACTGCTTCTAATTCATACAACCGTTTAGAATATATCCAGTATTCCTCAGTCAATATTTTGGCGCTCAGAAATTATACATTATTACTTTAAATGTAAAAGGCAACTTAAGACGGGGGGGGACTAATTTTACATAGTCCATTCCACCTTTTGGCCCTTACGATAGCAGCCAGTGAAAACTCACATGATGACTTTTAATGAGAAAACTCTGACAAATTTTCGAGCGCAGACCCTTACTGACCCCAAAGCGTGGCGGTAGCCGGGATGACTATGACGTGTTTTTACGTAAATACCGCGAACAACACTCACGGAAGTTTTAATCGTAAAACTTTTGGCACGAATCGCATACTAATACCCTTTTTAACCGCTCCCGTAGCTAAGTTGCTCTCTGCGAAACGGGAGTCCAGGGGTTAAACACCGGCTGGAGGAATTACATTTTGAGTTCATACCTAGTATTTCATAGTAAGATGTGATACATCATACATATACATACATATACATTTGACTTCGTTCGCGGGTCCTATATGTCAGTGTCATATAACTGTGTTGGCATATACACAGAGACACGGAATTTTAGTACAGAGTGTAGGAGTGGATAAGTTGACTAGTTTTGTTACTTGAATACAAACCTAGAAATCTAAGTTCAGGTTGTGCGCGAATAGATAAGCATTTGCTTGACTTATTTCGTAGCAGTCTACTCAAAAATAATTATGAAATTTAACAAACAAAATCTCTTCCGTACCAAATAGTATTTAACCCCTCGGTAGCTTCCATGGCGATGACAAATGCCTTTCGCAAGTATGTCCTAATGTTCTTCAAGGTGGGGAAACGGTAACGAGCCCCATTAGGGCTTCAGCCCACAATCATCGATCTCACTTTAGGTACTTAAGCACCGTAATTTACACAACCAACCGGTTTTTCTAAGTGATTTTAGAGACGGAATAATGAGGCCCACCTTGTGGAAAACGGTGTTCAACAAGCAACACTTTTGGGTACTTTAATACGCCTTCGCATCGTATTGCGCCTGTCTTCTTGAGACATGGAGCTTATAAGATTACGCGTACTTCTAGCCTCAGCTAAGTCTGGGGCGTATTCAAACCCTACCCGACCCTCCATGGTAAATAACAGTCAGGGAGGAAGTGCTTTATTTTTTATTGAAAAATATGGAAGCAGGTAAAATGGGAAATGAATTTTCCATCATCAAATCTTCAGTTTGTTATTTTTCTTGTATAACTGATGTCTCATGCTTGATAATAATTTTTTCTAATCTTTACTTTCTTCTATAAAATTCTATATTCAGTTCAAGTTCGGTATTTATTTTAACGAAATTGTTGTAGATAAATATAATGAGGTAATCGCCATATTTTTTTTATAATTAGTATACTTCGGCTTATCTATATGATAAGTACAAATCGGCTACTAATCTTAGATGATAATGGAAACTACAAATAAAACAAAAAGTATTATTTTTGATATCCTAGTATTTTCGGTTGTGGAACTTGAAATATTTACATTTTTTACAGACATATAAATAAGGGCCTTCGAAGTATACTGAATTAATATAGTGTATTTTTTATGTGCTGAAAGTTTTTAAGTTGACTCTGTTTTATTTATTTAAACGGTTAACAGTTGTCATTTATTTCAACATCACAGAGCACTTACGACAATTTAACGACAACGAAGAAGACAAAAATCCGTGTTACGACAGTGTTCATTATTTGGGAAACCAATATATATCCTGTTACCACACTTGAAATAACCAAAGCAGGTCGTTCCTCACACATGTTGCAACAGTACGAACAGGAAATTAAATTGCCGATCTGGCGGCGACGCGCGACGTGGCTGTCCAATCGTCCAACGTCACACAGTGCATTATTGTTTCTCCAACAGTATTTGTTTCTTGTTCCTTTGCACGATACAACCTATGCTTAGCTTACTTTGGGGCTAGATGGCGCTGTGTGAAATGTCTACCGTTTCTTTTTCCATGTTTCTTACTATTTCACAGCAAAGTTTTGGACATAGGTAGACAATGCCTTCGAATAAAAAATAACCGTTATATTGAAAAGCACAAACTCAAGACTATTGTGTTATGTTCAGACGACTGTTGGAGACTGACTGCTCGTTGAAAAGGCGACCCAATTCATTCTAAGTGTAGTGTCAATTTGTATTCAATTTGGCACATGCACGACCGCTGTGAAATTGGCAGCCGTCGAGGATGTGACATGGTGAATGGTGGCGCCAGACCTGGCTAGTGTTTTCGCTCGCTCGATATCTAATTGCAAACGGTTTATTGAAAAGTGATTCACTGTTCCATTTGTAAACTAATTTTAGGTGCATGCGCTTCTTTTTTTTTTTTTATGTGAGACGTGAAGGTTGAATGTCTCGTGTGCCTGTAATTTCACCGGCAACCACACCTTTCAAACCGGAACACAGTAACGCGAACGCGTTACTGCTTGGCGGCAGAAAAGGGCATGGTGGCAGTACTTCCCCGGACGAACTTGGCGAGAGTTCTACTGCTCTTTTCAGTGAATAAAAAGGGACCGAGGAAGACCTGAAATTTACAATTGTCACTACTCAGTTATATGCTTATAAGCCTCTTTGCCCTATATTTGTCATATTTTTCTTGTTAACAAACATCTACCATGAGTGGCCTCATAGCTCAGTTAGTAGTAGAACAAATATCTACGTTCGTCACACAAATATCTGTCCTGGGTGAGAATTGAACTCACGACTTACATCGCATAAGGCAGAGTTACTACCGACTGAGCTGTGAGAGCAGTGAATATTTCGTAATACAGCTATAAAGTACAGAATACATGGTAAAGCTTGGTCGTTGGGGACCTATAATTAGGTGGACACGTGTACATTACGCCTATCTATTGAGTGTTATTTGACATGTTTGGGACAAAATATCCCCCGGGACGGCCTGACATTCCTAAATATAGAATATTAGACACGCGAGTTGGATGTTCGTTACTTTGGGGTTGACATAGGTATTAATATTGGTTTATTAAGGAAAATTCTTTAGCGAACTCTTGTACATTATCGGAATAAGTTATTTGATATAATGATAGCTGTAGTCATAGTGACAATAGGCTCAAAAGGCATGCAGGAATTTAATGTAATATTGTGGTAGAACGAAATATTGCATACCTATTTTGTGTATTTATTTATATAAGTATAATACTATATTATATCAATTATGAGGCGGCTTCTTTTGATGTACGGAGGTACGCGCTTTTCTTTAGTTTTCAAAGAGCGCTACGACATAAGCGGTATATAATTTTTAAATACATAAAATGTGTTTGAATACTCTACAGATATATTAGATTATCGAAGCCGTGTGCTGCTAGAGAATTGCACCACTCCGCCTCTTTCCAAGGATGATTGTAAGAGGCGATTAAGGGATCTAAACCAGAGGATGGGCAGCAGCATTCCCTGAGTATTTAACACCAGCACTGCGATATCCAATCCACCTGCCAAGCGTGGTGATTATGGCAACCCCCTATGATAAGTACCCTAAAGAAAAGGTCCCGAGCCCACCTGATGGAATGATGAAAACACCAAGGTCGCAGAAAATCGGTGGATGGAAGACCGTTCAGTATGGAAATCTTTGGGGGAGGCTTGCGTTCAGCAGTGGACTTTTACCGGCTGATATGATGATGATGATAGAATATCCAGTCTAATTGCATAACTAAGGCATTTATAAAAATAAATTAAGTACAAGATATTACTTGGTTTCGAGTTCCGAATGATAAGCCGAAAGCAAGTTATGCTTACGTAAGTTAACCATTTTTGTATTGGCTTAAGTCAGTCGCTGGGCATTGCAATATCTGAAGTTTTGGCTGCAGTCTACACTCGTTCCACGGTTCAAGACAGCAAAATTTCCGAGACAATGTACAGATGTACAAATTTGGTAGCAATTTGCGGCCTTGTTGTAACAGTATTTCTAGAAAATTACGCAAAAGTTGGCCAACAATGTTTTAAGTGTTTATAAAGTGCAAATCAAAAGTGAAAAAAGACACCCGTCATTTATTTTGATCTAGGTCTTACCGGTTTCCTCAAGATGTGTTCTTTTGAGAACGTGGTAATGAGAAAAATATCATTTCGATTCATTAGTCAAATTATTATTACTATTATTATTATTAGTATTCGTCTGGATGTGAACATCAGGATTTAAATTTGGGGTTTGTATCTGTATAATTTCCCACCCAAATGCAGTATGATGTGCATTTAATTAACTCGAAATTAAACATGGAATTCGCCTCTTCTCTCAATCTCAAACACATACCAACCTTCATCATTTAGGTAGTTGAATATTCCGTAACTTTTGGAATAAGATATGTGTCTAAAATACAATGAAATTAGGAGGTTGCGACCCATACACTCATTTCAGCCCGTACTGAATATTCAGCAGCCCTATTTTTGAACGAAAACTTTTATCCCTCGCATGGGCTCCAGCATGAATACGAATCGTGACATTATGAGCCTCCGACTCTTATATGACTTCCTAATAACTGAATTCTGAAAACAAATACGCAATTTCGTTCACTTTATTACGGATATTGAATTATTGTTTTATTAGGTCTTATATTTTATCAGGCAGTTCTTTAGAAAGGCCATATAGTAAGAAGTGGAATCCCTCAATTAGGGGTTTCTGTCTGTTCTTCCCCATGGAGGGTCGGATAGGGTTTGAACAGGCATCAAACTTATCGATAAGTACGCGTGACCTTATGTTTTTCCACATTCGCCATACAAGCTCTATAAATAGTAGCGTGATTGGCACCCAAGGTCTTTCACAGCCTTTTTCTTGTCTACGAACATAAAAGTCACTGATACGTATGAAACAGAATGATGTTTACTTCTTTTTATTAGCTAGCCAGGTTGTTTGAAAATACGGCCACCAATCACTCAGCTGCCTGTCTGAAAGGCCAATCTATGTCTCTGCATAAAATCTGGTATTGCTATATTTACCCTGAAACACTAGGGCGGCGTAATTTGAAGTTGGTTGTTTGATTCGCTAACCGAACCAGACTTTATATAGAAATGTACTATTTGCTCTTAGTCTAATTAAGCATAGCGAAACACGCACGCATGCATCTTTCTATAAGCATATATTGTACGTTGTCTAGCATTGACAAACAGTATTTTAGAGTTCATTCGTTTTTCGAAACAACGTATTTCTGATCAAATTCGGTTGCTGTCAGATCTCGTGTTTTAATATCAGAAGGCTGCGACTTTTTTAGCAACGATCTTAAGTTTAGCCTTGCGTTTTGTATTTGATGTTTTAGTTTTTATGGGTAGGTTTGTGGCTGCATCGCATTTACCTAACTAGCTGCAATCGATCTTTGTCATCGAACTCGTGAATTTTAGCCAAGATGTGGCTGATTGTGTAAGGCAGATGTCGTCGCTCGCTGTATATATTAGTTTTCCACTTTATGGCGAATGCTAAGCGGAGACGCGGAAAGTGTCGAACAGACGGTAACGGCTGGAAAATTGGTAGTTCACGGTAGAACTTTATAAATCGGCGCATATTCACTCGCATTCGCTGAAAACAAGCATGCTTGTTCTACAGGCCACCATTTTTTATCCTTTGATATGTTATATGTATTAAAACTTCGATCGATACTAAAAAATGGTGAAATTACAGGCACAAGAGACATTCCACCTACACGTCTCAGAGTTACGGGCGCATACTGTGTGACTTGGGTCTTGTCGTACCTAGTAAGGGAGGACCCAAGTTGCATCGGTTGTTATGGGCAGAGGTTACCACTTAACACCAGGTGGGCCGTCGGATCGTTTCGTACCCGTATCACATAAAAAAAAAAAAAAAAACTAGCCTTTCTTGTAAAAGAAACTTGTAGGAACATAGATTGTCAACTTTTATGAACCTGCTATTAGTTAAATATTAATGTAAAGTAAATTGACTCGTAAGGTTAACACGCTAATAAAATAAACTACATTAACAGCGCGCCAAAAATCTCATAAGCGTACCAGCTGCGCTTAACCAAATTAAATTTAACGGAATGGCTCGTTTCCTTTATTAACACGGCGATAAAGTGACGGATTAATTAGAGTTTCGTTAATATAAGAATTTCAATAACTGGGATGGAATTTTTCATGTAGAAGACAGCCGGGGAGGATAATGACGCTTTAGACTCGTACATCTTCGTAGCAAGACAGACGAGCTAAGACGATAGCGGATTCTTACTGGGTGAGTGTACACGGTCATATCAGATACGTGCATTCGGTCTAGATAAGTGAAAATTAAAACAGTTTAACATCCGTCGCGGGAGTGGTTGAGATAAATTCAGTTATTACACATCTAAACCCAAAATTCGATCACACTGAATATTTGTCGCATCGAAACACAATACTTACTCGTATCTTAAGTAGTCCGATCCCATTCTAGCCTTAGGTAAGAAAAATACCATCCAATTATCAATTCCATGATAGACAGGTTTGTTTTTATCACCGACATTTATTTTCTACGAGTTTCTAGTTCCGAATTTTGGCTATTTCAAATTCTGTTTTTAGCCAGTTACTACGAAAAAAAGATTGGTATTTTATTGGCTTATTATATTAGTTCACAATTTTGAAAAATGAATAAATATTCTAGTGGAACGATTTCCTCCAACTATTTCCTGTTATAATCAGAATAACCACAAACGGATAGGACGAAAATTAGGTGCATAAATGAATGAACAAAGGCTTTGCTCCCGGCATTCTACCCAGCCATTTCTAATTGGCGTAAAAAATCCATTAGACCTCAACCTCATTTAAACGTCTAATCCAGCTTCAGACGAAAACAAAATTCTCTAAGTCAAAGCGTAAGTTGTTTGGCTACTTAAAAACCTACATATACATTTTTATGGAACATATGATCTTATTCTCCTATCGCTTTAACATAAATACTAGGACTCACACAGCACGTTAGCAGAAAAACGTTTTTATGTATGCATGCACGAAGATAAACATTGGCCAATTGTAATTTATATTCAAAAGGATGGACAAGTAAAATTACGATCGTCTCATCTCCAAATTTTGTTCTTCATTAAAGTATAAATAAGTATTATTTACAAATTCCTGGACCACCAACAGAAAAGATTTGAATTTGATTTTGAAAAGATTTCGTAAAAACTAGACTTTTTTTGTCTAAACTTTATTAGCAGCTATGGTATTAGCATATGAATGAAAATTAAAAATTAAATTAAAAAAGGTGGTGGGAATCGAACCTACGACCTACGTTATGCTCCTTCTCATCATTCCTCAACCACAGTATTAGAGTAAAAATCTTTATTCCAGACGCTTTTTTGACCGTCGTATGATCCTTTTTTCGTTGAAACATTAGTAAACATTTAGAAAGAACCCCTATTAGCGACCCTATCTTATTTCCACGAGTTGTTCTGTTACGATAGCCACCCGACATAAATTAGATACTGATCGGAGCCCTAGCACTTTGTAGGCGATGCTGACAGTTTCAAACTAAACAGGGGTGAAAATCACATTGAATAGTAATTATCTGTTTAATTAAATATGTGTTCGCTGTATTTGAAGTGGTAGCTAGACCTCCAAAGGGTGATATTTCTCAGCCTGTGGAATACACTAAAATATCTGTATAGATTCATTGAACTTGTGAGGGCTATTATCAATATTTTCAGTAACGCGATGTTATTAAGAGAGCTACAAGAACGTGAATTGCGGTATTTGAAATTTGCACACTTATCTTTGCCGCATTCACGATAAATAACTTACAGTTACTTATCGTGAAATGATTATTTTCTTGTGAAATCTGTTATGGTGAAAAAATAAAGGCTGCCACGTTTTGGGCAATTAATATAATAAAATATCATTATTTACTCGTTACGCAAAATACCACAAAAACCAGTTATCCTGTCCCAACTCTATTTATCCATATTTATTAGCTAAAATCCACATTTATGGACTAAGGTTCAATTCCGAGCTGTATTTGAAAACGTTGAATAGTTTTTCTCCACTCGTATCCGCCTACTTATATTTCCAATGCAGGCAAAATGGCCCTTGTATACCCCAGTCGACATTGGTAGATGCCAAATGCCTGGTTATTTTAGGTACTATAAAAAGTCGTTTAATTAACGTTGGGAATGTGCATTGCGATATTTTTAGTTTCCACATTATGGATCCTTGTCCAGGTATTGCATGTTAGGCTGACTTATTCCACGGTAGCTTAAAAGTTTTTTATCTATATATTATTTCTTTAATATTTCATCTTAAACGTTTCATTATTATTTTTAATTAACTTCAGATGTATATCTGATATTGTATAATACTAAAAATGTTATTCAAAGTATATAAGTGAAAGTTTTTAAACTGTTAAGCATTTTGTTTTTATATTATTACCCAAAATGACATTTCGACATTCCAATAGCTTACGACTTTCATGATTCAATTAACAATATGGCGTAAACAAACCCCAATACATATTCGAAGAAAACGTTCGGGGAATTAATCTGGCATGGAGAGCTCCATTTAATCGAAACAGTGAAGTATCGCTATCGGGTCGCCGAATGCACCGCGTCCGTGAAGTTACGTTTCAGTTCTGGCTCCAATTTCCATTCCAGAGTGAATTTGTGTTCAGTCGCTGGACGGGTACGGGCGGCGGCGGGCGCACGTGGCGTTACTACCCGCCAGCCCTGATAAATACGCGGCTATCCCCCTCTCGCAACCTTCTCTTCCAGTATTGGAATATCAAATATGTATACGGTCTTCAAATCCACTATGAGATTGAAAGCAGTTCGGATTTCAAGCGCATGAACCGCACAATTGGTGAGTACTTACCACTTATCGTGTCATCTCGAACCAGTGTGTGGATTAAAGTGCGCCTCAAACAGGCTCCTTTCGTGCACAGCTGGTGAAAACTTCATTCGTTCAAACTGTAATATTTTTTCGAATATTA
The DNA here is from genome assembly GCA_947359385.1 of Chesias legatella. Lineage (NCBI taxonomy): Eukaryota > Metazoa > Arthropoda > Insecta > Lepidoptera > Geometridae > Chesias > Chesias legatella. The sequence continues at coordinate 8,316,684 of OX375780.1, read as the reverse complement.
GGCGCAGCTTTGCTACCGGTTAGTTGGAAACAATTTGGGTCACGAACACGAAATTATACTAAGCTCAGTTGGAGTTGTAAAATGGAAGCTATGTCCATTTGTTATGGAACTCAGAGTTATGATTTATGGAAAACTAATTAGCGGCTGTTGTAAAAGTTTCGAAATCATTTTCAGCCGAATTGTGAATTCCCTTTCTGTTTTATTACGCTTTCGCAAAATTTTCAAGTGACCATTAAGGGTGAAAATCAAATTAATTTTATAAATTACCTTCTTGTGTAAAAACATTATTTACCAGGATATTCCTATCTCGTCGAAAAGATAAGATGGTAAATGCTTTTATAAAATCGTATAACTAATTGTGTGATGCACGATAGTAAAAAAGGGATAACATGATAAAGGTTTGAAATGGGGTACGGAGCTCGCATCTGGCTGATAAACGGTTGTTGAGGCCGTAAAAGGTTATTTCAGGCATATTTTCGACATTGCAAATTTCAGTCAGTTTGTAATGTAGGCTCGTTCCACATTGGTATTTTTCAAGCAGAATAATAGAGTTGTGTCATAGCTTAAAGAGGAAAGATATTTTACCATTTTTTAAGCCATTTACCTACTTAGATTGATATAATCCGTGATAGCAGTAAATTAATAAAATAACTGTTAATAATTTGTCATTAATATCTTAGGTAATTAAATAACATTCTACTCCATATGGATACATTTTTTCGCATAACTGCGTGAATTCCATCTATATGGTCGTAGGCATACAACACTAAAATACCTATTAAGGTATTATAGAGAACACATAGGGTGCTGAATGATTTATGCGCTAAAGCAAAATGCAGCTGGTGTAAAGATATTAACACAAAAAATTTCAAAGTGCTACATTGATTCAACTGTGTAATGTGTGAAATTTCAGGCCTGCAACACGAAGGTACTGGTAGCACCCTGCACCCTCCCTCCATGTCACAATCCCCTTTAGGTCGAAGTGATGACGTGTCCTAAGACTGGATCAGCGGCACCATGTCATCAGGATAACTCATGACATTTGGCCATCTATAGAACATGCTGCCGCAGCTGCCAGTACCGCTAAACCACCACGCTCTCATAGCGTGGTGGTTTAGCGGTACTGACCCCCGAGTTTCAATCCGGAGGTCGCCGGTTCAAATCTCGACGTGCACCTATGAGTTTTTCGATTGAAAGATTTATGTGCGCAATACCACGTCCTCAAAACGGTGAAGGAAAACATCGTGAGGAAATCGACATGTCCTAGAACTAAAAATTTGAAGACATGTGTCGAGTGCACGAAAGGATCCTCTTTGAGATGCACTTACAATCCTTTCACCACACTGGTTCTACAGAACCGGTGACTCGAAGAAGAAGAAGAAGCTGCATGCTAGTGAACCTAACAATCAGCTCATCTGCGTAAAGACTGAAAAGCTTTAGTGAAGTTAACACAATCTGCCACACCACGCATTTCATCCAGCGTTACGTATTATTCGAGATGTCTTCCACTCATTGCACACAATTATCTTGGTGATTATAATAAATACCAATGCTTACATGTACCAACTCGATCCTCAGGCATAACCGTGACACAATTTGCCAAATAATTTCTGATATTACACCGGGTCAAACGCCTCTGACAAATCGGGAAAGCTTCGATATACTGGTATTTTCTTCAGCGTATTTTAAAAACCAAACCGTCACCTTAAAAATAAAATTCGGTGGATAGTCTGGCCCACACGCCAATCAGAGCGGAGTTAATATTTAAATATATGTGCAGCTTTTTGCCAAGATAAAATCTAAAACTTCGCAATCACTACCGTCAAAGATATCAACTTGTATTCCTATCAGACTCGTCACCCGCTATAAGGGCCCTTCAAGATATAAAAAGAGTCATAAAAGAAATAAAAAAGATACGTTGAACAGAAACAAAACACCTAAAATTTTATGCTATTAGTTATTTTATAGAACATTTTTTCTTATTCATGTCATCTTAGATATGGACAATTTGGTAAGTAAGCACGGAAGTGAAAAAGTAGGATATAGTTTTGTGGGTTCGATTCCCACCCAGGAGAAACATTTTTGTGACGAACAAAGATGTTTGTTCTGTTTCTGGGTGTTGATATGTAAAAAAGTATATAAGTATTAAATGTCTGACTCCCATGACACAAGCTATGCTTTGATTACTTGGGTTAGATGGCGCTGTGTGAAATGTCTACCAATATTTAATATTATTATATATCTATTTAATTTTTAAGTACTATTTAATGTGACTCGCCACTTTCGTTTCCATTTATTTTTTCTACTTAAAGGAGCCTAACTGCTATAACTAAAGAAAGAATTGACATTATCCTTGAAAAAATATGACTACAGGACCCTAATTTCGTTTTGAATAGTTTGAACTTTTCGAAACCCCAATTAGATACCCGATTTTTCGTGGAAACCTTTATACAGGTACAAAAAGGTCGAAGTTTGTAGTTCATGCTCCGATACCACGTCGCGAGTTTTAGGGTAGGGGTAATACTGTCAGTTTAAATCGTGAACCAAAAGTAATTAATTTCAATTTGTTCACAATGCTTGCGATTTATTACGTCATGTTCATGGTAGAGTAGACGTGACAAGTATTTTTTTTATATTTTGCCACGAATGCTGCTTTTGTAACCGTCATTTTTAGAAGTTAACTCAATCATTAATTACAATTGGGCAATGATAAGAAATCTCTACACTTTAATAACATAACTGTAGTAATCATGCTGAAATTACTGTTGAAACATCGGTTCAAATGTAAGATTTAGGTTAGTTTGTTTCCCAGTAAAATCAAATAGTACGTTTTTATTAAATACTTATTAAATAGGGATACGATTTCTGAAAATAGTTGGGAGGCTATCAGCCGAGACCCAGGATACCGAACAAGATCCAAGACCCAGGCACTTTCTAAGTTGTCAGTTAGACTTACAGACTGGGCTGATAATAAACCGGCCTCCTAATGTGAAATTGATTTGGATTCCTGGGAGACTTGGATAAGCCTCGTCTTAATTCCAATTTTTTATTCATTACCCCATTATTACTGTAATATCTTTTAATTTGCATGCTTTAATGAATATCTTGAAATATTACTAGCCTCGCAGTTTGCTGGTATTAACTCTTGTCTCTTGTTGTAGGTCGCGGCTTCGATTCCCACCCAGGACAAACACTTATATCGCGAATATAGATGTTTGTTCTGCCTGGGTATTAATGAGTATTATATTATTTATACTGGTATGTATTGACAAAAAAAAAATAAGCTACCTTATTACCATAGTACATGCCATGCTTAGTTTGGGTTTAGACTGTATGGACTTGGGGGCAGCACTGTGTCAAGTGCATATACATATATCTTTATTTTAACTACGAAACCATAAAAAAGCTACAACCAAAACCCGGTTAAAATATTCAAGGCCCCGTTAGCGGGGAATTATTTTATTTCTCATATAAAATGTATAATTTCAAAAAAAAAAAACACCCATAATTTTTTTTTTATAATATCCGTTACCTGGGTGAAACCTCGAACTTCTTAGTCAAACGGGAACCAAAGGAGTTAATTGAAGTATGCGATGACATTTTAACATAATCTTCTATTACCCTTTATAATAATCGATCATTTTGAGATAAAAAGTAAACAAAAAATGCCGTGCATTCAATGGTACATTAATTATCCCTAAGGTAATATGAACCTTACCTAAGAAGGTAAATGAAAATGTAAACAATTTTCCGTTATTTTCTCTGTCTAACATCTCAAAGAGAACATATCAGGGCAAACTATGGCTGGTAATTGAACAAGATGAGTCCGTTCAACCTCAGACCCGAGCTTCGTAACGAGCTTCCAAGAAAAGGTGTAATAAAGGTTCATTATTCGGTGTATCAGACTAGGAATTGTATCAGATGTTATGTATGTATCAGGACTTTTCAGGGTCTGAAAGTTCAGCAAATATCTGAATTCTAAATGATTAATCATCACTTTATGTGAGGCTCAATCTCTCTTTTGGCCGTGTTCTATGTCTTTGTGTGACTCCTGGTGCAACCTGAAAAAACAAATTTTGGGATATTGAGGCTATGAGAGATATTTTATCAAACAACAAAAACCAAAAACATGTATCCACCAATTTTGTAGTACTAAAATATAACATAGTCGAAATTAATGAGTAGACATAGGGAAATATCGTTCAGGTGTGAACATATTATAATAATGCTGTGTAAACATAGAAAACACAAAGGATGTCCTATAGAACTTAACCAAGTATGCTACAATGGACGCTGTCTAGTGCAAATAACCCACCCGTCCCTAGCTTGTTAGCCCCACAAAGTGTGTTCTCTATGTATACACATAGCGCGCCTGTAGAGCGCTGATAGGCAACGCTGTCGATAAACAGACAATGTCACGACATACCGATGAAATGTAGAATGTTTCAGCGAATTTTTAGCCGAATGCTTCGAAATACATTTTCAATAACGGTTTATTCAGTTTGTACCTACGCTACGGATTCAGGACTTTAGAAGAATATGTTTGGTAAGAAAATCAGAAAGAAAGTACTGCAATGAATAGGATTTATACCTCACTTGTAATGCAAGAGCGATATATTATAAAAACTGTAAAGAAAAGTAAAGAATATTTATTTCTACTGATGCAAAACATGAAATACAAAAATAGGTATGCATTAAAATTAACACATAACAGTGATTATTTATATTAAAGTTGAATATAATGACACTTATGTACATATATTTCTGGTTATTAATTTTATTACTTTTCAAAGAATCTTTTTTTTTTTACAATTTATAATGAACGTTAATACAATATAATACAAATACTCAAAAATATTAGGTATTGGTGGTATACGTGGTCCAAAGGGTGCCCGCCTTACGTGCACTCCAATGTGCCCCAATGTGCACCGTAAAAAAACTGAAATTAATCGTTTCCCCCAGGTATACCCACCATGACGCGATCTACCACAGGGGCGTTGGGTCTCCTGGATCGTCTGACCAACACATCGACAGCCCCCACGAGTCCAGCTCCGAATGTTGTCAACAAGCCCAATGCCAACGGAAACAAACGGCCTACACCCATCATCATATACCCCACAGGTAATGGAGGAATCAGGACTAGTTTGAGACAGATGTGACCTGGTGGTAAAGGCCCCAACTTTCAATGTAGGTCGCTGGTTCAAATCCGCGTTAAAGTTCGCAATGGTAGGGGTAAATGGCCGGCTATTTAGCTACTACTTGTTTTTTTGTACATTTATTTTATTTTTCAGCGTCTGTGCAGAGAATATAGTTTTGTGTGTCCTTATGTATGAGTGTTATGTGTTTTAAAAAAATGACATAATTCTCATAAAAAAACAGGAATCCGGTTTCATTCGGATGTTTTGTAGTCAAAACAAAATGAAAAGCGAAGGTAAACAATACAAAGAATATTCAAGAAATAATTAATAATAATAATAATATTGGTGGACATTTCACACAGCGCCATCTAGCCCCAAAGTAAGCTAAGCATAGCTTGTATCATGGGAACCAGACAACTGATATAATACATATATACTTTTCTTTTGTAAATACATACATATAATACATATTAACACCCAGACACAGAACAAACATCAATGTTACAAATGTCACATAAATGTTTGTCCGGAGTGGGGATCGAACCCACGACCTACTGCGCAGAAGGCAGGGTTACTACCAACTGAGCTATGAGGCCAGTCAAATAATTATACGCCCCGATCATAATCAACTCCAAAGATACATGTGCCAAAGTAAAATACTCAAATACATAATTAAGTAATAAGTAACATAATATAGTAATATAATAAGGAAATACAAATACATAAGTAAATGTGTAAAATTCGAGTCTTTCCCTCACTTACAAGCGAGGCTTACATGCCAGTCCGTTTTCTTGAAAAATGACCCCAAATTAAGCGTGTGGTGAGTATGTACGGACTGGCAATTTGTCTTAAGACATGTTACGAGACTGGGTTGTTTGTTTAACCTATAGCTATTATAGGTTAAACAGTAAACAAGGCTGTTACGAATAAGTGCAAATGCGTGTCCCTATAAAGATACTCGCACCATAAACAGTGACAGTATAATAAATTGGGGATGTCTCACTACAAAAACTATTTTAGCAGAATTTTAATGTCTCAACAAATGTTGAGGATTGGATGCCAATGGATGTGAAAAAAATTACGTAATTAATATTTCCCTTGTCATTCTGCGTCGACAGTGACTTAGCGTGACAGCTGGCCAATTATTTTAATTATTTTTATTTAATAATATTGGTGGACATTTAAAAAAAGCAAAAAAAAAAAGTAAGCTAAGCATAGCTTGTATCATGGGAACCAGACAACTGGTATAATACTTATATACTTTTCTTTTGTAAATACATACATATAATACATATTAACACCCAGACACAGAACAAATATCAATGTTACAAATGTCACATAAATGTTTGTCCTGAGTGGGGATCGAACCCACGACCTACGGGTGATAGTAGTCAACTTATTTATGCAGGAGCATAAAATATATTCACAGCTTCTATTGCCAGTGGTTAATTATAAATGTAATCTACTCAAAACAAAGGTAATGGCTCGGCAAACTGGCAGCCTGATCCACCCTGAGACATAATAAACACAATAATGTTAATATTTGCTTTAGTAATTGCTCCCCTAAAGATTATTATTTTCATGCCTAATTTGATACATTAGGGTTGCTTGTGGAGCCCTTTGTTGTTCGTGTGTTCATGACATAAAATAGCGTAGCAGGCGAGGAAAAATTTTGCAGGTTTTCTTGTTTTTTGCAGCAAGGGGTAATACATTCAGAGTTAGTAATAATGGACAGTTTATACTATTATTTAGCGCACTTTTCTCGGTCTGCTAATTATACTAAGTAGTTTCAGTTCAGATTCAGTTTCAGAAGTAAATTCAAAGTTTTGTTATATTTTTACTCTCATGTATTTCTGATTTAAGTGAAGAAAAGTACTTACTGTAAAACGACCATTCCGCAAGACTTATGGAATGCTAAGACAGCAAAATCATAGAGCTACTTAACGCATCAACTTTCACACGTTTATCAACTTTTTGGGCAGAGCTTTATGATTCCCTCAAACTACAAACCATACATACCTATATACGTATTGTCTGAAAAGGAATATTGTTGAAATGTAGCTATGAAGCAACTTCGTTTTTTTCTAGGCTCGTGTGGTAGCTAATAACGCCATTTCTACCAATTCGCCAGCTGATTTTCGATGGCGAAGGTGTAACGAAGCAGAGAAAGCCTACAGCTTTTACTGTCGCCTCTAAGCAAAGTTGGATCAAACCTGTCGTTCCCTGACGAGGTATGAATTGAACGTTTTTTGTTCCAGTGTCACCGGAGTCGATAGTCGTGCCGATTGTGTCATGTATTTTTGGGTTTCCGCTGCTGGCTCTCACAGTTATCTGCTGTTTGAGGCGAAGAGCTAAATTGGCCAGGTGAGTAATTATTTTTACATTATTACACTTTTGGTCTAAATCTTACAAATAAGAGCTAAGTGAATGGGTAAAGCAAATAGTTGGTTAAGGCTATTTACAAGACTCCAGCAGGTATCTTAATTAAAAGTAATTCAAAAATCATGTTTTTTAGTTTTTATCAGATTTTTGGTAGCAAATAAAATTTGCCAAGTTTATCCAGTACTTATAGTACTGCTACCGTACCTATTTCTGCCTCTAAACAGTGATGCTTTCGTGAACGTGAGTTTGAAAGTTTGAACGTGTCTTTGAAATTACATAAAACGTTCTATCTTCAATCTCATGCTAGATTTAATTAAGTCTTTACGACTAGTCTAAAACCTTTACTTATGGTATCTTTGTATTACGAAATACACTTACGAGCAATAAATCATTGTTACGGGAAACAGTACCCATTTAGCGGCCGATGAGTGCTAAAACCAAATTGAACCTCAGTTTTAGTAGGATGTCTACTTACTAGAATGTTATAACCGCGCGCCCTCTCGCCAACCGCATCGATTAAACACTCTGCCGGTTATACTTTCCGTATAATATTTTATACATTGCCTGAACGTATTATGTGTTATAGAAGCATTCTCTCTCCGGTAGTACTATCCGGTATTCTATTGAATATATAATAATACAGTAGTAATACACTTTGAGAGCGAGGTGGTCTAGCGGTACTGACCCCCGAGTTTCAATCCGGAGGTCGCCGGTTCAAATCCCGACGTGCACCTATGAGTTTTTCGATTGAAAGATTTATGTGCGCAATACCACGTTCTCAAAACGGTGAAGGAAAACATCGTGAGGAAACCGACATATCCTAGAACAAAAAATTCGAAGACATGTGGCGAGTGCACGAAAGGAGCCTCTTTGCGGCGCACTTACAATCCTTTCACCACACTGGTTCGACAGAACCGGTGACTTGAAGAAGAAGACTCTATTTCTTTCTTTCTTAGTACACTTAGTAATGCATTAAAATATTAGGAATCTTGTATCAGTTACATGATTTTCCAATTAAAATTGCTGTGTCTTTAGTTTCAATCGAATTGAATAACGGATCGAGATATGTAACTGCTACAAACTATTCACAAATATAAGGGAGTACAATAATTCAGAACAATGAATGTAATAAGTATTCCGGATCTTCCAATAACAAAGCAACTGTATTAGATGGTTGTACCTATTTTGCTGTGTGAAGTCAGGGTAGGTTTGGCAACGAAATGAAATTACAAGGCGTCGATTCCTTTGAGGGTTCGTTTGTATGAGAGACGCCGTGGGGCGACGCTGTAACGAGCATTAGTGGATTAGCCTATGGAACTAGCGTTCCCAATTACTGGCTCAAAGTTAGTTTGGCGACAACATATCTTGCTTGTATAATTTGGATGCTCAATTTACATTTTCATTCCCTGCCTCGCAGCTCAGTTGGTAGTAACTCTGCCTTCTGCGCTGTAAAATCTCGTCAATATTTAATATTTTTTTATAATTTAATTTTTTATTTATTTGTTTCAAACAAACAGTTACAGTTACCTACACAGAAAAGTACACATTTTAAGCATTTTATGCTTAATGTAATCGTGTCGGGTTAAATGATTTGGGTACGTTTTTTTTACGTTTAATGAATTTTTACTTTGACTTGTACAAACCATTGTTTTATAAAAAAAATGGTTGTCTGTAAAGTCGGTTTACTGACGATAGTTGAACATGACAACGTCTTAAGAAAATACTGATGGAATGGTAGCATTTTTCAAAAGAAAATTTTAATTTCATTTGTTTAATAGATTTGTATATATATAGAGAAGGAGGTAATTGGAAATCACAATGAAATTGATCAAGTTAGATTTATTTGTACGCATAAATACAATTATGTCAATTTTTTTTTTACAATTTAATAGTTTTACACTGCACTTGATACTCGATCAAAACATGTAAATGTAAGTATTAGCAGCTGTCCACGCAGACGCATCGCTCACTCAAGTAGGAGAGAGACGGATGTCGAACGCTGCCGAACGCAAAGGCCGATTGTGCTTCTTTGTCGCTCGTTCCGCGCTCTCGCTTGCACTTGCACAAGCCTTACATGGAACGCCTCAGAGCGAGGTAACGACGCATGAGTCATGTTTTTTCGTGCGTGCAGCCGGCTCTATCGAATTATAAGACATTGTCATGTCAAAAGAATTAGAAAATTAATTGGAATTATGGGTAATTGAAGTTAAGCAGGTACTTCCATCCAATATAGAAAAATTTATTGCACGATAAACCACGGCTTCAGATCAGAAAACTCTGACCTATAAAGTGGCAGGTAAGCTTCTACCGTTTTTTTTCTCTAAGTGATAAATGAAGTAAATTACAAAACTTGTCTTCTAATAACATTTTTATGAATTATGTTACCCATTAAAACAATTAAAAAATCAACAGTAACAGCAGAACGTATGAAAACTCTCACAATACTCCAGCCTTCATCGTGCCTACAAAAATACTAAAAGCAATTTCGCGCGGCCGAAAATCTTAAATTTTTAATGTAGACAGGCAGTGAAAACCTACGTAGCAAAAAATATAGTCTATTCTCATTCTGCATACATTGTTGCTCAGAAAACTTTCAAAATGCTCAGTATGAAAAAAACTACATTTGAATTTCTGAACGAAACTTTCCAAGCCTTTCTACGCTAACAAACAGTGGGATGAACACCATTTAATGGAATTGAATAGAAGACACGGAAGCGCGGCCTTTATAACTTGGTTTGTGTATTCCTGGGTTCTGAATATGAAAAAGTCATAAAAGAGAACATACAAAGGCCTTCCCTAACCGAACGCCTCTCTCATTCTAATGAGATGAGCACTTGGGAAGTTTGCAACACGGAGCTGTGAACTCTTTTGCGCGATCACATTCGGCGGCTTGAGTCCGTTGAAATAAAGCTCTTGTCGTCTGACAGCTGTCATCGAAGTAACGCCTGTCAACTTCCGTATTATGTGACGGTAATTAGTAATGATGTATAAAAAAAATATCAGACTTTATTTATATTCAGATATTGTTTAAATTCATTCTTATTTTTTTATTACTTCAATATAATAACAACATACATCAATAAATGCTTTTAATTTGAATTTATAATGTCCCAGAACTCAACAAGAGTTGTCAATGGACTCAGGCAAGGTTTTATTTAGGGACCATAAGTATATAACTCGCGAATATCCTCCAATCGAGTCTTCATAAAATCTCCTCAACTTATCTTGAATGCGAAACCCCTTACTCTTTCAATCTTCTTATCTCTTATGCGAACGCTGATATTCGGTTTACTACATCGGCTAAATGAAAATGATCACATATTTATGACGCTGAAACATATTTTGGCAGTCCTTTGATGCGATCTAAATATTGATATCGTTCGTAGATAGTAAGACGCATTTGCCAACCCGCCTCTGATGCCAAATATCTGGAATATATCCTTTATACCTACTCAGTAGATATGATAGAAGTAGAGGGTAGGTACAAGTAAACATAATTTGCCCAATTATCCCGTTTCTATGAATATTAACGTCAAGGCTAGGCGCCTGCTTGCTAATTATCTTAGCTATATCGTTGGCTGTATAATTATAAAGTTTCTCGTTCAGGGAACGAGCGAGACGAAGGAACTGTGAACTAGACCGCGGGGAACTGTCTGTCGTGAGACTGTCTCCGATGAAGGCTAAGCAGCGGGCGGTGAGCCTCGTGCGTTCCCCGCGCGCACCGCCACACTTGGAGCTTGACACTGTGCTTGAAGAGCGATCGGACCCAGAACAGACTACTACCTCACAGGTAATCATTACTGATTGAGAGCATAGTCTAAAGACTTCATCAACATCTGCATCTTCAGCCCAGCCAGGCTCGGCTGGCAGATACACCATCCAACGGACAGTTAATGTTCGTACCTCCTCCAACATTAAAATTAGGTATATAGATTTTGTCAGTTGTTACTTCCTAATATAATTTTATGTGTGATGTTTCTCCCGATTTTACATTATATACTTGATTTCAATTAACTATTAATTAACTTCCTTACTTGATAACCAGCAACTAAAAGTTATTTAATTTTCTGTCATGAAATTAATCTTTCATTTTTTAATTTTCTGTACTTTAGATATGGGACCAAGTTATTACTATACAATACTATACAATACGTCATTTGGTACACAAATGCTGAATCCGTCAATCGGTCGGACCTTTCGTACCTACTCCTCCCGTATTCCAGCAGTAGCACATCAGAAGTAATTTATGTAGATTCACTACTCGTACAGTATTTGGATGGACATCACGTTTCTAAGAAACAAAAGTTTTGAACTGTCCTTTTTCTCCTACAAAGGCTTGAAAAGGGTGAACAGATTGGGCTCAAAACTTAGTTGTTTCACCCGAATTTCGTCTGTAGTCTATTTGTGAAGTTTTAATCCAAATCCTCAGTGGGAATGAATCAGTTATTATGGTTTACCTATACATTCAGTAAATATTGGAGCAATACTGCAGCAATACCACCTAGAGCTCTTGTTGCACCATCGCCACTGAACCGTGGAATTGCGTTCATGATGTTGAGAATTTAATTCCATTTATATTCCTAGTCATCTCCATATTTCAGTAACTAAATATATAAATAATACCACGTCCTCAAAACGGTGAAGGAAAACATCGTGAGGAAACCGACATGTCCTAGAACTAAAAATTCGAAGACATGTGTCGAGTGCACGAAAGGAGCCTCTATGAGGCGCACTTACAATCCTTTCACCACACTGGTTCGACAGAACCGGTGACTTGAAGAAGAAGAAGTAACTAAATTCCAAGCTTTAACTTAAAGTTCATCCATGCATGTGGGTAATTTTCATTCCTTGTGATAATATTCGATTTTACTGTTTGTCTGATGTTAGGCAATTATGCAGCCCATGGTGACAGAGTAGATTCTTTAATAAGGCTGCTGGACACCCCTATAAATACCACCGTAGTGGTGTTTGGGTGTGACGCCTAGAACTACCTAGAAGACTATGGTTATAGCATGCTAGACATATCTCAACATACCTACTTGTAATTAATTAAAGTAGTAGTAAAGTAAGTAAACGAACACTGGAAACTGCGACGCAGTTTTTACATTAGTATTTTTCAGTGTTCATTTTTGTATACTGTGTATCTTATAAAAAAAAAAAAAAAAAATTATTATTATTAACTATATGGTGCCCGCGACTTCGTCCGCGTGGAATTCGGTTTTATCACGCACCCCCTATTTTACCCCTCGGAAAAGTAGCCTAAGTTATTCCCTGTTACGTCAGCTATCTGCCAGTGAAAGTCCCGTCAAATTCGGTCCAGCCATTTCAGAGATTAGCCGGAACAAACACATAGACAGACAGACAACAATTGTAAAAAATATTGTTTTGGCATATGTACCGTGTATACATCCCGTACATACCGTAATAAGCGGTTATTTTAATATTACAGACACTCCAATTTTATTTATTTGTATAGATATAGATTTGTCGGTGGCAACACTTAAAGCAGCTAAATACCATTTCACCCACCGCATGACGTTCCGTTAACAGGAGGGTATCTTCCAGGTGGAGATTACCCCGGACCGCGAGGTGGGCGCGCTGCTGCTGGGCGCGATGGGGGCGGCCGGCGCCGGCGCCGCGGTGGCGGCGGCCGGGTGCCGGGACAGCTAGCGGCGGGACTCCGCCCAGCTCGGCGCGCGCTCGCCGCTCTGGGCCGCCCTCACCAGCCAGCCGCTAGACGTCGACGACGAGAACGAAGACAGCTAACATCTGGACGAGCGCTCCGTCATCGATATCGGGGAGCGCATGAAACTCTTTCTAGACATACCGCTTAGGTTCTAGTGGCTGAGATAACTTAGACAAAACACAATTTTGGTCTAAGTGACGAATTTGCCAGCAACAGTGAAAAATGCGGTGATAAGCTTAAGTGAGACGCTTATTTTAATCTGAGCGTGTAAACTCTGCAGACATAGTGAAACATACATACATACTTCTAACGAATAAATTAATATTTGGAGTCTTAATGATAGCCGTAGATATATCCTATTGACGATAAATGAAGTATTTGAGATGAAAGTCGAACTTGTGAGTAATTAACAAAATTAACCTTAACTATTATATAGGAAAAGTCCAATAAAGTAGAAGATTAATGATTTTGATCTCATCTTTCAAGCAAAAGTTGACCAAGTATGGATGTTGGACATCGAAAATGGTGATAAGCATTCGTTGTAAAACACCCAGCTGCATATCAGTATACCACAATGAACTAGAGACTTCCAACTGCAAAAAACAATTAAACGCATAATCATGCATTAATTTCAGCTGGTTGTTTAGCAACATTCTTCAATATAGATGTAAAGCAAGCTTTTGAGTCTTTGTAAATAATGCCGAGACATTTAATAATAATTTCTAATTCACTATTTTGCATAAAAACCAAGAGTACTAATGCCATTTACCAATTTAAAACTACATATAAATATCTTGTCTATAAATATAACTACCGCAAAATACTAATTTATCTAGTCTTATTTGAAATACCTTAGATATACCTAATATATTACATAAATTTAATAAAATTATGTTATTAACGTAAACGTATTGTTAGGTATATATTCATAGATTAACTAATTGAGGGCCATTAATGTATATAAATCAGTAATTTTTGGCATACCAGAAGTAAATAAAACCATTTTTGGTGCGATTTCGGTGTTTGTATGTCCGTATCGCACAATTTGCACTGACTATTAAAAAAATACGATCTAAATCGATAGTTATTTCTATACTATTATATAATTTAAGTATATTATAATAGATAGTTAGGGAATTATAGACATTTTATTCAAACAATTTTAATATTCAGATTTAATGCCTATTGGTCTACCTGGCTAAACTTCCATTAGCTCACTTTAGATGGCGCTGCCTATGATATGAATCCTGGTCACCTGATGACATCATAATGATTTTGATAAAAGTAGGTTTTATAAAAATCTATGAATTTAAATTGACTTTATCAGGAGGCTTTAGAAGGTATTACAAGCGATTTAGGGATTTAGATAAAAATACATATAATAACGAACCAATGTCAATGAAAAACGACCAGAAGTAGCTTATTAGATTAGATAAATAATACAAGTAAAAAAAAGTTAGAGACGTTTGGCTATCATATCAATATTGTAAAGTTCATAACATTTAATATAATAAGAAACTGTTACAAACCCTGTTTCAATATACCTCAGTCCCAAACACCCTAAATGTGTTCAATACATTGTATTGAACAGAGTGCGAATGGTAATATTACGGTGCCTGATATGCACATAGGTAAATATTGATAGAATCTGTCTGACTAGATATATAGTATTCAAATTAGACGATCTCTAGGCTGATTTAGAATTACTAGCTGATAGATATTATATACCTACTAAGTTATGAGTGGTACTATGCATATGCATATCGGTATAAGTTTAACATAAAGCTATAGTCATAAATTAAATTGACATCTAGGAATGTGAATTAACGGAATAAATCGTAAAGTTTTGGGTTTGGCGTATTATTAAATAATCTAACTGCCTTGCCCTAACATGCCTACATCGTAAGTCAAGGTTATATTTTGTTATATAAAACCATCGGCAACCTGATCAAAATATCTATAGTAACTAAATCGTAATATTATGTTATGGTTTAGCTTGAATTTCAAAAACATTCCTATTTTGTTCTTGAGATATATATATTCAGTACAAGGATCATATTATTATATCTTCGCGCCATAAATATGTTAAATTTAAAGTCAATTGAGTGTTAGCAGTGCTTGAATAAAAGATTACTTATAAATTTTCACTTGAAAAGCGAATATAAACGAAAGGTCTTAAATATAACCTTGTAAAAATACATTCTATAAATTTAAATTTTTTCGTGGAGCTCATCGTTTGAAATGGGTTTTTGTTTTTAATTTAAAGCTAAGTTATGTTCAGCTGTTTAAAAACTATAAGCTCCTTTCCTAAGGCTTTTCAGAGACTGTTTCATAGACAATTTTTCACTTTATTTATTTGGAAAATATTATAATATGGGTATTATTATATATCTAGGTATTTTTTGCACTTGATATCGTAACCTCGATGTCGAAAATTACGAAATCGACCCCAAATTGTAATAATTTTTCTTAGGTGTAATGATAATTTCAAGAACGTAATAATCACAGTTTCCCTTAGATTTTGAATTGTGGTTTCTTATCATAATGTTACTCCTTTGTTTCCTTAAGCTTCAGGCATTGTAATTTCAATAGGCTCAAGGCGCAACCCATCACTTGGGAAGCTATTTCAGGAAGACAAAGCACAAAGCTTTTCTGAATAAATTTCCATGTTTTTCTTCAATCATAATGGCGTAGTCTACTTGTTTTTATATTCACTAATATCTCAAGGAACCGAATCAGCGTTATGTGTCATCAGTGAGATGACAAAATACTACCTAACAATCAGTAATTACCCATCAGTAACCCAGTAACCAGTGGTTAGAAGTGGAGCTCTATTCTCAGTTGATCTCAAACTTGTAAAGCCGGCCATACACGCTAGGGTAGCGTGACAGGTTTGCTTGTACTCACTGTTTGCCAAACCTGGTGAAGGGTGGATGGTTTCTGTAATATATTTTGCTTGCACAAACAACTTGTCCTTCAAAGGCAATTTTATTTTCAATTACGACTCAATTAAAATGTTCTTTTGAGGTTTATAACAACTTTTGTATTGTTATATTGTTCGGATATATTATTTTTGCCACTCTACTCCACTTCTGAGCAGGAAATAAACAGTACTCAAGGTTTTTTCATGGCCTCATTTTGACCTTTGCCTAAGTTCTCGGTTTTCGATTGTCCTGAGTGTTAAAAGATAGAAAAAATAGAAAGAAGAGAAAAAAACTAGAAACGTATTTTCGTACGGGGCATAAGCCATTCTAGTCACTTAGATGTTTTTCTTTCGCCATCTATTGCTCAAAATCATAGGTAATACTGAAAAATTTCAATCATATACAAATTTTCAGCATCTATTGCTCAAAACGACCGTCCGCAATTCGCGTCCCTTCAACCAGAAACCAAAATGACCCAGAACCGATGGGTCAGGCTGACAATTGGTCCAACGCCAAGGTCGTTGGGCAGACTTGAATTACAGGCGACGCGGCGCGATTACGCGGGCGTCGTAAACAGACTGGACCCGCCGAGCAATGTGCGTGTCTGTGCGTGCAAAGGAAATCGCGAGCGAAAATCACATCCTACCAATATTCAATTAATAACTATTACAGATGTACTTCTGTTATGCGAGCCGCATGCCGCGTCTCATCCTGTGACCTAGTGTGTGTATTTAAACGTGGTGAGTTTGCACATATATTTTACGGATTATAAAGCTATTTCTGTTTCAGGTAAGAATTTTATCTATTCGAGTGGCTGGTTCTCTCGAACCAGTAAGGTGAAATCATTTTGAGTGCGCCTCAAAGAGGCTCCTTTCGTGCTTGACACATGTCTTAAAATTTTTTGGTCTAGGACATGTCGGTTTCTTCACGATGTTTTCCTTCACCGTTTTGAGTACGTGATACACATAAATCTTTCAATCAAAAACTCACAGTTGCACGTCGGGATTTGAATCGGCAATCTCGGGATTGAAACTCGGGGTCAGTACTACTAGACCGCTCTCACTCTAGTAAGAAAATAAGGTTCTATATTTTTTTTTATTATGTGCTAAGTTTATTATGTACACATTTATAAAAATAATATTAAAGTCACAACATATTTTGTGAAATCTAAACGAACTAATGAACCTATCAGAAACCTTAAACCTTTTTTATAAATGCATATTTTTCAAGGTATATGCACATTTTTCAGTTGCATTTTTGTAGGTAAAAAAACTAAAAATAGCTATCCTATATACTTCACACAATATCCTTACTTGATAGCTGGTTCAACAGTCTTATTTGATAAAATCGCCACTTAGTACGGAAGAAAAACTGACAACAAAGATTAATAAAGCCTACAATCCTCCATGGCTATAATTTTTTTTATATTTAATTATATCGCCTTACCAAAATCCACATGAGCTTTTATGTAACGCACTTGAAGTATATTACATTCATGGTTATTATGGTACATGGTATTGACATCCTCCTTTAAAGCAACCTTTATGTAACGTCTCATTTATAGTAATAATAGCAAGGGCACCCTAGTGACAATTCTCTAAATATTCATGGATTAGCTTCGGATTGGCCACAGATTGAGAAATAATCCCGTCAATTGCCTCCGCACCTCCACTCCTATAGTATAAACCAACTTTAATGTTACCTATCTGGGCTATTTGCACATAGAACCATAGAACCTACCATCACTTGTAACGCTTAGGGCACAAACGGTTAAAGTTCGATCAAGACGTGCTACAAACAAGGAATGCATAATGTAATAGATAATACCTAATTGTCTGATACTTAAAATTCCAATAGCGTGGAAGGATGTCCTTGCATTTTAACATGTAGATACGATTGAAAATACCTCGTTTTTATGTAGTATACTTACTATGCACGGACAAACGGGGGACATTTAATTGTCCGATCAGGTAAAAGCATATTTCTCGCCTCGTCTGCGTAAAGCTTAGGGTATATATTAAGTATTTATTGATGATCTTGACAGTTCAATCCTAAAATACCCATCAGCCTTATGAGAGACTTTTAAAAGCAGTTAAAGTTAGCCAAGTTCGTCCGGCGAAGTACTGCCACCATGCCCATTTCTACCGCAAAGCAGTAATGCATTCCCGTTACTGTGTTTCGGTTTGAAAGGCGTAGTTGCCGGTGAAATTACAGACACAAGAGACATTCCACCTTCACTTCTCTGAGGTACGGGTGCATACGATGCGACTTGGGTCTTGTCGTACAGTCAGTCGACAATATACGTTACTGCTTGACGAACTTGGCAGTCTATTGCCTGACCTTCACTTTTTAGAAATGCCTTTTCTACGTTGTAGCACCTATCTACGACGTAGAAGTAGATTTTCTAGTTTCCCTAAAAACCTAAATGTGTAATCTTGACGAAATGCGATAATTCCGGTTTTGATAATGCAATATCAGGGGTAAAAGTATGAAATTGTCGTTTTGTACTGAAAAATTCAAACATTTGTTTTTTTAAGATAGAGTACTTATGTTTATTTTTTGAAAGTATTTACTGTTGTATCTAATGAATGGTAAAAAAACACTCAAAAATTCCTTACCATGGAGGCAATTTATTGAAGTACATTATTGAACGGCAATTTCATATTGAAACCGTTATTATTATGGCGTTTTTGCCGTTTTTTGGCATTGTCATGTAGTAAAAAAAATATACAAGTATCTTTAGACTTATTATTCTGAGGCACTTTAAAGTCGGATATGTGTTAAAGTTGTTTAATATTCAAAACAAGGCTCCTAATTGAACAAAGATAGAAAGATATACTTTGATGACTAATTTTGATATTGCCGTTTAATCCATTTTGAATAGTAGTTAATAAACTATGTCACAGACTAGATTTTACCCGCGTCTTCACTCGCGTTAATGTTGATTTTGTCAACCGAATCTGGTTGTCGTTCGAAACAGAAACCATTAACGAAAAACTACTAGTTTATTTCAAACATGCAAATCTTAATCATTTGTCATCACAAACATTTCTTTAAAGCAAATAGAACGGCGCAATAAAAAGTTTCATACAAAGTTTACCCATCCCCTTACCCCACCCCCACCCTCTATAAGTATTTAGAGACAAAAAGTAGCCTATAACCGTCTCGAGGGTCCCATCTATCTCGATATCAAAATTCATCATAATCGATTCAGCTGTTTAGGCGTGAAAGCTTAACAAACAAACATACAAACTCACTTTCGCATTTATATTATTATACCTATGTAGTTAGGATATACACTCGGCGTCACAAAAATCGCACCTTTATGTTTTTTTCAGTAAATCGCTCCTAGAATCTAGCACATAAATACCACATGTGAAAAAAATATATCATTGTAAAGTGCACTTCAATACCTTTACATTAATAACCTGTATCATTAAAAACCAATTACCATTTCTAACCAGGGACCAATCAACAAAATGTTGGAAAAAATTGCCACTTTAGCGAGCGCTAGTTGAGCTACCTTAAAAGGGTATAAAAGGTCATTTCCAGCTAAAAAATGGGTCAGTCGCTACTCAGACTTTAGAGTGAACACACCGGAACAACAGACGCAAAAGAACAATACCTGAAGATGGATACAACCTGTGATGAAGCAGCTAAAATCATTGCGCTATTGCAATCAGGACTGCGACAGGTTGACGTTGCTCGACAGTTGAACCTCAGCCCATTCTCAGTTCGACGAGTATACCAACGATTCCGTGAGACTGGTGGCTATACCCGAAGACGTGGATCCGGAAGAAAACGCTGCACATCAGAAAGAGACGACCGCTTCATTGTGTCGACGTCGTTGCGCCACCGCTTCAGCAATGCTGTTGAGGTGCAACAAGAGCTCCAATCAGCTCGCAGAACGTCTGTTAGTGTCTCTACGATTAGATGAAGATTGAAAGAAAAGGAATTGAGAGCTCACAGACCTGCTAAGGGCTCAAAACTGACCGTGCAGCATCGAAGAGAGCGGTTGCAATTTGCTCAGGAGCATGTCAACTGGACGCTTGACCAGTGGAGGGCCGTTCTCTTCACCGATGAGACACGAGTATGTCTTTTCTGCAACGACAGACGCAGAAGAGTATACCGAAGAAGAGGAGAGCGTTTTGCCCAGGCTTGTATAGAAGAATCCGTCGCATACGGAGGTGGTTCCTGTATGTTCTGGGGTGGTATATCCGTCGAAGGGAAAACGGAGCTTGTGTGCGTCTCTCGGACTGGCGATGGTCGTGGGCAAGGGTCGCTGAATGCTGGGCGGTACATAACGGAGATCTTACAAGACCATGTGGTCCCGTATGCCGGTTTTGTTGGCGATGGGTTCATGTTAATGCACGATAACGCCCGCTGCCACACTGCGTTTACTGTGCGGGACTACTTGGAAGAGGTTGAGATCCCTGTTATGCAGTGGCCAGCACGAAGCCCAGACCTGAACCCGATTGAGCATCTCTGGGACGATGTAAAGAGGCACGTACGAGCACGAGATCCTGCTCCCACCACTCTCCAAGAGCTCCAGGATGCCGTGACGGAAGAATGGGAGAACATACCCCAAGAGAGAGTGGAGACCCTTGTGAGGTCCATGAAGGGTCGGATGGAAGCTGTGATCAAAGCAAGGGGCGGAAGCACTAGATTTTAAGGACTTATTTGTAAATTTTTAAATGTTTTATATTTTATTTTTTGTAACTTAGTCATTATTTATGTTTTTTTTTATTAAAAGATTTAAAACACATACACATGTTTTTAATTTCTAATAAGCAATTCAATTACCTTTCCAATGATATCCTACAATCATACCCTTACTATTGACAAAATTTGAGTAAAAGTATTCTAAAGTTGCTTATTTAAAAGGTGCGATTTTTGTGACGCCAAGTGTAGTAGAGCCTCGAATGCTAATGATTGTAAAGATCACAGAAATGTATAGTGTTCACTCAAAATGTAATTCCGATCAACAGAAATGAATTAAGCTATAATTTATGGGCTGTTTTTTGGACAGCCTGCGATCGGTGATTACTGACTATGAATAAATTTTCTGATATACAAAGAAATATCAAAATGCTCGTCATATAATAATAAAACACATCGAGCGTTTATTACTCCACAAAGTAATCGATAGAATGATATCCACTAGCAAATTCTTTTTTATAACTACGTTAATGAGATATTAACTGAAGATGTGAGATAGGATCATAAAGACTAATATATTATTGATGAGACTCGATAAAAAACTTCGTGTCGCTACTAAAGCTTATGACAATTTGAAACTTTAAAAGTATACTATTGCTTAACAGTAGTTAACAGAACTTATGAAGGTAACCTAACTGTATTTCCTTACCTTAAAATGGGCCCAGCATTCAACCTGACCTTGAAAGGTCAATCAATGATATAATGGTTCCTCCCAGTCGCCAGGTCTTCGATCATCCATGAACCGAGCCACGTGCGTTAGAAACTGTATTGAGAAATTATTGCCATTTAAATTCCATTTTCCCTTACAGAATCCTTCCACATGAACATAGGTATCCTTGCTCGACAGGTTTTTATGTTAGCTTCGCAACGTCCATCGCCATCTATGGTCTGCGCGCTATTCAGTTGCAAAACTGTTTTTTAACTTGTTTTTAAGAATATTGTCGCATTGTGAGTAATGGTACAAGTATGTGCAACCAAAAACTACAATATAATAATGTGTTACGTAATAAGTTGATGAAATTCACCGATGGTAACTTTTTCAAATTCCCAACTAAATCCTTCAAAATATTGTCACCTGTATTTAGTACATAAAACTGTTAATGTATGTACATAGATGACAGAGATTACGTCATATGCGCAATCTTAGTAATAACTTAAAAAATAAAGAGTTAAATTGAATGGAATAAAAATAGCTTTAATATTAATATTATTATGCATGTACATTATAGATAAATTTGGTAAAATCTACATTATTAAAGCGATGTAGTATAGTTATATATAAATATATATATTAATCTTTATTTCTAGTGTAATTAATAATGCTCTATTTCCAGCAGCAAATATAAAAAAAAAATTGTGAGGATTAAATTCGTATCGGGTAATTAATATTTGCAAAATATAGCCGAGTCAGGCCCTACATTCCATAGGCTCATTAAAATATCAGCTCTACCATATTGTATGGTGAAATCACGATTTTCAATGCCACGCTCTCTTTACTTAAAGTTTGTCATTTAAATCAATAAGTTGTTAAATTTCAAAACATTCTCTTCGTACATGTCAAATCGCTACTTCAATTACTTGTAAGTTAAATCACAATTAACCAGTCAACGATTACGGTTCAGTTTCGTCAGTGAATTCTCAACCTCTCAAGGACAACAAAAGCCTTGAGGCAGACATGATTGGGGACAATCGTTTACCACTGTTTACAATTTAATATATTATTTGCTGATTTATAATAAGGTTATGTTGTGTAATAGACATGTTTATATATGGTTTTCAATGAAGACAGATTCGCAATTTGTCATTTCGAGTGCCTGTTCTGCTTGTTTGAGCTTCAGATGCACGTTGGCGTACCATGCCGTACAATGATCTACGTAGATACTATCAGTTTAAAGAATATTTATTTCTCTCAAAGAAATTTACATTTCACTTATAGAGAAAACTTAAAATCTAGTGAGCGTGCGGTTTAAAATACTTTAACTACATTATTTTTTATGAACTATGAAGTAAATATAAAAGAGTTTGGTTCGTAGTAAACGCATTCTGATTTTCTATTAATGTAAATAAATTTTAGTGTGGGTATTACAAAGTGAGGATAGACCTGCGTTCATGTTGTTTATATGCGAGGATACCGCTGAAATGATCTATCAGCTGTCAGTTCAATGGAAAAAACTTGATGGTAGTAACTTGTTACAACCGAATGACAGACACAAAAGTACACAAAATCAGCTGTCAGTTCAATACAAACTTGACGTTAGTACAACCGAATGATAGGCAAAAAAGTATAACTGATGTCGTTTTAAAATTGAAACTGATCATAACAAAACTAACGTTATCTTTTGACTCAAAATTGATTGATGATTTAGCAATTGAGGGTTCCAAACTTCAAAACATTGAAGTCATTCATGATTCATCAACACATAAGTGTGCAAAGTCATCGAGGCTCTAACCTACAGTAACAAGCACTTCGTGAGGAAAATGTGACAGAGGCAATTTATGTAACTGCATGAGATGAGAAATACACAAAAAAAGCAAGGCAAGATTAGGAAAACTCTAGATTTCGAGTTCATTATGATATAGGTACCTACCTTTTTAAATTTATTTTATACAGTTACGAAACGAGCTGATGGTCCACCCGTGTGGTAAGTGGTAACCTCGGCACCGATGCGACTTGGGTCCTCCCCTACTAGGTACGACAAGACCCAGGTCGCATCGTATGCGCCCGTAACTCTGAGACGTGTAGGTGGAATGTCTCTTATGATTTGTGTAATGAAGTGTGTAATTTCAACGGCAACCACAACACCTACCTAAAGTGTAATTTATTTATTTTTGCATGTAAGTGCCAAAAGTAGGCTTTACATGGGCGTAGACTCAATATTTTGTGCCCTAAAATAGGTAATGCTTGAATATGAGATTATGTCATTTTCACTATCACGGGAACTTTGTTAAGACAAGTGTCATTGATAGGTCTCACCTACACTTATTTCCCCTGAAAGCTTAACCAACGCTTTCTTCCCGTAAATTATTCCAAATAAGCGCATTTACAACGACACATTATATCAAACAAATTAAACAAACAATTTGTAAGGCTTTAAAGGGATACCTGCAATGTTTTTTGCGATAGGGAGAGATAATTTTTATAAATAAATCTTATAAAAGAGTATATAATATATAATAGTATAATAAGCTAAAATTGCTATCAATTGATTTTTTACCTTTTATAAATAATAATAATGATAACAGTATTGTATAAATATTTATAAGATCTACAAAAGTATTGTTTTATATAACCTTCTGTACGTAGTCGATCACATAGCCTACATTAACCATTCAATTCCACAGGCATACACGCTTCTTCATGTTAGCACTTAGGTGCTAATAGGGTCTGCTATGAATGCGCTCGTGAATTCTATACCATGATATTTTAGAGGACAGCCAATCAGACAATTTGTTTTTTTTGGGCATTGATTTACTTACACGTATTTTGGAAGATTTTTCTTAAGAAAATGGGAGGAAAAATAGTTTGTGATTTTATCCAAGCAATAGGCTTATTCTCAACCTTTCCCAAAGGAGTTTTCAGTTTTTATTGGTAATGGATGAGAATACAATGTGAGAGCCCACTTGATGTCAATTTTTTTGTATTGTTGTGCACATTGCAGGTTTGTATCATTAAGATCTTTTGATCAAATCTCTCAATTTTTCTCGCAGTATGTCGCTACTAAAACCTTTTTTATTTAGATTAGTAGAACGACTGTTATAAACTAAAACCAATAAACTGTGAAGCTTTTTCTGTTAATGTCCATATAGGGTTTGCTGGCGTGTTATGCTTGGATACAACGTAGGTGGAAAAGACGCAACTGAAGTATAATATTTTTTATGAATATCAGAGGAGGTATGTAAATCTTCTATGTGCATAACTTATAACTATATTTCACTAATAGTATTATAAAGCGAAATTGATGCGAAACTTAACATATACTTACATCAAAAGCGGTTTCCAATGGTGCGACGTCATACGCAGAGACTCAAAAGTTAGTATGTAAGTAGTACATACACGTGGTCGCGTGTAGTTTGCGAACGGCCATCTGAACCGACTTTTAGTAGACGAAAATAGGTCACGTCCCCAAAACGAACTACGAAATCTTTAACGAGAAAACTTTATAAAGTTAAAAATAGAACTTCATACTATACTTAAATAAATTCGTTTCCTCGACAAGGTTTAATTCGAGTCGAATATAATAAAATGGCAGATTTTAGCATAAAATGAACATCAAACAAAATGATCTTTATATAAACTCTACAACCTCACCTATGCGTAATTCGGATGTCACCATTAGCGTGATGGTCATAGCTATTATTCATAACTATTAGGGTGATGGTCACACTAATTCCATTAAAAATATAATCATGCGACAATTTTTATTTGAACGAGAACCATGAAAACAGATAAAGCCTAACGTAATATTCGACCTTTGTAATTCCGTTCTTACTATTAAATCCTCTAACTTGTATACTATATATCAACCTCATTCGGAATCACCTATAAAAAGCATACTGGTACTGGCAATCTGAAGTCACTGGTTCAATTCCAGGCGCGCGCACTGGTAGCACTGGCTGGAGAGGCTCGTATGGAATTAATAGAAAACCCCACACCTAAGCGCCCAATACTTTGTAGTAATTATATTTTTAGGTAACATGCAAGTCATACAAGTAACAGGTGATGATATTTGCAATACAGCTCAACGCCAAGAGCTCATTCGCTAACAATCGCCTAAAGTACGTGTAAGATACAGAGATGTGTTATCTTGATAGATAATCCGCATCATATAGAAATAGCAACTGATGTCACCTGCCATAAATGCGGATCAGTTGGACTCACCCATCACTTCTTTCTGTGTTCTGACGTCATAAATTTATACTTTACTTATGAATACAACTCGCATTATCTTTGTTATTTTTAGATTTAAAATTATATTGTGGTTATATTTTTCTTAGACTGTTATATAACTAAAATGTTTATCCCGTTTATCAATAAATTACTAACGAAATCAGACTCGAAATCGGGCAATTTGGAAGTTTGTTATTATTTCGCTATAGGTAATAATATAATAATAATAATATACAAGACACTTTTGAGAAGTAATTACTTATAATGAGAAGTAATACATTTAAGTGTATCAGGTTTTTTGAATGTAAAGTCAAGTAAGTGACTACTGTACTTGGATCTACAAACGTGGACCTCACATTTTTCAAGTGAAAGATTCGAGAGGCTTTTCCAAATTTTACACTATCAAGGTTATCAAGGTTAGGAACGTATTGATTTAACCTTAGTTGAAGTACTTTATCCTTGGTAAATGAAGGGGTTAAAAGTGTCTGGATTTATTTTGGGTTGAGTCTATCTATAGTTAATCTACGCCCAACGTGCCTACAAGGGCGAGGCACTGTCATGCTCCAGATTTGTCGCAATATTAATTTAATGTGCTCGAGATATTTTAAGAATACGCCTCCTGATTAAATTTGGACTACATATATGGTAACTGGAAATTTGAATGAAGTGCTAAGTGGCCTTCAAACAATTTATTATTTTTTGGCGTCAGACGTATCTAACCACAAAATCAAACAATTATGAATATGTCATTTATATAACTGAGTACACAGTCTGCTAACTGCAGACTAGATAAAAAAGAAAAACTTTTTTTTATAAGTAAATTACCATTTACTATGTTCCAGTGATGAAGCACGGGATATCAATATGCGATGGTTATTCATATTCGTCTCCATCACCATAGTAAGCACCGATAACCAAACAAGCTTTTTCGATATATGGACTGATTTATTCCGAGCATTGCCTCGGAACCCACATGAGGGATTCGTACCGGATTATACTCCAAATGATTTTGAGGAGTTCGATTTTATCATCATTGGAGCTGGAACGGCGGGCAGTGTTCTAGCGAATAGGCTCACCGAAGTACCTCACTGGAAAGTTCTGCTAATAGAAGCCGGAGGTAATGAGAACTTCTTCTCGGACATTCCAATATTCGCCGCATTCCTTTCACTCACCCCTATGAACTGGGGATATAATGCAGAACCACAGAAGAGAGCTTGCAAGGATTTAAGAGGAAAAGTCTGTTTCATGCCACGAGGCAAAGTGCTGGGTGGTAGTAGCGTATTAAACTTTCTAATCTACCAAAGAGGACACCCCGATGATTATAATGACTGGGCTCGAATGGGAAACGACGGATGGAGCTACCAAGAAATACTACCATATTTTAAAAAGTCCGAAAATGTACGTATAAAGAAGTTAAGAAATTCTTCGTATCATGGAACTGGTGGGTACCTGGATATAGAACACTCACCATACTACACTCCTCTGCAGGACGCTTTTAAAAAAGGAGGAGAGGAAATTGGCTACCAATGGAGAGATCCAAATGGAGAACATTTAATAGGATTCTCAAAGCCTCAAGCTACTATGAGGAAAGGAAGAAGATGCAGCACTTCAAAGGCATTTCTTGAACCGATCCGTTCCAGAAGAAATTTAAAAGTAACAAAGTTTTCAACAGTCAAAAAAATTCTCATAGACCCTCACACAAAAACTGCATATGGCGTAGAGTTTGTGAAGAAATATTTAAGGTAACTCCCAAGTTTATCGCAGTTCATTACGAAATTACGTTTATACACATTTATTTATCGCCCATTGTCAACCCTGTTCTCTTTATGGGCAGTTTGCTTTGTTTATCTGCATTGCGTAAATTCCTTGACAATGTTCAATTCAGGTTTAACAATCTCTAAAGTGAATGTGTGGTTTAAAAGACAAGCCTGTATTGGGAAACTCCAACATTTAAAGGGTATGAGACTTCCTACCAATTTTACCTTCCATTTATGCAAGGACAAGGAGACCGTAAAATATATTTAATTAGTCCTATTTTTTACACTTACTACAACTAACGACCTTGCGGCACTGGTAGGTACAGATTAACTTTTTAACGAACCGTCAATGGCCTGCTGTCAGCTAGCGAGAGTGGCTAAACTTATGACTAATTTCTCAATGTAGAGCACTTTCATACGCATTCCATTCATTATTATTATTATTATTATTATTCCACTGGATTTGGAAATTATTTTCATGTATATGCACGTCTGTTGTGGTTCCGATTCTGTCTGGTATTTGTAAAATTTAACGTTTCCAGGCGACAAGTCCGGGCCCGTCGTGAAGTCGTCCTTTCAGCTGGGACCATCGGATCCGCTCAGCTACTAATGCTATCGGGAGTGGGTCCCGAGCACCACCTTCAAGATATGGGCATAAATACTCTAGTCAACCTCCCCGTGGGACACAACCTTCAGGACCACGTAACATTCTCCGGTAACGCATTCATCGTTAACGAGACTGGCCTTTGTGTTAATGATGTGAGTTTCTTTTTTATATCGTCATGCAGTCATCGGATTCTTAGTAGTTTTGTTGAACCAAATTAAGTGTCCATTTAACATTTTCATGGTTGGGCAGCTCAAAGAGCTTTTCAACTTCTCCTGATCGATTAATGAAGCAATAAACAGTTTTTATACAGCTGCCGCCCGCGCGCAGATCCTCTAGCGCACTTAATATTCAAGCTTTGGAGGATAAAAGTCAAGGAATCGAAAAACATTTTGTTTAAGCACAAATAGCTGTTTCAATTAATGCTCTACAAAAATAACCTTGTTTTTTCTTGCTATAGATGACAGCAGCATCCCCATTATCAGCGGCTTCGTATATGGCCGGGCGAGGTCCACTGACGCTGCCGGGAGGCTCGT
Source organism: Chesias legatella (assembly GCA_947359385.1). Lineage (NCBI taxonomy): Eukaryota > Metazoa > Arthropoda > Insecta > Lepidoptera > Geometridae > Chesias > Chesias legatella. Next base: position 8,288,050 of record OX375780.1, on the reverse strand, counting down.
CAGGCCTTGCTTTCATCCGCACTGAGGTTTCTGATGACTACTCTTTGACCAGACCAGATATCGAACTCGTTATGGGCGCAGGATCGCTGGCTGGAGACCTGCTGGGAATATTACGCTCACTGCTAGGTATGGTATTCGATGATTCAATGTCACAGATTATGTAAATGATGAGGGCCGCTCAGTTTTCAGTCGACCACTCCGGGACAAAGTGTGGAGCTCGTAACGGGTACCTACAGGTCGCTGGGGTAATTTCTGGATGAATAAAATTTGGGCCAGGCGTTATGTCAGCTGTCAAACACAGTCTTCAGGCAATTGTAAGAAGTATGAATAATAATTTAGTGTAATCTGGATATGGTTCCTTTGAAGTTTATCCGGTCCTGCACATTAGGCAGTTAGATAGGTACCTACTTTTTGTTTTAGATAACTACCCTCTGGTAAAAATTTCTGTATACCAACACTAACCTCATTATGCTGTTGTATTCCAGGAGTAACAGACAAATGGTTCTGGCAGGTGTACGGTACCCTGCCACCGGAAGTGAGGCAGCGCACGTTCTCTATAAACCCGGTGTTGATCCGACCTCGCAGCGTCGGCCGGCTGATGCTCAGGAGTGGCAATTTTGACGACCATCCGCGCATCCAGCCCAACTACTTCGACGATCCTAACGACTTGCGGGCCCTGGTGGCTGGCGTTCGCATGGTAAAGAACTCTACCATATATTCTGCATTTGACCATTTCCAGGCCAAGGAACTTAAATTAATTCACAAACGTTGGCAGGCGAACTAAATAATCACGCCGCCACTCACAATACCCAGAGTGTCTTCCTGAATGTTTTTTCTGTATCTTCGTCCCTCTCATCCAGGAATTAAAGAAAAATTCCTTGCTACTGTAGAGAGAAAACGGTGCCACACATTGACGCTTGACGAGTTTGCATAAAATAGTGCAATTAATCTTCAGTGTCCAAGTTAACATAATTATCATGAAATTATGATATTCCAGGTGGAAAAGCTTATTAAGACTAAGGCCTTCCAGCGCTACGGAACCAGGCTGCACAAAGTTCCATTCCCCGGCTGCGAGACCCTGATCTTCGATTCTGATGAGTACTGGGAGTGCGCCATCTCGCAGACATCAATCACGCTGGACCACCAGGTGATTGCAAAATTTGCAACGGCTGATAAATCACCTATATCGAATGGGTTACATTTGCAGCAGGTAGTTTACCGTGACCAACTCCACAAACAAGTGCAGGAGTAGAGTACCTACGAAATTGTAAAAAAAAGATGCTGATGATAAAATTGCAATTCTGGGAAAGAAAAATTCGAAGACACGTGTCAACTGAACAAAGGAGCCTCTTTGAGGCGCACTTAAGTCTTTACTACACTAATTGATAGATTTAGCGACACGATAGTAGTAGGTATACCAGCGGAAGGCTTATGAATCCAAATCATGCAGATTATGCGAATTTTGTTCATGTTTAACAGGTGGGAACATGCAAAATGGCCCCGAAAGGTGACCCATCTGGGGTAGTATCTCCGAGGCTTCTAGTACACGGCGTCAAGGGGCTGAGGATTGCAGACGCCTCAATAATACCTCGGATCCCGGCCGCTCACACCAACGCCGCCGTCCTCATGATAGCGGAAAAGGCTTCGGACATGATAAAAGAAGACTGGGGTGTCCAAATCAACCAACATTAGTCAACAATCTGATAATCTGTTCGCCTTACTCTTGCGATTCGAGGTTTAGAAGATTAAACAATACTTTTACAAGTAAAATTTTCGCGTGCACTTGCAATTTACATTCGCAAGCAAATCGCGCCTTAAGTCCAGTTGTTCATTACTTTAACCTTCAGACCATTTACTGGTCGCCAAAATAGTTAATGCCGACGATATTAAAAGTTAATATCAGAAAAGTATTTGCTAATTGACAGCAACGTCAGCCTAAGCAGCTATTCAAATACATATTCATACATCCTGAGGGTCGGGAATTAGCCCCACCACCGCGCAAAAGAATATTGTTGTCAGCATAACTTTGTTTCTTGGGTTTAAAACGACCACTGAAAATGTAAAAGTACAGTTAAGCTCACTGCTACACTAAACTATGAGATGGGTCTATCAAGAGATCATTTTTTTATATTCGAATTTCAGTCACGGAAACTGACTGAAAGATACACTAGTCGATAGGGTGAACCAAATATTGTGTTAAGAATACAGTAAGCGTCAATCAGTTTTGAATTGTTGCTTCAAAATTGTTTTGGTAAAATAAAGTTTTTGTGAAAGTAGGTACTTGAGGAATGAAAAGAAAGGTAAATAATAATAGTAAATGTAACATAATACAATATAAAAAATAATAATGAGTGTGATGACTTTAAATTGAAACGTGTACCTATCCTGTATCCCATTGATATTATCATTTCCTACTTACGAAGGACAAGTCACTGTAATTGCCACTGTGTTTGCGAATGAAGTGTTAGAGTAGAGTAAGAGTAAAGTAAAGACGTGTACCGGCTGCAGGCAAAATCAATTTTTTCGCTTTAAAACTTTAAATATATTTTTGATTACAATTCAAAAGATACAATCGTGACTATGAAGACCGAAACACAGAGACACCATATATGACTTTGTAAAAAAATCGCGTATTGGCATTTAAATCTGCGTTTTGTGGAGAAAAATTTGTTGTTTTAAATGTAATAATAGTTATTTCATATTATTGAAATAACTAATACTACCTAATATTCACTGCTGAATACGTTAGGGCCTAACGTTATGGGATCATTATTTAAGAACTAACTTTTATAACATAATTATTTCAAATTTTAATATTCATAAAATGTTGTGTATTTTTGCACAAATTCATTCTTCAACAATACAATGTAATATAAACTTGTATTGATATTTTAAAATGTTTGTTTCTCATCCTAGTTAAAAAAACAAAAACTTGATTTTGGTTTCTATTTATTTCTCAAACATTCCTACTAACAAATACACTTATAACTGTAACTTAATAGGTATTAATTTTGATTACAAAAAAGGTGACATATAACTATGTTTCCATCATTATACCTATTATTTGTTTCATGAATACTATTCTAAACATACTCTCAGTTAAGATTCCCTATGGATCCTATTATTACATTTTAATCAGGTGATGGTCCAGTTTTTGTTTTCCTATTAAGTTTTCTATAAAGAAAAGATATTCTTTTCTCCATCTCTTTCCATTTGGTTGGTCTTGCCGTTGGAGTGTGTGTTCTAGACCACAATTTCCTTTTTCTCAGAAGAATCTGTAACGTAGAACAGAATGTTTGTATCTCAGATAAACAGTTACATAGCCAATTACTGTAATCTTAAAAAAGCCTCCGTGAGTTGTTCTTAAATCCTTTCCCCACACTGGTAGACAGTGACGTATGGTATGACGTATGGACGATGGTAGTAGTACTACTAAACTCTTCACAGTTTGGGTTATTTTTATAAGAATAAAATTAAGTTACGCAGCCATAAACTTTGAACACACCTGATATTCCTGACCACTAACTCCTCTTATCCACGAAGGCACGTTGTACATTGTTTTCACTGGATGCAAGTTTCCGGGCCCTAGAATATCTATATAATCATTCTGGCCAAACTGTGCTTTACGTTCTGACCACTGGTTGGCTGGCCTGAAATTGGTGTTAAGGTTTGTTATTTATTAATGGACCAATGATTAGTGATTCGTTCTTCTACTAGAAAATATTACCTATATTCAGGTATGGGTAATGCTTTTCCTTCAGATCTTGGAAGCAACCCACCACACCATATTTTTTCTTCGTAGCCATATCTTCGGACCAGACGAGTTTTATCAGCATGATATCTTGTTCTGAAAAAAGATATAACTCAGTGAATTATTGTTCTATAGACTGGACTGACTATCAGCGGATTAGTTATTTTTTCCTAACCTAACAATGTTGACAGTAGGTTTCCATAGTGTATTCAAAATCGAAGAACCTAGCCAAGACATCTTAAATTCATTGATAAATTACAAGGAATTGTTAGATTCGAATGAGAAGCAATTTTATTTCAGCTATCCAACACAATAACAGATTTTTAACGTTTCTTGGCGGTGTATGTGGTGGTTATATGACTTATACTTGATAGATGACAATTATAATTTGGTGACATTGATATGCAAGCAAGTTGTCATTGACATCCACCAATTTATGACAGTACTTTTTATAGTCTTGTTAAAGTGTGATACACACTTAAGTTATATTGAAATTGACGGCAAACTAAAGTGAAGTTGTAATCAAATTCCGAGTCGACAGGACAAGACAAAAGATAAAAAACAATTAAAGCAATCCGACAAAATGGCCGACTGCTTATAGGAATTTTGTAATATTTTTTGTGGTTTTTATGTGTTGGAAGTGCATATAAACAAATATTTTCTGCTTTGTACTTAGTTGAAAATATCTATATTTCGTTTTATTCAGTTTTAAATTGTTTAGAATGTGCTAAATGTGAGTATAATGTACAAATTGTCCATTGCGAAGAAACAAGCACTCTTGTTTGTTTATCCTGTTGTAAAAATTGGGTTCTGGCTCCATAGCCGATAATTTAATTGCAGTTTTCCATTTAACAATTGAGGTATTCATAAATGCTTCTAAATAATACGGAGTTGTAGTAAAATTGTTGACACAATTCAACTATTGTGGCCATGAGTAATTGAGCGCGCAATTGCGTTGTTTGTTTACCTTTCCTGATAATATTTCTCAACAAGATGTTCGCTATTTGTAAAACTTTAATGGTCGTTTATCGTCATTCACGAAAACAGAATCTAATTTTAAAAAGCTGTCTCATCACATTTTCAGATTGCAAAAATATGTCTAAAAGAGACCAAAGTGATCGAAATGAAAGGAAGTTGGATCCCAGCGATTACGAAAATATAATATCTCAACATAGCATATTTGAATCAGCGAGATCAAAACATCAGGAACTTCCCAGTTTCCCAGGATTCACGAACGCTGAAACACAAACAAAAACAAGTGACATTAAAAATCAGGCGGTCGTGCCGCCGAGCTTGGGACCGTGGCACAATTACCCGTGGTGGATGCTTGCCAGCACATCGAGAGCCATCCCTAACCAAGATGACTACCCAGAGAACAGTGACCATGCTAAGGTAAAACTGGAGCCGTCTGGTGCAGCAACCCCGGACCGAGATCCACTTCAAGCAGACTACCATGACACAGAACAGTACCCAATGGGAAGAGCCACTCCACCGGCGGGGCTGGATTCCTTCTGTGATGACTGTTCTGACCCATTCTGTGATTCAAGTACAGCCATTTGCCGAAAGCTCTTCCATTGTCCACATTGCAGGAAGAGCTACCCCACCATTCTTGAGTTCAACACACATCTTACGGGAGTGCACCCAGCTCAAAAGCCTTTCAGGTGCCAGATCTGTTTAGAGCCATTCCATAAAAAGTCACACCTTCGTCGACATCTCGATTCTAACCACACGCGTAAAGATGTCAACAAATGTTCTGTGTGTTCAAAATACATCAAAGATAAAAGTAACCTCCGTAAACACATGCAGGTGCACACTGGACGCGTGCCTCAAAAACAGTTCAAATGTGATCTATGCAACAACAAACGTTACATGTCTCTGGACCGACTGAACAATCATAAAGTTGTTTGCACGGGGGAGAAGGTCCTCAAATACTGCGATATGTGTAATAAAGTATTTGATAATTCACGGTCGCTAAATAGTCATAAAAAAGTTCATGCCAGAGAACTCAAATGTGAAAATTGTGGTGAACAACTACGTTCATTAGAACAGTATACAAACCATAAAATGGTATGTCAGGGATCATCATCGGAATTGGGTACGGGTCATAGCGGAGGCCACAGCGGATCATCAGGTAATATAAATCCACCGATGAACAGATGCTGCCAACAGCCAGGTTTGTGTGAACATGACAAGCCTGCATATCTGAACATTCCTGGGTACGCGGCCAGTCGAGTACTTGATGCCACACTGTCATCACTCAAATCTGAGATGAACTGACATCAGAAATACCATTCTACAAAGTAATGTGTAAAGTAATGATTTTGAACCATTTCTGTTTAAACAAGTTTACCAAATAAATGACAGTAATGATTTTCACATTTGAAAATTTCACAAGACTGATGCAAATATCCCGCCTCACGACTTGCTTTATTATTACCATATAAAAGTTAAGCTTTAGTTTTGTAGGCTAATATTCAAATAGGATAATGAGGGACTCGTTTGAGCATGTTTAGAATATAGGAGAGATATTGCTTCAAATATGCTCAAATTGTTACCTACAATAGTAAAGAACATTTTATTCATTTTGAAAGATTTGAGACTCTGTTAAATTCATTGTCTGATTACATGATTAAATTTATGAGCGATGGTGGCTCTGTCACTTTTTACCGTTTTTAGTACAGTGGAATGGGAGAGATTGGGAAAATAAAATTTGCAGCACCAAATAAGTTCTGGGATACAGAGGGAACCACTCTTAAAAGGATTTAACTTTTAAATGCTTTGACTGATTTAGTGTAACCATGAATGTGCAGTATTACATACATAAAACATTTTATTTTTATTTTTCTATTCTAAAATTTGTAAGACACATTATTTTTATATTTTTTAAGGAATTATCTTCTTAGTTCATATTGTTTAAATAATAAGCAAGCGTAAGGAGACTGTATGATGAGCACAATATTTTTCCCGTGCTCTCATTTAATAACATTATTAATCTCCAAAGAAAAAATATTTCTGCAGTAATATACATATTTTAATATGTATTTTGAATGTCTTATTGATATAAGACAGCTTTTATACAGAGTTTAACATTTAAGGTCAAGTAGATGAGTAGATTAAGTGATGTATCGTTATGATTCAGCTTCATATAAAGTGCAATGAACCATTGGCAAAGCCTTCAAAATGTTTGTGGTTAAAAAATTCTATACCCAAAAATATTCTTCAAGTGTTATACACTGAAACCTCTGCTGCAATCTATATAATAGTATATTGTACAGTCCTCACAGTGATTATTTAATATTCTGAAGTTGTATTTAGATCAGGGCATTAAATAGCTCTCGCTGATCAGAACGCTTCATTCAGAACTGTAATCTTCTGCTGTGAGAACTGTATGTTTAGTGTAATGTTTTATTATAAAGGTGTATCTGCAAATGTCTGTATTGTGTTATGAAATCACTCCCAATTATAATCTATACATCTATTTAACTGTTGACTAAACTAAATGTTACTGCAAAGAGTATAATTGGGAATGTTTTGGTTTATAGTATAAGTTAGAGGCTATATTGAAAGTTAGAAAATCCTTAATAACATAAAAATAGCAGATATGGTCTAGATTCTGTTGGCACCAAAACTAATTTTAGGTTTACCCTCCTTTTTTCTCTTTAGTCAATGAAAAGAGCCAAAGTACAGTGTCAGACTAACATCTAATAATCTTGGGAGCTCCATTATGATTAAAATATGACATGAAATGTCGGACAGATTAGTTGGGCAGTTTTAAAATTCAGTCTGTGATTTGTGTCTGTCTCTTTTCCTTCACGAGGCAGAAAGAGATGATTTAACCTAATATTAGTTTGTAGCTAACAGGGTCACAGCGAGAAGTACTCTTAAATTTTATCCTGAGAATATACCCACTATATTTTTTTATTACATATATATTTATGTGGTATTTTATATAGCACTTCTATTTGGAGGCTTTTTATTTTTTTATTTTAGTTGTTGCTATTTACAAATTGTTTAGCACTTAGTTTATTTTAAAATGGTTAAGTTTAGACAAGTTACTTTAATATTATTATGTAATGTTTTAAGTTTATTTTTCATAGAGTATTTTTTATTTACAATAAATTTCATATATGTACTTTTTTAATAAGTTTAATTATAAATTAATAATGGATAAATTTTATTTTCTAAATTTGTTTGGAAATAAATGATAAGAGTAAGTAAGTGTATTATTATGTAAGGAATATTTCATTCAGAATCTTATTACTGTAGATATTTTGTGGGTAGGACTATTAATTCTATTTCTATTTTCTTGTTGTTATTTGGAAGTAACGCTATAAATATTCACCATTTTGTTCAAATATTTGGTGCAGTCACACCATTTAAGTACAAATTAAATAATTCAGTTCGCACAACGGATGTTTATGACTGAAGTTGTAAATTTACGTCTATCAATTTCATTGCAAGCAACTCTTGATGATCAATAAATTCCGCTGTGAAAACTGAAACTGCACCAGATTGGTTCCACATTAGAGGTGCATTGTCGAGCTTTCATTATTAGGTATAAGTTGCACTGTGCGCTGCTTGCGTAGTTATGTCTATCTAAGCCCTCACCTGAACACACCATCTGCGCCAAGTGATACAAGCCCGTCTAGAATAAAGCTGCATACCGAATCGTTGCCTTAGGCTGATTTCTGAGAGGCTACTCAAAGCAAACCAGTTACAAACTCTCATCAAGTCATCACCAGTGTTATGTGACAGCTGTGCGACCAGGCAAGCGTTATTAATAGATTCCGTCGAAATCTGCAACTAAATTGTTTTGAATAGCGGCTTTACAAGGCGCATTAGCCATCCCATAATAGTGTAGCAAGGATGCAACAGTAGCAAGGTCAAGGGAGATGTAGTTAAAGTTTGCTACGACGTGGGTAGTTTACACTTTTCGCCTGCTCGGTAATATAAGTGACAATACATTTTACGGGATTGTTTAATAGATAACATTCAAACGACGTTATTGCAAATTCCTTGTAAATAGAAACGTAACGGTAGAGGTTCATGGTGCGTATGTACGGAACGTAAACGCAGAACTAACAGTTGTATTTTGAAATATATCGGGTAGTTTGATGCGTAGTAGATATACATATATACTCACACAGCGTATTTATTACGTTCATACGCACCACGGAACACCCTACCTTTAGCCAACTATTATCGTCTTAAAACTATATGTAGATAAGGCAAGAAAAATGTCCTTGATTATAAGCGGCTAATAGGACAATAACTTTTTCTACCAAAAACATCGTACTTTACCAACTTATACCTAATCATTATATATAAACGTACTTTTAAAATTATAAGTTACCACGAATTAAAAAATTAATATTTTTTGCAGATAAAGCTAACGTTTTCCGGCGGTGACAATTGAAGTGTGAATTCAAAGAATTTCGTTTTATTATAACGACTTAAGTGCACTGTCTATTTATTATTATTTAATGGTCCAGTTTTCGAAATGAATATAAAATGAAATCATGATATCGGTTGGTAACTAAATAGACCAATTATGCCAATAATCCTTGGTAATGTCTAGATAGAATAATTGTAATAAAGTTATGATTTCCTATTGGTAATCTACACCGGTATTCTTACATCTGTACCTAATATTTTATTGAAAATTTACCATTAAGCTTTCACTAGACCTTTCAATAAATTTGTTTTGAAAAATGTAATAGAGTTTTAGAATGTGTGTAATGAATAAATGCACATAGATATAAGAAAAAAAATGTGTTCATATGAATTTAGTTAGGTACATAGATTTATCTTAATTTGTCTACTAGTTAACTAGACTGTAAAACAGTAAGTTTTATAATATATATCGGCGCATTTTCCTCAGTTCATAAGCCTTCCATTGCGTACAAAAATAACGCCAAATTGTGCATTTACGTTTGAGAGTCCCGTGTGAAGGATTGCGCCCCAAATGAAAAATTGTAGTTTGAATGGTTTACAGCACGGTCGGTGCAATTTACTTGTACTTATTTTGGATGACTATCTCATGAACACCGAACAGTCGACGCTAATTGCGGCATTCTAATGCATACAGAATTCGCAGGGCTCTGAGGCGGGGTGCGGTTGCAGATTTAGACAATTTTAATGCCGTCACCAGACTATACCAACTTTTTATTCCGTGAATTAAAAAACAAAATCAACAACTGGTAAAAAATATCGATCAAAAAGTATCAAGTAGAAACTTAGAGATGTTTCCAAGATAGTAACAGATATACCTGTTTTGCATACAGTCACTGAACAACTGAACTGAGTCATTCAAAATTGTCTATGTCTAGCAGCGTCTGAAATGCATTATGTGTGTGCATTACTATCATACTCCTGGTTCGCCCACATTTGTACCCAATAGATGGTTAGTGTGGCATCTGTTACTGTGAGCGTTACGTTGCGTTGTTGTATGTGGCTATTTTAAAATAGTGTACCTACCCTTATCGTATTTACCTTACTAATATCACGAATAAAACAAAACTTCCTTTCTGTTGAAACCCGTTGTTTTATTTAATACTGCCTACTCTGTATTGGCTGCCGCCCGGTCAGCTGTCACCTAGCCAGCACAGCGGGACAACCTTCCGGTCCATATCGCTTGCCTACCACGCTTTACTAGCCTCTACTTCATCGGACAAGATGCTGACGCGTGATGTATGGCGACGACGCTACTTTTTGACAGCGATACATTTCGACAAGTATTGTTACACAGCTCTACATTTCCGAACTTTCACGTAGTATAATTAAATAAAACCGTTAAAATATAGGTGATATTCCATTTTGGCTCGGGCTAGCACAATATTACAGGTCGACTGCGACTACGACCCGAAACTACATATCTAGTTTTAGCTTAGGAATATGTAAGCTAGTTTATCCCACAACAAGACTAACAATAACACAAAACTCTGCCACTGCAGTTAACACATTTCAGTTTGGATCCATGAACTGAATTAAAAAAAACTCAATCTTCCCTAAATAATTAGTAGACGACTGATATCACAAAACATTTCAAGGAAGTAAAACAAAAAGTAAGCACTGTATCAGAAATATTTTTATTAGAATTATTCTGGTATGATTCTACAACACGACTCTCCCTCTCTTCACAGCAGCTTTTACGACTTTAGATTTCTTTTCCTTTTTCTTTTTGCTGATATTTTCTTTCCTCTTCTTCTGTCTGTCTTCTTTCTTCTGCTCCACATTCTTAATTCTGGTATCCCATTTCTTTGCGCTTTGCTTTTTCTTTTGTTCCTATGAAACAAAAACACACAATCATATCACATTTATTTCCTGAAGGGGTAGATAGAGCTAAATTACGCCTTGTTTCACGTGTGAAACTAAATTAAATGGCATCCATCTCTCTTTCACACGGACTTTATGACACCGCAAGCATTTTTTGGATATTAAAATCAATTTCAGCTTGGTATTAATGTCAAGAGAATCTACATCGGTGTGTTGTGGGAATTTAGCATGACTCGTGACTCGTGAGAGAGCTCACTATTGCAGTTTTTTTTTATTAAATTTTTAATCAACCATTGCAATTTAGTCTTTTTTCCTACTAAATATGTAAATTGTACCAAGACAAGACAAATCTTGTAAATACTGAAGAAGTAAAGATATCAGTGGGGTGATTAAATCCATCCATTTATGACTAAATTTAAGAAATAGTAAATTGATCAAAATTTATAACCCCTGGTCAAATTTAAGAAATTACAAACATATTAAATAACATTTCTGGAAACATATGTAGGCAACTATGAAGTTGATGAAAAAGGTTTTCTGTCTTAACATGCAAGTGACAATGAATGAGATATTTTTTTTGGCCCTTTTGACTTATATCAGAGTTGCCAAGATACATCGCCTGAACAATACTACATTTTGATAGTTGATAAGTCCATTTGTAACATACCGTTTTCTTTATAGATTTCTTCAATAGTGTTGGGTCATCCTTTATTTTTTGACCTTCCGCTTTCTGCAGAACTGACTTCCAAGCTAGTTTCTCTTTCATTTCTTTCACTTTAACACCATCATCATTTTCCTGTAGCTGTTTGAACTTCTGTTCCTGCAGTTTTAGATTTTCCAGGATTTTTTTGGGGTCTTTCTCAGCTTTATTTACCCTTTCTGTAATTGAAATAGTTTTTAAAACAAAAATTAATTACAAACTGGGGGGCCATCTGAATCCCTACATGTGTCTCCCAGGTGGTGTGAAAGGAGCAACCCAAAGCAGCAGTAGAACTTGTGCTACGTTCGCCCGGAAAAGTACTGCCACCACACCTGGTAATCTGCCGCCAAGCAGTGATGCACTCGTGTTGCTGTGTTCCAGTGGAAGTGAGTGGGTGCTGGTGAAATTGCAGGCACATGAGACAACACTCCCGTCTTGGGGTGATGGATGCAACACAATGTGACTTAAGTCATCTCATACTCTGGTGAAGAGGGCTTGTGTCGTATTGTTGTTGTCCATGGGCAGTAGTTACCACTTAACACCAGGTGAGCCATCAGCTCGTTCTATCACCTACATCCATGCCTCAGAGATTTAAAGATAAAACTGTTTTTGAACTATTCCAGCTAAATTTGAGAGACACATAAATCTGTTGACAGAGCTAATTCATAGTTCAATTATTAATTTACCTCTTTGACCAGTACTGGCAAAGTCAAATTTGGAGAAAACCAGTTTCCCATCAATATTGAAAACAGGTTTGCTGGTCTCAACGTTCACTTTAGGTTTTTTCTCTGGTTTGATTTTGACTTCGCTTTCTATGAGAGGTGTAGTATCTCCCACAGGTTTCGCCTTTTTGTTGAGCCTCTCCTTTTTTTTTAATTTCTTATTTAATTTGCTGTTCAAACTTTTTTTAACTAACTTATTTTTGAGGCTAAAAGTGTGCTGTGATTTGATTTTTTGTAGTTTTTCTTCTAGCTCTGCTATGCTTCGAGCACGTTTTGGAACTTCAGCATTATCATTTTTATTTTCTTTAATGTCATTCACAATTTCATAGTCCACGTCCATCTCTTCATTATCTGTAACATATTTTTATGAACACAATGTTAAAATGAAATATTGTTATGTAAGGCTACTTAGCTTAAGATTATACTGAAGATACTTATTCGGCATACATTTAGATGTTATTATAATTATTTTAGATTCAGACTGAAGATAATCAGACAAGGTGATTAGAAAATCAGTCTTAGATTAAAAAAGAACCGTTTTGTAAGCAAACCTCTCTTTTGTATCGGCATATTGGCCAAAACATTCTTCAAAAATATTAGATCCTTGCTTAGCTCAGCTTTAAGTTGTTTCAATTTAGCAGGTTTCTTTGCCGAAGTCATCTAGAAAGAGAAATTATTTTAGATAATTAATTATTCATAAATCATTTTCAATATTTTATTACTTAAATAGTCACATGTGTCGATACAATTTAATAAATATTTTTTACGTACATTTAACTCTTAACTACTGTTCCACGTAGTAATAAAGTTAAGAGTGAAATATTAGATTAGAGTTCTCACAAGTTTGACTTGAACACTTTGAGTAAATAGCGAAAACAGTAAAGTAAACACACTCATAACCTAACCATAAAACCCTTACATATTATGAATAACCATTAACCACCTGAATGCGATACTATACTATGTACGATTTAGTGTTTCCACTTAAGATTTTGGTTATGCCCTTAATTCTTTGGAAATTATCCCTGACTCCGTCATTTTTTGTAATTCCTAAGGGCGCATAATTTATTAAAAACTTTTTTGCAAATTTTATTATGAAAATGTTACATATCTAATTAATTGAAAGATTCAGAAGCCGAAGCATTGTTATTGCAGGTTTTTTCGGCTCACTATCATAAACTTTATCTTCCATTTTCAAACGTGAGCATTAAAATCAGTTGCTATTGTTTCGCGTCCGCTAAAATGAAATAAAAATAAAATAATCCTTTTATCGTGTTTAAAATTAGATTCACCTGGTGTGCTTTACAACAAACGTATACAAAAGGTAAAATTGTGTCGGTATATAATACGAAACTAATTTGAGGAATCCCTTAACAGGTAAAACCATAGAGCATATAATAAATAGGGGAACATAAAATAATCCCTTGATGTAAGTGATTTTTTTCATAAAATTCCCACGTTGCAATTAAAAAAGCCTTAAGTCGTACGTAACATAGCTAGCTTCACCCAAAAAAAAAAGCCGAAATCCCTAAAAGTGGAAACACTGGTACGATTACCTATTTGACGCTTATGAAGCACCACATGGAATATAATATGCCATAGTCAAAGTCACTAGTTGTGTCTGTCAATGACCTGAAAAATTGACAGCAAATAAAAGCTAGAGTATGTTTTCACGTTTTAACCAGAGATGGGCTTGAACGTTAAAAAAAAATAACACTGCTAAATGCTAGTGCTAATAAAATTTAACTCTTATTATTAGCTGTTATTTTTAGCAACTGTTAAATTTAAAGACAGATTGTTAAATAACACAATTTTTTTTTCAATTCCTTCATACCATTCACTTTACAAGTTTAGAACTGACAACTTTTTCTGTTGGTGTATTTAAAATGAGAATCAATTCATTTACATTATTAGTAGTTATTTTTAGCAACTGTTAAATTTAAGGACAGACAGATTTTTAGATCACACAATTAATTTTCATTTCCTTCATACTTTTCACTTTACAGGCTTGGGACTGTCAACTTTTTCGGTTGGCGTATTTAAAATGAGAATTAATTTATTTACAACGATTTCTTTTTCATCATTTTTTATATTTTCTTATGATTTTACATTATATTTTTTAAAATTGTTATCTTTTTCTTTACTTTTTTCCTTTATTTTTTTTTACTTTAAATTTGAAAGTACCTAGTATTTTTAAAACGTTATCAAAACTACAGAAACAATTGAAATTTCACTCACAACTACTCACTACCTAAATAACATCACACGCAAATATACTTCGTAACGAAGATCAGTCTTCATTTAACACTAGTTTTCGAAATCAGCAGTTAAATATAACAACTCGACTAAATAACAATCTGTCTGACTGATTACTGAACAGTGTTATTTAGTGAACCCAAAACTTCATAAAATTAACAGTTGCTAAATTGCTAAGTTGCTAAGTTTAAAACAATTCAACTGAGATAGAACATCATTGTCTCCTTTCCTTTCATGTGTTTTTTCACATTTAAAGCGATACAAATCCTGTGTCCTTTATTAATTCTATTGTTTGTCTGTGTTAGAAACATCTACACTGCATGTGTGGTTCTAGGTAGTGCCCGCCGCAAAATTCGCAGTTTGTTCTCGGACTGCTAAATTTAACAACTATTTCGTAATTTATTTAACAGGTGTTGACACGAATAAAATTTAGCACTGCTAATTTAGCAGCTTATTAATTTTAGACCCATCTCTAGTTTTAACGAAGCTAGTCAATAATTAACAGGAATTAAAACTTGGTATCTACATATAATTAATATGCAATAGCAGAGTCGTATACCTATCCTTAAATATATTAAAACATATCAAGATCGGCACTAGGAAGTATTAAAGAATATATATTGACTTCAGACTTGAAAGTAAATGATAATTTGTGTATTCCTTATATTTTCACTATTGACACGGTTGCATTTGATATCACAAGATGGCATACAGTTAAGAACTAGGCGGCAGATTTTCAACTTTAACACCCCTCCGACTAACACATCGTAACCGACACTACCTAGTGACCATCATTTCTTTTTAAATCTAATCTTTTTTATCAAAACAGTTTCCTAAATAACGAAATTTCATCATGTCACATTCAGTACAGGTAGTGCTTTTTGAATAAAATACCCAACTAACTAAATACACGAACATCAAATAACATTCATGGTCTGTAGGCATCTTACTACTACATAATATAAATGCCAAAGTTTGGATGGATAAATGTTTGTTAGAACAGCTGAACGGATCTCGAAAAAATTGGACACCAGGATATAGTCTGGAATACGATACTTTAAGCTTTTAATCCCGGAAAAATTTGCGGTTACCGTGGAATGATTTATTATCCGCAGGGCGCTGCTAGTTCATTAAAATAAAATTATTTTCTTTTTATCAAAGCTTATATTATAGTCATCCTAGTGGAGCGAGATTGAAACCGCCGGTTCATCTCTTTCGCTTCAAAAACTTATTGGCGATTGGTGCTGTCTTGGTGTGAACAAGTTGTTGTGTGTATGTGTACGCCAAAGTCAAGTCAGGTTGTTGTCATTTATTGTTTACATTTATGAAATTGTGTATTTTTCCAAACGAAACGAAAATAATTATTCCTCTTTTCTCGTAGAGTTATTTGTTACGGTACATACTGAACTTAACGCAATGCGCCAATTAATTCTACTGAGAAAATACTCAACAGCCATACCAAAAGGCAACAGTTTCCTAGAAGAACTGCAGGCCAACTTCATTCCCACAAGTACGTTTCAGAAGACGCTGCTATCATGTGGTTCCGCTGCTATAGCTTTGCTGAATCCTCATCGAGGCGACATGATCGCTTGCCTAGGAGAAGTAACAGGTGAAAAAGCTTTGCAATACATGCAGGGAAAGATGCGCGAGACCCCAGAAGGTAGTGACATTTTGAAGGAAATGCCTAGGATAAATTCGAAGACGGTCTCGTTCGATAAGCTGTCGCAACTGCCGGAAAACACGTTGGGTCGCATCTATGCAGACTTCATGCGCGACAATAATATTACAGCGGACTCTAGACTGCCAGTACAATTTATAGCTGATCCTGAGTTGGCCTATGTTATGCAAAGGTACAGAGAAGTGCATGATTTGGTCCATGCATCCTTGTTTATGAAGACTACTATGCTGGGAGAGGTATAATTGTCTTGAAAAATTTTCAAGCATTTTTACTCACAATAGTAAAAAAGATGTATTCTCAATAGTAATAAGCACTTGCCCCAAAAATGTCTCATGACATTAGAAAATTTCAGGTAGCCGTGAAGTGGGTTGAAGGTATCCAGACTAAACTGCCTATGTGCATCAGTGGAGGCATATGGGGAGCTGCTAGACTGAAGCCAAAGCACAGACAACTTTACCTAAAGTATTATTTGCCTTGGGCCATCAAGACTGGCAACAACGCTCAATTCCTACAAGGTGGGTACTTATTAAGAACTGATTTATCTGTCTGTCCCCAGATAACTTAAGCTGTTAATTTTGAGATTGAGGTTTCATTTTTCCAAATTAATAGTTATTAAATAGTTTTTTCATAATTACTAGTTTGGCTAGTGATTTTTTGGGCAATTTTTCTCATTAGGTATCTGCTTTTCTGGTAGTAGATACACAAATATATCATTTAAATATAAAGAAAAAAGTGAGTTCTGAAAATACATGTAATGTTTACACCATATCCATCAAATGTAACTATTCTTTGAAAGGTTGTAAAAAGATGTTTGATGTGGCCAAATTATGCCTATCCATTGGTTGAAATAATAATATATAATATAATAAATATATTTCATAAAATATTTCCTTTGAAAAAGCAAAAAAATGGAAAAGATGAAAATAAAAACATACACTAAAATTTGTTACAGCTAGAGGAAAGTCCAATGTAAAAGAAGTTATGCTAACGTATAATTGAATTGATTTGATTGAAGCCACTAACTTTAGCTAAATCTGGCACTTGGGCTGTTTTGTATTAGATAAAATCAGGTCAAATGATTCAAAATGTGTTTAATATTTTGTTTTGCTTCATTAAATTTCAATACTAGATTCTGTATACATACTTGAATATACAATTTGTATCTTTTCAGGGATCTATTTTGAAAAACGATGGGAACAAGATATTGATGAATTTCACAAGGAAATGAATATTGTAAGATTGGTGAAGAAATGACAACTTTTAGTACTTAATGTAAATAGAAATAGGTACTTGAAATGTTAGGCAGTTCATGTAACATGGTTTTAACCATAGACATGACAGATACATATTATTAGTAGTCAAATATTTTAATAAAACATGTTATTTAATTAAATTGTTTAATTAAACCTTACAGATATTGTTTTTGCTTAATTAAAAATCACAGAAGCATTTCAGAGCTCCGTCCATTTGTGTTATGCATGGATGTTACCCTGTCACCAACTTCCACCAACCACTCGTACCACACTTTGTGCGTGTCAACACAACGCCAGAAAGTTGCCTTTATCACATCGCCACGAACAACTCTCAGTGGTGTCTGGAAAACATTTTATTTATTGATTAACTAAGTTCTAGCTGTATTAGTAAAAGCCAGTTGTTGTCAATAAGAATAAGAAGTTTTTGGTATCATATGATAATAAGATTTATATGTCACAATACAAGAGCAGTAGAACTCTCGCCAAGTTCGTCCGGGGAAGTACTGCCACCATGCCCATTTCTGCCGCCAAGCAGTGAAGCATTCGCATTACTGTGTTCCGATTTGAAAGGTGTGGTTTCCGGTGAAGTTACAGGCACATGAGACATTCCACCTTCACGTCTCAGAGTTACGGACGCATACGATGCGACTTGGGTCTTGTCGTACCTAGTAGGGGAGGACCGAAGTCGCATCAGTTGTTATGGGCCGAGGTTACCACTTAACACCAGGTGGGCCGTCGGCTCGTTCCGTAACTGCATTACATAAAAAAAAACATATAGTAGGCAAGAAAATAAATAATCATTACAGAGGCTATTTCGATTACTTACAGCAGTTATATACATTTAGAGAAAATGGCATACAGTAAGTAAATACAATATATATATACCTTGATAGGAATAAAAACGGGGAACCATGAAATCATGCCTGGGCTGTGAGTCTCGGGTACTATACTGATCATTTCATCTCCATAGAGGGAACAGTCAAAATAACCTCCGAACCCGTGCATCACACTGTCCTGGGTCACTTCCCATGTCAGTGTTTTAGATCGGCGGTTGTCTGTCAGGGGCAGTCCTCTCCAATCTGTCATTTCTTGGCCTTGGAAATCTCTAATTCCTTTTGCTGGGTGTTCAAATTTGAATACAGGCTGGAAACAATTTATAATTATTATTACAATGAATATTTAAGTCTTTTTAATGAAGGCCGAAAAACCAGTAAGTTAAGAAGTAAAAAAAGGGTTGACGACACCCATCTCCCTTGCTCAGCCGACACCCGAAACGGGTTGGGTTGATATTTATTGAAGTCTCTTTTATTCAAAACTACCTGCGCCCCGCAGTGTTACCCGCAGTGAATAATTCGTCCCAAGGGAACACTGCATTTTTCCGGGATACAAACTTCATAAAAACTTTTCTAACGCGTCAAAGAACGTTTGAAAAAAAAAACAAATTCGTCCACTGTTCTTTTTGTTTTTTATTAGCGATAGGTTAACATTTGACCGTAATCTCACCTGATGTTAAGTGACGAAGCGGTCTACGATGTAGCATGCTGAGTTCTCGAGTTTTGAGCTTAGCAACTAATTTAGCCATTAATTTTAATTATACATATTTTAAGGATATGAAGTCCTCAATACAGATAATACTTTCAACGTATAATAATAGAACAGTAAGAATATCGAATAATAACAAAATGCCAATTAAAAAAACCATACCTTTGTATCTCCTATACTGTGTTTATTGTGCATATAAACAACCCACAACGTTTCAAGATTCTTATCCCTAGGATGAGGGTTTGACGCGGCTGCCTTAGCAGCTGCCCAAAGACGGGGGGACGATATGGGTGCTGCGTATGAAGTATATTCGCTAGGAATGGATATGCCACCGGGCTTAAGAAGACCCAACGCACCATCCAAACATTCGGGCGATAGCTCATTGTCAGCCCAAGATCCTGAAATACAAGTTTTTTTTCTATTATTCTTTCAACATTTACAATGTTTAAATTGTTGTCTTATAGACCGTCAGCCTGATACAATATTAAAGCACTAATATTGACATTTATGCCGGCTGGGACACAAGGAATTCTTGGCAATCTGAAACTTCTGGTTCTTAAGTTGCTTCCCCACCATCAAATTAACTTATCGGAACTTAAATGCAAATGTGTTTATCATTATTATTCATAATAAAAAATATAGTATTCTTTTTTATAAATACTTATGTCCCTTATGTGTTTAGAAAATTATAATCTTTATTGAAGTTCACAGAAGTGCTTTGGGCCGTGTTGAGCTGGGGCGGTTTGTTACCACCGAAACTAACTGTACCTAATAATTCCGAGACAATAATGTCAGCCTTCGGCGTAAGGTTGAGTTGTCTCATGTCCCCGGGCACCACGGTGACGTCACGGTCGCGCCATATCTCGCGCACTTGAGCCGCTAACACCACAACAGCGCAAGGATTCTTTTCCACTGCTATTATCTGAAAAATAAATTCAAAACTATCAGTAGGTTAAGAGATTGCGGGACACTAAGTCTGTTAGAAATTATTGAAGTGATTAAAACGTCGTCGTTTTTAATCGCAAAGTGCATGTCACAGTAGCATTTTAGACACCAAATTTTATGGTTGTATATATTACCGTTTTAATAAAATACAGCAGAAATAATAAGACATTGAATAAACAAATTTCTTCTATGTTTAGACCATTTAATTTTTTTATTATAAGTGTTCGGAAATCCACCATAACGCAAATTTCAACTGGATACTTCATTTTCTAATATATAGACCCTTTAAAAATTGAACAGATGAACAGAAAAGAGGCTTATGGCTAAGTAATTTAGCAACTTCATAGGTAGTAGTAGGTTTTTATTATCTGTGTAATATTCATAATTTAGCCTATTTAGAGGCCAAGCAGTGGGTGCCAATGCGCCCACAGGCCTCTTCATTTTAATGCTATTCTTGACAGTTCCTTGTAGTCCTCGACCACAGTTTGCTGGCATTGGGCTGGTGGTCTGCCCCCTATTCGTAGCACGAGCTGTGTTCATAGGCCTTCATTCAGTGACTGCCTTGGTCCAATGTCAGTCTTCTCTCCTATCCTTTTACCTTTAGTTGTATTACTATAGAATATTTATAATATAGTTGGGTATTGAAAATGTTCATCGTTTGATATATATACAAAGCATCATAAACATGCAGTTTATATATCTTCAAACCCCCTGCTCCTCTCTCATACCCTCTTTTCACACCTGACATTTAAACTACTTTTTACTACCTTGTGACGAACATGCTATATCATATTTTCTGCATTTTAAGATACATTCTTGCCATACATTAATGATAACATTTATGTTGTAACTTATCTTACCTTTACTTTGGTATTGGTAATATCAGCAGCATTGAGTGTAGCTCTAACTAGAGGTCCTCTGCCAGCCCCAAGAACCATGACAGTGATAGAAGTTTTACTGAACTGCTCGTTTGAAACAGTTTTGGCTTGGCCAAGTTGAGACATTAAATTCTCTGCTTCTTTTTGATTCTTATTGCCTGGCTGTAAACCGCCTATGCTTGTTTTTTCCTTATTTTCATTAGACGTTTTTTCTGTATTTCCACCTTTTGGTGTATTGAAAGTGTCACTTTGGCTGTCATTAGTTTTGATAATTAGATTGTCTTCTTTCAGATTATATTTCTCTGAATTATTTGCATTATCTCCCTTACCAATTTCAAGCTTGGATATTAGACTCTGAACTTCTTTTGTCTTCTCCTTCATCATCTGGAAATTAAAGATTTATAAAAAAAAAAGATTTTAGGCATTTAGCAACAATAGTAAAGATGAAAAAGACCACTACTTTATCTTTGGTTTTGTAATATGTTAATGCTTTAGCAATTGCTTTTTGGTACTGGTCATATTTGATGGGATCCTTTTCGAAAACATTGTATGTGTGAGTGTCTAAGTTGTCAGCAAGCGGCTGAAGTGGATGCTGCAGATAGTCTTCCCATCTGAAAACAATTATACAAATTCATACAACAAGACTGTTATTATATTGAACACTAAAGAGCTCATGCAGTCTTAACACAAACAAGATGAGAAACAGTTATGAATAAAAATTTGAAATATATAGTCCAAATAGTAACTAAAATATAAAGTCAATTCAAATACCTGTCTTTTGATGAGTTACTGGCAGTATGTCATTAAAAAAAATGCAATGAATCAACAAAATGAGTATAATTTTATAATACACTACATAGAGCCTTTGTATTACCCTCTAGCATACTGCAGCATAGGATCATCTGCAACATTTGGCCGTCTAATCCAGAGTCTGTGCATGTACTGGAGGTAGTGCCTGATGTCATGTCTCCGGGCCCCGCTTATAATCACTTGTGCCTCATGCTCCACCATGCTCACCACCAGATGCTGATGAGCTCGAGAAAGCACTGGGTATCTGAAAATATTACATTGTACATGTTCACACATTAATGCACAGATTTGTTGGTTTATTTGTTTGTAGAAATGTCCTGGCTGAAAGTTTACCAATTAATAATTTTCTAACTTGGATAACAGTGACACCAGGCCATTGTAGTTCTTTTTACTCCTTATTCTTCTTCGAGTCACCGGTTCTGTCGAACCAGTGTGGTGAAAGGATTCAAAGTGCGCCTCAAAGAGGCTCCTTTCGTGCGCTCGACACATGTCTTCGAATTTTTAGTTCTAGGACATGTCGGTTTCCTCACGATGTTTTCCTTCACCGTTTTGAGAACGTGGTATGCGCACATAAATCTTACAATCGAAAAACTCATAGGTGCACATCGGGATTTGAACCGGCGACCTCCGGATTGAAACTCGGGGGTCAGTACCGCTAGACCACCACGCTTACCCCTTATGAAAAAGATGTAGATAATTTTATTCAAGTCAAAGTTCCATTGTAAGTAGAATTAGTTTTTTCAATAGATTTTTACTTTAGACTTTCATTTTATTCATGGGTCTAGTACTCAAGGAAGAAAGTAAAGAGAGAGTCCATTAATCCTATCACAATAAAACAATATACCATACATTTTATTATTGCATACCCTTTTTTATTATTGTGAAACAGGTGGGTAGGCAGAATTATAGCCTTCACGGGCTCGCCAAGCCATCTATTTATGACTGCTTGTGAAGGTAGATCAGCTGAAACCTCCAGAATCACACCCACACGCTTGTCCCATTCCAGGCGCTCATGGAACTTAGACCACCAGTACCAAGTTTCATTCCAAGGATCATCGTCGGCATCCTCCTTTATGATCTCTTGTGATCTGGCATTCATTATAGTTCTTCGGTCTACCATAGGTACCCGGGTCCATATTAGAGAAGGATGGTGGCTGAAATCAAATAAAATTGATGGGATATATTCATCTAAACCAAATCAATGTTTTGTGTTTGAAGCAATATTGTGGCATCCCAATATGTAGTCAGTGAAAAGTCTTGTCATCAGAGATTAAAAATGTTAATAGTTAAAGAAATAAACACTCAAATCCCAAATCCTATTTCTGTTAAACAAAGTTACACAAAATAAACATGCAAGACCCAAGGACACATTTGTGCTCGCACACAAATAGTGCTAGTAGTAGGAGAGATCAGTTGTTATGGGTAGAGGTTACCACTTAACACCAGGTGGGCCGTAGGATCAATCCAAAAGCGAATCACATTAAAAGAAAACACAGATCTTGCACCAGCAGGGGATTGAACCCAGAGCCATTTTGCAGGTCATTAGACTAAATTAGCTACAGAGCTGACAACAAATTATCTATAAGCCAAAAAATAATGTAGAAATGTTTCACACAAAAAATCTGATTGGTGTACTTTACCTGCTCTCATAGTATGAAAGTAAAATTCTTGCCAAATTATTGCACTCACTACCATGCAATGGTAATATGATAGCTGGGAGGCCCAGGCCCTGGCAATACGAGAGTTCCTCATTCATAAAATCTTCATGTCTCTGCCGAACCACCGCCGACTCTGTATCAACGTTCAAATGTTGAGAGAGTCTACCTACTATCCTGGTCGTCCAGTCCTGTGGTGACAATATCATATCGGAACGCGTGAAGCCACCAATTTTATCGGAACTAGCACAGTGGTGTTTGCTAAAACGTGGATGGATTATAGGCGAAACTATGAACGAGTAGTTGCATTGCAGGGCCTCCGTCAAACATCCTTGCAAGTCAGGAGTCGTAATGAACTCAAAACCACATGATATATTTTGAGACATTTCGCAAAATTAGCAGAATTAAGTAAGAAAAACAAATCACGTATACCGCGCCGTAACGTAACGTGCCGTCAAACACCCGCCAAACAACACATTGAGTTGACATAGACATAAAGCGCATTGGACGTATTGCCATCCAGTGCTGCCAGTAACATTTATCATAGTTACATGGCCATGGGATTTTATTGAAGATAATGCAATGTTGTATATATTCTCTTACCTACTAATTTTAATTGTGTACACGCCTGGTACTTAAATACACACGTCTACGTGTGTATTTAAGTACCAGGCTACGGCTTCTTCATCTTAGTTGATAATAGGCTAATAGGCTATAAGACTATAGACTATCCCGTTTGTCCGTACAATCATTATATTGAGCTGTCAACTGTCATGTCACTGAATATAAATATCAAGTTGTCTATTTATTTAGAATTTAGATCAGATCTATATTATAGATGCTTTGGTATGAGTAAATCGTTTGCACCAGTGATTAATAAAATTAATAATGGACGAACAAAATCCTTTGCAATGTACCCCTACGTCTCGGCATAAAGAACATACTAATAAAAAAGGTCGTCCACGTAAAGAAAATGCTATACGCTTCGGCCCACAGCCCCAATCAATGATTTCTAAGCTGTTGAATAAAATAAATGTTGAATATACTCACCGACTACCCAGCAAGAGCCATGATAACGATACAGTCGGTGTACCTTCTACTCTCCATGGTGAGACAGATAAGAGAAAGCAGGAATCGCAAAATAGTTTGCCAGATAATGGCTGTACAAACGAAAATTTGTTGTGTAAAAATATAGGTGAACATGATAATAGTTCTCTTATTGATATTGATTTGAAACCAATGACTACAATCGCTCTACCTGAATCTCCTATCTATGAGCACGATGTGAGCAAAACGGAAGACTACCATAATAAAAACAAGTATGGGTTATTTTAATATATACCACTTCACAATACAAGTCACCTACCTCATATATAGTCCAGACCTTCATCCAAAGGTTGCCTGTAAGAGAGGGTCCATGTGCCCATTGTTTTGCTTTGGTGTATTACTGATTATATATAGTTAATTAATTTATTGAACAATAAATTGTCATCTATCAATCAGTGTATTATCATATTCTTATTATGAATGTATTAACATTTCAGGCGAAAGAAAAAGGATAATCCAGACAAACCAAAAATATATTCATGTGATTTTGAAAATTGTTTATACACTTCTAAACTTTCTACAAATATGACAAAACACAAAAGGATTCACACCGGTGAGAAACCATATCTTTGTGATCTATGTTCATTCCGAACTAACTTTATAAACTCTTTGAAGGCGCACAAGAGACTGCATACTGAATTAAGGCCTTACAAGTGTACTATAAGTGAGTGTACATATAGCTGTAATAGTATATCTAATCTGAAGAAACATTGCTTTACAAGGCATAAAAGTCAACTGTCATAATGTAAACACAGTCTAAGTGCAATTGGATTTGTGAGTGTTGAATTACACCTTTAGTAGTATAAAACATTAACACATACCATTGTCTTACTAAGATTAGTAAAGAATTATGAATAGACAGAACTAAACAAACAGTCCTATCAATTTTCTATAGGTGCAATAATTTCTAATATTCATACTGAAAAATATTGTGTTGATAAAAGACATCCAGTATCAAAAATGTATAGTTAATTTATTTACAGTAGGAACATTACGTTATTTGCATGTTGTGTTCCCTTGCATTAGCGATGTGAAGTATTATAAATTCTGTGTTGGTTTTCCTGGAGTATGCTGGTTCAATGACCATTAAAATATATCCATATTTTGCACAAATTATACCAATTATGCTTTAAAAAATTACACAAAATAGTTAAGCAGTTCTACCAGGAAGCATGACTTGTCTTTGTCTTCACTGAAGTGTCCTAACCCTAATAGATCCAACCCCTCTTTATTATACTATAGAGAAGGAGACTGTATGTGTACAGCTATCCATGTTGAGTTTTAAAGACCAAAATAATGGCGACTTACACGTACAGTCATATCACTGCAAATGGTAGATTACACTTATAATCAACAAAAAAATGGTTGTCTGTAAAGTCGGTTTACTGACGATAGTTGAACGTGTCAACGTCTTAAGAAAATACTGATGGAATGGTAGCATTTTTCAAAAGAAAATTTTAATTTCATTTGTTTAATAGATTTTTATGTATATATGCACTTGATACTCGATCAAAACATGTAAATGTAAGTATTAGCAGCTGTCCACGCAGACGCATCGCTCACTAAGTAGGAGAGAGACGGATGTCGAACGCTGCCGAACGCAAAGGCCGATTGTGCTTCTTTGTCGCTCGTTCCGCGCTCTCGCTTGCACTTGCACAAGCCTTACATGGAACGCCTCAGAGCGAGGTAACGCCGCATGAGTCATGTTTTTTCGTGCGTGCAGCCGGCTCTATCGAATTTTAAGACGTTGACACGTCAAAATGTAGGTGAAAATTACTATGTATTCTAGTCTAGTTATTATTTAAATAATGAAATTTTAGGATATAAATAAACCAAATATCATGTCCAAAGCTTTTATTTTTTTACAATAACCTAAATACATGTATAATCCTAAAAATATATAACTGGTATATAAACATTGCCCACACTTAAATAAAGGCTTTCCTCTTATAACATCATAATAACAGCCCATGATATTTGTATATATTTTTGAGCTTCTCAAAAAGCGAGGTTGAACAAAAATAATACTTGTATGGTAGACGGGATTATTGGCAAGTATCAGTGACAATGTTCTGTGAAGTCCACGACAACGGATTCACGCCAACCAAAGAGGAAGTAACCCGTTGCTGATCCGAGGACAACGGCCGCACACAGCCATGTGTTGTATGTCATGAATACTAGCATCAGCATGTAACTCACTAGCACTTGAACACCGTGGAGGAACGTCTGCCACCCATGAGCCGTACTCAACATTGTAGGACTGTAAAACAAAAATATTTTATTACTACCTGACCCACAGTAGTAGTTTTAAAGTTTGTACTGTATTTTAATGATGTACAATAATTTTCATTCGTTCATTCATTCGCACTTAACTTTTTTAACATTTGCAATGAGGCAGTCAAACAAGTAAGATGCACATTATTTTGGAACCAATGTTTCTTTTTTTTAAGCATTGTAAAAGTGATTATACATTGAAACAATTTACACTCATTGTTATACCAAATATAATTTATGAATTATATTTGATATTTAAATAATTTGATCATACTTTGAATATACAAGCACATATATAAAAAGTGCAATTTAATACTTTCTTTTGAAAAATTTTCATGTATGGCCCATTTGGGGAACACAACGAAACAGTTACGATGTTACATTCGTAAAAAGCCGAGAAACGTACCCAAAGAAACGAATATTGATCCCAACGGAAGAAAAAAAGGTAGCAAACACTACCACAAAAAAAAATTGTATAATATTTAAGAAATATGAAAAAGTAATCACTTTTTTTGTTCTGGTATCACCAATTTTACATTTGATTCTTGCGTTAAAACTAAACATATCTTGGTGACCAGCGGTTATTCAATTCACACAGGTTTTTTGCATCCATTAGTATGTATCGAACATCTGATCTGTTAATATATAAGTACGAATACTATACTATTACATATATTATATATACTTAGAGGCATAATTTTTGAAGTGAACACGAAAATACTTACACATTTCTTTCAAGAGTATGCGGCATTGGCCTTAAAAGAAAAAAAAAACTTGTTAGTGTGTTACAGTACATATGCGTAATATTATGGATATTAGTAAGCAGAGTCATATTAATGAGGGCTCATTAGAATAATACCTACATGCATAATTTACATAACATTATAATGTAGCCTCAAGACAGATTTGATCTGGGTATATTGTGAATAAATAAGCTCAGTGGTAATTTGCGGTTTTTGTTAAGTGAAATTTTATACCCAAGTTTACCGTTAAACCGAAGGGAAAGGCCAGTGGCTGAGATATGTACTAAAGAATTGAGTCGTGAACTAGCCTCGAGTACGAACCCCATTAGCGCAAAAATTTAGACTGGCCACAACTTTAACCATGTCTATGATCTGGGCGCAAGGTCAATTACGATTGTAGCACTCACTCTTGGCTATCCCCCCCCCCCCCGCACATGTACAAACAAAATTGATGTGTCTATGTGTAATATCAACAGCTCTTTACTAAATGCATATAATAATAATAATATTGGTGGATATTTCACACAGCGCCATCTAGCCCCAAAGTAAGCTACGCATAGCTTGTATCATGGGAACCAGACAACTGATATAATACTTATATACTTTTCTTTTGTAAATACATACATATTAACAAATGTTTGTCCTGGGTGGGAATCGAACCCACAACATACAGCGCAGAAGGCAACTACCAACTGAGCTATGAGGCCAGTCTATATGAAAGTATATACGATACTTATTAACAAAAATTTTTGCTCCATTTGTTAAGATTAGATCAAAAACTGATAAAAATGACTAAACCACGTTGCTACTCTTTAGATCACGGAGTGAACTGAAAGCAGGCAAAGCCGCAGACATAGCTAGTTTATTATAAAACTGTTCGTATATTTTTAGACTGGATAATAATCTTTTATACGAAGTACAACGGTCTCGTGACGCATAGATATTTTAATGAGCAATTATTGTTTACTTCACATCGAACGGCGATCATCACGATCACTTGCTACAAATAAATACCACTGCAACAGCAGAGGTGCCCGGATAAAATGGCATTCAATTTCCTACTGAATGTGCTATTAGTTAACGAGAGATTAATTACTGATTAAAAAAAGGCAGTTTCAATTTGACATCCCAATACAGAATTGTATGAATCATTTAGCCTGATGTTTTATATCAAAAATACTGATAGGCAATATGCATGTGGTTTTTTTTGAAGTTAATGATATGTTTTTCAAATCATTTATGATTAGTAGTTTGACAATTCCAAAGATGAACTATATAATGTAGGTTGTTCGCAAGCAGTGGAGGCAACAAAAGAAAACGAATGAAAGTATGAGACATACTACAGAATGAATAGTGCACTATTGAACAGTTACTTACTGAATAACTTGTGGTTCATCGGGAACGCACGCGTTGGCAACACCTTTATCTGGAGGCGCCACTGCGCAATACTGAAGCCCGGTGTAAGTCTTCCATAGGAGATGTTTTCTGTAGTACTTTAGTCTGAAACAACGACATTTTATATATTTCAAAGAAAGAAAAATATTTTTATTTTCAACCAGTTTTATCACGCGCCCCTATTTTACCCCTCGGAAAAGTAGCCTAAGTTACTCCTTGTTACATCTGCTATCTGCCAGTGAAAGCACCGTCAAAATCGATCCAGCCATTTCAGAGATTACCCGGAACAAACAGACAGAAAGACAACATTTAAAAAAAATGTTGTGGTATATGTACCGTGTATACGTCCATATGCACTTAGTAAAAAGCGGTTATTTTAATATTACAAACAGACACTCCAATTTTATTTATTTGTATAGATGAAGCAGGACTACGAAAAGTTCGTCTGGGAAAGTAGGTCAGCATACTTTGCACTTTACACTGGACACGACTGTAATGGCCTCGCTTTATATGTTTCGGTGAAATTACAGGCACACGAGATATTCGACCTTCACGCTCAGTTACGGGCGCATATGATGCGATTTGGGTCTTGTTGTACTTGGATAGGGGACCACTTAACTACAGGTGGGCCATCTGCTCGTTCCGTAACTTTATCCCATGAAAAAAATGTTATTGCTGACATTGAGTTCACATGCGACGTTACAACTTCATGCCTCATTGCGATGGGAGCTTGGGAGCGATACATTGCAACTCCTTTGCCTAAATAGGAGTGTTAGCCGTATTGTTACGGGCAGAGGACGTTTATAACATCAGTCAGTTGAAAAAAGTCCCCTATAAGTTGCGACGTACCGACTTGTATGTATACAGTTTATGTTTAGGTTTAGCAAAGAAGAAAATTTGTATGAGCAAATGGCTAAGCTTTGGCAACGTTGATGATCTCTCAATTCTCTCTCTTCTCTCAATTACTTCAAGCGGAAAAGCAAACACATAGGATTCGGTTTTATCTCGCAACCCTACTCTACCACTCGGAAGAGTAGTTTAAGTTACTCCTTATAGCACCAGCCAGTGAAAGTCCTGTCAAAGTCGGTCCAGCCGTTTCGGAGATTAGCCGTAAATAACAGACAAAAAAATTATTATTTTTTTATGTTGTATGTGCAGTGTATACTTTCATATGCATTAAGTAAAAAGCTATTATTTTAACATTACAAAG